>OY728125.1:1797183006-1798466577 GCA_963277665.1 Viscum album
GGGATTTAATTATAAAATTAATTAATGCAAATTCTATGATATGAATTTGGTAAAATAGACTTCATTTTTGAATTCGAAATATGAAATATAGCTTAGGATGAAATTTTGGCATTGTTCTGAAAAACATCAATTTTTGATGAATAGTGAAACTACTAAGTGGTAGTTAAAAAAATTAATTTCTTCATAAATCTTAATTTTACCGCTTCTTTGAATGGAATTTCAAAAATCCGAGAGACAAAGTTGATGTCAGTAAGTAAAATGTGGTTCAATGAGACGAAAATAATTTTTGGTGAATAGTAACTTTTTACTTTTTTTTACCGCTGTTAATAGTAAATAGGGTAACTAAGGGTAAATATGATATTACTATTACCCTAACACATGTCCTAATTCTATTGGACAAGTGTAATTCGACCAAAAACAAGCTTAGGAATAAAATATGACCATTTAGGCCCACTTGGATTAGATTAGGACATTTATTATTATTTAATTCAAAGAAAGGTTAAAAGAGTTAAAATCAAAGTTTATTTACTAAAACATTTTTAATATAGGGTTATACATAAGATAAATTAGATTTTAAATATTCATTAGAAATATAAAACTATTTCCTACATAATGGTATTTTATTTGTAATTTTTAGACATCAAATAATTTAATTTATTTATGACACAAAGATGATGCAGTAATTATCTTATTAATGAAATATTGACATAATTGATGTTATAAACACCAAACTGAATGTAATTTGAGACTTTTTATGAATTAAACTAATTTTATAGGTTACTATAATATATTAGTGTTTATTTAATAAACTTGGTTCGAACATATAATTCTGTTATGACTTTCACAAAAATCATATATCAAATAGTGTCAAAATTGACACAAAATAGTTTTTAAATCAAATATTATATTATTATTTGTTCTTTTATTCCTAAAAATCTAAGGTTCGGCCAAATGACTTAGATAAGGATATATATATTAATAATAAACAATTTGGGGTTCGTTTGGCATGTTATAGTAAGTGTATTAACCATATAGTGTAAGAAAACAAAAAGACACGGTAAAAGTTAAATTATTTAACTTAGGGTTAAATCTAATTGATAAGGTTAAAATAATACCCTAAACTTGTCTAAATCCTATTGGATGATAGGATTTCGACCCATCCCCACTTTAGCTTCGAAATAAGACCCTTTGGAACCATTATAAACCGATTTTGACTTTAATATAAAATAATATTTTGAGATATTCCTAAGGTGCCCCTCTCCTCCCTTATAAAAGGGCACCTCCTCCCCCTCCTCCTCACACCAAATTGAGCACTCAAGCTCGGCCAACCCCTGCCATTTTCTCCTCTCCACTTCCCTAGAATAATCCTAGAGGTCCTGTTCTTCTTAAAAGACCAATCTTAGTTCCCTAAGTGAAGGATTCAAAGAGGCGTTTCAAAGAAGAGGTAATAACCATTACCGATCTTTTGAATTTCTTTCTTCTTCAACTTCTTCTTCTTTAGTTGTTTCATGATAAAGTAATAAAATCAGTATTACTTACATACTGATATGTTATTATAAATATGAAACAACTCTAATTAACCTTCTATCCATCCTGCGGAAAAAGGAAATCACCACGCGTGCGTACGTACGGAATACCGTCTCCACGCCGTGGTGTAATCTATTTTCTGCCACCACCTTAATTGGATGGGTATAATGGTTTAATGAGTAACTATATATGATTATTAAAAAGTGATATTGATACTGAAATAGTATAAATACACTTCAACGCAATTCCACGACCATGGGAACGATATCATCGCTCGTGCGTACGTACGGACTACCGTCTCCACGACGCGATGAGATTCATTCTCAATGATTAAGCATTAATGAATGATTATAAAGTATATATAATAAGTACTAATGAAATATATTACATAATAATGATACTGTAATTATGTATATTTATATGTATGTCATCTACTTAATTCCATTCAATTCAAAAAGGAAACAAAAACAGCGTTCATGCGTACGTACGGACTACCGTCTCCATGAACGGTGTATTTCTTTCCATTTACTGATTTATTATATATGTATATTATGAATATATATATATAAATCATGTTTTATATTCTGGAATTAAGTAATCATGATCTAAGTAATCATATGAATAATTACAAGTTAAAAACACAAACGACAAATGAGACGATTTTACCCAAAACGCTACTTTAACATGAATTTACAAAAGAACGGGTAATATAAAGTCATAAGTGGACCATATATGATATAATAACAATGAATATGATTCTGGAATAAGTCAATAACATGATTTAAATCATTATACAGGAGGTTCGGACACTTACGAAGCAAATCGGACCTAAGGTAAGGGAAATATCACAATCTCATTTTTATCCGAGAGTGTTTATTCGTAAGTATTTACTGGGGTGTATTTTATCATCCACATCCATGTTTCATCAATATGTAATATTATTTCCACCCACATAAAATTGTTTAAATCCATTTTTACCCTTCGGTGAGTTTTTAGTAATGTCTATGAAAGGAATCTTTTGTCGTACGAGGTACTTTTTGACTTTTCCGACAAAAGTACGAAGAATGTTTTTTTAACTTATACGGCACGAACGGATTTTTACGGTTTTATAAAGCCTTATTTTCATGAAGCTTCCTCCAAAATATTTCAGGACTATTTTCAATAAAATCTCTTTCTTTTAAAATTGCATTATGTTTTTTGAAAAGAAATTGATTTTGAAGAAGAAAGGATATTTTCCTCAAGAATTCAATTCAAGTATTTTATCAAAATTATTTTCCATCTAAGATAACAAAAAGGTTCTGTTTTTATCCCTATTGTTACATGGATTTGATTATGTTGTGATGGAAACATTTTTATGAATTCCTTTATCTTATATGAATTGTTTTATGATGTCATGTTGTTTAAGAATCCCATTTTTATTACATGGGTTATGCGATGATGTATGTTTTATGATTATGTGGCACACATAAGAAAGGATTCATTATAAGATGGGTGGGACCTATATCTCCCTCCAATGCATTGGGTAAAGATTTTATATCTCATGAGATAGACAGGGCTGGAACGGTAGGTTATACCGGTTCAGTGAAACAGGACTGAAACGAGGGTTACTCGATTCAGAAAGGGACTTTGTCCACTAAGATAGTCTTGGCAATGAGTCTAGACTAACAAGAAATGATTCTCTATGATTATGTGTATGCCACAAAGTTTCAAGTTTTATGTTATGATTATGGGGATCTCATTCTCACTTCTATGATTTATTCCATGTTAATATATTATGATCTCTTTTGCAGGTTATGATTTTCAAAAAGATATGATATGATTTTTAGTTCCTTTATTTGCCTTGCCGAGCATTTGAGCTCACCCTTTTATGTTTTCTTTTCCCCAGGATATAAAGAAAGGTTTTAGGTAAAAAAAGGGAAGATCTTTATGGGAGATATTGAAGATCTTTCACCACGATTAGAAGATTACATTCCGAGTTTCCAAAGACACTAAACTATTACGATCCTTGTGTGTGTGTTTTTGTTATGTACTAAGTATTCCACAAAAGTAATGTAATGTCCATGTACGATAAGCTTCGGGTCTCTACAATCTAATTCCTTCCTATTGTTTGGTAGAGCTGTATTCTTTACTGAACTCTCAGTTGTACTCCTTTAATTTTCCCTGTTTGATCTACTTCTCACCTCTTGAGTACCTCTTTTGTTACTCCCTCGAGCCTTCGGGGCATTCTAATGTGTATTTTTATACTCACCCCTACTTGGGATTTTCCCATAATTGGTGTGCCCTTCCAGACGATGGACAGGTTGGTCATGACGTCAGAGGAGTTTAGGAGTTTGGGAGCCTGGACCGCGTGTGGTGGTCATAGTCGGGTTCCAGGTTTTGGATTCTCCCACCCTGTTTACTTTTGTTTACCTATTGTCAGGTTGTGGAACTTTTCTAGATGGGCACGTGTTTTTACCTTTTTCTTTTCATACTACCTTCAGCTTTCACTTTGTACTATTTGGTGGTCGATTCACATTTGTGGTTAATTTATAGCAGTTGGTAATTTTCTTTTATTTTTTAATATGCACTTCTGCATTGAGTGGGATGTGTGTGTGTGTGCAGGTACTTAGGCAAAGGCCTCCCCGAGTTGTTGTGCCTTCGGTGCTGGTCTTCAGCCCCTATCATATGGAGACGGGCTTGGGGTAGTTGCGGTTCGAGCCCGAGTATGGTCAGGTCATGAAAAAGTGGTATCAAAGGTGGTTCGTTCCTTGGGACGTTGTTCAGACGTCCCTAAAAAGTAATTGGTTTGGATTTAGTGCAACTGTTTCAATGTGTCTCGAGAGCGGCTCTCAGGCCTGGGAGTCCAGTGATGGTGCAACAGCTGACTTATCCCTTCCCCATGACCCTGATAACCCATTTTTCGACTCGGCATGCTGAGACACTTGTTGCAGGGAAAAGTGGTTTGCGCATCACATAGGATTGAGTCTTGACTGTTCTTCATGATTCAGATCCCCATTGTTGTTACTGTTATATACATATATGCTCATCTGACCGCGACACTCCTTGATAACATTCAGGATGTCTCCGTGAAGATATCCAGGCAGGATACTTTCTTTGGTGCGTGACGACGACCCTGTGAGCTACGAGGCCTCAGTCCAGGACCCATCATGCGAGTTCCTTTCTCTGGGTGGGCCAATAGCAGCACCCAGACCTAGTGAGTAGCAGCCAACTTTAGTAGAGCAGACGAGGCTTTACTACAGGTTGAGCGTGCACCGTGAGTTACAACGGCAGAGACCACTGATGTTCGATGGTGAGACAAACCCTCAAGAAGCAGAGGTTTGTCTCTAGATAGTGGTTTACCTTTTCTGTATTGTGAAGACACCGTCAGATCTTATGGTGGATTTGGCCGCCAACCTTTTACACAGAGCAGCTTGGCATTGGTGGAGTCCGGTGACTCAGTTTCTTGACGAGTCGTCACATTCATGCGGTGACTTTAAGTTGTTATTTCATGGGGAGTTTTTTCCCTCATTATTATGCTCCGTTCGGATTCAAGATCTCCGGCAGTTTCAGTAGGGAAGGATGACAATGGGTGAGTACGCGGCTAGTTTTGCAGACTGTGCACGCTTTTACTCGAACTTGGTCCATGACGGAAACTTCCGAGCGCGAGAGTTTGAGCTGGGTCTCTGCCGAGAGATTCATGCTATCATAGTACCCTTGGGTATTCCCACTTATGCCGGGGTGATAGAGCAGGCGCTGGTGAAAGAGGGCTTCATGTCAGGTTCTACAGTTGGTGGTGGAAGTAGGCACAATGGAGCCGAGACGTCTGCCGCAGCTAGCGGGCGTCGGCAAGCAGAACCTCCACGCTGGTGGCTTTGTGACAACAGGACTCAGGGGCGTGGTCGTACACCATAGTGGTCCCAGAGGGAACCAGTGCAGCCTAGAGAGAGTCGGTGCTATGCTAGTGGTGGGCGAGGTCACTTTGCGTAGGACTTCCTGACCAGGCACACTAAGAATATCGGGCAGGCTGCAGGTGCACCACCGCGGCAGAGGCAGCGTCATGATCGGAGTAGCGCCCAAATAGGTGGTGCTTGCAGAGGAGCGGGAGGAGAAGGAAGTGGAAGACGACCTTACGATGTCTTCCCATCACCACCAGGCAGTATACATTAGGCTCTGGGAGATGAAAGTTGGGACCGCAGACAACTGCGAGCTTTGGATGTCTACAATCCTGCAGAGCGTGAGGTGGAAAGAGGTACGCTTTATGACTCTTCTACTTTTTGAATTTGAATTGTTGACTCTGTGTGTGGAATTAATTTCTCCCTTCTCTTTGTTTGAGAGGTTACCAGTGTGGCGTGGGGAATTGGTGTTCCGCTGTGTTGGTAAGCTAATAGGCATGGGACGTTTTTCTTTAGTCGATGGGGTTGACTCCTTCACTCTTCGAGTGTGTAAGAGAGTCTTGATTGTGAGACATTGACTGTGAAACCTTGAATGACCATATTTCCTTGGGTGATTCCCCATATGGATATTATGAAGGAGGGAATCACCAGGCTTTGTCCCAGGTCCAAATAGTGATTCCAGTCGCGACGTGCGTTGTATGGGTTCAGTCGGGTAGGTGAGCTACCTCCTAGAGCCTTCGGGCCGTTTGAGACCGTGAAAAGGGATGGCAAGGTTCCCAACCGCCTTTCCCTAGCCCCATGTTCTGGAGTAGGTGCGTAACATATCCCACATGACTCAACCGAGAAGAAGTGTGTGTGATCCAATGCACATCATCAGCTAGGAAAAACCTCACGTGAACTGATCAAATCCTTTGGTCTGTGTGTGGTGACGTGGGACAGTGAGAGAGTTCTTCTGGGTACGGGAGAGCCAGGTGTGGGATTAGTACCCTAAGTTGTTCCCTGGTTTTTCTTTTCGGGGATGAAAAGCTTGTCGGAGGGAATGATGTAAGAACCCAGTTTTTTCTATAAAAGACTTTGGAATATTATTGATGTTATTCCAGAGCAGCGCCTTCAGAAATCGTGTGATTCCGAGCCCCAGTGTGGATGGAAATAAATTTTCAGTGCGTTCACACTAGGAACGCACAGTAAAATGGGATGACTCCTAAACTTTGTTTTGGATCCTAAATCTGAGAGTACGGATGGGTCGGAAATGGGGTGTTTACCCTAGGAACGACATAAAACATGTTGGCATGGGATGTTGGGACCCCTCGCTTGATACCAGAACGTTAAACGGATAAATTAAATAATTAATTTATTCGTTTAATGGTTAAACTCAGGTGTCTCTTAAACGGTATCTTATATTGGAAAACCGAGGGAACCATAGAGTCCGGAGCGTGCTGTTTACCCTAGAGTAGGTGTATTTTTTGCGGTCGCGGGCCGTCAGTGAGAAAATGGCCAAAGGGGCATTTTTGTAATTTGGCAACCTCGAGCATTGAATTTAATAACTTTTGAATGAAGGATCGGATTAAAATAATGATACCTCCATTTCACTTAGGGTATGACATTTACCATAGGGGAGGCTTAATCTTGACCCCACCGAAAGTTCGGGTTCGGGCCGACGGGCGGGTGGTTAAGTGTGTTTTCTATGTAAACACCTACCCCCACCCTCTCCCCCTTATTTTTTTTCTCTGGTGCAAGGAGCTCCCAATGAAGGGGGAACTCCATCTTCTCCTCCACCTTTCCAGCGAGGCACGACAGTCGGACGGAATGTTGCGAAGCATCCAACGAATCCCTGTGAGGTAGAAGATTTACTTTTTTGCATTTTAATTTCCAAACCCTCCTTTCAAGTTGAATTATAACATCAAAATGTTGTTTGATCTTTGAGAAAAGCCCATATTTTTGAATTACACCTTCCATTCTATTAAACTAACATTTCAGTTTGAAAATCTGAGTCCTGAGTCGTTCTCGGTTGTCCACCTAAGGTCAGCCGGTTTTTGGTGTTTTTCCGGTGGTTTTGCGTTCTATGGAAAGCTGGGACTACGGTCTGGCGAGGGAGGATGGAGGAGCGGCAACGGAGGCCGGGTCAGCAGGCGGTGGTGCTCCGGGATCCTAGGCTATGGCGGCCTTCAGCGGCTCAGCAACAGGGTGGTCGGCCGGCTCCTCGGCAACGGAGCGTGGCAGCAGCGCGCGGCGCGAGCGGGGAGCGCGGAGGCGGCTGTGGATGCAGAGCGGCGAAGTGCCTGCATGTGAGGGCCTCAGTTGGGGGAGACAACGCGAGGGAGAGGTCGGCCGGTGGGTGTGCGAAGCCGGGGTCGCACGACACAACCCCGTGGGAGACCGCAGACCCGCCATTGGCGAGTCTCCGTGTGGAAAAACAACTGACCGGCGCTGGCCGGTCGGTGGAATGTTTTTATTAAAAAAAAGAATAAATAAAAAATAAAATAATTTTATAATAATAATAATAATATTATTATTATTCATATGGAAATGATTTATATATCATAAATCATTCTAAGGGAATCTAATTTGGGTGCTGACTACAACGACATGATCCTTGGATCGAGACAAACTTTTCTGAGATGGTTTTGGTGGGTTTTAACTCCCGAAACGGGGGCCTCGGTGGCGCGACACGCCTCTAAGTAGTTTAGAACTTTTCTTGGGGGTTCTTGTTTTGGACAGCGTAGACACATCCGATATTCAAATTGAGCACCATCAATGGCCTTGCGACCCTGGCGTTGAGCCAGAGTTTTCCAGTGTCGTTTCGGGCGTTGAAACCGGAGTTGAGGCGGGGTCCCCACGACCAGTATTTCGAGCTATGTGCCACACTTTGCAACTTTTTCATCGGACGTCCATTCGGGGCATGCTAGTAGTCGATCCTGGGTGTTTTTTTGAGGGCATTGCAATGGTGCAGTCCTCCCGCTTTAATTCCGCACGGTGGTGAAGGCCCCACAAGGGCCGTTTTGGGAGTTGGCGGTGATTTCCAGCTTCACCATCGGGTGTCCGTTTTGGATAAGTGAACAGTCCATCCTGTGTACTTTTTCGAGAGGATCTCAATGGTGCAATCTTTTTGAAATGCTTCGGGGATGAGATGCGGGTCCCACATAACACCGCTCGTGAGTGGTGTACCAGAATGCATCTTCTCCGAGCATCCGTTCCATGCAAGTGAACAGTAAATTTGATGTGTCTTTTCGAGGAGATCACAATGGTGCGATGCACCCGATTGTTTTCGGGGCTGAGGTTCGGGATCATGGGATGCCGTTTGGGCATGAAGTAGTGTTGGACGACTCTTTCGTCGGATGTCTGTTGGAGGCGTGTAAATAGTCTATCCCACATGAGCTTCTGCGAGGATTACAATGGTATAATCCATTTGGATGTATGAAGACTCCTTCGTGATCTTATTAAATGTGGAAATATGAAAGGTGCTCTGGTGGAAGTTCTTCTAGCTGTGTTCGGAAGTGAACCATTAGTGTGAGATCACGTGCACTCCCATGTTAGTGAAATAAATGTTTGAAGAGATGTAGTTGGTTGTGCCTGGGCTGATGAGGTGGAAAGTTAGAGTTGTTACATTTACGCCCATCGTGTTGACATTGGGTGCCGTGTGCACAATAGCCTTTGGGGTAGAAACATGGTATTCTATAGGAGTATACAAGAACAATTAGAGGTACATGTGGATGTTTGTACCTGAGAATGTTTGTGCGCTTGGTTGGAGTTGACTTGGGGTCACACATCATGTGGGCCCCATGTGCGTTTAATGTTCTGCTTTGTGTACCCTTGACCTCTCGTGACTTACACGGTCCCTCTTTTCATGTTTGTTTGACCAGCAGGGTTGAGTTTCCCCCTGGTTCAGTTCCCATTTGTTTGACCAGTATGGTTGAGTTTCCCCTGGTTCTGTTCTCATTTATTTGACTAGCAGGGTTGAGTTTCCCCTGGTTCTGTTCTCGTTTGACCAGAAAGGTTGATTGGGTTTCCCCCTGATCTTGTTTATGATGGTTTCGACCTGCAAGGTTGAGTGGGTTTCCCCTGGTTCTGTTCTCAATGGTTTGGCCGACAGAGTTTCTTCGTCTTCCCTGGTAGAGTTCTTGTGGATTCGGTGTGACCAACACATTATGCAGGCACCGATCCTCTACCCAGGAGGTTGTTTCCAGTAGGGCTAGCTAGGAGATTATACCATCCAGAATGGATGGACAGTGCGGTACCATCCAGTAGGGATGGCCAGTGAGGTACCATCCAGCAAGGATGGGTAGTGGGGTACCATCCAGCAGGGATGGCCATTACAATAGTGTTCACCGAGTAGTACCATCTAAAAGGGATGGCCAGAGAGGTTCTGGGTTTACCTCCACCGGGGTTGGGAAGTGGTCCTCGATGCCGGGTTTACCTCTATCTGGGAATGGAAGTGGTCCCAGATGCCGGTTTTACCTCCAAATGGGCTGGAAAGTGGTCCCCAATGATGGTTCTGAGCCTCCCTCTAGTGGAGTACCCTTTTACGGGACTGGGCATTGGTACTTGTCGACTATTTTTGTTGGGTCTCCCTCCAGTGGATTACCCTTTTACAGGACGGTGCAGTGTGGCACCCGTTGACTCTTGCCGTGTCTCCCTCTAGTGGGAACCCGTCGACTTCTAGGGATTACTCTCTAGCGGGGATGGGTAGGGGGTCGCCTGTCGACTTTGAGGAGACCTCTCGACTACGGGGAAGTGACAAGGTGTGGTTTGATGTTCCCCCAGAACTCTCAAGTAAGAGGGGCACTTTCCCCACCAAGATGCGTCCTTGCGACGCGAGCTAAAATCGTGCATGGGAGTCAGTGCCGCCCAAAGGATATAGTGTCAAGGTGCGGTGATTTGAGCCCCTTGACATGTAGTTTGGGGTAGACGTGAGGGATGCCGGGAATCGATGGTGTTTACTTATGGGACTTTTGGCTACTCACTTTCTTGGGATGAGCTATGGGATGGAGATCCCCTTATGATCTAGTTCAGGTATCTTGATAGAGCATATATATGTATATACCTTGTTCCCGTACCCACTCTTTGGGTTTTGGTTACTCTCCTTCTAGGAGAGGCGAAGACGCGCGAGGTATGCCATATTATTTATGTGTCAAGATTCTCGTGGTTGTATGGGTCTACTATCTTTCTATAGGTAGCGAAGGCTCGATGAGATGTTCATCTTCTCACCGCTTCTACCTCCTTCTGTTTGGATGAGTCTACTTACTTCCTCTTTTTGGGTTGAGTTGTACTCTTTACTACACTATCAGTTGTACTCCTTTACTTTTCCAAGTATGATCTACTGATCAAATCTTTAGTATCTCCTTTGTTTCTCCCTTGAGTCGTCGAGGAATCATACTGAGTATTTTTATACTCATTTTTTCTTGGGATTTTCCTGAACTTGTTGTGCCCTTGCAGACGACAGACAAGTTGGTCATGACATCAGAAGAGCGTAGGAGTTCGGGATCCTGGACCACGTGCGGTGGTTGTAGTTGGGTTCCATGTGTGGGACTCTCCTAGCTGTTTTACTTTTGTTTACCTGTTGATGGGTTGTGGCACTTTTCTGGTTGGGCGCGTGTTTTGACCTTTTTCTTTTCAGTCTACCTTCATCTTTATCTTTTTACTATTTAGAGGTCGATGCACAATTGTGGTTTATTTATAGAAGTTGGTACATTGAATTACTTTTTTACTCCGCACTTCTGTATTGAGTGGGCTGTGTGTGTGTACAGGTACTTAGGAAAAGGCCTCCCTAAGTTGTTGTGCCTTCGGCGCTGGTTGCCATCCCCTGTCTTATGGAAGCGGGCTTGGGGTAGTTGTGGCTCGTTCCCAGGTAGGGTCGGGTCATGAAAATTTATTTGGGATATGATTCAGGGAGACCATTATAATTATTTCTATAGATGGTTTATGTTTGTGATGAAATTTTTATGAAACCCATTTGTTTTCCATGGGTTATGTTATAATTAAATGTTTATGAAACTAATTTATTTTTCAGGGTTTTGATTTGTTGAATGAATTTTTATTTTTAGCACACATATGTCTTATTTTCATTATTATATGACTACGAAATATGACTCCCTCCAATTCAATGGTTAATAATTGATATCTAATGAGATAAACATGACTAGAATGGGGAGTGAACCCAGTTCAGTAAGAGACATTGTTCACTATGATAATCTTGGGTGTGAACCATGAATACTATCTTGGTTTGGTGAGTGATCCTATTATAATATTATAGTGACAGAAAATATCCTTTACTAATAATGAAATTATTTTATACACTTATTTTTCTATGATAATTCCATGTGTTATGACTATGTTACCCCCTTATAACTCACGATATTTGATTACATTTTTTATTCCTATATTATAAAATTTAAAGATTCAAGCCATGACATAAGAATATTATCTTTGATATGAAATTTATTTTTTCTAAATGTTAATATCATTTTCATATACCCTTATTGTCATGTTATTCTTATATGATTATTGATAAATTCCTTGTTTACACTAACCGAGCATCTGAGGTCAACATTTTAGTATGTTTTATTTCCCTGAGTTATGAAGAATGATAATAAATAATTTTTTTAGAAGGGATTTATTTGTAATTAATTTTATTGTTTATTTTAAATAAATTACCTGAAATATGAAAATATTGGTGCAGTGGGAAATGATGATAATTTTTATGATCCAGTTCTTTATAAACCCAAGTTGTTTTGAGTTTATACTAATTCTATAAAACTCTAATCCTAAAAGGTCATTGGGTATGTATGTTTTTCAATATTTCATTTTGATTTTGTATTATTTGGATATGAATAATTGTGAAACATTTTTCAGTATCAAATCCATAAATGCAAAGTTATTATTTTTAGTACTGATCTAGGAGTGCGAGTCATTGGAAGTTACAACTTGTATCCTAAAAGAGTTTATATAACTTTGTAGATTAGGATATTTAAGGAGAAGTTTCCATGAAAGTTATTAGTTCCATCATGGGTTTAAGAGTTTATGGTTGAATATATGCTCAATGCTTCAAACACTTCTTTTTTAATGTTATATGTAATGATATTTTAAAGTGATTAATGATATTTTGGAGAGTGTTTAGGATGATTTATATGTTTACTTTCAGTTTATCATGGGAAAAAATTTATTTGGTAACGAATTATATTTTAATTTTGTTGAAATAAGTTTAAATGTTTTTATAACATTTAGGGTTTATATGATATTTTATTTTGAGGTAATTATGGGTTATTACATTTAAGGATTAAAATGAAATGCATGTGATATTATTTGATGTTAAAATGTTTTTTAATGTTGAATATATTAATGTAATTTTAAAATTTTTTATCAAATATTGTTAAATTTTATAGGGATTATATTAATATAGTTTTTGAAAAAATTACAACATGTAGGTCTGGTGACATCCTATTGTATCTATTAAGTCCAGGAGTCTTGAACCCACAACTGAAGGGTGAAAAGTGTAAAACACCTATTACTAGTTCACACAACGTCATGGTTAGTATAAAATTATTTTTATTTATTTAATACTAAATGAAATATAAAATTAAGTTTAATTTTTGAGCATATGTTTTATCATGTTGATAACCATGAAATTGAAAAGTTATTTGGTGATTAAGAGATTAATGTTACTTTTAAAGAAGTTCACTATTTTTGGAATATTAAAGTATTAAGATGAATAGAATACTAGGGGATTTTTTCTTAAATATAAGATAACTCTCTTAAGTATGTATATGAGATTTTATTGTGTCATTATGATGATTGAAAATATTTATGGGAGTGATTATAATACCTAAGAGTTTATATGATTATGACATATATTTTTTGTTTTGAGACATTAAAAGTGATTGATGTTATTTAGATATAAATATTATAAGACTATGTAACAAAATCCTTTTTTATTTCTCGGGTTAAACCCTAGTTTGGAATATTTTTATAATTTTTAAGGATATTTATTTACTGAATGATATATGTTCATGTATGGATGCTACTGAAACATTTTTCAAATTAAAGTAGTTTCTATTCATATGGAAGATAATTAATATTGGTAATTATCATATATTATCCTAAAAATGTTGGTTTTAGTTAATTACAAAATAAATGAGAATAAATTTCCATTATTTTAAGGAATTAAGAGACCTATTAGAAGTTGAATTTAATTTTTCAGGCATGAAAAACTTCTTTTGAATACTCATTGTTTGGAGAATAAAATGAGTTGGTGGTGTAAATTAACTCAAAGATGAAATAATTATTTATAATTACATATATATTCTTCTGATTTTAGTATATATTAAAAGTTAATTTCTAAAATATATATAAAAGACATGGAAAATTAAAACTTTATCACTTTAATTTTTTGTACTGAGAAATCAATGTCCTTTAAAATGATAATAGAATTATAGTTTTTTTATGGTTAATTTTTTCATGAACTTGTTATATAAGACACTCTATCTGACCATGGGAGTTAGTTTTATTTATCAAATAAATGTTTTAAATTTCCCACAATGTTTTCCTATATTGAAACATAGTTATGTGTTATTTCAGATGACCTTCATACTTCCATTTCTCCCCTTTCTAGTGGATGTTTTATTAACTCTTTTTATGATGTGGGATATCCAAAAGTTATTTTGAAAAGTAATTTTTTTTAATGATACCAAAATAAAATTTTGAGAATGAAATTTATTAAACGAGGAATAATTTAATAACGAATTATTTTAAAAATAATTAATATGTTCGACAACATAAAAAATACTCAACACGAACCGTAATCAAACCCCGAAATATTATTATATGAACATTATAACCAAACCTTAAAATTGGCTGGATTAACTAATATTTGTAATGTATATAATGTTTCAAATTAATAAAAATTTATTGATTAAGTCTTAAGAAATAAGAACCAAATTATTTGGTAATGATATTTTATTCTTCAAAAATGTGTTTTCTTTATGAATGGGTTTTCTTACTTTCTAAGAGTTAATATTATAAAGTTTTTTTTGGATATTTTAGAATGTTTATCTAAAAAGTGAACTTAATTTTTTAATTCATAATTTCTGAATAATCATAGAAATAATTTCTGAATATTTTATTAAAATATTGATTTTTCATTAAATAGTGTAAAATACTAATTGAAAACTATATATTTTTAAACTATATTTAATTTAAAAATATATTTTGAATTAGTTTTAAAATTTAATTTTTTATTTTTTATTTATAATGATACAATTATGGTTTTTCAAATAAATTTTATACCAAAATTTTCTGTAAACACATTTTATATTCAAAAAAGTTATTTTAAAAAAAACTATATTCATAGCATTTTTACTATTTGATTTTATATAAAATTCAATAATTGTTGTATTTTTAATTCTGAAAAATTTATTCAATATTTGAAATCATGACATGAAAATTTATTAAATATGTCCCTTTAATTTTTATAAATATTAATAGTTACCTTAGTATTGTTTTACCACCGTAAGGTGTAAATCATGGAGATAAAGTTAACAATAAAATGATAAGTATTATAAAATGAAAAAAACACTTGAATTAATTTTATTAGACGATTTAATTTCATCCATATAATTAAAATATTTGGTTATATGGTATTTTATGGTCATTTTGATAAGGTTATGACTTTTATTATATTTTATTTCAGGAAAATTCAAACATGTTTCACTTTTGATTTTAAAAACTATATTATTCATAAAGTGTTGTTATATAGAGGATATGATGGAATATAAATAGTATTTATAAATATATCATTTTTATCCTTACCCTCATAATTTATTATTAATTTATAGTGAAGAAAGAATTACCTTAAATTCTTAAGCAATAATGACGTAGTAATTATTCAATTACTAGTAAATTGAAATAACTGGTATTAAAAATATTAAACTAATATAATTTGATATAATTAAAATAGTTAAATAATTTTATATATTAACATGAATTTTTGACGGGTTTTTAAAATAATTCCTTCAAATTCATTGTGTTATATTGATATTATTAAAGTCAAATTAACTAATAGTTCAAAATATGACATTTTTAATATTTTATAATAATATATTTTATTAAATGATATAATTTTTTAAAAAATCATATATTCAGACAAGTTATTAATATATGGTTGTTAATGTCAACCAATGTTCATTTATGAGTCACTTTTCCACATATAATAATTATCATAACCCTCAATGAGTAAAAAACCTTGTTGTGATTATAAGTTAAAAAAGGGTTAACAAGGGGTTAAAACCAAATGATAAGGATAAAAAACATAGTTAGGACTTTTATAATGATTATTATATAAGAATATTGAAAATTATAATTATCCTACATTATAAATAAATGATTTTGGTTCCATTTTTATATGAATATTAATTTATATTAATTTAATATGGTGAGAATTTATTTCCCCTCTTCATCTCAATAACTCACTCTTGAAAACCAATTTATTTTTGTAAATAAATTATTAAATTCCTTCATATAATACCTAAACGCATTTTAAATACATTATTTTAGAAATAATACAAGTATTGGAGGAGTTATGGTGTCAAACAAATCTGGTTTTCCAAAAAAGATGTATTATTTTCATCTGCATGATTTGGTATTGTTTTTCATTCAAAATTATTTAAATATTATTTAAACATGATAAAATAATTACACCATTATCCGAAATACACTAATATGTTATCATGTTAATGGGATAACCTATATCTATCTCCCAAATCTGTTAAATGATAAAGGAATTTGTCGTTTTTTTGTACGGAGGACTACATCCCTTTGAACCATTGTAATTAGTTGACAATCACCATTTCTTATGGATAGATTATAGTGATTTAATTAATGTTTTTATATGATATTGATGAAATATTTATAATTTTTAAATGATATTATATCATTGAATACTATATCAATCCATTAACCAAAAAAATGATAATTCTATTCATGCATACTTTTGGATTACCACCTCCACGAAGCGATGCCAATCATTTTTCATCACCACATCACAAGGATGATTTAAATAGTTATATGTAATAATGTGTTATCATATATACTATATTACTATAATTAAGTAAAGATAAAATAATACTAATATAATTTTAATAATGATTGTTGATAATTGGAAATGTTATTCATACGTACATACAACATACCATCTTCTTGATTGTTATGTAATTAATTTTTCATAACCATATTTAATGGTTGACTTTTAAATTATAATTGACCTATATAAATTATAATTGGTTCATGATAATTATTCCTTATATATGGTATAATGTTCAAGTTCACTATAGTCAACCTACCAATATCATTTTAGGCACATGTTCCAAATATCACTAAAACATCTGACATGAACATAAATGATTGTGTAACTGTTAAAAAATGGAAATAAGTGAGATAAAAGGAATAAAAACGCTATAAATGATTATTTATAAATTAAATAAAATTTTATAATTTTATAGAGTAAAAAACATACGTGACAAGTTAGACTCAAGATATGGGATTTCTAGTCTCACTTATATTTCAGATAAAATTACACAATATACATAAATCATTCCTTATGTGTGGCATTTATACTAACCATGATTTTTTTATGATTATCGTAATGAAAATTATGGGATATATATATCCATCAATTTTTAATTATTTATTTTGGATTATCATACTAAAGATACCAATATAGAAATGGTTTTATTTCACTATCCCATCATTAATTGGGATTCTTTATATTTTTATCTCAACTAGGGAATATTAATATTTAATGTCCATATATTAAAATAATGTTAAAATATTCTTTTAATATACTTAAATTGTTGTTTAAAATCATTTTTAACCTTTTCTAACTTCCTACAATGTGTTTGAAAAAAGAATATTCCTATCACATTCCAAAGATGGCAATTTTTTATTTTTTCTGATAAAAGTATGGTAGTAATATTTTTAACTTATACATAATTTGTGGAGTTTCACTTCTTAATGAATAATATTTTCATTTAAGTTTCATTTATAGTGGGAAGCCTTATGTTTGATATGGTTATACTACATTATACATTACCTTTATGGAAGATCATATTAAATTATCATAGATAGGCTGGATTTAAAATTTTGCATCAAGTTAGGTCACTTTATTGTGTCACTAAGATGGCATGGGCTTCTTCTCTTTCTCGGCCCCAAACTCCTTTGGATACGCCCTCCTGTAAGCTTTTAGATGTTCCTTCATTTTTTGTGTCTTCTCAAATTTCTCCCTGAGCTTAAATTCTTTTTTAACTTACTTCTTCGTGAAAGCACTGATTAAGCATCCTTTATATGTTTATAAGGTTATTTTCAATGAAAATATTTTGAATTATATGTGCATATTTTTTTAAAAAAAAGAATAGATTTCAATATGTGAAGGTTATTTTCCTCAATAATTATTCCAAGTTGTCTTTAAAAAAAATATACCATCCATGATGAAATAATTTGATATTATGAAATTTTTTTAGGGTATAAGATCCAAGTATACCATTATTATTCTTTCATTAGATTTTTTATGTTTATGATGAAATGATTATGAAGCACATTTCTTTTAAATAGTCTATGGTATGATGAAATGTTTATAAAATCTAGTTCTCTTCATGGGTTCTGATATTATAAATGATTTACTATCTTGTTATACACATATATTTTATTCTCATTATGTTATATTTGGGAAACATATATACCTATAATGAATTGGGTAATGATTTATATCTGATTGAAAAAATAGGGCTAGAATTGGGAGTGAGCCCTATTTAGTATGAGATATTGTCCACTATGACGGTCTTGTGAGTAAACCTTTACTACTACGATGGGTTGGATAGTGAACCCCTTTCACTATGATGGTGTTGGTTTAGATCCTTTACTATTAGAGAAATGATTTCCATGTTTATGTGAATTCCATTATTCCATGCCTTATTCTAATGTTAGGCTCTTGTATTAAAATTTCATAGATTCTTTTATGATTCATTCCATATGAACAACCAAGATTTAGGCCATGACTTAAGATTATAATATTTGATATGATACGTATATTTTTCCAATGTTATGATCATATTTTTATACCCTTATAATCATGTTTTTCTTATTTGATCATTGATATCTCTCTTGTTTTCCCTAACTAATAATCAATGTGAACCCATTTCTTATGTTTGATTTCACACCTTTGTGAATAATGATGCTTAGTTTTTTTTAATGTTTTCATGTGTAATAAATTTTATAGGATATGTATAAGACTTTACATTGAATGTGGAAAGATGGGTATAGTGGGAGGAGATGTTGATCTTTATAACAAAATTAGTTATAAACCGAAGATGTCAATAATTTTCTATAATTCAATAAAAATCTATACATAAAAGGATATTGGGTATGTTAGTGATCTAATAATACCTTTTGATGTTGTATGTTTTGGATATGAAGAATTAAGTGAAATTTATCGGTGACAAAGATAGAAATGAAACATTTATTTTTAGAATTAGATATAGGGTTTCAGGTTTCTTGCTATTACAAATGATATATATCATATTTATCTATCAAATATAGTCTTAGAAATAATAATTATGGTTGTTGATGAAAAATAAATTTCTTCATCCATGGATTTATTAGTCCGCACGTACACACGATTAGCATGCCCATTTTTCAATGAATGGATAGAGTGATGGAATATAAAAAAATTATCATTTAATAATTGTAATAATGTTATTAAAATCATATTATTTTATTAATTATAATTTTAGGTCCATCTATATTGGGTGGTTAATAGAAATAAGATGTGTCATTAATGGCGGTGGTATTCCGCACATATGCATGATTAACGATGTCATTCATTATTGAATGGATGAAAATATGGTAACTGAAAAAAGTGAAAATTTATGAATTTTATAAGAGAAATAAATAACATAATTAGAAATCAAACCTATCATTGATTCCATTGAAAATAGTTTGTGATGAAAAATGAATAGAATCCTATCGTGGATTCCGTAGTCCACACAACACAAGATCGTTGCTTATGTTTTTATTAGTGTAAGTATGAGGATAGATAATGGTTGCTAAATAAATATAGTGAAACCTAAATAAATAAATGATACTTAATAAATTATATTACTGTTGGTTTAGAAGATAATTATAAGAAAAAATGATAAAATAATGACTGAGAAGTAGAAACACTCACATCATGAACATAGTTTTTCCATTGAACTCTCCATGGAAATGAAGGGATTAGAATAAATAAGTGTGTACAAAGGATATTTTTAGTGGGATAATTTTATGGATGAAAAAATGGTATATTTTATTTAATTAATTTGAATTAGAGGTGAGTTATGGAAGGGGTATAAGAAATGTTCTTTAATAAGTGAAGAAAAAGGAATTTTCCATGGAAAATAATGGAAATTAAGAGTTATGAATGGAAAAATGTTAAATTTTGGTGAGTTAGGAGAAATATGGTCAGTAAGACATGTAGGTAATACTTTTAAACATTAAATATGTGTTTCATAAGGTCAAAATATCAAGAAAACTTTATAAAATTTGGGCCACATTAGATTACTTTGATAAACACTTAATAGACTTAAATTAAATATTAATCAGTGTCATTAATTTATCACTAAAAATATAAGAGGTCCCCTACACCAAAATTTCAACAAGATGAATCCAACTTAAGCCTCAATTTAATTTATATACATGTCTAAATAGGAGAAAATTTAATTTTAATTTAAAATGGATAATACAAAAAAATAGTATTTTTAAATTAAATATCACTTGTGGTTAAAAATGTTAATAATGGGTTTATTTGCATGAGATAATACATATATATATAATATTAGATAAAAGTATTCATTATTAATTAATTTATTCTAATTTTATGATAATATCATAATTAGCGATAAAATCAGCCAAAAATAGTATTTTTCACTATTCACCTAAAAATAATTATGTTTGAAAAAACCCAAAAAATAATAATAATATGATTTTTGTATTATAAAATAAAATATAAAACTAATTTTATATAATTATATTTTTAAAAATTATATATATATTTTAGTTGAAAATACACAATATAATGATTAAACATTTTTTTGACAAAATGTGCTTTTAATAATAAGTTTTTTTAAAGAATTATATACTTTTTTTCTAATTTAATGAATTTCAAAATAGTAGTTCATATATTTATACATAATAATATTTTAATGTTGGTCAATATACTTTATTAATTCATCAGAATGATAATTTTAGTGTGTGAAAAAAGTTATTAAAATTAATGGGAAGATACATATACAGAAATCTTGGGTCTTTACATGTACGACTTTTGAAATTATGGTAAAAAAAATAAGTAACCCATTTCTGTATCCAAGAAATTCAAAATATTATCATTTGAAAAAATTATACACTTTAAATTTAATAAACCATTCCTTTGATCACAACTATAACACCCTAAACACATACACCATGATCTGATACTAGAAACATACTGTTTATATAATATCTATCACACAAACTATAGAAAAACAAGCATAAACATCCATAATTACAATGTAAAAAATAAATATCTACTCACTTACTTATCTAATATAATTTACATTTAGAGTCTTATAGAATGAAGAAAACCCTTTTATGTAACAAAACTCATATCCTTCGCACTAAATTGGCATTTCCCCCATTATACAAATAATTTATTATTTTACATAATGTCTTCAAAATTTCCCAAAACAATACCCACACATTATACCCTTATAATAATATCATATGTCTTAATCTTCTTGATAACATGAAAAAATGGAAGCCTTAGAAGGGAGAGCTCAAACGCTTAGTAAGGGTAAATCTAGGTGTTAATAATCAAATAAAATAAGTGTGTATAAGAAGATAATTGTGTATTAAAACATAAATAAATGTTCATGAAAAAATAAATAATTATATAATAATAAATTATTTGTAAATTATGATTCAATGAAATAATCATTGGATTAACATAAGTCAAAAGTCATGTGACTAAAAAATCAGAAGCCATATGATAACAACTTTTTATTAAGAAAACCATTAAAAATAAAAGAAATTATAGAAACTCCAGGAATGTATCTGGGAGCATCATACTCATATGACCCTTCAAATCCACCTGAAAATATCCTTTACACTGGATAACCTACTTGGTTAATTCCAACATATCATATTTTGGAAGAAATCATTACATAATTCCATAGAAAGCTATATCAAGAGGAGTAATACACATTGTATCTTTCAATTTCATCATAAAACTCATAAAAATCATTATTTCTTCATAACCTAATTAACCCAGGTAAAATGTAAGAATTTCATGAAAATTTCCTTAAAACAAAAAGACAATCTACCCAAATAAATACGGTTGACGACATCATTAAAATATTTCCCTAATGTATCATAAGAAAACAATTAAAGTTTGTAAATAGATGAATTACATTTTTATAAAGCATTAGACTTATTCTTTGAAAAACATGAAAAATACCGTTTTCTTTTGGCAACCATAAAAAAAACAAAAAATCCATAAAAAATGGATAAAAGATATTTATTAAAAATATGAATATTATTAAGATAATATTAGTAATTGATTAAGTAACTTTTTTTGGAAAAAAGTGATCAAGATTTATTTTTAAAAAAATATTCATTCAATACTATTATAAATAGATTCAAAAGTAAACAACATGAAAAATTTAAAGATGATTCCTTTAAAAAAAATTAAAATCAATTCATGTTCTCTGAAAAAAAATTGAGAAAACATTTTTGATTATGAATTAAAATTTATGTAAAAGTTAATGAACATGGAAATAATGGAAAAATATTTTAGGTAGAATAATTTAAAATGTCTAAATTATTTTTTTTATAAAAAATCCCTTTTTGGATTTTAAAATCATAAACCACATGGAAATAAAGAACATGAGTACGAACTTAGAATATACCGCGTATAAATTGATTCATGATATAATATATCAAAGTGGCTATATATACACCCTATAAATTACCATTTCTTAATAATTCCAAAAATAATGAATGTTGAGATGTGAAACCCTCACAATATTTTTAACACCTGAATAAAAAGTCCATTAAATGAAATAATATGATATGATTCTATAAAACACATGATTTTTATGAATGAATTTGCAAGAATGCATTCATTTGGTAGAAAGTACACCACGTAAAATAAATGATTGTGCAATACATGAAACATGTCCTAATGAATTGATATTGAGACCATGAACCCTTATAAATACCATAACAATTGAAGGAGGAAATTCTCAATGAAATGATTAAATGAAAAATATATATCCAAATAAAAAAGTGGAAATATAATATAAAACTTCCTGGTTATGCACAGAAATTTATATGTATGAGAAGCATGTATACATGAATATGAATCATGAGATATGTATATATATATATGATATTATATTAATTATATAGTGTAAATTTATTAAGGAATATGATTCACATTTTTTAATGTATGAAATTCCTGAATATTATATATAGGTATATATATATTCAATATTTATCTCAAATTTTTTATTCAGCAATTTATTTGTATTATGAATAAAAAAAAATATTCCATTGAATTCATTAAAATAATTAAATGAATTATACTCAAGAAACAGAAACACTTATGATGCTTTATGAATTTATGAATCATCATGATTTGATTATATAAGATGTAGAGATCCTCTCATATTGGGTGATTGTTCATGGTGTAATGTGTATAAGCCTATTCTAAAATCTATTTCCCTAGATACTCTATTTATATCATTTTAAGAGTAACTATAACCCCTTCTAATTTTTAGTGTCTTTACAATATGACCATGTATTTATTCATTTGTAATCTACCTTAGAGGAAGAGTGATTTTTTTTCATTTGTCTACATGATCTTCTTCAAACACTCTCCCCTAAAAGAATATCAAATCTACTAAAAATAAAATTTTACAGGTCCTTTTTTTGGAAATATAAATATGGGATCAACCAATTACATTTATTTCCTTCTCCAAACCTAGTTCCCTCCCTTATATCTCAGACATTATGTTTAGACCGAAAGTGATAGTTCTATTGGATGGTATTCCATAATTTATGATTTTGACATCGGAGCTCACTATGGCCTATAACCTCTTGAACCTAACCTCAGTGGATTTTTTTAGCCGGCACCATCCATCAGTTGATTCCCCTGATAGGTTTGAATTCAGATCTTCAGTTTTATAGGATAGTGCAACTATTGTCCTTCTCAATAAGCCACACATAATGATACATTATTATCATTGGATGAGTTGATTTTTTTTCTTTTTCCAGAGCCCCTTGATTTGCAAAAGATAACACTTCTTCCTCTATTGATGGTTATATGAAATCCATAAGATACAAAGTTCTCCATATATCATGTTGTGGGTTGGTTTCTCAGGATTTCCTTTTCATTTCCAAAATCTATCAATCATCCGCATTCTAGGGAATATGGTAGTAAGATTTATGTTTTTTTAAAATTGATAAAACATGGGTTTTCACCATATTTACCTACATATAATATTTGAGGATGATGTTTCTAATCCTCTAGTTGATTGGATTTTTATTTCGGTTGAGGAAGAGTTTACTTGAAAATAAAAGGTGATATTTGTGTCTTGGAAGGATTGTTGTTCTTATTTCATGAATTTAGGACAATAAATTACATAATGATGACGTGGTGGTAGGTATTTCCATGAGGTGGTTATTCATATCTATTCAACTAGGATAATTCCTCCTAGTGGGCTCTCCACTGGTATTTCTTTTATTGAGGAAATAATCATTTCTGACCATCTTCAGGGAAACTTTGAGATGTATGAATTCTGATCCAAGATTTGATGATACATCTTCCATGTCAATACATGAATTAGATTAGTTCATAATGATATATTAGGTCTATGGATATAGAGATAAAATCATTGCCTTGGTATCTCCCTCTTTTTCTAATGTGGTTAAGGTTATATGTATCAAAAATAGATAAGAACTTAATCAAATCACTACATTCTAGGGTAATATTTTTAAAACTCAAGATCATTCAGGGTATCCTTTAGTGAAATATGATCTTCCTAGTCTAAATGAATCATTGACTCCCCGATAGGGGTCACCTAACCAAGTAGCCTCTTTACAAAAAATTCAACTCCATAATTGTTTTTCAACCATGAATGTAAATGAAAAGAAGAATACAGATCCAGAAGGAGTGAAAACATATATTCCATGATGGAAATGAATAAAGTTTAGAGAAATTAATTTTGAGGATATTGATATGAGTTAAAAAATAAAAAATTTCCAAACTAATGATGGAATGTGAAAAGGATCCCTAAGATATTATAATAGACTATGAGCAGGACTCCCAATGGGCACTGATGGTTGGGTCTATCTTGAGAAAAGGCAATAAAGGTAATGTTTTGTAAAGAAATTTTATATTCCACATGGGGGGGATAATAGCCTCATAAAGATCATCCAAAGTTACCAAAAACCTATGTAACCAGTTATTTTGGTAAGTAAAATACACATGGGACAACAACAAGGTCATATGAATAAAAAATTATGGAATGTGGTAATCAGGTTTTTGGTATGTTAAGAATGTATGATCTATGTGAGGCCAACAAGGTGGATGAAGGTGAAGTAACTATGAAAGACCATGAATCATTGTCTGCCAGTGTCATGAATAGAATAGAATGGAAGAGGGTAGTGGAAAGAAATAAATTTAGGGCTCATCCTATACTCCAAGGAAGAAATGTTAGAAGGGGAGCCTCATTTCAATGATCTAAAGGATGTTTTCAAAAAATATTAGAGAATAAAATGATTTTAAATAAATGAGGATCAAAGTATGTCAATTAAAAAACAAGATCACTTTTTGTAGTGAGGCTTTAATTAATAGAAGATCACATTGGAGGAATAAATACTGAGTTGGGATAAGATGGAAAATATATTTAATGCTATTATCCAGGATGATCCAAACATACAAGTTAATACATATGAATAGAGGTTATATATGGTAGTTTATTAAAATAATTTTAGTATATTATTTAATAATTTTGAGATCTATTTAGGTGTCTAATTCAATTTTTTTGACATTTGGTTTTCCACTTTTTAATCTAATGTTCTCTAAAAATAAGATTATATTTTTTAATCAGTATCAGAGGGAGTCTCTTCATGCTTTTAAAATTTTTAAATCCTTTTTTTTTGTAGAAAAAATGTAAAAGAAAACATTTTTCAAAAACGTGGAAATGATTAATGACCCCTACATATGATTTGTAAAGGTAAATTTTATTGACCATTTTGTAGTTTAGCTACCTATAGTGGAAACACTTACCAAGGTCAACATAGTAAGGGTAAACTATTAGTTACCTTTATACAAATGAGTTTTGTAAAGTTAGTACCCTTATGCATTAGTGTTAGGTAAATCTTTATATATGTTTACCCTTATGTGACACCATTACATGAAAACCTTACATATAAGGTCTATATAAGGGTGAACACATTATTACCTCTACATAGTTGTGTAACATAAGTACAATACCTTTATATAAGGGGTGTTGTGTAACGGATTTACCCTTATACAATGGGTTTATTTATGGGTTATTTAGAGATTACCATTATCTGTAATGGTATTTGAGAAATTGTTTAATGGTCCTCAATATTTAACTTTACACAACACATGGAATTTTTAGAGTGACTTTAACCAAAGGAGTTGCATTATGGTAATACCTTTACAAAATGGAGTTAATTAATGGTAATCACCATATTCCCTTTTATAATTTCTTTAAAAACATCTTCTACCCTCATAAAAATCTATTATACAATGGAAAAAGGGTGAATACCCTTAAATTTAATAATGCTTTTATGTAAGCATATAAATAATTCTATTAAAAAATTGTTTTTAACATATTAAATGGTTTTATGGTTTATGAAATCTTTAAAAATCATAAATTTTTTACAATATTGTAATTTATATTTATTTTATAAATAAATAAATTTCAAATTATATATAATTAAATAAATAATTGTATTGGAAATGTCATTACAAAATAATAATGGTTAATATTTCAGAATACTTTTTTGAAAAATTAAATGGCACGCCTTATAGTCTAAAAATATATGATTTATTTATAAATCCTAATCAGGGATTTATAATGTGGTTAAAAAGTAAAATATATATGTATTATATTTAGAAAATATAAAACCTTTATATAACTGGAATTTAATTAAAAAATATTCATTATGTTTTAAATATCAAATAAATTCCATATTATATAACATATAAAACGGTTAATATTGAAAAGAATATATAATTTTTATACTCAATATAATTTATAAAAATTTTATAATTAGTATTTATTTATGAATTTTTCATAAATGACTCATGTTTTAGAAATTAAATAAAGTGTTTATTTATTTGTTAAATTTCCTTGATATTCGTGTTTAATAAATTTTTTATGAAATACAAATACTGTCAATTCCATTTTGTACGATAAATGTTTTCAATGATAGATAATTTCATATCATGATATGTTATATATATAATAAAATTTAGTTCTCATCTACAATGACTTTAGTCTTTAAATTTTAATTATGATATTGAGAATAAATTTTTACCATAGTTTATACATATTAGTTTTTAGATTTTTCCACGAATTTAATTACCACTTGAGTAAAGTGTCATCGTATTGAGGGTCTTTGTGTAAGAACACATACTTTATTTGAGGATTACCAGGGCTAGAAAAGTGAATGGGGTATGCTATCTATTTCTCTAGGATTCATCATATTGAAATTTTCAATCCCTTATTACTCTATTCATTTACATGAAGTGTCCATGTACCTTATCATATGATTCAACTGTATATGTAAGAATATACTGGGATTATTATTTTGGTTGATTAACACATACTTTTGGGTTGTGTAAAGAGTTACAAATTAATGTGGTGTGAACACTTTAATTTGGTGGTTTTAATAATGACTTCCAAAATTGAAATAGAACAATGGATACACAAAATAATATAAAAAATAAAATGATCTTTATTATATAAGATTTAATATTTATGAATTTAAAATTAATATGGTGCATATTAAATTGGGGAGACTTTAAAAGAAAACCCCATAGATACATTGTGAGAGATTCCAACCAAATAATAACTTTTCAAGAACATGATCATCCAACTAAGTAGCTTCACACCATAATAGGGTTCCTCAATATTATCTATTGTACCAAATGAAAGTAATGAGTGAAATTAGATTATCTAATCTGGTAGTTTCAAGATATATCATGGATCCCAATGATTTTCTTATCTTATCAAATTTGTAACATTTCCTTTGGGTTTAATAACACTAAAAAACACTAAGGGTTGGGATAGAAAAGATATAGATTTTCATATTTCCATAAAGATGGATAGGAGAAAAGGGTTATCCAATTAACTATCCAAGAACAAAAATATTATAATTGGGATGAAACCATACCTAAATTACTAATTAGATGAGTTTCAAACTATAACAGGGTCATAATTTAGTGAAATATGGATCTTGGATCATGAAATGGTATGTTGTATTGAATAATCAATTTAAGTGGGATTTCTCTAATTAAAAGTCATTAATGAATAGATATAAGACTTGATATTCATCTAATAATTTTTTTCTATATAGAAATGAATAATCCATAACCATAAAATTGAGATCAGTTCGAGGAAAAAAATTAATGGAAACAATTTTCTTGATTAGTATTGAAAATTGATAATCATTCCCAAAAAAGAGGTGAAATTATACTTACAGGATACAATACTTCTAGAGAATACCACATTCGAAGATTTTCCAAAAATATTTTTAGATATCTATATTAAGAATATAAAGGGAGAAATAGAGGTGTTGAGTCTTATTATTTTTACATAGATCCCAAGATGAAAAAAACATGAATATATGTATTCTAACAAAATTATAAGAAATTTAAAGAGGTTATATCAAGAAAAATTATGATATTAATTGTAAGATGTTTAAAAATATCTTTTTTGAATTAATATGATGGATATAATATTATTATTTACCAATTTACTCAATATGATTGGGTACGTTAATGATTCAGGGAGGCTATTTTCACCTCTTAAGGTAGTTCTTTCTACATATTTCATTCAGAGTACCATTATTATTGTATAAAATTATAAAGTTAAAGGTTAATGAAAGAAATGTAAGAAAAGAGGTCATGAATATTTTACACCATAGTAACATTAGATAAGAAAAGAAAAGGAATGTGATACCATTGTATCCCCAATGGCCATTAGAGGAGAAACTATCCTAGATACCTAAAATTTCAGAAGAAATAGAGTGAAAATATTCTCTAGGTATTAATATTATAAAGTATAATTTTTTTATTCTAATGGGTATATGATACTAACTATATGTTTTAAATTTTATTTTCATAAATAGGATTTTAGAAGCTAATATGAATAATTTAATGATGAATCATGTTGTGATAGAGAATTTAATTACTACATTGGTGACTTTAATATGGGGAATAACATTTAAAGATGTGAATTTTTCTTTCTAATTTAAATTTTTAATACAATTAGTTGCCTGAAATGAATGATATTGATTTGTTGATGTTCATTTTATTCCGCATAATTCTATATCTAGAAAAATATATCGATAATTTTTTTGATAAAGAATAATTTGATTATCTATATATTCTATAAACATGTATAATACTAAAAGAGATATAAAAATAATAGATCATTTGATAAATATTCCTACTAAATGAATTTAAATGTTGTTTCCTAAGAAAAATAGTTTATTGTGATTATTATAATGATATTATAATTAGAATATGATGTCTAAGTGGGTAGTGGAAGTATTTTTTTTCATATAAATCTTAAAATATGAAAAAAAATATTGTTACAATATGAGTTTTAGTGAATCTTCATTTAATATCCTAAAAAATTTTAATATATGTGTTGTTAAATAAATATGAAATGATTTACTTTTTTTTTTACCATAATAAGTGAACATAAATATTCCCAAAATGATTATACCAACCAATACAAAAATTGTATCACTTGTTCTACTAAAAGGGTATAGGGTATTGAGGTAATGATAAATGTAAATTGTTATATTAGTCTATATAACTAATTAGATATCACACAATCCTAAATGATATTTGTATTTACTCGTAATGTGAAAATGTAAATAGATACATGATTACTAAAATATTTCAAGGAATATATTGAGGTAAATAGTTCCAAATATAATAATGATATACCTAGAAAGAGTTTTATATAGAAAATAGGAAATAAAATTATATAATTTGAGGTTATGATGTAATGGAGATTGAAAATATGTTCAAGGATTTTAAGTTAAGAACTATGATCCCTAAGTCTTATCATTATTCAAGGTCGATTGATCTATAAATTTTACTCACTAAGAGGTCCGTTGGATCATTTTATCAGATGGCCACATAGGGATGTGATATGAATTTCATAGAGATATATTTGTTTTAAAAAATATTTTTTTGTAAAAACAAAAATAATTTCTGGTTGAATCTCTTAAGATAATGGTTATAATGGTTGTAAGCATATACTTAATTTATAATAAAGGTTATCCCCAATTATCATTAATTCATGTCTGATGCAACATTACTTTACAAGAATGTTCGATTGAAAAATATATCCTCAAAGTATAAACATTTAGTTTTACTTAATTAATGATCATCATAAAGTATTATGGGTTGTGATGATATGTTATGTTTAGCTTCAATGGATTCTTTTATTCGTTATAGATATTTTGATATGAAATTTTATGAATAAGTTCTTGAGGTAATAAGTAGGGACTTTTTTCCTAGAATGATCCATTAAATCTTATATCACAGAATGTCAAACAATCCATGATATAATTAGGGCATGTATTCTTATTATATATTCTTATTACCTGGGGTTTTCAAGATACCAATAATTATAATCTTCATAGTTTTTTACAATACTTATAGAATTAAATATATTAGCTTAGATAATAAAGGGGAAGATTTGTATGATTTTGATCATACCATAAGTTAGAGTAAAACCAAAAAGGGACGTTTCTATTTGTAAGACATGAAATGATATATTTACCTTGGTAGAATTAGACTGATTAAATGCATTGAAATGTTTAGTTGAAACACAAGAGGTATGATTAACTAAATAGATGAGGTACATGGGATTTACTAGTCCATTAGATGAATGACATGTGATTTATTAATCAACTTGGTCAGTTTATTTCAAAGAATCATGAAAATATTTGTTTTCTACAGTCGATTAAAAGGTTCCATGTATAGTGTTCACTAAATATTATGGGAAAATGATTATATATGTATATATATGATTCATAAGAATCATCTCATTATGGACATGTTAATATCGATATATGAGTATGTTTAATGGAGATCACACATTCCCCCTTAGTAGCATGAGTAACATAGATTCTTTTCTAGGGACTACTCATTTCATACAACTATAAAAATGGGGTTTTATATTATCATGATCAAACAGTTAGACCAATGATTTTGGAGAAATTTTTGGGTAAAATATTTGATCAAAATGAAGATTATTTTATGAAAACCCATATATAATTTTTTTTTGGATTCACAATGATTTGTAAGGTTTTTTACAATGTTTTTTTTTTGTATTTTTGTATATGTGGGAGATTATTAGATGTGCACTAAAATGTAAAATAATGAGATTCATGTACACATGCATATTATTTTTGAGATATATATATATATAATATGATATATATATATATATATTGGATATTTATTAATGTATATTATGCACATATTTCTCAAGAATGTGATGCATGAATAATATTTATATATATTTATATAGAATATTTATTATTTATTTCACCCAAATGGATTGTTTATTAGTTTAAATTCATTATGAATGGATTAAAGGGTAGTGTTGAATTCATTGAAATCATTCAATGAATGAATCCCAAACAAAAATAAACCCTTATAATTCTTTATGAATAAGAGGATCCTCAAGATTTTCCTATATAGGTTATTGATATCCTCTCCTATTGGTTTTGTCTGCTTCGAGTGATGTGTATAATCATATTCTAAGAGATTTTCCACTTCATACTATATTTATCTCATTATAGAAGGTTCTAGAAGACATTTTTACTTTAGGTATTCTCATAGCATGGTTGGGGATACATTGGAAAATGTACTCCCTTATAAGAATGGTGATTGTTTTTATTGTTCCTCAGGACATTCCTCAAACAGTCTCCATGGAAGGAATATTAAAGCTACTATAACTCACATTTTCTAGGTACTCTATTTTGTGATAATATAAACATATTAATTTATTTAATAGAGATCTCCTATGTTTTGGGTTGTCTTTTTCTATATATAATAATTAGATAATCATAAAAACCCATAAAAATGATCATAATTTATGGAACACATAATGGTGGCATAACATTGTTAATGAAGACATGATATGACCCTATGAAAGGAATTCAAGTTAAAAATACCCTTACCTCAAACTTATTATAGGTTGGAAGTGCTATGAAATACCACATAATAAGCCCAAATTTATTATTCATATATTCTATAATAATAAATTTATTCATCTTACCTGAAACTATTTATTTATATTTTATTATATCCAATTATTAATATTTCATTATTAAACTCAATATTCTCATGTTGATAGTTACATTTACCACATGTTATTTTCTTTGACTATTTTAGTCCTTATAGATTGATCATAGGTTCATAACCTATAAAAGATTCATTATTATAATATATATTTATATTCTAATACTCTAGAGTTCCACAGATATTTCATTGCATATATGGAAATAATTTTCATCGAAAGAATAAAAATGTTGGCTGAAGAAAGTTTGATTCAACAATGAGAATTGATTTTTTTAGCAAAAAAAAATATATATAAACATTAAATAATCCTCAAGGAATTTTAGATTCATAATTATTACTTTACATCAATGGTAATTAATATTCCTTAATCATTCATGGCATAAACATTACGATATAATTTATAATGGTGGAAAAACCAGTCAAAACATGAGCATGTGATAACGACCAAATGAGTAAGAACATTAAATTTTATAACGATGTAATCACTTTTGAAGAATATTAATAATGTAACAAATTTTATTATTTTTATTTTAAATAAATTTTTATAACCATCCCTAATAGATAGTTAAGAAAAATGAAATATGTCATTCATAGAGGTAGTAATCCACACATACACACTGATGAAATTTTAATTTTTTAATGGATAAAAAGGAAAATAAGTATATAAATATGTATCATTCAAAAATAATTATTATCCTATTGAATTAATATTTATTATTAAATATATATTTATAACTATCCATGGGATGAAGTAATATAAAATGAAATACATCACTTCTTGGATTTCACACGTACGTATACAAAATGTTTTCATTTTCCATTACATGGAATGGAAAGAATATAGAAAATTATTGTTATATAAATATAATAACATATTAGTATACTAATGATATTAATTCTATAATTTTTAGGTGGTTATTGAACAGGTGGATGTAGGGGAAGAATAAATAAACTTAAAAGAACCTGGTAATTTTGATTACATTTTCTATTAAAATCCTCCTTTAGATATCTCTATAAGCCTACTTGGGTTAGTATTTTAGTGTGGGCATAAACTATAGGTCATGTTAAAGGATGTGATAATTTGTTTGGTCAAATATTAGTCTACAAATGTTGTTAAAATTTGGGGGATAAGTGATGATTGGAGGTTCACATTTATAAGTAAGGGGAGTTACACCTATATGAATACCCTTAACTTTAAAATAAAATAAAGTAATTTTTAAAGTAAATCATTACCAAATATAAAAATTATCTAATATAGGAAAATTTGGGGACTAAATACACTCATAAAATCAAATTTAGACACTTTTTAAATGATATTTTTGCCCAAATCCCTTAGTTTAACCCCCTTGCCCTTTTAACCATTATCATGGTTAATGAATTCTAACATGGTGATGTAATTTGGTTGAAAAAAAAAATGTTCCTCACTACCAAAAATGAGTATAATGATCCCAAATATCTAATAAATTTCTTATTATTTATTTTATTATGGTATAAAAAGAAATTTAAAATTAATACCCAAAACAAAAAAAATATTTTTAGAACTATACATTTTTCAGCATTAAAGTGAATTTAAACAAAAAATAGTGTACATAATTAATAATCCTAACTTGTGTTGGTTTATTAATAATAAAAATATTTTCATGAGGCTTTAAAATAAAATATAAACCTATTCTATATATATAAATTATTTTTTAATGTAAAAGGGAAAAAACATTTTATTAAAATAAAACATCATTTGGGTTCAAAAATGTTAAACATGGGATTCAAAATTAAATATTATCTTTTTAAATGCTATATTATAAAAATTTCATATAATTTTATTCTATAAAAAGGTTTGAGAAACTTTAAATTCATTATTATATCATGATGGTGTCATAAAATTGATAATATTTGAAAAAATTATATTTCTCATTGTTCACCTAAAAATCAACCATTTTAGAACAATACAAAAATACCTTAAGAAACATTTGATCAAATGAATTAAAATTTTAATTTAATTTCTTAAAATTAAATTAATAAATCCCATAAATTTATCTTTTAAACTTAAAATAAAAAGTTAAATGAAAAAATATTTTATAGAAAAATGACAATTTTAAACATTAAATGTTCTTAACATTATTTATTTTCATTTACCAATGCATGTAATATTTTTTTCATTTTATATTAATAATTTATTTATATTTTCCTTTTATGTTAATAAATTATTATTCACTTTAGTTCCAAGTTTCATATATCATTATATATTTATTTAATGTAATCCATACTAAAATCTTTGGGTGTTTCATTCTTCCCCATTAAAAGAATTTAAGACTTGAAATTTTATTTTTTTCATAACAAAATTAAAATATCTTGACGTTGGTATACTATATGGTGTATATTTTATTATAAATAATAAAAACTACGTGACATAAATATCTTCCAATCCTTATATGTGAATGAGTTTTCCAATAGAATACCTTTATAGATGACTGATAAGACTAAATTGATTTATAATAATCTTTATTATGTTTGAGGAATTCATTTACCATTGAGATAGGTAATATCAAATAATACATATAATTTATTTATTTCCATTCAATTGGTGTAATTTTATCCTTTTATATTTTGTTTCGATTAGTTTTCCTCCACCATTTCATATCTTACTCTAAAAAACTAATAACCATGATTAATTTTTCATACTCATGGAACTAAAATAAAACATTAATGGGTAATAATATCCAAACAATGATTAAATTTTATTTCACCTATATAAATCCATTTACAAAAAACAAAATTTTTAGTGCAATTTAAGATAATACATAATATGAATAAACCATTATATGATAAAATTCATCCTTAATCGAAAAAAGCATAATTATAAAAACCAAAGTGAAAAATAAATAATTCCCTATGTAACAAACCTTAAAACTTTTCCAAATAAAAACAACCAAATTAGAAACTGAAAAAATCATAGATATTTTGTTATAAATTATTTTTCAATCAACATAACAATTATCACCAAACTGCAATAATTATAAAGTATTATAACAAAAAATGTATAAATCATAATCATACAATTTCCAAAATATACTGATATTTTCCCAAAATAATCTAAATATACTAGAAAAAAACAAAAAAACCTATAATCCTCCAAATGTTAACACAATCATTATTTTATGAATAATATTAATCATTTTCAATAAAAATACCATTATATTCAATAACTCCTAAAAAACATTAATCATATAATGTCCCCAAATATATTTTAACATACTTCCCAAATAATCATTACACTAAATTAAAATTTAATCCAGTGGGTTCCATATACCTCAAAGATCTATTAAAACCCAGTAATATTATCCTAAAATATCACTAGTCACAATAAAATTCATTCATATAAAACATCACAAATGTTTCAATGGAATCAAAATTATTATCTACCTTCAACTTATTTACCCATAATAGTATTAAAAACTCTTAATAAATACCCAAATAATAACATCAAAACCTAAAATGTTATCTAAACCCATTTATATGATGCTAATTATCACACCCTAGACCAATGCACCCATATATGGAACTAAAAACATACTCTTTCAATAGATACATTGATACCATCTAATGTGAACAAAACTTAAACATCCATAATTATGATGTTAAAAACTAAAACCTTGTCACTTATGAAACCAATAAATTTTAGGATTAGACTTTTATAGTATTAATAAAACCCATATATTTCTAATCAAATAGAAAATTTTACAATTATATTAGAATTTTTTCATTTTATATAATGTCTTCAAAATTTCCCAAAATACTCTCCACAGATGATACCCTTCTAATGATATCTTATATATTACTATTCTTAATAACATGGGAAAATGGGAACATAAAAAGTGTAATATTAAATTCACAGTAATGTTAAACATAGTTGTTTATAATAAATGATCATAAGTGAGCACAAGATGATCCTAAGTGTATTGGGATATAAATTTAAATCAATTGAATAAGAGATTCATTCCCCACAAAACATGTTTCATAAATTATGAGCTATAAAAAAAGTATTTTTCATAACATAATACAAAAGTCATATGATTCAAAAATTTATATCCAAGTGAAATTGATCTATGATGATGAAAACCAATAAAAATAAAAATAATTCCCTAAAAAAATTAAAGTAATTAGGGAACATCAAAATCATATAATCCATACAATAGTCTTTAGAAAAAACCTTACAATGGAATAAACATTCTAGTTAATTAAAACATCTTCTATCTTAATGATAAATCAATAACCAATACATTAGAGGAACATATCAGGCCCACCCATAATCTTATATAATTTATAGTAAGAAAAACATCATTAAAAAAATAATATCTTTGATTTTTATCATAAAACTCGAAAAAACCATCACCCTTCCTTTATAGCTTAGTTAACCCATGGGAATGAAATGGGTTTCATAAAAATTTCCTTTCAATTTCATCATAAAACATCTAGATAAATAATGTGGATAGAATCATTTAAAATTATTCTTAGTGGGTTATAAAAAAATGATAAAGGATATTGATATAGTTGAAAATGACTTTTACAAAAGAATTGTAATTATCCTTTTTAAAAACAAGAAGAAATATCCTCTTATTTTTTATCCAATAGAAAAACAAAAAATAACAGATAAATGGGAAAATTATTTTCATTCAAAACCCATTGAAACATATGAAATAAAATTCATAATTAATAAGGAATATTGTTTCAGGAAAATTTGATCGAGTAGTAAATGTTAAAAAAACATTCATTTCATAATTTGGTAAAAAGAGTCAAAAGTGAAAAATGTGAAAAATATTAGAAAGACTCCATTTCAGAAATTTATCAAAAATGGAAGATAAAATTAATAATTAATTTATTTTTATAAAATAATGTTTTTGATAAATGTTAAGGACCATATAAAGGGAGAAGAAGGATTTTGGGTAAAAGTCTTCAACACATTTCAATGTAATGATTTATAATAAAACCCCCTAATACATTTAAAATAAAAAAATGAAAGAAAATTAATTTGAAGAAATGTAAAATACCATGATTATAAATATATTCATGATATAATATGTGAACTTGGTATTATATTTACCATATAAATGATCAAATGTGCCTAAATCGAACCACGACTCAGAGAAGGAAATTTGAGACGAGAAACCCTTACAAGTTTTTTAACACATTAACAAAAAAAATATTGAATGAAAAAACATGGTATGATTATATATAACCCATGATTTAAATGAAAATATATTTCAAAATATTTTTTTGGTGAAGTGAATAAACCAAATAAAATAAAGAATGTGGTACAAAAAGAAAAATGTCTCATAGAATCGATATTGATGCCAATAACCATTAAAATGATCATAACATTAAAAGTTGGACTCCATTAATGAAATAATTATGTGAAATAAAATTTAAATACACACAGTGTTTTTAAACAAAATAGAAAATTATGTGAGTCTGTGAAACACATAATCTTGTCATAATGTAATCATTAGGGAGGGGATATAACCAATGAAAAGTAAATGAGTTCAAAAGCCCCTTACATTAGACTTCCACATGGTGGGAGATACTCTAAACACCTATATAGTAGGTTTAGTTTTATTAATAATATATTAAACAATCATAAATATATTTATATTACATGACACCATTCATTTATAACTTCTTATAACCCATTTATTAAAAATTCATTATTAAATTTAATATCCCGGTGTTAACTATTTCAATTTCCATGTATGATTCAATTTTACAGCTTCAATCCATGAACATTGGTCATAGTTTCATCAACTATATAATATTAATTATTATATTATATATTAATTTTATATTATCAAATAGTCCTATATATATTTCATTTATGTTAAAATGATGATTCTATTAGAAAGCATAAAAGTCATGTTTTTAGAATTTTAATTCCATTAAAAGAATTCATTTTATCAATAAATAAAAATATGTATATAACCATTATTTAATTATCAATATATCTTAAATTATATATGTTTTCATTATATAGTTTTTATTTAATACTCATTAATCACTCATTACGAAAATATTATGCCATTGTTCATGTATGTGGTAAAATAAACAAAAAATAGAGTATGTTATTACAACTGAATATGTAAGAACTTGCAATTTCATAATAATGATACCAATTTTAAAAAATATTAATCCTGTAATAATTATAAAATTTATATATTGGATACATTTTTATAACTATCCATGTTTGGGGATTATGAAAATGAAATACGTCATTCATGGTGGACGTAGTCCATAGGTACGCAGTTGAAACATTTTTATTTTTCAGTGTATGTAAATAAAGGTAGATAAAAATTTATCATTAGATAATAATTATTCCATATAGTAAATATTTATTAAATTAATCAATATTTACAACCACAAATTATAATCAATGAAAAAAACTGAAACACGTCGCTCTATGACGGTGGTAGCCCACACATACACCCAAATGATATCTTTCTTTTCCATTAGATGGAAATAAACAAATGTAGATAATGATAATTACATTAGAATAATAAAATTTTAAAGTAATAATTATACATATTACTTTATTTTTATATGGTTATAGAATATTTTTAATAGTTTTATGAAGAAATAAACATATAATAATTGGGTTGATTTGATCACCTCATCTATTGGAATTCTCCTTTAGATCTCTCCTAAAGCCTTCTTTGGATGGAATTTTGGAGAGACTAGAACCTATAGATCATGAGAAACTATTTTGGAGAGACATATTTTTATATATTTTCTGATATAATATTCTCAATGTATGAGGATATATGATGATCGGAGTTTCCCTTATATAAATGAGGGGAGTGAAAGCCTTGTGAATACCCTTAATTTTAGAATAATATCAAGTCATTTTACTTAGAAAGTATCCCAACATTAATTTTTTAATATATTATTAGTCATGGGATTAATAAATTAGAGTAAATTTTTTTTACTGGATTTATTGATATTTTTTACCTTCTATTGTAGTTGAACTCCCCTTTTAACCATTTTTAACCTTTACTATGGTGACCTACTTTTACCATGGTAATTTAATTTTATAAATAAAAATGAAATAGAAAATTTTCCCTAATATCTACATAATGATACCAACTGTGTGAAAATTTTCATATTATTCAATTTATATATGCGGTAAAAATTAATTTTAATATAAACATGAAAAACTCAATGAAAAACTATTTTTTGAAAAAAACCTTTCTAAGCATAAAAATAAATTTACACCAAAATGATGTTTATAATTGATCCCTCTGGAATATATATTTTTTATAATAATATTTGAGTTATGAGAATTTAAAACCGCTCTAAAACCTAATGTAACATTTTAAAAAAATTATTACATTAAAGGCTAAAAAATAGTTTATTTAATAGAATAAAACATCACTTAGGTTCTAAAACATAAAACATGAAATTCATAATAAAAAATATTATTTGTAAATGATTTTTTATTTATTATATATATATGTTTAGAATATAAAAACTATTTTAAAAATTATTAAATAACTCTTATATAAGGATGATTTCAAAAAAGTGACAGTATTAGAAATAACTGTATTTTTTCACTAATCACAAACAATTCAACCATTTTAAAAAAATTAAAAATTTTCATCCTAAGAAATTTTTTAAATGTTTATTGTATAAATAATGTTCATTAAATCAAATTAAAAATATTTTTTTTTAATTTTTCATCTAAATTAAAATCAAAACATATAAAGAAAAATATATATTATATGAAAATAACCCTTTTAAAATGTAAATGTTCTTAACATTATTCTATATCAATTACAAATGTGTATTAATTTATTTGTTTTGAAAATATTATATCCAAATTCTATTTATTATTAGATTTCATTTTAATAAATTATTTCTTACATTAGTTTAGTGTTGTTTATATCACCATCCATTCAAATATATATTTATTTTATGTTTTAAAAAATAAAATTTTAGGGGGTTAATTGCACGCTACTAGTCTCTCTACTTAGAAGAATCCAAAAAGTTCCAAAGTTGGGTAGTTTATATGTTTTAAATATAAGATTCCCTAGATTTTGACATTTTTTTCGATTGAAATCTCTCTTTGTCATACTGATATATACTACGTTTATCTACAATGAACATTACCACATAATCATTAACTATAAGAAATTCATATCTCATGAGCTCTTTATGAATCGTATAAAAAAATATATTTTTCTTATATGGAGATATTTGGTTATTCTTCCACATCTCTTTATAGAATTGAATCAACTTCCATCTTATGAAAACTTCTAATCTACTGGTCTTGAACTTATCATTGTTCTACTATACTTGTAATGAATCCTCAACTGTTTTGTTACATGTCAAAAATCCCCACATCATGCCTCATAAACCTTTTATTCTATAGGTTTATATAAATAGCATCCTATATTTTCCTTGGTATATCTAAAAATAATAATAAATTTGGATAAAATATTTTTAGATTAAAAACATTATATAAATTATCTAAATCCCCAAATCATTAAAAAATACATAATGAGACATTACCGAGTCTATATCTAATAAAAATCAAGAAATACTGATAGGTGATGGGTAAATTAGGGTGTGAACATTTTATTTTCACTTTATAGGATATTTTCCCACATTGGAAGGAATGGATTAAACCTATTTCAATTAGTATCACACCCAATATAAGAATACCAAAATGTAAATTGGGAAAAATGATTTTATTTGGTTTACCACGAAGGTTTGGTTCACAGAAAAAACACATGAAATAATTAAAATATAACATAATCCATAAATATTTACTATATTTATATAAGAAAAGATTTATATATGGTTACTCTATGTCAGAAAAAATGATTTTACAATAATATTAATGATAAATGAACCACCTACTTTGAATCACATCCCTCAACCCTTATTTTTAGAAAATCCTAGAATGTCATGAATAAATTCAACCTCAAACTTATCCAGCAACTCATGAAATATTCTATTTATAAAATTCATGAATACAAAAGGTGCATTAGTTAACCAAACAGCATAACAATAAATTTATAATGCCCATATCTAGTAAAAAATGATATTTTTGTGATATCCTCCTCCTTCACATTCAGTTGATGGTATTCGGTTGTCAAGTCAATCTTGGAAAAGTACTGAGCACCATGGAGCCGATCAAACAATTCCTCAATATGAGGAAAAGGATACCTATTTTTAACAGTGATTTTATTCAAATCTCTATAATCAATGAAAAGTCTCAAGGAACAATCATTATTTTTATCAAAAAAAAAGAACCCCATGGTGAAGTGTTTGGATGAATTAAGAATTTATCAAGAAAATCATGAAACTAATTTTTCAATTCAAGAAGTTCTATTTGAGCCATACGATATATGGGTCTTGAAATTGGATTAGCATCAAGAACTAAGTCAATTGTGAATTAGACTTCTAGATTAGGTATGAAACTCGGTAACTCATCATGAAAAACATCAAGGAATTTAGTTACCACTGGCACATCATTAATCTAAATAGTTCCCTTATTTTCAACAAAATTAGCAAGATAACTTTCATTTCTATATTTTCAAAGTTTCTCAGCTTACTGATATGTTATCAATTGTTTGGGTTCATTATTGTATACAAACTAAAACTACTTCTAAAAAATAACTTCTTTAGCTCTATAGTCAATCCTATAATGATAAATTGAAAGCCAATCCATTCCTAGAATAACACCAAACTCGGATAATGGAAAAATAACAAGGTTCACAAGTAAAGTATTTCCACAGACCACAATATAAGGATTCTTATAATTCATATTTTCTATAATATTTCCCCATGGTGTTTTAACAAAAAATTTCAATTTCATTTGTTGAGGTGATATTTCCAATTTACCCAAAAATTTATCAGAGATGCGTAGACCCCATATCAAGAAAATGTTAACAAAATCTGAGTAAACAAACAAAGAACCCAACACAACTTCATTGGATGGATCGACATCTACTAACGTATTGTAAAAATATCTCACTACACCTTTTTTCTTATATACTGACTTCTTTGCTTCATTTAGATCTCTCTTTGGGCAGACATTTGCATAATGACCCATCTCACCACATTTAAAACACTTTATAGTTTTCTTATCAATATTAGACTTCAGATCATTTTCATTATAATCTGAAGTCATATTTCCAAACATACCTAATTTAAAAAACATCCTAGTTTTGGTAAGTCATTCCATAGGGTGCTTCTTGCCACACCTTTCACAAACTGAAAACGTGATTTTCTTACTAAAAAATTTGTTTTATTTATTCTTACCCATTGCTTGACATCTGTACCTCTTCTTATCCTTGTTTCCAAAATGCATGTGATCATCAACAAACTACATGTCTTCCCTCTCAGCAAATCGAACAAGTTTCTCATAACTTTTGAATTCAAGGGAGGCCAACACCCTTCGATACCTTAGCTTAAGTCCTAAGTAAAAGTGGTTGATTTTGCTATCAAGTGCCAGAATATGATTTGGAGCATACCTCGCTAGTCCGGTGAAGTTTGATTCATACACGACCACTGAATCTTCATCCTTTTGTTTCTATTCAAGTAATTTCTTCCCCATCCTATGTCGCACCACCTTAGGAAAATATTTTTCAAGGAAAATCCTTTTAAATTCATCCTATTTTAAGACATAAATTTCCACTATATCACTGATATTCATTACCATCGACCACCACTGATCAGCTTCATCTTCAAAATGAAAATTGAAATACTTACCTTTGGATTTTCTGAACATCCCATAACATCGAATATCTTTTCAAGGGATTTAATCCATCCATCAGCCGCTACTAGGTCAGAAGATCTATTGAAAGCATGAGGGTGTTGTCTCATAAAGTTTTCCACTATTTCCATGATCCATTGTGGTACCTCAGGTTGTTCTCTTTCATTGATTCTACCACCATTTATTACCAACTTCAGCTGAGCCATTACTGCCAAAAACGACTCGGTTCCAATCATTACCATTCTGAGCTGTAGATTTAGAAGGATGTCATTCTGTCAGTGCCACTTCTCTTCAAATTCCCTGTTTTTTATGAGGAAATCCATTCTAAACAAAAATACCTTAGAAAAAGGAAAATGGTAATATTTAAATTCTATATCATTTCAAATTGACCCTAGAGTAAAAAAAGACATTTAGGGTAATATTTTAACATCATCTTAACCCCTAATGTTATCTAAACCATGATCTGATACCAACTATAAGGAAATGACATTATTACATTACATAATCTTGAATTTAGACAAGAATTCACTTCCTTTCACATTGAGTATATTTTTATGTTTAGATAATTTAGGATCGGGACATAAAACATTCATACAATTACACATTATTACAGAGTGGAGACCATAAAAAATTATTGTTTTATAATAATTTTCACATAAGACATGATTTTCTGGACTAATCTTAAAACATTGAAAATGGAAACCTTATTGGCCTTACAAAATCAAATAACATGTAAAAAATTTTCATAACTTGGGATGAACACATGTATCACCACGAGATTTTATGAAAAATATTATTTTTAATTTCATTAATGTCTTGTGTTGTACGCTACACCAAAGGAGCTTGTACAACACGCATCCTTGACTTGCCTTTCATTACACACAATCACGACCTTCCTCGATAGCGTGTGTAGTACGTAATACCTAGTTTTACTAAACAACGATATGCTATTAAAATATTATTAAAACTTGTCGTTATGAATAGTAATAATCACTTTTTAAAATTTTGTAAATTTTATTTTTCAAAATGGACTTCATTTTTGGATTCGGAATCTCGAAATTAGCTTAGGGTGAAATTTTGGTACTTTTCGGATAACTTTCATTTTCTGATGAATAGTGAAAATTACTAAATTTTAATTAAAAACAACATTTTTAATCAAAATAATTAATAGTGATAAATTATTAATTTGAGTGGTTTTAAAGTATATTTAGAATATATTTTTACAATTTAATACAATGTTGTTCATTGGATGTAATTTCACATTTAAACCAGACATAAACAAGTGTCAATCTTTTGATAATTATTATCTTTTAAAAACACGCTATTTGTTTTGACGACGGGAATTAATTTTTAAATTACTTAATGTAACTGATATGTTTTGAATTTGGTAAAATAAAAATCATTTTTGAATTCATAATATCAAATATATCTTAGGCCAATGTTTTGATATTTTTCTGGAAACTTTCATTTTTTGATGAATAGTGAAACCACTAAGTGGTAGTTAAAAAAATTGAATTTTTCATAAAAATTAATTTTACCACTTCTGTGAGTAGAATTTCGAAAATCCGAGAGATAAGGTTAATATCAAGGACTAAAATGTGGTTCAATGAGATGAAAATAATTTTTGGTGAATAGTAACTTTTTACTTTTTTTACCACGGTTAAAAGTAAACAGGGTAGTTAAGGGTAAAAATGATATTATTATTACACTAACACATGTCCGAATTCTATTGGATAAGTGTAATTCGACCAAAAACAATCTTAGGAATAAAATATGACCATTTAGGCCCACTTGGATTAGATTAGGACATTTATTATTAATTTATTTAAAGAAGGGTTAAAATAGTTAAAATCAAAGTTTAACAACTAAAGAATTTTTAATATAGGGTTATACATAAGATAAATTTGACTATAAATATTCATTAGAAATATATAAAAATTTCCTAAATAATGATATTTTATTTGTAATTTTTAGACTTTAAATAAGTTAATTTATTTGTGACACAAAGATGATGCAGTAATTATATTATTAATGAAATATTGACATAATTGAGGCTATAAATACCCAAATAAATGTAATTTGAGACTTTTTAGGAATTCAACTAATTTTATATGTTAATATGACATGTTATTATTGATTTTAGTAACTTTTTTTCGAACTAATCATTCTGTTATAATTTTTCACAAAAATCAATTACTAAATAGTGTCAAAATTGTAATAAAATAGTTTTTAAAAAAATATTATATTATTAATTTTTATTTTATTCCTAAAAATCTAAGGTTCGTCCAAATGACTTAGATAAGGTTATATATATTAATAATAAACAACTTGGGGTTCTTTTGTCTTTTTATAGTAAGTTTATTAACCTTATAGTTTAAGAACACAAAAAGACACAGTAAAAGTAACATTATCTAACTTAAAGTTAAATCTAAATGATAAGGTTAAAATAGTAAACTAAACTTGTCCAAATTCTATTCGATGAGAGAATTGCGACCCATCTCCACCTTAGCTTCAAAATAAATCAATTTAGAGCTATTTAAAACCGAATATGGCTTTATAATAAAATAATATTTTTAGTTTTTCCAAAGGAGCCCCTCTCCTCCCTTATAAAAGGGCACCTCCTCCCTCTCTTCCTCACACCACTTTGAGCCTTCAATCTCGGCCAACCCCTGAAAAATTCTCTTCTCCACTTCCCTAGAAACATCCTAGATGTCCTGGTCTTCTTCAAAGATCAATTTTAGTTCCCTAAGAGGAGGACTCAAAGAGGCGCTTCAAAGAAGAGGTAATGTCTGTTACCAATTCTTTCAACTTTATTTCTTCTTCCACTTCTTCTTCTTAGGTTGTTTCATTATGATGTATTATCATCAGTATCACTCATATACTAATATGTTATTATAATTATGAAAAAAACCTATTTCACCATCTATCCATCCTACAGAAAATGAAATCACCGCGCGTGCGTACGTACGGAATACCGTCTTCATGTCGTGGTGTAATCTATTTTCCACCACCACCTTAATTGGATGGGTATAATGGTGTAAATAATAACTATATATTATTACTGTAAAGTTATATTGATTCTGAAATAGTATACATACACTCCAATACAATTCCACGATCATGAGAATGATATCATCGCTCGTGCGTACGTACGGACTACCGTCTCCACGACGCGATGAGATTCATTCTCCACGTTAACCATTCATGAATGATTATAAATTATATATAATAAGTAATCGTGAAATATATGAAATAATAATGATACTGGATTTATGTGTATATATATGTATGTCATATACTTAATTCCATTCCAATCAATAAGGAAAAGAAAACAACGTTCATGCGCGCGTACGGCCTACCGTCTCCATGAACGGTGTATTTATTTCCATTTACTGATCTATTATATGTATGTATATTCTGAATATATATTATATATAAATCATGTTTATATTCTGGAATTAAGTAATCATGACCTAAGTAATCATATGAATAATTACAAGTCAAAACACGGACGACAAATGAAACGATTTTACCAAAAACGCTCTTTAACATGGAATTTACAAAAGAACGGGTAATATAAAGTCATAAGTGAACCATATATGATATCATAACAATGAGTATGATTCTGGAATAAGTCAATGAAATTATTTAAATCATTATACAGGAGGTTCAGACACTTATGAAGCAAATCGGACCTAAGGTAAGGGAAAATATCACAATCTCATTTTTATCCTACGGTGTTTATACTTTGGTATTTACTTGGGTGTATTTTATCATTCAAATCCATGTTTCCTCAATATGTAATATTATTTCCATCCACCTAAAATTGTTTAAATCCAATTTTACCCTTTGAGTTTTAGTAAAAGATATGAAAGGAATCTTTTGTCGTTTTTTGTATGAGGTACTTTTTGACTTTTCCGACAAAAGTACGAGAAGAATTTTTTTTAACTTATACGGAATGAATGGATTTTTAAAACATTATTTCCAAGAAGCTTCCTTTACAAGTTTTCAAGTTTATTTTTAATCGACTTCTTTTTGTTTAAAATTGTATGACATGTTAAGAAAGGAGAATGTTTTTGAAGTAGAAAGGATATTTTTCTCAAGAATAGAGTTCAAGTGTTTTATCAAAATTATTTTCCATCTAAGATAATATAGGGTTATGTTTCTATCCCTATTATTACATTGATTTGATTATGTTGTGATGGGATTATTTTTATGAATTCATTTATCTTATATGAATTATTTTATGATGTCAAGATGTTTAAAAATCCCATTTTTATTACATGGGTTATGCAATGATGTATGATTTATGATTTTGTGGCACACATAAGAATGGTATAATTATGAGATGGGTGGGACCTATATCTCCCTACAATGCATTGGGTAAATATTTTATATCTCACGAGATAGACATGGCTGGAACGGCAGGTTAAACCGGTTCAGTGAAATAGGACTGAAATGAGGAGTGAACTCGGTTCAGAAATGGACTTTGTCCACTAAGATAGTCTTGGAAATGAGTCTTGACTAATAAGAAATGATTCTCTATGATTATGTGTGTATTAAACAAAGTTTCATGTTTTACGTTATGATTATTGGGATTACATTTCACTACTATGATTTATCCCATGTTATGATATTATGATATCTTTTGCAGGTTAAGATTTCCAAAATGTTATCTTCTTATGAATATGATGTGATTGATATTTCTTTTGTTTACCCTTACTGAGCATTTGAGCTCACCCTTTTATTTTTTCTTTTCCTCAGGATATAAATAAAGGTTTTAGGTAAAAAAGGAAGATCTTTATGGGAGATGTTGAAAATCTTTTTCCACGATTAGAAGATTATATTCCAAGTTTCCAAAGACACTAAACTATTACGGTCCTTGTGTGTGTGTTTTTGTTATGTACTAAGTATTCCGAAAAAGTAATGTAATGTCCATGTACGTTAAGCTTCGGGTCTCTACAGTTGGTTACCGAGGAAAGGTTTAGTCAACCTTTGGAAACTAGGATACAAGAACTTCAGTGAGATCCCTAGAGATATTTCTAAGGTATGTCTAGGGATGTCCCTAAGGTTAAGTATAAGTATAGGTTATAGTATGAGAATTACGGTAATGATATTAGAATTAAACCTAATATGTTAGATATTGAAGGTACCCCCCTTTTACTATGTTGTTTTCCCTAGCATGATTTTTTCCTCTCACACTATTCTTTTTGGGTTTTAGACGATGGCTGGAACCCAAAGGAACCGTGTTGATCAATGCAATGGACAATGCAATGATTGTCCTCATAAACAAAAAAATGTTATGGGAGATGGCGTGCAAAATATTATTTCTATACTTACACAAGCTATGAATCATTATGGACTTCCAAATGAGCAGATAACGGAACAATATTTTATTGAGTCCTTCATGAGGCAACGTCCACCTTCTTTCAGTGGGTCTTCTGATCCACTTGTTGCTGAAAAATGGATCAGTACCACTGAAAAGATATTTTCAGTTCATCAAAGTTCTGAACATGATAAAGTCATCTTAGCAGTGTATCGTTTGGAAGGTGATACTGATCAATGGTGGAATCTTATCAAGAATACAAGGCCAAGAGATGAAATGGAGTCCATGGAATGGGACAAGTTCAAGAACTTATTTTTCAATAAGTACTTCCCTCGTATTCTTCGAACAAAGATGGAGAAGGAGTTTCTTGAACTAAAGCAAAAGGATGATAAATATGTTGGTATATACGAAGTGAATTTTACAAGGCTTGCAAGGTATGCATCTGGCTTTATCATCCAACCTGAATGTAAAGTTGATCGATTATTCAGTGGCTTAAAACCAAATCTTCGAAGGGCATTAGCTATAAGAGACTTCAGTAGCTATGAAGAAATTGTGCATTGTGCTATCAAGGTAGAAATGGACATTGGTGTTACTTATCCATCTCATAGTTTTGACATGAAACGAAAAATGGAGTTCAAGGAGAACTCTCAAAATAAATGTGAAAAGATGATGAATTTTTCTTTATGCTCAAAGTGTGGAAAGAAGCATGGTGGAGATTGTCTTAAAGGGACTAGAAAATGTTTTAAGTGTGGAAAAGAAGGTCATTGAGCAGCTGAGTGTCGAAGTAATGGAAAAAGGGTTTCTAATGATGTGAATAAAGAAAAGACTGTAGAGAATGCATCACCAACAGTTCAATGCTTCAAGGGCAAGGAACATGGCATTATGCTAATAAATGCCCAAATACAAGGGTTAGTGATGATCGACATGAGAAACCAATTAAGGAAAAGGACAAAGGGAAGTCACATGCGATCACTATTGGAAATCTTGAATATGACAATGATGTGGTGTAATGATTAAGTGTTTATGTAATGGGATTCCAAAATAATGTTGTATATAGTATCGTGGAATATTGGAATATTTATATATTGGTCTATTGTGGTTTTCAATAATTTTATGGTACCGGTAACCATGGAAAGTGATTGAGATATTTTTGGAAAAAAGACGATATGCGCATAATGAAGGGATAAGGAGAAAATGAAATGTTTGACAGTATTCATGAGCTCATGACTGATATAAGGAAATAGTTATATCATGGTTTGAGGTTTTGGTATGTGAAAAGAGTTAACTTTTTACAGCACTCATGTTTTCACTAAGATTCAATGGGTATTCATTTTTCAATACAATAAATGATTAAGGCCTTCGAATGTTTGGAATGTGACCAACAAGACATATCTCATGATATATGGGGATTAAAGATTGTATTAACATGCTTGTTATATGAACTCTTTGGTAATCGTTTTCACTATAATATGAGATTGGACAACAGTATTTTGTATAAGCCTAAAGATTGGAAAGGATTATATTGGACATAAGTTTGTATTGTTTAAGGATAGAACTTTTTTCAATATTATTTATGGGATGTTATAGTAGTGTAGTTTTAGAAAAAGTACAACCTATAGGATGAGCGACAACCCATTGCGTCGGACAAGGCTGTGGGAATCGAACCCACAACCAAAGTGCGACTGGCCTTTATCGCCTACCACTGGCCTACAAGATGTCCCTGGTTAGTAGAAACTAGTTTTATTTTATTATGCTGTATGATATATGAAGTATAAGTTCATTTTTGGAATCGTATACGATTAATCTCACTATAGATGGACTTGAGTATTTTTTGATAACTTTTCTAACAATTTGTTTGAGACAGATGGAATGACCCATCATTCTATCACATGATCTGCTAACATATCACGAATGACAAATTCAACTTCATTTCTGTAAGAGATGAAGTGGAAATTATCCAAAGAATGACCAACAGTGACACTGTACCAAAATCACGAAAGTATTTCTTCTAATTCCAATTTCATCAACTTTAGGGAAATGATCTTGAAAACCAAAAATGTTGTCCTAGTGATCTTATATCCGATGAATCATATGGTACCTTATAACATCGTAAATATATGGCTTTGTGATTGTTGGCTAATTTATAGCCATGTTCTCTACCACTCTCCATCAGAACATGACAGTTAGATTTCTCTTCCATATCCATATTTTCACCTATGTTCTCCTACGTGGAAACCTAGTGATTAGTTAATTTTGGTAACCATTACATTTCATACTTTAGTTTTTAAAGATAAGTTTTGGTATTCCTTTTTATGATGTGGGTTTCTATTAAAGAATCTTTTGAGTAGTAAACCATTTATAACCCTGACGAATTTTGTGGGCGAAATTCATTTTAAGGGGTGTAGAATGTAACACCCTGAGATTTTATGAAAAATATTTATTTAATTTCATTAATGTCTTATGTTGTACGCTACACCAAAATGAGCTTGTACAGCATGCATCATTGACTTTCCTTGCATTACCCGCAATCACGACCTTCCTCGATAGCGTGTGTAGTACGTAATACTGAGTTTCACTAAACAACGATATGCTATTAAAATATTATTAAAACTAGCCATTATGAATAGTAATATCCACTTTTTGAGATTTTGTAAATTTTATTTTTCAAAATAGAATTAATTTTTGGATTCGGAATATCGAAATTAGCTTAGGGTGAATTTTTGGTACTTTTCGGATAACTTTCATTTTCTAATGAATAGTGAAAATTACTAAATTTAAATTAAAAACAACCTTTTTAATCGAAATAATTAATAGTGATAAATTATTAATTTGAGTGGTTTTAAAGTATATTTAGAATATATTTTTACAATTTAATACAATTTTGTTCATTAGATGTAATTTCACATTTAAACCAGACATAAACAAGTGTCAATCTTTTGATAAGTATTATCTTTTAAAAACACGCTATTTGTTTTGACGACGGGAATTAATTTTTAAATTAGTTAATGTAACTGATATGTTTTGAATTTGGTAAAATAAACATCATTTTTTAATTCATAATATTAAATATAGCTTAGGCCTAATTTTTGGTATTTTTATGGAAACTTTCATTTTTTGATGACTAGTGAAACCACTAAGTGGTTGTTAAAAAACTGATTTTTTTCATAAAACATAATTTTACCGCTTATGTGAGTAGAATTTTGAAAATCCTAGAGATACAGTTAATATAAAGGAGTAAAATGTGGTTCAATGAGATGAAAATAATTTTTGGTGAATCGTAACTTTTTACTTTTTTTACTCAGGTTAAAAGTAAATAGGGTAGTTAAGGGTAAAAAGGATATTATTATTACCATAAAACATGTCCTAATTCTATTGGATAAGTGTAATTCGACCAAAAACAACCTTAGGATTAAAAGATGACCATTTAGGCCCACATGGATTAGATTAGGGCATTTATTATCAATTTATTTAAAGAAGGGTTAAAATAGTGAAAATCAATGTTTAATAACTAAAGAATTTTTAATATAGGGTCATACATAAGATAAATTCGACTATAAATATTCATTAGAAATATAAACAAATTTCATACATAATTATATTTTATTTGTAATTTTTAGACTTTATATAAGTTAATTTATTTGTGACACAAAGATGATGCAATAATTATCTTATTAATGAAATATTGACATAATTGATGTTATAAATACCCAAATAAATGTAATTTGAGACTTTTTATCAATTAAACTAAATTTATAGGTTAATATGACATGTTAGTATTTATTTAAGAAACTTTTTTTGAACTAATCATTCTGTTATGATTTTCACAAAAATCAATTACTAAATAGTGTCAAAATTGACATTAAATAGTTTTCAAAACAAATATTATATTATTAATTGTTATTTTATTCCTAAAATTCTAAGGTTTGGAAAAATGACTTATATAAGGCTATATATATTAATAATAAACAAATTTGGGTTCTTTTGGCTTTTTATAGTAAGTTTATTAACCTTATAGTGTAATAATAGAAAAAGGCAGGGTAAAATTAAATTATCTAACTTAAAGTTATATCTAAATGATAAGGTTAAAATAGTAAACTAAACATGTCCAAATTCTATTTTATGAGAGGATTGTGATTAATCTACACCTTAGCTTCAAAATAAATTAATTTGAAGCAATTTAAAACCGAATATGGCTTTATAATAAACTAATATTTTTAGTTTTTCCAAAGGAGCCCCTCTCCTCCCTTATAAAAGGGAACCTCCTCCCTCTCTTCCTCACACCACTTTGAGCCTTCAAGCTCGGCCAACCCCTGCCAAATTCTCTTCTACACTTCCCTAGATACATCCTAGAGATACTGGTCTTCTTAAAAGTCCAATTTTAGTTACCTAAGAGGAGGAATCAAAGAGGCGCTTCAAAGAAGAGGTAATGTCTGTTACCTATTCTTTCAACTTTATTTCTTCTTCCACTTCTTCTTCTTAGTTTGTTTCATTATGAAGTAATAACATCAGTATCACTCATATACTTATATGTTATTATAAGTATGAAACAACCCTATTTCACCATCTATCCATCCTACGGAAAACGAAATCACTGTGCGTGCGTACGTACGGAATACCGTCTCCACGCTGTGGTGCAATCTATTTTCCACCACCACCGTACTTGGATGGGTATAATGGTGTACATAATAACTATATATGATTATTTTAATGTGATATTGATTCTGAAATAGTATACATACACTCGAATAAAATTCCACGATCATGAGAATGATATCATCGCTCGTGCGTACGTACGGACTACCGTCTCCACGACGCGATGAGATTCATTCTCCACGTTAACCATTCATGAATGATTATAAAGTATATATAGTAAGTAATCATGAAATATATGACATAATAATGATACTGGATTTATTTGTATATATATGTATGTCATACACTTAATTCCATTCAACTCAATAAGGAAACGAAAACAGCGTTCATGCGTACGTACGGCCTACCGTCTCCATGAACGGTGTATTTCTTTCCATTTCCTGATCTATTATATATATGTATATTCTGAATATATATTATATATAAATTATGTTTTATATTCTGTAATTAAGTAATCATGATCTATGTAATCATATAAATAATTACAAGTCAAAACACGGACGACAAATGAAACGATTTTACCCAAAACACTCTTTAACATGGAATTCACAAAAGAACGGGTAATATAAATTCATAAGTGAACCATATATGATAACATAACAATGATTATGATTCCAGAATAAGTCAATGACATTATTTAAATCATTATAGAGGAGGTTCAGACACTTACGAAGAAAATCAGACCTAAGGTAAGGGAAAATATCACAATCTCATTTTTATCTGATATTATTTATACTTTGGTATTTACTGGGGTGTATTCAATCATCCACATCCATGTTTCCTAAATATGTAATATTATTTACATCCAACTACAATTGTTTAAATCCATTTTTACCCTTTGAGTTTTAGTAAAAGATATGAAAGGAATCTTTTTTCATTTTTTGTACGAGGTAATTTTTGAGTTTTCCGACAAAAGTATGAGAAGAATGTTTTTTTAACTTATACGGCATGAATGGATTTTTAAAAAATTATTTCCAAGAAGCTTCCTTTACAAGTTTTCAAGTTTATTTTTAATCAACATCTTTTAGTTTAAAATTGTATGACATGTTAAGAAAGGAAAATTTTTTTGAAGTAGAAAGGATAATTTCTTCAAGAATAGAGTTCAAGTGTTTTATCAAAATTATTTTCCATGTAAGATAATATATGGTTATGTTTATATCCCTATTATTACATTGATTTGATTAGGTTGTGATGGAATTATTTTTATGAATTCATTTATCATATATGAATTGTTTTATGATGTCAAGATGTTTAAGAATCCCATTTTTATTATATGGGTTATGCAATGATGTATGATTTATGATTTTGTGGAACACATAAGAATGGTATCATTATGAGATGGGTGGGACCTATATCTCCCTACAATGCATTGGGTGAAGATTTTATATCTCATGAGATAGACATGGCTGGAATGGCAGGTTAAACCGGTTCAGTGAAACAGGACTGAAACGAGGAGTGAACTCGGTTCAGAAATGGACTTTCTCCACTAAGATAGTATTGGAAATGAGTCTTGAATAATAAGAAATGATTCTCTATGATTATGTGTGTATGACACAAAGTTTCATGTTTTAATTTATGATTATTGGGATTACATTTCACTACTATGATTTATCCCATGTTATGATATTATGATCTATTTTGCAGGTTAAGATTTCCAAAATGTTATGTTATTATGAATATGATGTGATTGATATTTCTTTTTTTTACCCTTACTGAGCATTTTATATCACCCTTTTATGTTTTCTTTTCCCCAGGATATAAATAAAGGTTTTAGGTAAAAAAAGGAAGATCTTTATGGGAGATGTTGAATATCTTTCGCCACGATTAGAAGATTATATTCCGAGTTTCCAGAGACACTAAACTGTTACGGTCCTTGTGTGTGTTTTTTTATGTACTAAGTATTCCGCAAAAGTAATGTAATGTCCATTTACGTTAATATTTGGGTCACTACAACACAAAAGATCCATAACAGATGAAAAAGGGAAGGAACAAACACATTAGTCGAGGAATATTTGTAACGTATGAAATCAATTTCAAAAGACACACTTATCACCGATATATATAATTACTTTGTGAAACATGAGATTTGAACAAGATTACCACAATAAATAAGATCATAAGTAGAACCATAAAAGTATCTTGGGGCATTAATTACATAATATTATAATCCTCACAGCTACCTTATAATTTGTGACCCTCACAGCTACCTTACACTTTGTGTAACCATCACAGTTACAATTAAAGTAACAATATGGCCGACCTCAAACATATAGATAACCAATGAATTAGAGTGAAATATATGTCCCTCCATTCATAAAAAATAATTCCTAAGATCCATAACATAATTATACAACATTAATAATAGTATAAAACATACCATTTTAATTTTGTAAAACAAAATTTTAAAAGAATATCTTAAAAGAAAAGTCCTTTATAAATATAATATAATTGAAGTGAGACTTAATAGAGTGTGTGGAATATGTACATAAACTTTAAATACACATAAATAAACCTAATATAATCAAACCCATAATGTAAACAATTCTAATACAACATAAATAAAGAAGTAGAAGGTCAACCCAAAGAATGGAAATCAGGTCAATAATTCCTTTACAAATGTGTCTAACCCTTATATATAATGGTTAAAATAGAGTTATTATTATTTTAAAGAAACATTTTCAGGTATATAACATATTATTTGATCATTTCATAACCTCATTTCACTCTTTAATTGTTAGTATTTTGATCATGGAATTGTTTAGGGATTATTCTTTACATGATTTCCATGATTGGTTCATCATGGTTGTTCATGTCAATTGGAAGTGAAACTGTAGAATTGGAATGGAATGGTATTTATATATTTCTAGTACCATTAATTATAACATTTATCATTTTGAATTACTACAAGATGATATTTCATAAGTTAAAACATTAATGATGTTTGTTTAGATCATTTTAGTGGTTATTTGATAACAACGAACTCATTTTATTTTATAAATTAAAAACATGAGTACAAAAGAATTACAGAACCATGGATGAGACAATATATATATATATATATTAGAACCTTGTTCAACCATAATTTTTTTTTCATAACCATACTTGAAGGAATTAATGCAAATTCAAATCACATCACCGACGATGTCGATAATTCGACAGGTCACAAACAATGTTTTTAATTCCTTGAATAAATGGGGGAAGAATAGAATATGGATGATGAATTTTCAATGAACATGAGAACATAAAAAATATATAATATTCTAGTTCTTTCATTCCTCTTGTATAAGAGGTGGTCATGAAACAATAAGAAAAGAAAGGAACTCAAAATAAAAGAAAATTTGAGATATTCATTACGAAAATTCGACAGCCTAACAACGTCGTTAAATTTTCAGAAAATTAATTGATGAGAGAGAAGGTGTCTCCCATAATTATTACATAATATGATAATTAAGGGGAATATATAATGAAATATCACAACATAAGGCAAAGGGAATAAAAATTAATAACAAAAAATGAAAGGAAAGAAGAAAATGAAAGAAGATGTTTACCACTTGATCTCTTCTCCTTGAGATCCCTTTTAATGCCTTTGGTTTTGGCCTTTTGGCGAGACCAGAAGCTCTAGGACATGGGGAAGAGCCTTGGAAGGAGTATTGGGCCGAACATATGTATGTCTCATGGCTTGAGAGGTGTGGGAGGAGGAGGGGAATGAGGGTGGTTTTTATAGTGGAGGAGCGGAGGTATTTTACATTATTCTAATCATTATTATAATAGTTTTTCTCGAGAATATGAATATTCATAATTCATGTGACTAAAAATAGTAATAATGGAATGTGATTTTTAACCAAGTGGCCTTAAATCACTAATGATGTCATAAATAGTGTATTTTACAAATAATTTGATTATATGGTGGTTTACCATATTTCATTATTCATCGAAAATATATGAATTTTAGAAAAATACCAAAAAACCACTAATTACAACTTCTTGACATGTAGAATTTAAAAATGAAGTCCATATTCTGAAAACAATTTTCTAAATATTTTTAATTTAATTTTTAAATAAAATTATACTTAATTTAATGATTAACAATATTAATACTATAACTGCTTTTATATAACAATGAAAAATTTACCAAAATGTAATTATCTTAAACCCTTAAGAAAATAAAATATTAATACATTTTAATATTAATTAAGGTCATATTAAAATTTATATCACTATTTTAGAGACCCAAATATTCACGTACATGGACATTACATTACTTTTTTGGAATAATTAATAATAAGAAAAAAACTAAACTCAAGGACTGTAATAGTTTAGTGTCTTTGGAAACTCGGAACATAATCTTCTAATCATGGTGAAAGATCTTCAACATCTCCCATAAAGATCTTCCCCTTTTGTTTTCTTATCTAAAACCTTTATTTGTATCCTGGGGAAAAGAAAAAATATAAAGGGTGATCTCAAATTCTCAATAAGGTTAAGCATGGAGAAAATAAAACAAACCATATATATTTGAACTTAAAAACATAACCATAATGTTTAAAAATAGAAATCTTCAGAAATGACATAAAACATGGTAGTTCATAAGGCACAGATCATAATGGAACATCAATCATGATAAAATAGCACGGTAATAAAACATGTAATTGTGGAAAACCATTAATCACATGATATGATTTCCATAGTAGCCAAGGCATTTCTTCCAAGACCATCTTAGTGGACAAAGTCCCTTATTGAATTGAGTTCACTCCTCATTCCTGTCCTATATCACTAAACCATATTAACTTTCAATTCCATCCATGTCTATCTCATGAGATATAATTCATTACCCAATTCATTGGAGTGAGATATAGGTCTCACCCTTCTCATAATGAAACCATTATTATGTGTTCCACAAAATCATAAATCATATAGCATAAGCCCTGTAATAAAAATGGGATTCTTAAACATTATTCCATCATAACATAAACCATATAAGATAAAAGGACTTCAAAAAAATAATTACATCATAACATAATCAAATCAATGTAAAAATAAATATAGAAATAGAACCCTATATTATCTTAGATGGAAAATAATTTTGATAAATCACTTGAAATCCATTCTTGAGGAAAATATCATTTCTACTTCAAAAACATTTTTCCTTTCATAACATGTCATACAATTTTAAACTAAAAGAAGTCATTTAAAAATAAACATGAAAGCTTGTAAGGTAAGATTTATGTAAATAATGTTCTATGAAATCATAAAAATCCATTCATTCTGTATAAGTTAAAAAAACATTCTTCTCGTACTTTGGCCAGAAAAGTCAAAAAGTATCTCGTACTGAAAACGACAATTGATTCCTTTCATATATTTTAGTAAAAATTCACGAATTGGTAAATTGGATTTAAAAAATTGTAGGATGATAGAAATAATATTACATATTGAGGAAACATGGATGTAGATGATAAATATGCCTTAGTAAATTCTGAAGAATAAACAATCTCGGAAAAAAATGAGATTGTGAGATTTTCCCTTACCTTATGTCTGATATGCTTCGTATGTATCTGAAACTCATGTATAATGATTTAAATAATGTCATTTACTTATTACAGAATCATATTAATTGCTATGATATCATATATGGTTCACTTATGACTTTATATTACTCGTTCTTTTATAAATTCCATGTTAAAGCAGTGTTTTGGGTAAAATCGTTTCATTTATCGTACATGTTTCGATTTTTTGTTCTTGATATTATTACTCATATCCTAATTTAATTAATCCAGAATTTAAAACCTGATTTATATATCATATATATTCAGTATATATATATAATAGATAGGTAAATGAAATGAAACACACCTTTCATGGAGACGATAGGTCGTACGTATGCATGGACGCTGTTTTCCTTTCCTTATTGACTTGAATCGAAGTAAGTAGATGACATATATATATATACATAAATCAATTAGAATTATTATTTTATATATACCATTATTATTCATTATATATACTTTATAATCACTCTTTAATGGTTAACATGGAGAATGAATCTCATCGCGTCGTGGAGACGGTAATCCGTACGTATGCACGAGCGATGATATCATTCCCATAATTATTGAATGGAATTGGAGTGCATGATATAATTTCTCAAAATAATTATTATGTTATAATAACCATATATAGTTATTCATTACACCATTATACCCATCCATGTATGGTAGTGGTGGGAAACCTGATTACACCACGGCGTGGAGATGATATTCCGTACGTACGCACGTGCGGTGATTTCATTTTCTATAAGATGGATAAAAGGTGAAATGGGGATGTTACAAATTTATAATAACATATAATTATATTATTGATACTTATGTTTTTTCTTTATAATTAAACAACTAAATAAGAAGAAGTTTAAGAAGAAGAAAACTTCAAAGAATCGGTAGAAGAGATTACATCTTCTTCGACGCGGCTCCTCTTATCCTCCTCCTAGGGAACTAAATATGGTCTTTAAAGAAGACCAAGAAATCTATTAGGTTTCTATGGAAGTTTATAAGTTAAATGTTCAGGGTTTGGCCGATCATGAAGGCTAAAATGTGTGTGAAGAGGAGAGGGAAGTAGGTGCCCTTATATAGGAGAGGAGAGGGGCACTTTTGGAAACATTAAACATATTAATTAATAATAAACTGAAACACCACATAAATACCACCAAAAATTACTCAGTTAGAATATGAGATGAGATAGGGTATTAATATCATAAACCAATAAAATTTATACATGTTTTATGTTTATTTTAAACCTTATCAACTAGATTTATCATTATTTAATATATTTAATTTTATTTGTGGAAATAAAATTATAATTTTAAAATTATTATAAATAATTACTTATGTTTTGTTAATTTTCCATAAATGGATAATTTATGATATTTTTGAACACATAAATTTTAATTTATAATTTTTAAATATTTTTGTGATTTTTAAACAATTTTATATTATGTTATTTTTATAAAATAACAATAGTGTCAATTTTGACACTATTCATTTATTTGAATTTAAATAAAATCCACATAGAATATATGTTCAAACTAAAAAATTTAATAAATTCATAACATGTAATATTTATCTATAAAATTATAGGAGCATATTAAATAGTTCATATAATATTTATTTTAATATTTTAAATACCATTTATTTGATATTTCAATCAATAAAATAATTTCAACATCACTATTGTGTCTCCATTAATGACAATTATTTAATCATTTAATATTATAAATAAATTCACATGATGTATATAATTTTATAATCTTTCTTAAGAGTATTCATGTTCTAAGTTTCATGAATTATATCACTAAATTAAAATTATTATACTTATAATATTTAAAAGAGTGACATGTTGTCACTCTCTTTGGTTTTAATAATAATTAAATTATTTTCAAGTTTAAAAGACCATAAAATGAATCTATTCCTATCCTTAGGTGATATGGGTAGACTTTTAGTCATCCAATATAATTTTGGCAGGTGTTAGGGTAATTTTATAATCTTATTTTTACCCTTAATTACCCAATTTTCCTTTAACTCTAGAAAATAAAAGTTACCATAGTTACTATTCATAATATCAAAAAAATAAAAGTAACCTATTAACATAATTTGGACCCAATTAATTCAAATATGGAATCCATTTTTCAAAATTCAAAACCCAGTAGTTTTAGTAATTAATTTAAAATTAATCCTGTTGTTAGGAAAACAAGTTTTTAAAGTTAAAACATTGCCCAAGATTGAAATGTTTTTACCTACGAATTCAATGTAATATTAATGGTAATTATATAAATTATATTAAATGGTAAAAATTTATTCTATTTATACTTTAAAACCATTAGATATTATAATTTAACCATATAAATTATTACGATGAGAAAAGTTGTTTTTAATTATAATATAGCGTGTTTTAACTATTCATTAAAATATGAAAGTTATCAGAATAATATGAAAAATTTATGAAAAGTAATTTTTTATATCCTGATTCCAAATAATAATTTTATTTTTTAATATATAACTTATAAACATGTCAAAAACTAGATTTAAACTGGGTGCGCCATCAAAAGGCGAGAAAATGCATTTTTTTTAAATACATATTTTACCCGAAAAATTTATTTTGTTCTCATACCATGTTCTAGAAAATGTGTAAGATAATTAATAATGTTATATAATTAAAAATTTAGTTAATACTATTCATAACTGCTAGTTCATAATAATATTATAATAATATATCGTTGTTTAGTGAAACCCGGTATTGTGTACTACACACGCTATCGTGGAAGGTCGCGATTGCGTGGAATGAAATCCAAGTCAGGGATGCAGTGAAAGATTCATTTGGTGTTGCATATAACATAATCAAAACTTATTTCATTTATACATGAAACAAAATCTATACATAAGGTTGCGTAGAATATTTTCTACAAAATGAACGTGAAATTGTGTGTAACACAAGCCAAGAATAGTGTAGCGTATACTGCAATCTAATACGGTGTTGCGTATAACAAATACTAATTTTGGTGTAGCATAAAACACAAGAAATCAATGAAAATAAAAGAATATTTTTCATAAAATCTTGGGGTGTTACATTCCACCCCCCTTAAAATGATTTTCTCACTCGAAATTCATCAGGGTTATAAATGGTTTACTATTTGAAAGTTTCTTTAATAGAAACCCTCATCGTAAAAAAGAATACCAAAACATAACTTTAAAAACAAAAGTATGAAACGTAATTGTTACCCAGGTTAGCTAGTTACTGTGTTTCCACATAGGATAACATAGGTGAAAATATGGATATGGATGAGAAATCTAACCATCAATATCTGATGGAGAGTGGTAGAGAACATGCCTATGAAAAATACAACAATCACATTGCCATAAATTTGGGATGATATATGGTACCATATGATTCATATGATATGAGGGTACTAGGACAACATTTTTGGTCTCCAAGATCATTTCCCTAAAGTTGATGAATTTTTTTTCATAAGGATAAATACTTACTTAATTTTAGTGTAAAATCATTGTCGGTCATACCATGAACAATTTCCACTTCATCTCTATTAAAATAAATGAAGTTGATTATTTCATTCATGAAGTGTTAGAAGATCATGCAATAGAATGAAAAGTCATCTCATCTATTTCTATCACAAAAAGGTTAGCATATGTTATTGAATATACATAAGTCCATCTATGGTTACATTAATCGTATATGGTTCCTAAAATGGACTTATACTTCATCTATCATACCGCTTAATACAATAAAACTAGTTTCTACTAACCAAGGAATTCCTCTAGGCCAGTGGTAGGAAATAAAGGCTCGTCACACTTCGGTTGTGGGTTCGATGCCCACAAACATGTCCGACGCGACGAGTTGTCGTCCATCCCGCAGGTTGTCCCTTTTTCTAAAACTACATTATTATAACATTCCTGCAATAATATCAAAAACTTTTCTAGCATTAAACAATACTAACTTATGTTCAACATAATCCTTTCCATTCTTTAGGCTTATCCAAAATACTTCTTTCCAAACTCATAGTATAAATAGAACGATTACTAAAAAGGTCGTATAACAAGCACATGAATACCATCATTTATCCCTCACATATCACAAGATATATCTTGCTGATCGCATTCCAAAATGTGAATACCTTAATCTTGAATTCTCTTGAAAAATGAATACCCATTTAACCTTAATGAAAACATGAATTTTGTCAAAATTTAACTCTTTCCACATAACAAAATCCCAAAATTCTATATACTCAAACCTTGATATAAATTTGTCCTTATATGAGTCATGAGATCATTAATACTATCAACCATTTCATTTTATCCTTATCCTTTCATTATGCACATATCATCTTCTTTCCAAAAATATCTCAATCACTTTTCATGGTTACGGGTACCATAAAATTATTGAAAACCACAATAGACTAATACATAAATATTCCAACATTCCACGATACTATATACAACTATATTTTTTAATCCCATTCCATAATCACTTAATCCTTCCACCACATCGTTGTCATATTCAACATCGCTAATAGTGATCGTATGTGACTTCCATTTGTCCTTTGCCTTAAGAGGTTTCTCATGTCGATCATCATTAACCATTGGATTAGGGAATTGATTAGCATAATGCCCCATTTACTTGCACTTGAATCATTGAAGTGTTGGTGGAGCATTCTTTGTAGTATTTTCTCTATTCACATAATTAGATACCTTTTCCCATTACTTTGACACTAAACTTCTCGATGACCTTCTTTTCCACACTTAAAACATTTTCTAGTGCCTTTTAGGAAATCTCCACGATGATTATTTCCCCACTTTGAGCATAAATAAACATTCATCTTCTTTTCACCATTATTCTGATATTTGTCCTTAAACTCCATCTTTCTTTTTTTGTCAAAACCATGAGATGGATATGTAAAACCAACTTCCATTTCTACCTTAATAGAACAACGCACAATTTCTTCATAGCTACTAAAGTCTCTTATAGCTAATTCCCATTGTAGAATTGGTTTTAAGCCACTGAATAATCGATCAACTATACTTCCAGGTTGGATGATAATGCCAGATGCATACCTTGCAGGCCTTGTAAAATTCGCTTCGTATATACTAACAGATTCATCATCCATTTGCTTAAGCTCAAGGAACTCATTTTCCGTCTTTGTTCGAATAATATGATGAAATTACTAATTGAAAAATAAGTTCTTAAACTCATCCCATTCCAAGGATTCAATTTAATCTTGGGGCCTCCTATTCTTAATTAGAGTCCACCATTAGTCTTCTTCACCTTCTAAATTGTAAATATCAAGAATGAAATTTTCATGTTCCGAGCAACGAAGTACGGAAAATATATTTTCAATGGTACTGATCCATTATTTAGCAACAAGTTGATTACAAGACCCAGTAAAAGAAGGTGGATGTTGCCTCATGAAGGACTCGATAGAATATTGTTTCCTTCTATACTCATTTGGAAGTCCAGAATGATTCATAGATTGTGTAAGTATAGCAATAAGATTTTTCACTCCATATACCATAAAATTGGTTTGTTCAGAAGGACAATCATTGCATTCTCCATTACACTGATCAACACGGTTCCTTCGGGTTCCATCCATCATCTAAAACCCCAAAAGAACAGTGTGAGAGGAAAAATCAGGCTAGGGAAAACAACATAATCAAGGGGATTACTTTCAATATCTAATATCATAGGTTTAATCATAGGTTATTCATGATCAATTTCATAATTCTAGTACTGTTACCTATACTTATAATTAACCTTAGGGACATCCCTAGAAATACCTTAGAAATATCTCTAGGGATCTCACTAAATTTTTCGCATCGTAGTTTTCAATGGTTAACAAAAACATTTCTCTGATACCATCTGTAGAGACCCAAAGTTTGAGGTACATGGAAATTACATTACTTTTGAGGAATACATAATACATAACAAAAACCAACACTCAAGGACTGTAATATTTTAGTGTATTTGGAATCTCGGAACATAATCTTCTAAATATGGTAAAAGATCTTCAATATCTCCCATAAAGATCTTCCCCTTTTGTTTTCTTACCTAAAACGTTTCTTTATATACTGGGGAAAAGAAAACATATAAAGGGTGAGCTCAAATTCTCAGTAAGGGTAATTAAGGAGAAAATAAAACAAACCATATACATTTGAACTTAAAAACATGACCATAATGTTTAAACATCAAAATCTTGAGAAATGACAGAAAACATAGTAGTACATAAGGCATAGATCATAATGAAACATGAATCATGATAAAATAGAATGGGAATAAAACATGTAATTAAGGAAAACCATTAAGCACATTATATGATTATCATAATAGCGAAGGCGTTGATTCCAAGACCATCTTAGTGGACAAAGTCCCTTACTGAATCGAGTTCACTCCTCGTTCCAGTCCTGTATTCCTGAACCAGATTAACTTCTTGTTCCATCCATGTCTATCTCATGAGATATAAATCTTTACCCAATTCATTGGAGGGAGATATAGGTGCCACCCATCACATAATGAAACCATTCTTATGTGTTCCACAAAATTATAAATCATATAGAATAACCCATGTAATAAAAATGGGATTCTTAAACATCATGCCATCATAACATAAACCGTATTAGATAAAAAGAAATAATATAACTAATTCCATCATAACATAATCAAATCAATGTAAAAATAGGTATAGAAATAGAACCCTATGTTATCATAGATGGAAAATAATTCTGATAAAACACTTGAACTCCATTATTGAGGAAAATATCCTTTCTACTTCAAAAACATTTTTCCTTTCTTAGCATGTCATACAATTTTAAACAAAAATAACTTAATTAAAAATAAACTTGAAATATTGTAATGGAAGCTTCATGGAAATAATTTTCTATGAAATCATAAAAATCTATTCATGCTGTATAAGTTAAAAAACATTCTTCTCGTACTTTGGCCGGAAAAGTCAAAAAGCATCTCATACTGAAAACGAAAAAAGATTCCTTTCGTATCTTTTACTAAAAATTCACCAATAGGTATAATGGATATAAAAAATTGTAGGAGGATATAAATAATATTACATAGTGAGGAAACATGGATGTGGATGATAAATATTCCCCAGTAAATTCTAAAGTATAAACAATATCGGATAAAAATGAGATTGTGAGATTTTCCCTTAACTTATGTCTGATATGCTTTGTATGTATCCAAACCTCCTGTATAATGATTTAAATAATGTCATTGACTTATTAAAGAATCATATTCATTGTTATGATATCATATATGGTTCACTAATGATTTTTTATTACCCGTTCTTTTTTAAATTCCATGTTAAAGTAGCGTTTTGGGTAAAATCGTTTCATTTATCGTACGTTTTTCGATTTTTTGTTCTTGATATTATTACTCATATCCTGATTTAATTAATTCCATAATGTAAAAAATGATTTGTATATCTTATATTTTCAGTATATATATATATAATATATAGGTAAATGAAATGAAACACACCATTCAAGGAGATGGTAGGTTGTACGTACGCATGAATGCTGTTTTCCTTTCCTTATTTACTTGAATCGAAGTAAGTAGATGAAATATATATATATATATATACATAAATAAATTAGCATTATTATGTTATATATACCATTATTATTCATTATATATACTTTATAATCACTCTTGAATGGTTAACGTGGAGAATGAATCTCATCGCGTCGTGGAGACAGTAATCCATACGTACGCATGAGCGATGATATCGTTCCCATAATTATTGAATAGAATTAGAGTGGATGATATAATATCTCAGAATCCGTATGATGTTATAATAACCACATATATTTATTATTTACACCATGATACTCATCCAAGTATGTTGGAGGTGGGAAAACTGATTACAGCACGACGTGGAGACGGTATTCCGTACGTACGCACGCGCAGTGATTTCATTTTCCTTCGGATGGATAGAAGGTAAAATGGGGTTTTTTCATATTTATAATGACATATCAGTATATTATTGATACTTATAATATTAATTTATAATGAAACAACTGAATAATAATAAGTTGAAGAAGAAAGAAACTTGAAAGGATCGGTAGAAGAGATTTCCTCTTCTTCGATGCGACTCCTCTAATCCTCCCCTTAAGGCACTAAAGTTTGCCTTTAAAGATCACCAGGTCCTCTATTAGGTTTCTATGAAAGTGTATAAGTTTAATGGGCAGGGTTTGGACGAGCTTTAATGCTCAAATATGTGTGAAGAGGAGAGGGAAGGAGGTGCCTTATATAGGAGAGGAGAGGGGTCCTTTTGGAAACCTTAAAAATATTAATTAATAATAAAATGAAACCCCACTTAAAAACCTCCAAAAATGACTCAATTCGAATATGATATGAGATAGGGTTTTATTCTCATCAAAAAATAAAATTTAGACATGTTTTATGTTTAATTTAAACCTTATCACAATGATTTATCATTATTTATTCTATTTAATTTTATTTGTGTTAATAAAATTCTAACTTTTAAATTGTTATATATAATTACTTATGTGGTGTGAATTTTCAATAATTGGATAATTTATGACATTTGTTAACATATAAATTTTAATTCATATTTTTTATATATTTTTGTGATTTTTAAACAATTTTATATTATGGTATTTATATAAAATAACAATACTATCAATTTTCACACTATTCATTTATTTGAATTTAAATAAAATTCAAACAGAATATATGTTCGAACTAAAAGCTTTAATAGATTCATAAAATGTCATATATATCTATAAAATTAGTGTATCACATTAAATAGTTCATATAATATTTATTTTAATATTATTAAAACCATTTATTCGATATTTAATCAATAAAATAATTTCAACATCACCATTGTGTCACCTTTAATGATAATTATGTAATCCCTAAAAATGCTAAATAAATTCAAATGATGTATATAATTTGATTATATTTCTGGATAATAATAATGTTTGAAGATTAATTAATTTTATCACTAAATTAAAATTATTATAATTATAAGATTTAAGAGAGTGACATGTTGTCACTTTCTTTGGTTTTCATAAGAATTAAATTATTTTCATGGTCAAAAGTCCATAAAATGAATCTATTCCGATCCTTAGGTGATATGGGTCTACTTTTATTCATCCAATAGAATTTTGGAAGGTGTTATGGTAATTATATAATCTTATTTTTACCCTTAATTACCCGATTTACCTTTAACTGCACTAAATAAAATTTACCGTTGTTACTATTTATAAAATCAAAAAAATAAAAGTAACCTATTAAGATAATTTGGACCCACTTAATTAAAATATGGAATCCATTTAACAAAAATTCAAAACACAGTAGTTGCATTAATTAATTTTAAATTATTCTCGTTGTTAGGAAAACAGGTTTTTAAAGGTAAAACATTGCCAAAGATTGAAATGTTTTTACCTATGAATTAAATTTAAAACTAATGTTAATGAAAAACATTATATTAAATGGTAAAAATATATTCTATTTATACATTAAAACCATTTAATATATTAATTTAACCATATAAATGTTTGTGATGAAAAAAGTTGTTTTTAATTAAAATATAGCGTGTTTTTACTATTCATTAAAATATGAAATTTATCAGAATAATATGAAAATTTTATCCAATGTATATTTTTATATCCTGATTCCAAAGAAAAATTTTATTTTTTCAAATTTAACTTATAAACATGTCAAAAACTAGATTTAATGTGGGTGCACCATCAAAAGGCGGCAAAACTGCATTTTTTTAAAATACTTATTTTACCCGAAAAATTAATTTTATTCTCATACCATGTTCTAGAAAATGTGTAAGATGATTCATAATCTTATAAAATTCAAAATGTATTTAATACTATTCATAACGTCTAGTTAATAATAATATTATAATAATATATCGTTGTTTAGTGAAACCCAGTATTGCGTACTACACACGCTATCGAGGAAGGTCGCGATTGTGTGTAATGCATGCCAAGTTAGGGCTGTAGTGAAAGATCCCATTGGTGTTTTGTATAACATAATCAAAACTTATTTCATTTATAAATTAAACAAAATCTATACTTAATGTTTCGTAGAATAATTTTTACAAAACAAACTTGAAATTGTGTGTAACATGAGCCCAGAATAATGTTGTGTATACTGCTAGCTAATACGATGTTGCGTATAGCAAAATCTAATTTTGGTGTAGCGTACAACAGAAGACATCAATTAAATTAAAATAATATTTTCCATAAAATCTTGGGGTTTACAACTATAACGCCCCGACCCCAGTTACCCAGAGTCGGTGCATTATTACATAACATTGGCATGATCACAACAGATCAAGTCTCGAAAGACCGATTAGTTTAGTAGCCTTGGAATCACTAGATATATTCATAAGTCTTACATTACATCATAAATTAAAAAAAAACTAAAACAACATCTTGTCTTCATATCCCCTCATACTATCCCTACAATTCATTCATAAAATACTTTTTCACATCCTCGGAAAACATAAAACATTGAAAGGGGTGAGCTCATATGCTCAGTAAGGATAACAATATAGAGGAAACATTCATAAATAAACATAATCATTAAGGCAATGTAGAACTAAAACAAAATCCTTTTAAACATGAATTTCAGCATAATATGCCAAATATAAAATTAAATAATTCCATTTACTTATTCACATGGATATTCTACTAGTAGAATAATCACATGCAATATCAATAACCAATTTTATAATGATGGAATGCATAATGATAGACTATTAGAACCACATAGTCAAGGCCTAGTGCCAAAACTAAAAATAAGATTTTTCCAAGGCCTTGTGTCAAGACACTAGTTTGTCTCATGAGACCTACCGATGCATCGAGGAGCTATAACAGGCTCCAATCGTGACTTATTAAGTCCAATTCATTCCTCACATGAACAGGTTTAAACATAACATAAACATTCGTATTAGAACTAGAATACGAAACGTCAATAATTTCTCCATAAACCATGAATGGTATAAAAATAACACATTCACAGTCAAACATATCACAAAACCTTCAATACTAAATGGAAGTTTAATATCATAATAAATCAACTTCAAATAAGCTTAAAATCAATCCAAGGATGTTGAGATAGTTGAAATCATAACTATTTGAGATAAATATCTATTTTTTTGAAATTATTTAAAAGTCACATAATTATAATATAAAACATTTACTTTCAAAATATTCTTATAATCTTTTAAGGGAAGCTTCGATGATTTTATAATGGTATAGAATAGCCGCACCCGCTGTATAAGTTAAAAAAAAGACATTCTTACATTAATTGTGTCGAAAAGGTTAAAAAGTACCATGTTTGGAAAATGATGGAAATATTTCTTTATAAACTTCTTATAAAAATTCAAACAAGGGTATAAATGAAATTAACCGATATTCTGTAAAATTGTAAGAATTGCTTGAAATACATTTTCAAGAAACATGGATGTAGATGATAAAGAGGTCCTAGTAGATAATTACGTATAAACAACCTCGGATAATGAAGAAATTGTGAAATAAACCCTTACCTTGTACTTTTCCTTGGTTAAGGGTAGGTAAAACTCTTTTATAATTGTTAAATAATTGTTATTAAATTATACAAGAATCATTTACATTAAATGATTTCATATATTATCTTTTAACATTTCTTTGTTAGTAATATTTTGGTATTATCGTTGTTTTGGGTGTTAACTGATTCGTTTTATTTGATATGATTTGTTACATAAGCCATGTTTGTTATGGATAGGTTGTATCTTATTCATGTCCATAATTATATTAAGTCTTTAAACATTATTTTTAACCATCAAATGAAAATTATTCTTGAATGGATATGATGGGGAATGAATCACATCTCGTTCGTGGAGACGGTAGTCCGTACGTACGAATGAGCGACGATACCATTATTTTGATATTATAATAATATATAATTGAGTGGTGTATCATATATTCAGAACAATTATCATGTTATTATTTTATAATTGAAATAACCAAGAAAGAAGAATTTGAATAAGAAAGGAACTTGAAAGAGGGTGGTGAAATCATTACCTCTTATTCGGGTTATTCCTTTTCATTTGATCAAAAGGGCTCCTTAGGATGGATTTCTAATCAAAATAAGGCCTCTAGGTTGAAGAGACAGAAGTTGAGAGAATATTTGGGAAGGGTTTGTCTGAGATAAAATCTTTGAATTTATGAATTAGAGAGAAGGGGGAGTGCCATTTTATAAGAGGGGTGAAGGGAACCTTTGGAAAAGAAAGAAATATTATTTTATAATAAATTCATATTCAGTTTATAATGGATCCAAAGTGGATTATTTAAAGTTTAATATGGGGATGGGTCGAGATACATTCAACTGATAGATTTTAGACAGGTTTGGGTCACTATATTATCCTTATCATTTATATTTAACTCTTAGTTAAATAGTTTGACATTTACCATTTCTCTTTGTATTTTTATATTATATAGTTAATAAACATACGATATACCTCCAAGAGACCCCCAAGTGGTCCATTAATGATATGCCTATCATTATATAAGTCCTTTGGATGATCCTTATATTTTTAGGAATAGAATATCAAAAAATAATATAATATTTGTTTTAAAAACACTTTTATGTCAATTTTGACACTATTGGGTATTTTGTTTTTAATAATTTCATAACAACATTATTACTTCAAAATAAATTTATATAACAAATACTAATATGTCATATTAACCTAGAAAATTAGTCTAATTCATAAAAAGTGTGAAATTACATTTATTTTGATATTTATAATATCAATTATTTTCTTATTTCATTAATTAGGTAATTATTGCATCACCATTGTGTCATAAATAAATTAAATTATTTAATTTATAAAAATTATATATAAAATACCATTATATATTAATTCTCTTTAGATTTCTAATTGATATTTATAATCGAATTTATCTTATGTATTACCTTATATTAAAAATGATTTAGTAATTAAACATTGATTTTAACTCTTTTAACTCTTCTTTGAATTAAATAATAATAAATGTTATAATCTAATAGAAGTGGATGTAAATGATAATATTTCATTCATAAGGTTGTTTTTGGTCTAGATACACTTGTCCAATAGAATTAGGACATGTGTTAGGGTAATATTAATATCATTTTTACACTTAATTACCCTATTTACTTTTAACGGTGGTGAATAAAAGTAAAAAGTTACTATTCACCAAAAATTAATTTTTCTTATTGAACCAAATTTTTCTCCTTGATATTAAATGTGTCTCTCATATTTTAGAAATTCCACTTACAGAAGCGGTAAAATTATGTTTTACGTGAATTTCCAAATTTTCCTAGGAGGTGGGTAAAAGACGGTGAAAAGTTCAATAAAATTTTTATATATCTAAAATTATTCTACACTAATTCCAATGAATTACATTGAAAGTATTTAGGTATTATGTATCTTTTTTGACCATAATTAAATATAAATAAATTAAATAATTATTTAAATAAAAATTCTTTTTTAAACTACAACTTAGTGTTTTTTCACTATTCATCAAAAACTGAAAGTATTCAGAAAAATACCAAAAATTCACCTAAGGATAATTTCAATATTACAAATCCAAATATGAAGTCCATTTTAAAGGATAAAATTTATAAAATTTCAAAAAGTGGGTATTAATATTCATAACGACTAGTTTGATTGGTTGTGGTGTGTGTTAGAACTTGAAGTTGCGTACAACACACACTAATGTATTATTCAAAGAGAAGCATACCATGGAATCTTGGGGTGTTACATTCTACCCTCCTTCAAATAATTTCATCCTAGAAATTTCTAGAATATTACTGCATAAAAATACTTGGTTGGTTATTCATCAAAAGTTCCTCGGGTTCCCACATTGCCTCTTCCATTTTATAGTATCTCCATAGAACTTTTACCAGACGATTCGTCCGGTTTCTCAGCACATGTTCTCTTGTATCCAGAATCCTGACGGGCTCTTCGCAATAATACTGATAGGATTCTAGTTCTAATTCCTCAGAGGTGAGTACATGCATTGGGTCAGGCATGTATTTTCTCAACAATGATACGTGGAACACATCGTGAGCTTTGGAGAGACTTGGCGGCATTGCCAAACGGTAAGCTACAACCCCAACTCGTTCTATAATTTCAAAAGATCCGATGTACATGGGACTCAATTTACCCTTCATACCAAAACGTATAACTCCTTTCCATGGAGATACCTTCAAAAAAACATGATATCCTACCTAAAATTCTAAATCCTCCCTTCGGTTATCATCATAGCTCTTCCGCATACTTTGAGCTTCTTTGATGTGGGTTTGGATTACCTTTACCTTTTCCATCGTTACCTCCACCAGTTCTGGGCCTACAAGTTTTCTTTCACCAATGTCATCTCAACAAGTTGGTGGGCGACATCTCTTTCTGTATAACGCTTCATATGGTGCCATCAGAATACTTGAATGGAAGCTATTATTATAGGAAAATTCTACCATAGGTAAATATTGATCCCACGTACCCTAAAAGTCAAGTGAGAAAGATCTCAACATGTCTTCTAATGTTTGAATAGTCTGTTCTGATTTTCCATCTGTTTGAGGGTGGTAGGTAGTGCTCAAACAAATTTTATAATCCAAGGCCTTCTGAAGACTCTTCCATAATCTTGAAGTAAAATGGGGATCATTATCAGAAACAATCGATAGAGGTTCTCCATGAAGTCTCACAACTTCATTAATATATAGCCTTGAGAGACGTTCATGTGGTAAATCTTCCCTTATAGTATGAAAATGTACGGACTTGGTAAGATGATCAACAATGACCCATATTGAATCGTTCTTTGTAGGAGTCTTTGGTAGTCCCATGACAAAGTCAATCATGATATTATCCCATTTTCAATCAGGTATGGGAAGAGTTTTCATGACTCCTCAAGGTTTTTTCCTTCCAGTCTCACTTGTTGAAAAACCATACATCTTGACACAAAATAAGAAATCTCCCTCTTCATGTTTTCCCACAAAAAATGTTGCTTCAAATATCTATACATTTTTGTGCTCCCAGGGTGCATAGAGAAATTGGAACTATGAGCATCATCCAATAATTCCCTTTGTAGGTCAGGTATATCGAGAAGACAAAGTCTATTCCCAAATTTCAAAATTTCATCTTCATACACAAAGTCACTCAAACTCCCATCATTCATAGCTTTAATATTCTTTCAAAATCTTCATCATCGGTCTGAGAACTCTTTATACTTTCTAGTAAAGATGGTTTTGCAACCATTTGAAAAAGTATCGATGTTTCACCTTCCATGGTTATTCCCATATCAAGCTTTACAAGATCCCTGAAAATTGGATCCCTTTCAACTCTCATTTTTTTTAAAAACTCCATGATCCTTTCTACTCAAAGCATCTGCCACCTTATTTTCCTTCCATGAGTGGTAGTGTATCGTGCAATCATAATAATTGAGTAGTTCAAGCCATCACCTTTGCCTCAAGTTGAGTTCTTTCTGTGAGAAAATATACTTCAAACTCTTGTGACTAGTACATATCTCACATTTTCACCATAGAGATAATGTATCCATATCTTCAAAGAAAATATTACATCATATAACTCAAGATCATGAGTAGGATAGTTTTTCTCATGAATTTTCACCTGTCATGATGCATAAGAAATAATTCTATCATTCTGCATATAGACACAACCAAGTCCTTTCTTTGATGCATCACTAAAAATAACAAACCAATCTTTCGCCAATGGTAGAGTCAATATATGAGAATTGAATAATCTTTCATTCATTTCTTCAAAAAATTCTTCACACTCATTTGTCCAAACAAATTTAACCCCTTTACGTGTGATCTTTGTTAAGGGGTTAGCCAATTGGACGAAATTCTGGATGAAACATCAATAATAACCTGCTAAACCAATAAAACTGTGTACCTCAGTTATACTTGTAGGTGCTGGCCATTCTGGGACTGCCTTGGATATGGAAGGATCAACAGAGATTCCATCTTTAGAGACAATATAGACAATAAAATAGAACTCCTAAATCCATAATTCACACCTGCTAAACTTACCATATAATTAATGTCTTCTAAGAGTATTCAGGATAATGCACAAGTGATTTTCATGATCTTTGTAGCTTTTGGAGTATACGAAGATATAATCAATAAATACCACTACAAAGTCATCAAGATATTCCTTGAAAACTCTATTCATTAGATCCATGAAAACAGAGGGTGCATTAGTCAGACCATAAGGAATTATAGTAAACTCGTAATGCCCGTACGTGGTTCGAAATGATGTATTCGGAATGTATTCCATTTTCACACACAACTGATGGTATCCAGATCGAAGGTCATTATTTGAAAAGTATTGAGCTCCATGAAAATGGTCAAATAAATCATCAATGTGAGGTAGGGGATACTTTTTATTTATTTTTATAGCATTCAATTCCCTGTAGTCGATACATAACCTCATAGATCCATCTTTCTTCTTAACAAAAAGAACAGGGGCTCCCCATGGAGAAACACTAGGGAGAATAAATCCCTTATTACTCAATTATTCTAGTTTTTTAGTTAGTTCCACTAATTACACAGTGGTCATTCTATAAGGGGTCTTCGATATGGGCCTTGATCTAGGAATTAAATCAATGGAAAACTCAATTTCCCATTCTGGAGGATGTCCAGGTAAATCTTATGGAAACACATCAACATATTATTTTACAATAGGTACATCCTCTATTTGAACAGTCCTTTCCTCACCCATAGTTATTTCATTCTCTTCCTCCCCAATAATTAAATATAGTTGAGCTACTGGGGGTGGATCTAGATAAAAATTGTTGGTGATGATTTTTCTCAAAAGATAAGGTGTTCCTTATCATCATCATCAAAAATCGTAACCTCCTTCTTCTTACAAAAAATCTTCGCATCATAGTCCGAAATCCAATCCACACTGAGGATTATATCAAACTCAATCATAGGTATGATGATGAGATCAGCAGATAAAGAACATTTATGTTCTCTAATAGGAACTGATTTACAGAACTTTGTAGCAATGATACTTCCCTTAGAAGTTTTAACAGAAAAATCCCCTGTTAAATCCAATCTTAAATATCTAATTTTCATAGAAAACTAGGAAGATATTAATCAATGCGATGATCCAGAATCAAATAATTCTTTTTCTAAACATGAGGAAACCGTTAAATTACCTGCCACCATGTCTTTCGGAGCATCTACCTCAGTAGTAGTGATAGCAAAATTTTGGCCTTGATCCCATCGCCTTTTATGAGGTAAGTTCCCCTGACGCATCGGACATTAATTTTCATAATGTCTCATCTCCCTGTAGTTGTATCATTGAACATCAATAACTTCTTTATTCCCCTTTCAATCACGATCTTGGTGGCCTTTTTCACCACACTTGTAACAGACTCCCATTTCTTTCAAGAAAGCATTGGGGTGTTTCTTCCCAAATTTACTAGAGGATAGATATTCAACTTTTCCATTCTTCCCCTTATTTCCATTTCTAGAGTGATCAACAGATCTTTTCTTCTCTTTCTTTTCTTTAAAATCATAAGACTTAGAGAATTTTTTTTCCATCTTCATGGCACATGAGACAATATCTTCGTATGACAAGAAGGATTGTGAAACTAATGCTCGATGAAGAAATGGTTTTATCCCATCAAATAAATGATCCATATTACTCCTTGGGTTACATATATAATCTAATGCATGCCTCGCTAACCCTGTAAAGTTAGCCTCATACTTTGCGACATTCTCATCCTCCTTTAGTATTAGAATCAGAAATTTCCTTTCCATATCTTCTTGATGGTCACGAGGAATGTATTTTTGTAAGAAAATCTTTTATAACTCCCTCCATTAAATATTTGATACATCATTATCTTCCTTCGTGTTTTGAATCAATGACCACCATTGATCAGCATCTCCAGTGAGGCGGTAAACTGCCATGACAACTTTTTTCCCTTTTTCTACTCCCAAAAGCGTGGAACATTTTTTTTAAAGAACTTATCCATTTCTCAGCTACCAATAAATTTGTACTCCCATTGAATATTTTTAGTTTTTGCCTCATGAATATATCTAACATTGATCCTCCATGTTGTGGATCGGGGTGCTTCATATTGGTAAGGTTATTATTCATAACATGAGTGAGTTTTCCCAGTATAATGATTAGTTGATCAGCACCAGTTGCATCACCAGTTCCACTATAATTATCTTAAGAAGGATGGGAATCCCTATATGGAGTGCATGCATTGATACAGTTTCCATTCCTTCCACTAGGCGCCATTTCTAAACAGTGGCATAAACTAGATCTGTTTATGAATCAAAATACATAATTCCAAACTTGTAAAACACTTAACATAAATTGAACAGTTCATGGATATAATCCATAATCATAAAAATGTTTTCTTTGAGGAGGTATATATTCATAAACCCTTCATACAGGTTTGTAAAGAAAATGATAATTATCCTAAGCATATCCCTCGGGAGTGTCGTATCCAAGAATGCAGCAAGGCCCGTTGTCGTGCACTAGTTCCCGTTCGAGTCTAGCTCAAAGCGGTGTTTTGGGGTTTTACCCCTAGGTACATCTGTGCTAGAGCCGCCTCTACCTGCTTGTATCCAGACAGAAATGTATTACTCAGAAAACTCACAAAATCTCTATAATACCAAAATTCTAGGAAGTTCTTATACACTAATCCTCAAAGTCTATCTTAGGGATATGTGCTCTAATCAGAGTTTATCTAAATCTAGCTTCCAAGGTTTGTACTAAACTTCATCTGATACCAAGTGTAACTCCCCATCCCCAGTTAGCCAAAGTCGGTGTATTATTACATACTATTGGAATGATTTAAAAAGATCAAGTCTCGATAGACTGATTAGTTTAGTAGCCTTTGAATCACTAGATATATTCATAAGTCTTACATTACATCATAAAGTGAAAAAAACTACAACAACATATTGTCTTCATATCCCCTCATACTATCCTTGCATGTCATTCATAAAATGCTTCTTCACATCTTGGGAAAAATTAAAACATTGAAAAGGGTGAGCTCAGATGCTCAGTAAGGATAAAAATGTTGCAGAAACATTCATAAATAAACATAATCATTAAGGCAATGCATAAATAAAACAAAATACTTTTAAGCCTGAACTTCAGCATAATATGGAAAATATAAAATGAAATAATGCCATTTACGTATTCACATGGATATTCTACTAGTCAAATAATCACATGCAATGTCAATGAGGACTTTCATAATGACGGAATGTGTAATGCCAGACTATCATAACCACATAGTCAAGGCCCAGTGCCAAGACTACAAATAAAATTTTTCCAAGGCCTTGTGCAAAGACCCTAGTTTGTCTCATGAGACCTACTAATGCATCAAGGATCTATAGCGGTCTCCACCTGTCACTTATTAAGTCCAATGCATTCCTCATATAAACATGTTTAAACACAACATAAACATTCGTATAAGAACTAGCATAAAAAATGTCAATACATTCTCCATAAACCATGAATGGTATAAAAATAACACATCCACATTATAACATATCACAAAACTATCAATAATAAATGGAAGTTTTGTATCATAATAAATCAACATCAAATAATCTTAAAATCCATCAAATGATGTTGACCTAGATGAAATCAAAACTATTTGGATAAATATCTCCTTTTTTGAAATCATTTAAAAGTCACATAATTATAAAATAAAACATTTACTTTCAAAATAATCTTATAAGATTTTAAGGGAAGCTTTGAAAAATTTATAACGGTATAGAATAGCCTCACCCGCTGTATATGTTAAAAAAAGACATTCTTACCTTAATTCTATCAAAATGGTTAAAAAGGACCTTGTTTAGAAAATGACGGAAAGATTCCTTTATAAACATCTTATAAAAAGTTAAACAAGGGTATTAATGACTTTAATCCATATTCTATAAAACAGTAAGTGTGTTTTGAAATACATTTTAAAGAAACATGGATGTGAATGATAAATATGTCCTAGTAGATAATTATGTATAAATAACCTCGGATAATGAAGAGATTGTAAAATAAACCCATACCTTGTACTTTTACTTGGTTGAAGGTAGGTTAAACTCTTGTATAATGGTGAAATAATTGTTATTAAATTATACAATAATGAAATAAATTAATATGGTATCATATATTATCTTTTAACATTGCTTGGTTAGTAATTTTGTTGTATTATCATTGTTTCGGGTGTCAACGGATTCATTTTCCTTTATATCCTTTGTTAGGTAAGATGTATTTATTATGGATATATTGTATCTTATTAATATCCAAAATGATAATAAGTCTTTAAACATTATTTTTAACCATCAAATAAAAATTATTCTTGAGTGGATACGATGGGGAATGAATCTCATCGCGTTCATGGAGAGGGTAGTCCGTACAAACGCACAAGCGACAATATCATTCTTTTGAAATTAAAATAATTTATAATTGGGTGGTGTATCACATATATAGAATAATTATCATGTTATATTTATTATTTAAATGAATTAAACATCATTATTATACCCATCCAAATAATAATTAATTGAATATCAATTACACCATGACGTGGAGACGGTAAGCCGTACGTACGCACGTATGGTGACATGTCATTCAAGGGATGAATAGAATACTGAATATGGTGGTAACATATTTATAATAACATCACAGTATATAGGAGATACTGAAGTTATTATTTTATAATTGAAATAACAAATATAGAAGAAGTTGAAGAAGAAATGAACTTGGAGGAGGGTGGTGAAAACATTAACTCTTCTTCGAGTTCTTCCTGTTGATTTGATCAAAAGGGATCCTTAGGTTGTGTTTCTTATCAAAGTAAGGCATCTAGGTTGAATTGAGGGAAGTGGAGAGAATATTTTTTGTAGGGTTTGGCTGAGCCAAAAGGCATTGACGTTGGGAATTAGATAGAAGTTATAAGAGGGGTGAGGGGAACCATTGGAAAAGCTAGAAATTTTATTTTATAATAAATTCATATTCGGTTTCTAATGGATAAAAAGTGTATTATTTAATTTTTAATGTGGTTATGGGTCGAAATACTTTCAACCAATAGATTTTAGATAGGTCTGGGTCACTATATTAACCTTATCATTTACATTTAACTCTTAGTTAAATAGTTTGACATTTACCATGTATCTTTGTATTTTTATATTATATAGTTAATAAACATACTATATACCCCCAAGAGACCCCCATGTGGTCCATTAATGATACAAAAATAATTATATAATTCCATTGGCCGAACCTTAGATTTTTAGGAATAGAATATCAATTAATAATATAATATTTGTTTTAAAAACTCTTTTATGTCAATTTTGACACTATTGAGTATTTTGTTTTTGATAATTTCATAACAACATTATTACATCAAATTTGTTTTATATAACCAATAATAATATGTCATGTTAGCCTAGAAAATTTGTTGAATTCATAAAAAGTATAAAATTAAATTTATTTTGATATTTATAATGTCAATTATTTTATTATTTCATTAATTAGGTAATTACTGCATCCCCATTGTGTCATAATTAAATTTAATTATTTAATGTCTAAAAATTATGAATAAAATTCCATTATTTTGGAAATATTTTTATATTTCTAATGAATATTTATAATCGAATTTATCTTATGTATTACCCTATATTAAAAATTTTTTGTAACTAAACATTGATTTTAACTCTTTTTACACTTCTTTGAATTAAATAATAATAAATGTCATAATCCAATCCATGTGGAACTAAATGATAATATTTTATTCCTAAGGTTGTTTTTGGTTGAGATACACTTGTCCAATAGAATTAGGACATGTGTTAGGGTAATATTAATATCATTTTTACCCTTAATTGCCCTATTTACTTTTAACTATGGTAAATAAAAGTAAAAAGTAACTATTCACCAAAAATTATTTTTATCTTATTGAACAAAATTTTACTCCATGATATTAACTGTGTCTCTCGTATTTTCGAAATTCCACTCACAGAAGCATTAAAATTATGTTTTACGTGAGTTTCCAAATTCTCCTAGGAGGTGGGTAAAAGACGGTGAAAAGTTCAATAATATTTTTATATATCTAAAATTATTATAAACTAACTACAATAAATTACATTGAACTTATATAGGTATTGTGTATCTATTTTTACATTAATTAAATTTAAATAAAATAAATAATTTTTTAAATAATTTTTTTTAACTATAAGTCAGTGTTTTCACTATTCATCAAAAATTGAAAGTTTTCAGAAAAATACCAAAAATTCACCCTAGGCTAATTTCGATATTACGAATCCAAATATGAAGTCCATTTTGAATGATAAAATTTATAAAATTTCAAAAAGTCTGTAATGTAACACCCCAAGATTTCATAGTGTGTTATTTCTTCAAAATAATTCAATAACTTGCACTACACGCAACAACGAGTTCAATCACACCATGACTTACAAAAAAAAATCCATTCAAAAGAGGTTATGGATAGTATTATCTAAATTTTAAACTTTATATAATCATTATAATTTTAGAATCCATATTATGAGTTTCTTAGATATAATGCAAGAACAAATTCATTTTCAGTATTGCACTTTTATCAACTTTTAATAGTGAACCCTTTTTAAATACAATATTTTAAACTTTTTGACTAAATGGGGACATCAAAAATTTAAAATGAAACATCCCAAGCTTCCACGGTACGCATTCTTTGAATAATACAGTAGCGTGTGTTGTACGCAACCTTGAGTTTTAACACACACCACAACCAATCAAACTAGCCGTTATGAATAGTAATACCTACTTTTTGAAATTATATATATTTTATATTTTAAAATGGACTTCATTTCTGGATTCGGAATATCAAATTTAGCCTAAGGTGAAATTTTGGTACTTTTCGGATAACTTTCATATTTTGATGAATAGTGAAAATTACTAAATTTTAATTAAAAACAACTTTTTTAATCAAAATAATTAATAGTGATAAATTATGAATTTGAGTGGTTTTAAAGTATATTTAGAATAGATTTTTACCATTTAATATAATGTTGGTCATTGTACATAATTTTACAATTAAACCAAACATAAACAAGTGTCAATCTTTTGATAGTTATTGCCTCTTAAAAACACGCTTTTTGTTTTGACAGCGGGAATTAATTTTAAATTAATTTCTGCCACTTCTGTGTTTTGAATTTAGAAAAATGGATTCCATATTTGGAATCAGGATGTCCAAATTTTGTAAATAGGTAACTTTTATTTTTAGACATTTTGAATAATTACTGTGGTAAATATTTTATTTACCATGGTTAAGGGTAAATCCGGTAAATAAGGGTTAAAAAATAATATTATAATAATACAAAATTAACCTAAAACGTGTCCTAACCTTATTGGTGGATACATACCCGACCAGGAGCATCCTTGGGTCAATTTGGGGACCCCTTGGATCCACTTGTACGTGGTAGGGACACTTTATATTAATAAAGTTAAAATAAAAATAAAAATGGCATAAGCTTACATCTTTTAGAAGAACAATTTTTTACATTGGGTTATACATGTTGGATTTTCGATTATAAATATTCATTAGAAATCTAAAACGATTTCCTACATAATGATATTTTATTTATAATTTTTAGACATCAAATAATTTAAATTATTAATGACACAATAATGATGCAATGTTTACCTCATTAATAAATCATTTAAATAAATAATATTATAATGATTAAAATATTATCTAAAACCTGTCCAATTCTTATTGGTTGATGTTATTTAGAATATGAGTCATCTTATCTTCGACCTCAATGATTTTTGGACCATTATAAACCGAATAAAATTATATTATAAAGTAATACTTTCACTCTTTCCTAAAGAGCCCCTCTTCTCCCTTATAAAAGGAGACCACTTCTACTCTTTCCTCACACCTCTCAAGCCACTTGGCTCGTCCAAACTCTGCCCAGATAAGCTCCCCACATCCCTCTCCTCCTCCTTGAAGCTTCCCCTTAGGCAGAAAGAATTTCAAGAAGTCCTTTGGTTCCAACCAAAGTGAGTTACCTAAATTAAAGGTAACGATTTCTCTTAAATTATTTTCATTTATTTTGCTTCTCCAACCCCCAAACTCTTTTTATTTCCTTTCTTTTGTAACAACACCAGTATCCTCAATATACTAGGATGTTGTTATAAGAAGGATTCAAACTACACATACACACAACTCCATCTAATGGATGATGAACATAATGTTTCTGTGGATGGAAAACTAACGCCTCACGAAACGATGATTGTTCAAATACATCTTACCGCCTCTCATGGTGGCCAATATGATGGAACTATAATTAAATATGATATTAATGATATATATTTTATATATAAGCTTCTGTAATTCCATTTTATTTCATACCATTATTCGTTTCATGTTGTATATACATACGATAATTTCATTTGAGGAAGTGCGGACTACCGCCCCCTTAAAATGATATGACTCGTTCATACCACACATGGAACGTATAAAGGATGGTGTTAATGAACTTAAGTAACATATATAAAATATTATATTATACTGGAATAGTAATATACCTATGTATCATTTGGATTCAATTCTTTTAAAATAAAAATTAAATGGAAGTAGCGTTCGTGCGTACGTACGGACTACCGTCTCCACGAACGCGGTGAGATCCATCCTCCATCGTATCCATTCAAGTCTTATTCTCATTTTAGGATTAAAAATAATGTTAATATCATTCTGATTATGAATAAGATATAATCTATCCATTACAAACATGTCTTACGTAACCAAACATTTAAGAAGAACGAATCGATTATCACCCGAAACGACGATAATACTAAGATATTATTAATAAAGCAATGTTAAAAGAACATATATGATATCATATTAATGTATATGATTCTTGTATAATTTAATAACAATTATTTCACCATTATACAGGAGGTTAACCTACCCCAACCAAGGAAAAGTACAAGGTAAGGGATTTTCTTATCTCACTTTCAATTCCGTGAGATTTCCATTGTTCGCCACTAAATTATTGAAAGTGGTGTATTGTGTACTTCCATTTGATATATATTATCATGATTCTATTTATATTCATGTTATTCTGTAAATCATTTGGTGGTTATTAACTTTTGGCCATATGACTCAGTTGATTAACGTGGTAAGGGGTTTTCATCTCACTCCTTATTCCCGTGAGATTTATGCCATATTGCCACCATTACCTTTTGTGTGGTGTATGTACTACCCATAATTATATCCTTTGTGTAATACACTCTAATTTATGTGTACTTACATTTTCATTGTATGATACCTCTTTCATGGGTTGTATGTTTCATAAGTTACCAAACTGGTAAGGGTTATTTCACAATCTCTTCATTATCCGAGGTTGTTTATACGTAATAATCTACTGGGATCTCGTTATCATCCACATCCATGTTTCTTCAAAATGTATTTCAAAACATTTTTAATATTTAAAAGAATATGGGTTAAAGTCATTTATACCCTTGTTTGACTTTTTATAAGAGGTTTATAAGGGAATCTTTCCGTCGTTTTCCAAACAAGGTGCTTTTTAACCTTTTCGACAGAATTAAGATAAGAATGTTTTTTTTAACTTATACGGCGGGTGCGGTTATTTTCCGCCGTTATAAAATCGTCAAAGCTTCCCTTAAAAGCTTATGAGATTATTTTCAAAGAAAATGTTTGATTTTATATGGATCTTAAATGATTTCAAAATAAAAGGAGATATTTCTTTAAAAAGAATTTTGATTTCATCTATGTCAACATCCTTTGATGGGTTTTAAGATTATTTGAAGTTGATTTATTATGATACAAAACTTCTATATTGTTTTGAAGGTTTTGTGATATGTTTGACTGTGGATGTGCTATTTTTATACCATTCATAGTTTATGGTGAAAGTATTGACATTTCGTATGCTAGTTCCAATAAGAATGTTTATGTTATATTTCAATCTTTACTTCATATGAATGTGTTGGACAAGTATGTTCCAGGTTGGGGACTGGTTAAAGTAAGCCCTCCAGGTTGGGGACTGGTAAAAGTAAGCCCTCCAGGTTGGGGACTGGTAAAAGTAAGCCCTCCAGGTTAGGGACTGGTAAAAGTAAGCCCTCCGGGTTGGTGAGGCACTCCGGGTTGGTGTCCGGTTATTAGAGGCACTCCGGGTTGGTGTCCGGTTATTAGAGGCACTCCGGGTTGGGTTCCGGTTACAGTTATCCCCAAGGTCTTGGGACGAGGCCTTGAAAAGTAATTAAAGTTTAGCATTATGCATTTCAACATTATGAAAGTGGTTATTGATTTTGCATGTGATTATTCGATTAGTAGAATATCTATGTGAATAAGTAAATGGCATTATTTCATTTTATTTATGCCATACCATGTTGAAAGTTCATGTTTAAAAGGCTTTTGTTTTAGTTATACATTGACTTAAATGTTTATTCTTATTTATGAAAGTTTCCGCTATATTGTTATCCTTACTGGGCATTTGAGCTCACCCCTTTTCTATGTTTTATTTTTCCCAGGAAGTGAAGAAGTAAATTATGAATGACCTGCAGGGATATTATGAGGGGATTATAGTGTGGACTGTGGAAACATTATGTTGTTGTAATAGTTTTTCATTTTTTGATGTAATGTAAAACTTATGAATATATCTAGTGTTTCCAAGGCTACTAAACCAATCGGTCTTTCGAGATTTGATCTTTCTTGTGATCATGCCAATGTTATGTAATAATGCACCGACTCTAGGCAACTAGGGTCGGGGCGTTACAGTTGGTATCAGAGGAAGTTTAGTACAAACCTTGGAAGCTAGATTTAGATAAACTCTGATTAGAGCACGTAGACCTAAGATGAACTTTGAGGATTAGTATAGAATAACTTCCTAGAATTTTGGTATTGTAGATATTTTGTGAGTTTTCCGAACAATACATCCCTATCTGGATACGAGCAGGTAGAGGCGGCTCTGGCACAGATGTACCTAGGGGTAAAACCTGAAAACACCGCTTTGAGCTAGACTCGAACGGGAACTGGTGCACGACAACGGGCCTTGCTGCACTCTTGGTTACGACACTCCCGGGGGATATGCTTAGGATAACCCTCATTTTCTTTACAAATCATTTTGAAGGGATTATGAGTATATACTTCCTCAAAGAAAACATTCTTATGATTATGGATTATATCCATAAATAGTTCAATTTATGTTAGGTGTTTTATAAGTATGGGATTATGTATTTTGATTCATAAACTGATCTAGTTTATGCCATTGTTTAGAAATGGCGCCCAGTAGAAGGAATGAGAACTCCAGAAATGCACATGATCCAAAGAGAAGGAAGGATCATATCTTTTATGGTCTTAAGCTAGAATTTATAAGAGAAATAGTCTCCCATGTATTATCATCATATGAAGAAATAATATCATGTATTTTACTGAGTCTTATGGATTTGAAGGGAAGCAAGAGAAGAAAAGGATAGAAGAGAGAAAGATGGATAAAGGGAAGAGGGAAAAGAAGAATTTTCCCATATGTGTTAACTGTGGAAAGAAACACCCTGGAACTTGCCTGAAAGGAATGGGAGTTTGATATAAGTGTGGAGGAAAAGGGCACAAAGTACGTGACTGCAAGGGTAAGAAAATGGTTTTAAATGTACAATGCTTCATTTGCAAGGAGTTTGGACACTATGCGAACCTATGTCCCAGTCATCAGACTATGCCGCAAATGATGTTATTGGATAATAATGAAGTTATGATACTACCACAGATGAAGAGGAATGATTAGAGTTCTTATGTTGATTATGTCAATTGAGTGTTGTATCAACAATGTACTTGTTACAATAATCATGGAGCATATTAGGATTGTACTGCAGTACTATTTCATTAAGGACTTGAGATTGTGTGGAACAAAGAAAAGTGACTCAATAGTAGGATAAATTTTTGGAAAATATATGGTTGAGAGAATGATAAATCATAATATAGTTCTGATACTGCGGTAGTGATTTTGGAATAATATGTGATTGTTTTGAATAAATTATATTGGATATTCTTGACTACCCTGGAACTGATTAATGATTTGTATATTCCATCATTGTTGGGGTTTAAAACATTTTTGGATTAATGAAGTATATCCAGCATTCTATATGGAATAAGGGAGCATGAATGTAATCAATAAGGAATATGGTAATACATGATGAAGGTATTCATATGCTATTACGGGGTAAAAAGGATCTATATTATGTTAACCTTCCTTATAAATGTTAGACTGTGAGTTTGGACAGAAGTATTTTGGATAGTTCTAGTTTGGATTATTTTAGATTGCCATAAAAGGACAACCCGGAGGTCGGGCGGCAACCCGTCGCGTCCGGCAAGGCTGCGAGACTTTAACCCGCAACCGAAGGGCGATAAGGGTGTATCACCTACCACTGGCCCATGAGATGTCCTAGATTAAATAATGTAGTTTTTATTAAAATATCATGTAGATGAATTATAAATTCGTTTATTTTGGAACCCTATACGAATAGTGTAAATAGAATTTTTTTTACATTCTATTATCTTTTAGAGTGAAAGATGAGTTTGTGGTAGAAATTTATTAATGGATAAAACACTAATTATAAAGTAAGTATATCTCCTTATTATCTTAGCCAATCTCATAAATAAATTCCTCAACATTAAGAAAAGAAACGTATAACAAAAATGTCTTCCTAGATGATACCTTAAATCATCACTAAATAATGGCTTTGGGATTGTTGGCCTTTTCATAGCCATGTTCTCTACCACTCTCCATCAGATAATTGATGGTTAGATTTTTTTCCATATCCATATTTTCCTACATGGAACCCTAGTATGTGTTATTTTCGGTAATCTTCATACGTTCGACTCTTTATTTTAAATAGAGGCCTCATTAATTCATTTTTCGATGTGGGATTTCAACTAAGATATTTTGAAACGTCAAAAATGTGTTATCCTAATACCCTATGTTTTGTTGAACCCATGGTATTTCAAATCATCATAGATTGATGAATTTAAGGACCTCAATTATACACTTGTTTGTGATTGATGATCTCAATCACTACCTATAAATATTTACGTTTTCCCTCCAATTATATGTCTCTAATTGCCACCAATGTTCTCCTAATCGAGATCATAATTTGGTGGTGACTCTTTCATTTCTCTTTTCCTCATATTAAGACTAAATTTTAGTAACCTAATTTCCGATGTGGGTTTTCCCACAAAGATATTTTCTATTTTCAACCTTTTATTTTCGAAGAACAATTTCAAATTGCGAGGACGCAATTTATTGAAGGAGGGGAGAATGTAACACCCCAAGATTTCATAGTGTGTTATTTCTTCAAAATAATTCAATAACTTGCACTACACGCAACAACGAGTTCAATCACACCATGACTTACAAAAAAAAAAGCCATTCAAAAGAGGTTATGGATAGTATTATCTAAATTTTAAACTTTATATAATCATTATAATTTTAGAATCCATATTATGAGTTTCTTAGATATAATGCAAGAACAAATTCATTTTCAGTATTTCACTTTTATCAACTTTTAATAGTGAACCCTTTTTAAATACAATATTTTAAACTTTTTGACTAAATGGGGACATCAAAAATTTAAAATGAAACATCCCAAGCTTCCACGGTACACATTCTTTGAATAATACAGTAGCGTGTGTTGTACGCAGCCTTGAGTTTTAACACACACCACAACCAATCAAACTAGCCGTTATGAATAGTAATACCTACTTTTTGAAATTATATATATTTTATATTTTAAAATGGACTTCATTTCTGGATTCGGAATATCAAATTTAGCCTAAGGTGAAATTTTGGTACTTTTCGGATAACTTTCATATTTTGATGAATAGTGAAAATTACTAAATTTTAATTAAAAACAACTTTTTTAATCAAAATAATTAATAGTGATAAATTATGAATTTGAGTGGTTTTAAAGTATATTTAGAATATATTTTTACCATTTAATATAATGTTGGTCATTGTACATAATTTTACAATTAAACCAAACATAAACAAGTGTCAATCTTTTGATAGTTATTACCTCTTAAAAACACGCTTTTTGTTTTGACAGCGGGAATTAATTTTAAATTAATTTCTGCCACTTCTGTGTTTTGAATTTAGAAAAATGGATTCCATATTTGGAATCAGGATGTCCAAATTTTGTAAATAGGTAACTTTTATTTTTAGACATTTTGAATAATTACTGTGGTAAATATTTTATTTACCATGGTTAAGGGTAAATCTGGTAAATAAGGGTTAAAAAATAATATTATAATAATAAAAAATTAACCTAAAACGTGTCCTAACCTTATTGGTGGACACATACCCGACCAGGATCATCCTTGGGTCAATTTGAGGACCCCTTGGATCCACTTGTATGTGGTAGGGACACTTTATATTAATAAAGTTAAAATAAAAATAAAAATGGCATAAGCTTACATCTTTTAGAAGAACAATTTTTACATAGGGTTATACATGTTGGATTTTCGATTATAAATATTCATTAGAAAGCTAAAAAGCTTTCCTACATAATGATATTTTATTTATAATTTTTAGACATCAAATAATTTAAATTATTAATGACACAATAATGATGCAATGTTTACCTCATTAATAAATCATTTAAATAAATAATATTATAATGATTAAAATATTATCTAAAACCTGTCCAATTCTTATTGGTTGATGTTATTTAGAATATGAGTCATCTTATCTTCGACCTCAATGATTTTTGGACCATTATAAACCGAATATAATTATATTATAAATTAATACTTTCACTCTTTCCTAAAGAGCCCCTCTTCTCCCTTATAAAAGGAGACCACTTCTACTCATTCCTCACACCTCTCAAGCCACTTGTCTCGTCCAAACTCTGCCCAGATAAGCTCCCCACATCCCTCTCCTCCTCCTTGAAGCTTCCCCTTAGGCAGAAAGCATTTCAAGAAGTCCTTTGGTTCCAACCAAAGTGAGTTACCTAAATTAAAGGTAACGATTTCTCTTAAATTATTTTCATTTATTTGGCTTCTCCAACCCCCAAACTCTTTTTATTTCCTTTCTTTTGTAACAAAAACAGTATCCTCAATATACTAGGATGTTGTTATAAGAAGGATTTAAACTACACATACACACAACTCAATCTAATGGATGATGAACATAATGTTTCTGTGGATGGAAAACTAACGCCTCACGAAACGATGATTGTTCAAATACATCTTACCGCCTCTCATGGTGGCCATTATGATGGAACTATAATTAAATATGATATTAATGATATATATTTTATATATAAGCTTCTGTAATTCCATTTTATTTCATACCATTATTCGTTTCATGTTGTATATACATACGATAATTTCATTTGAGGAAGTGCGGACTACCGCCCCCTTAAAATGATATGACTCGTTCATACCACACATGGAACGTATAAAGGATGGTGTTAATGAACTTAAGTAACATATATAAAATATTATATTATACTGGAATATTAATATACCTATGTATCATTTGGATTCAATTCTTTTAAAATAAAAATTAAATGGAAGTAGCGTTCGTGCGTACGTACGGACTACCGTCTCCACGAACGCGGTGAGATCCATCCTCCATCGTATCCATTCAAGTCTTATTCTCATTTTAGGATTAAAAATAATGTTAATATCATTCTGATTATGAATAAGATATAATCTATCCATTAAAACATGTCTTACGTAACCAAACATTTAAGAAGAACGAATCGATTATCACCCGAAACGACGATAATACTAAGATATTATTAATAAAGAAATGTTAAAAGAACATATATGATATCATATTAATGTATATGATTCTTGTATAATTTAATAACAATTATTTCACCATTATACAGGAGGTTAACCTACCCCAACCAAGGAAAAGTACAAGGTAAAGGATTTTCTTATCTCACTTTCAATTCCGTGAGATTTCCATTGTTCGCCACTAAATTATTGAAAGTGGTGTATTGTGTACTTCCATTTGATATATATTATCATGATTATATTTATATTCATGTTATTCTGTAAATCATTTGGTGGTTATTAACTTTTGTCCATACGACTCAGTTGATTAACGTGGTAAGGGGTTTTCATCTCACTCCTTATTCCCGTGAGATTCATGCCATATTGCCACCATTACCTTTTGTGTGGTGTATGTACTACCCATAATTATATCCTTTGTGTAATACACTCTAATTTATGTGTACTTACATATTCATTGTATGATACCTCATTCATGGGTTGTATGTTTCATAAGTTACCAAACTGGTAAGGGTTATTTCACAATCTCTTCATTATCCGAGGTTGTTTATACGTAATAATCTACTGGGATCTCGTTATCATCCACATCCATGTTTCTTCAAAATGTATTTCAAAACATTTTTAATATTTAAAATAATATGGGTTAAAGTCATTTATACCCTTGTTTGACTTTTTATAAGAGGTTTATAAGGGAATCTTTCCGTCGTTTTCCAAACAAGGTGCTTTTTAACCTTTTCGACAGAATTAAGATAAGAATGTTTTTTTTAACTTATACGGCGGGTGCAGTTATTTTCCGCCGTTATAAAATCGTCAAAGCTTCCCTTAAAAGCTTATAAGATTATTTTCAAAGAAAATGTTTGATTTTATATGGATCTTAAATGATTTCAAAATAAAAGGAGATATTTCTTTAAAAAGAATTTTGATTTCATCTATGTCAACATCCTTTGATGGGTTTTAAGAATATTTGAAGTTGATTTATTATGATACAAAACTTCTATATTGTTTTGAAGGTTTTGTGATATGTTTGACTGTGGATGTGCTATTTTTATACCATTCATAGTTTATGGTGAAAGTATTGACATTTCGTATGCTAGTTCCAATAAGAATGTTTATGTTATATTTCAATCATTACTTCATATGAATGTGTTGGACAAGTATGTTCCAGGTTGGGGACTGGTTAAAGTAAGCCCTCCAGGTTGGGGACTGGTAAAAGTAAGCCCTCCAGGTTGGGGACTGGTAAAAGTAAGCCCTCCAGGTTAGGGACTGGTAAAAGTAAGCCCTCCGGGTTGGTGTCCGGTTATTAGAGGCACTCCGGGTTGGTGTCCGGTTATTAGAGGCACTCCGGGTTGGTGTCCGGTTATTAGAGGCACTCCGGGTTGGGTTCCGGTTACAGTTATCCCCAAGGTCTTGGGACGAGGCCTTGAAAAGTAATTAAAGTTTAGCATTATGCATTTCAACATTATGAAAGTGGTTATTGATTTTGCATGTGATTATTCGATTAGTAGAATATCCATGTGAATAAGTAAATGGCATTATTTCATTTTATTTATGCCATACCATGTTGAAAGTTCAAGTTTAAAAGTCTTTTGTTTTAGTTATACATTGCCTTAAATGTTTATTCTTATTTATGAAAGTTTCCGCTATATTGTTATCCTTACTGGGCATTTGAGCTCACCCCTTTTCTATGTTTTATTTTTCCCAGGAAGTGAAGAAGTAAATTATGAATGACCTGCAGGGATATTATGATGGGATTATAGTGTGGACTGTGGAAACATTATGTTGTTGTAATAGTTTTTCATTTTATGATGTAATGTAAAACTTATGAATATTTCTAGTGTTTCCAAGGCTACTAAACCAATCGGTCTTTCGAGATTTGATCTTTCTTGTGATCATGCCAATGTTATGTAATAATGCACCGACTCTAGGCAACTAGGGTCGGGGCGTTACATGTATTACTATTCATAATGGCTAGTTTGATTGGTTGTGGTGTGTGTTAGAACTTGAGGTTTTGTACAACACATGTAGTTGTATTATTCAAAGAGAAGCGTACTGTGGATGCTTAGGTTGTTACAACGACTATTCATAATGGTACGTTACTATTCATCAAAAAAACAAGTCATTTCCATTAGGATCTAAATGAATTAATGAACATAATTTTAGATGATTGTTTGTAGAAATTCAAATCATAAAAGAGGGAAAATTATTCTTAAAGGATATTTATAAATATCTACTTAAAAGAAATTTCTATACATTTCCATTTATTTTTAGAAAACATTAGTGTGTAAAAATTAAGATCTTGAGATGGTTTCAGTTGAGGTAAACCTCTAACTTTTCCCTCCTATTGAACCTGTGGAAGTCATCGTAGAGGAATATTACTACACCCTGTAAACAAAATAAAATGATTAAATAATATGATAATCTCAGTTCAAAATATCGTAAGTAGAATTTGAGTTTAAGGTCAAAACTCAACATAGGATAAACATTTCCCAAAATTTCATGGTGACTTAACATAATAGACACACATATCTAGATCTATGGTTTCCTCTTCTCCCTCCGCGGTAGGCCTTATTGCACCATGGTTCTTGAGATTACAACCATATCCTCCCTCTTCCTCACTTCCCATGGTGTCCCTATTCATTTTCTCTGATTACCTTACAATAGACATTACTGTGGAAGTTTCTCAGTTTCTTCATCCGTTTTATAGGGTTTCTTTTCAATTTGGGGTTTATTCTTCTCCTTTCTAGAAGTTCTCCTTGTTTTGTCTTGTGATGATCGAATGGTCACTGTCAATTTGTGTTCACCAAAAGTTGATTCCATGTTCTTATCAACAGAAAAATCATACCAAACACCACTTTTGTTTGTCCCAAAGATACTCTGGTGGTTTGGGATTCATTTGTATCAATGCTCGGTGGATATCCTATTGGCACGATCTCCCATATATGCTCTTGGTGCCTTTACCTATGTACTTGACTCTATCTTGATCTGGTATGATGGGGTTTGTGCCTATTTTGGGATGGATTTGGTGGCTGTTCTCAACATCTAGGTAACATCTCGGTAATATTTCTCCAGTGTCCAGTCTCAGAAGTAGTGAATTGTGTTAGTTCACTTTTATTTTTTGTTTTTAGTATTTTTTTGGTTTTGTTTGGGAGATTCAATGTTTTTTGGTGGTCCTTCGATCATGGTGGTGTGGTTCATTTTCAAATGATGACTGGCCTCTTGAAGTTTTGGATTTTATGATTGTTAGGATTTTGAATGAATTCTATTCTCATCAGGTTGTCTTGATGGTCTGGTTTGGTGGTCTATGGTTTTTATCCTCACAATACATGTAATGTTTGATGATGGTTTTTCTTCTTGACTTCAAGGATGTTTATATTTTTCTAGTTCTAACTGTGATGGATGAAGAATTTTTGTGACTATAATGATGGTAGAAACATCAATGAATTCATATTTTTCAAATGAGGTTATGATTTTTCTATTCCTTTGTCCTCTGGATTTTTCCTTATCCTTCGGTTGTTCTACTCAGTGACATCAATGGCTTCAGACTGTGTTGGATTTTGATTGGTTCTTTGGTGATTTTTTTGTGGTCCGGGATATAGTGGTTCTGGTACCATGAAGGGAATGTTTTTAGTGGGCAGTTCTTGTTAGGGCTTTGGATATCGATGGAAGATTAGATGTGTAAGGTTTCTTGACTCAAGAATACTTCTTGTAGTCTATGGCCTATGGTGGTGCCATGAGTTCCTCTGTTTGAATTTTGAATTTGGGGGAGTATCTGAAAATTGGAATATGTTTTTGTTAATTTTAAAATTTTATTATGGTGTTTTAGAATCAAAATTTAGAAATTATATTGTTCACACTTAATTATAAATTGGTTTATAGAAATAAAAAAATATTGATTTTTTTTCAAGAACCAAAGGGTGTTACCGATCCCCACAGGTAGTATACTTACACTTGGGAATTGAAAAACAACAATTGGGAACATTTCACCAAACCTAAAATAAGAAACATGAAATATATACATATAAAAATAAAATCCAAAAAATAAATATTCAATAAATAAAACAATGATAATGGCAGTGAGATAAAATCTTGGGTACATGTCCCAAAAACATCCCAAAAAGGACAAATAAAATCTACCCACTATTACTCTATGTGATACATGGAATAAATCCAACTTTCTCACAACTAGCTATCGATAAAAAACTAACAAGAAATTTCAATTCCTAACTACGATGCCTTTTCCTTTCCCACATCCGAGAGAGAAAGGGCTATACACCCTCAAAGGTGTGTGTGGAGTGTTAGATAAATAGGCATAGTAGAATCCCACCCAAGTGTTACATAACAAGCCTCTTTGCATTAATCCAAATAAGATCAATTTAAAAGTAATCATTTCATGATAAGAAGTAACATATTTTTTTATCAAAATAATGGTAAACAATCCTCCTTTTCCCAAATCATTCACAAAATCAGGATGTACAATTATGAATCATAATTTAAAAGAATAATTTTAATTTATAAATAATTAATCTCATCATACCTATTCAAAAACAGTAAAAATAAAAATCTCAATGGAAAACACACCTATGATAAAAGAGTCCAGATTAGTTGGCTTAATCATATAACAACAACAAATCATTGATGAGTGTGCAGTTATGTCTCTATAGTCAATGCATCTATAAAGTAAATATTTTGGTAAATCATAGAAATTGAACCCCATACTGAGTCAATCATGTTCGTAGATCCAATGTATCTATGATATAGGAAAGAAATAAGACCCCATAATGTGAACCCCATTACAATATAAATAAAAAAGGCCCAATACTGAAACCCCAACTAGGTACCCAATAATCCCACGTACAACATATATCAAATAAATTTCAAATGGAATATTTCATTTCACAACATATTCCAATAAACCCTTTAATAAAAATCATAGATTAAAAAACCCATTTCAAAATTAATCTCTCATTTTTTTAAAAATAACTATTCCTTTTAAAAAATGAGGGAATACCCTTGATTTCTAAAAAAGAATTTATACGTGTATCTCAAAAAATCACAAAATCATTCTAAATAAATAAGATAACTATTTATAAAATAAATACCACTCATAGCTCATTGATCATAACCTATAGATGGAACGACCTACCTCAAACTCATGTTACACAAAAACTACGATGGGATACAAAAAAATGGAAGTAATAGAATGAAATAATAATAAACATAGGCCCTAGAACCGATTATCCTATCTTATAATCATGTTTACAAAACAAAAAGGGTCAATAGAGAAGGTATATCAGAAGAAACATCAGTTATCACACACATGGCTCCTTAACTGACAAGAGAACTCTTCTCAAGAAGAAAATCACATAAGGGAACTATAAGAGATTAAAGAAGGAGAATAACATGACATAAAGATCTTAAAAACACAACCCAATACTACAACCATATTAAGAGATAAATAAATTAAATGAGAAGATAATGATAACACTTACCAAAATAGGAGAAACCAACCAAATGATGATCAAACAACCAATTTGAGAATCAAGTAAGAGTTGGATTTGTGTAAAATTACCTAGGGTTGAACTATGGGTTGAGGAAGATGGTAGAAATTAAATGAGATATCATTTGATTTCATAAAAAATTTAATTCACATGAACAGACATAATTCATGTTGTAAATTATGAATTCACAATGTGAAATGATGGAATGGTAGATACACTAAAAACGTTTCACATCAACATAAAATCACAAAATCCTTGTTCATAGTGTGAATATAATGTAATATCATTAATGGGTTTCAATTATTAAAAATGAAATATTGGTATCTTAAAAGTAGTCATTGAAGGCGTGAACCAGCTCCTATATCCAGCATTCAGACAATGTCTTTTCAAAAACCCTAGATCTTTTATGAAACCACTCAAAACATAAATAGAGAATCATAAACAATATGAAATAAAATATATATACTAGGATGTTAAAACCACTCAATACCATATTTCTCCCCTTTCATAGAACAATAACAATTACCACATGTTGTTGATATGCATAGATCTATCTTATCAAATGACCTTAAAAAATGAAACTTGAACTATACAGGATTTGATTCCTATTAACAATAATATAAAGGATGACTCAGTGAGGATCAATACCAACACATTATGGGTCATATATGCAAAAACTTAAAAGGAATTTAAATTTTTTCATGAATTCATGAGCTTAAAAAGAACTTCACTTGTTCATGGTTTCATGGAATTCAAAGGCACCATGTCGGTCTTCATCACAATACGACATATCTTATTCAGGGGAACTAATATACATGGGTTCTGATTCCATTACTGGATATATATAGTAATGAATTATCATCACTATGGGAAGGGTGATTCATAGAAATCCCTTATCAAATCAATCACCTACCTAGATATTAAGGAAGTAAAAAGTGTAGAATTATGTGACTTTAAACAATATAGCAATAATTAGTAGATTTTCAAATTAATGAATGAATTCAGTTAATAACTTGAATTGAGGTTACTAATTGTATTATAAATTGTTAGAAGTAATCATGAATAGATCATAAATATTTATTAGATTCTATAACTAGGAATGAAAACTAGAAATAAATGAGCCTATATCCACTCCTCTCAATCAATGCACCACCCAAAGTATCGATGCTAAATTCAAAGTGATCATCTGTTTTTGGAAAATAGGTCTATGATTGCTCAAAACACCATGGGAACATAGGAATTTCAGAAATAGAAGGGTGAACCTAATATTAATCATTTACCCGTGAAATTAATCAATTAACCAATCATTTACTTGTGATGTTGCATTAATTAGTTTCTTATTTGGGGTTTTTCTTGTTAAGGAACTCTCATTGATTTAAATGGAATTTCCAAGTAATCCTATGAATTATATGTTCCCTAAACATGAATGTAATAGTCATAAGGTACTTAAGGACATTAAGAACAATCAATTGATATTCCAAACATGTTCCCTCAATTATATAAATGCCATGGCTAGGGTCAGTAGACATATACTATCACTAAATCATCACCTGTAATTATAGTTGTTGAACTCCCTTTTATGTGAGTACCAAATCAATGGATCCATCTGGAATTTATAGGAATCTATTGAAATCCATTAGGTGATGATTCCCATTCAGACATCCAATCTGGTAAATCTCATAGAAATGTAGGTGGCATCTGTTGTCACCTCCAAATTTTTCAAGAGCCTATACCCATCACCTCTAATTATTTCAAGAGACTATCCATAGAGAAATACAACACTTTCCTCGCTTATCATAAAAATATAGAATAAGAAGTTGAATATATCTCTATGTATACTCAAGAAATACATAGGAGTTATCACTCTAGACATCATCATATCCAGTGTTGTGGGTCCCCATCAAATCAAAAATTTGTTAAGGAGGAAACATCAGAGATATTAGGCTCAGTTTTCCAAGCTTGGTGAACTAGGTTGAGGTTTTTTTGATGGTGACATAACAATAAATTCAAAGAACATTATAACATTCCAATACCATATTTATATTATGTATCTCATTGAAATTTTCTCATGGTAACAAGTGAAGGGGATTATATAATCACACAAATAGACAAATTTGATCAAAATATTTCCATAGAAAGTAAAAAACATCCTTACATACATAATCCCACATACAAGGCTCATCTACATATTTCAATAGTATTATAGGATCATTACCACATTCTTTATCCCACCACCATCCAAAGAACTCATCAATATATTTTAGTGACAAATCAGATGTAGGCTTATATTCCTTCTACCATGATTGACCAAGAGTATGATCTTATCCTTCTTCCATATATATTCTTTGGGATATTATCAGAATATTCTAATGGACACCAAATAGTGGGGCCATATACATACTCACTCTGAAAAATATTGTTATCAAATTCCAACAGTAATCAAGGAGTAGACTCATATCCATTCTTAGTATCAAAACACCCATCATGTTTCCATGATGTCAATCAAGGAGCTTTCCCATATTATTAAATGATCTCAAGATGAGCTTAATCATATTTAAATTACAACTTAGGAGTCATATTGGAAGGATCCCACCTAGTATGGTCATTGTCTACACTATGAAACCTTGATTATGATCATAGTTCCCAAAAAAATATCATGTTATAGGATGTCAATAAGGAGGTCACACAAAGGGAAATATGTAGTATAGAAGAAGGATTATATAATTTCTCATGCCATTGTTGATTTCATTAAAGATAATATATATACTTTTATAGTTTTCCATGTATATTACAATTTATCATTAATAGGAGAAGGTACATATGACCATGTATGAATTACATAAGGCACCATCCTCAGTAACCATGGAGCTTCTACCTAACTTGATGAAAAACAAAGTATTGGATGTACACCTCATGAAACCAGATTTGGAGGCCCTCTCAAGAGTATGAATATAAACTATCAAGGTGGTCCTCTCATCATTGAATCATAAATAAACTATAATCATATAGGCATTCCCCATGATAACCAAGACAATAACTCTTTAGGACCCCCCCTATGGAATATGTTTAATATGTTCTCCTGATGAAATATAATAGAACCAATGTAAATGTGCTCCCCATAATAGTGAAGTTGGGATCAACCATAGAGATACTCCATATGGTTACCATAAGAAGTCTATATTTGTGGTAATTCATCTCATTGACATGAAGGTCTTCCCCATGTTGAAGCTGCTCAGAGTTTCCCCTCATACAAAGTCGAAATCGAGGAATTGAGGCCAACTAAATCAATTGTCTCATCACTGACCTTTGATAAATCATCCCAGTTGAAACAAACGGAAGGTGAAAATCATCAATTGTACCATATCTATACCTTGTATAATATTATGTAACTGAAGATATTATAAATGAAATTTCTTATATAGAAAAATAATTGAGTAAATGACTATTCTGGTTGGATAATATTCAAGATACACTCATAGTGGATGCAAAGAATTATATGGTTAGGTGGCAGGATCTTGTAGAGGATAAAATACCAATCATGTTCTTTCCCATCACTAATCCCTTCTATGATATTCTAAATTCATTAAAGGAGGATAATATAGCCTATAGTAATAGAAACTTGGTGAAACCCCTTATTCTCTCTGGGATAATATATTAATCTTATGGGGAGTACACCGACCATGTTAAGGTGATATGTGGGATATATTTACAGGTTAACTTGGAAATATTTTCTATGTCACATGAACATAAGGCAAGGAAATAATTTGAGAATATCCAATATAAGTTCCTCAATATCATGAATTCACTTCTACAGATAATCAAAAAATAGCTTGTATGATGTAAATATCAAAGGGTGGTTGGAAATAGAGCTCTAACTTCATAGTACTCACAATCTAACAAGGTTCATCAAGGAAGATATATTTTAATGTTGTTACTTTGATCCAAGATTTAGGTTTTAGTTATTTATATATAATTTGTTCCATACAAAACAATCCTATAATCCCTAAGGTCAAAAGAGTTTCACTCAATGGGATTGATATATTGATAGGCTCTTACATAATGTTTCAAATAAATCCATGTGTGGCTTTTATATGAGGAAATTTAGTCCTACAACAACAGAGAAACCATGAGGGAAAAACGTATTTCCTTGAATAGAAGGAATCCAACACATAATTGAATAGAGATTTGAAAAACCAATAATTCCATGATAGAAACTATCTTAGTAACACAATCAGAGAAACCCTTTCCCATAGGGCTAGAGTAATTTTTACAACAATTACCTCCCATGGGTTCATTAAATACGTAGTAGATCTGAGATTTCATTGCTGTAGAAAAAACACAACACAACCCACCAGGATGATGGCATTCTTACCTACCCCACCTCTAATAATGTCGTCCTTTCCTGGACTGGGAGGAACATTACTAGAATAACCTTCACACTTTGTTCAAATTCATAATATATCTCCCTAATCAAGAGTGTATTCGGTGAAAGCATCAAGATATTCAGTCAAAATCAATATCTATAACCCAATTTATGGGGAACATCCGAGATGAAATGTGACGCCCTATATAGGCCATAAGGCAAAGTGGGCCACCAAGACATATGATATCGAAGAGGACGACAATTTTTTCCTTGATAGATATCTAGATGAAGAAAAATACCCCAAAAATTAGATTTTGATATGACTAAAACATTATAATTCATATCTATGAATGTGTTTAAATTTAGTATCACATATGGAATAAAACATGTTAATGATGTAGATTAATACGAAAAGGATGCATCAACTCGAAATATAGTGAACACTATAGTGTGTGAGGAATTTTTACATACCCAAAATCAAAGAAATACTCATGAACTAGGAGGTCCTCCACACCTCCAACCATCACTTTTTTAGTTTGTTTTAGATAAATATAAAAGAAAAATAAATGGTCATATCCCACCCACTAATCATGGAAATTAATAATCTGTCTTCCATGTAAATGATTTATCGATATGAAATTGAGCGGGAAAATATGCGTTGAATCAACATAAAACTTCATTATGAAAATATCCCTATATAATATAACACCCAAACAAAGGACAATTTATATATATAATACCACCCCACATATAGTATTTTGACCCTTAAGTCTTTATATTCACCTATGTAATTCCTAAATTATTCTATTATTTTATCTTAATAATTTTTTTAGTGTTGTTCAGACCCTATGCTTGCATGGTATTCTAACAAACCCCCCACACCAAGATGAAAGTACATGACTATTGAGAACCGAGAAAGTCCCTTTATTAAACCCGAGAAATAGAAAACCAGATTACCTTAACTTGATATTCAGGGAATTTCAAGAATATCAACCATAATGGTAGAATCCACCTCCATTTAAAGTGTGATATATAATTCCATCTCAAGTGAGATATAAATAGTAGATACAGGTGCGATAAAAAAATATTGATCAACCTATTACTTTTAATCAAGTATAAACCCATGAAAAAATCCCTCTATGAATCATAAACTCAATTAAGTCCCTTTATACATGAATAAAATCCATGGGGTAGATGTGAGACTTTGAAATCAGAGTGGAAAACACATCTAGATAGAGTGGACATGACTCCTCCATCCCCCAATATAAGTAATAAAATAGTAGAAAAAATCCGTAGCACATGAGACCTAGAGAATAACATATTCAAAGGAATACGAATAACAATATGAAATAATATTCAAATTTGGTATAAACAATAGTACATAGAACATTACATTAATGAGCCACAATATTAGTTCTCATTATTATGAGAAACTATAATGTACTCACCAATACGGACCTTGTGGGATATATAATTTTAACTAATGAATTAAATGGAAATGTAATACCCCACCCATATTCATCAATACTAATGAGTTATACATAATCATTAATCACTTATCAGATCATAAAGAATCCATTGAAATAAAACGGGTTTCATAAAATATTAAAAATGATCATATTTATCTTTTATATCATTAAGAACCCATGGATGTAAAATTGTTTTCACTAAACACATCTTAAATAACCCATTAAAATAAAATTACATTCATATAATAATTCATAAAGAAGCCTTGGAAGGAGAAAGAGTTTAAATAACATTAAGTAACTTTATAGGTAAATACAATTCTATCAATATAATAAATTCTACAGTATTTAAATAATTTCCATATATGAATATAATTATCACAATAACTATACCCAACCAATTGATTTATGAAATATAGGTGCACAGATTTCAATCAATGTAATCAGGAATATGGTATTCACATAGTAATTAAATCTTATGAAAATTTATGGGTATACATAGAAACTGATTAACCAAGACAAAGATAGTGATTGATCATTTCCCTATAATAGATTGTAATTAAATAATACCTCTATATAAATAATAAGTATGATTTCAAAATAGAATATCCCAGTGAAACAAATTAAACTCATATTATATTGGAATAGATGATAAAAGACCATGAAAAATAATGTATTGAATGATATCACAGAAGAAAAGATCAAGAATCAAATTTTTTGACACCATGAGATCAAAAACATAAACTATAAATATGTATATTTATTATATAATGAATTGTATAACATAAATCACATTATTTTAAATACATTTGAATTGAAAATTAAAATGGAGGGGAAATCATAAAAGTGTTTTTAGAGAATATTTTTAACATGGACATAAAATATAATCTTACATGCCATATTCAAAAGTAACAATTGAAATGGTGAAGTGAAATATTTTTATTTTTTAAAAAAGAGTCCCTAATAATGGAAACATGAAAATATCAGAATGTTTTATATAGGAAATGGGCAGTGAAAAATATTTGTTTATAATTAATTTTAAAGAAAAATTTTAATAATTTGAAAATACCATTATTTTAGAACCACAATATAAAAAGGGTAATACAACCTTGTTTGTTTGAAAAATTATTTTTTCTAAATAGGAATATAAAATAAAATAAAATATAATATTACTAAGGAAGAACCATTCATGTAATAATATAATTCATTATAATAATTTATATATTAAAGAAAAAAGATTTGAGTTATCAATATCCCTTACAGGAAACATACTCTATGAAGATGGAAATATTCAAAAAGAGTCTTATGAGGTAAAAATTAAACAAGTATAGACCAACATAAAATAAAATCAAAATTAATAATTTTATAAACTTATATGAATTAATTTCCATAGAATATTAATAACTTAATAAATGAAAATATAGTTTCCAAAATCATATCTGTAGAGGTCTGGAATTAATTCCAGTGGACTATAATTGATACCTATCAGGGCACTCCATGGGCGGCTACGCCCCCTGGGAGGGACACACCAAGGATTGGATACATTCCTACCTCCTTTGCCTCTGATACCAACTATAGAGACCTGAAGCTTGACGTGCATGGACATTACATTACTTTTTTGGAATACTTAGTACATAAAAAAACACACACACAAGGATCGTAATAGTTTAGTGTCTTTGTAAACTCAGAATATAATCTTCTAATCGAGGTGAAAGCTCTTCAACATCTCACATAAAGATATTACTTTTTTTTCCTAAAACATTTCTTTATATCCTGGGGAAAAGAAAACATAAAAGGTTGAGCTCAAATTCTCAGTAAGGGTAAACAAAAGAAATATCAATCACATCATTTTCATAAGAACATAACATTTTGGAAATCTTAACCTGCAAAAGAGAGCATAATTTCATAACATGGGATAAATCATAGTAGTGAAATGAAATCCCAATAATCATAAATTAAAACATGAAACTTTGTGGCATACACACATAATCATAGAGAATCATTTCTTATTAGTCAAGACTCATTTCCAAGACTATCTTAGTGGACAAAGTCCCTTTCTGAACCGAGTCACCCTCGTTTTATTCCTGTTTCACTGAACCAGTATAACCTACCATTCCAGCCATGTCTATCTCGTGAGATATAAAATCTTTACCCAATGCATTGGAGGGAGATATAGGTCCCACCCAGCTCATAATGATACCATTCTTATGTGTTCCACAACATCATAAATCATACATCATTGCATAACCCATGTAATAAAAATGGGAATTTTAAACATCGTGACATCATAAAACAATTCATATAAGATAAAGGAATTCATAAAAATAATTCCATCACAACATAATCAAATAAATGTAAAAATAGGGATATAAACATAACCCTTTATTATCTTAGATGGAAAATAATTTTGATAAAACACTTGAACTCCATTCTTGAGGAAAATATCCTTTCTACTTCAAAAACACTTTTCCTTTCTTAACATGTCGTACAATTCAAAACTAAAAGAATTTGATCAAAAATAAACTTGAAAACTTATAAAGGAAGCTTCTTTGAAATAATTTTTTAAAAATCCATTCATTCCGTATAAGTTAAAAAAACATTATTCCTACTTTTGTCGGGAAAGTCAAAAAGTACCTCGTACGAAAAATGACAAAAGATTCCTTTCATATATTTTACTAAAAAACTCACCAAATGGTAAAATTGGATTTAAAAAATTTTAGGTGGATGGAAATAATATTACATATTGAGGAAACATGGATGTGGATGATAAAATACACCCCAGTAAATACTAAAGTATAAACAATCTCAGATAAAAATGAGATTGTGGTATTTCCCTTACCTTATGTCCGATATGCATTGTACGTATCCGAACCTCCTGTATAATGATTTAAATAATGTCATTAACTTATTACAGAATCATATTCATTTTTATGATATCATATATGGTTCAATTATGACTTTATATTACCCGTTCTTTTGTAAATTCCATGTTAAAGAAGCATTTTGGGTAAAATCGTTTCATTTATTGTAGGTGTTTGGAATTGTTGTTCTTGACATTATTATTACTTATATCATGATTTACTTACTTCCCGAATATAAAATATGATTTATATATCATATATATTCAGTATATATATATATAATAGATAGATAAATGAAATGAAACACACCATTGATGGAGACGGTAGTCCGTACGTACGCATGAACAATGTTTTCCTTTCCTTATTGTCTTGAATGGAAGTAATTAGATGAAATATATATATACATAAATTGATTAGATTTACCATGTCATATATTTCATTATTATTCATTATATATACTTTATAATCATTCTGGAATGGTTAACATGGATAATGAATCTCATCGCGTTGTGGAGACGGTAGTCCGTACGTACGCACGAGCGATGATATCGTTCCCATGGTCATGGAATTGTGTTGAAGTGTATGTATACTATTTCAGTATCAATATCACTTTATAATAATCATATATAGTTAATCATTACACCATTATACCAATCAGATTAAGGTGGTGGTGGAAAGTCGATTACACCACGGCGTGAAGATGGTATTCCGTACGTACGCACGCGCGGTGATTTCCTTTTTCCGTAGGATGGATAGAAGGTTAATTAGAGTTGTTTCATATTTATAATCACATATCAGCATATAAGAAATACTTATGTTATTACTTTATCATGAAACAACTAAATAAGAAGAAGTTGAAGAAGAAAGAAATTGAAAAAGATCGGTAATGGATATTACCTCTTTTTGACGCGCCTTCACTTAACCTCCACTTAAAGAACTAAGAATGGTATTTCAAGAATACCAGGACCTCTAGGATGATACTATGGAAGTGTAGAAGAGATTTGGGCAGGGTTTGGCCGAGATTGAATTCTAAAATTGGTGTGAGGAGGAGAGGGAGGAGGTGCCCTTTTATAAGGGAGGAGAGGGCACCTTAGGAAAATCTCAAGATATTATTTTATATTAAGGTAAAATTAGGTTTATAATGGTTTAAAAGGGTCTCATTTAGAAGATAAAGTGGGGATTGGTCGAAATAATCTCAACCAATATGATTTAGACAAGTTTAGGTTATTATTTTCACCTTATCAATTAGATTTAACTCTAAGTTAAATAATTTAACTTTTACCGTGTCTTTTTGTTTTCTTACACTATATGGTTAATAAACATGCCATAACAATCCAAACGAAACCAAAGTTGTTTAATATTAATATATATATCCTTATCTAAGTCATTTTGCCGAACCTTAGATTTTTAGGAATTAAATAACAATTAATAATATAATATTTGTTTTAAAAACTAATTTATGTCAGTTTTGACAATATTTGGTACATGATTTTTATGAAATTCATAACAGAATGATATGTTCGAACCAAGTTACTTATATCACCAATAACATGTCATATTAACCTATAAAATTAATTTATGTCCTAAAAAGTCTCAAATTACATTTATTTGGGCATTTGTAACATCAAGTATTTCAATATTTCATTAATGAGACAATTACTGCATCATCTTTGTGTCATAATAAATGTTAATTATTTAATCCCTAAAAATTCTAAATAAATTACTATGATGTATATAATTGTATTAGCTCTCTGGAGACTATTCATGTTCGATGTTTCATGGAGTGTATCACTAAATTAAAATTATTATACTTATACGATTTCAGAAAGTGACATGTTGTCACATTCTTTGGTTTTAATAATAATTAAATTATTTTTATGGAAAAAAGTCCATAAAATGAATCTAATCCGACCCTTAGGATATATGGGTATACTTTTATCCATACAATAGGATTTTTTCAAGTGTTATGGGTAATTTTATAATCTTATATTTACCCTTAATTACCCGATTTACCTTTAACTATAGTAAATAAAATTTACCATAGTTACTATTCACAATGCCCAAAAATAAAAAGTATCTTATTAAAATAATTTGTACCCACTGATTCCAAATATGGAATCCATTTTTCTAAATTCAATACACAAAAGAAGCAGAAATTAAATTAAAATTAATCCCGTTGTTGAAAAAAAACGGGTTTTTCTTTAAAACATTGCAAAAGATTGAACTGATTTAACATACGAATTCAAGGTAAAATCAATGCTAATGACATAAATTATATTAAATGGTAAAAATATATTCTATTTATACTTTAAAACAATTCAATATTATAATATAACCATATAAATTATTGCGATGAAAAAAGTTGTTTTTAATTAAAATATAGCTTGTTTTTACTATTCATCAAAATATGAAAGTTACCAGAATAATATGAAAAATTTATCCAAAGTAAATTTTTATTTCATGATTACATAGAATAATTTTATTTTGTCAACTTGTACTTATAAACGTGTAAAAAACTAGATTTAAAGTAGGTGCGCCATCAAAAGGAGGTAAAACTGCATTTTTTGAAACATACTTATTTTACCCGAAAAATTTATTTTGTTCTTATACCATGTTCTAGAAATTGTGTAAGATGAATAATAATGTTATAAAATTCAAAATTTAGTTAATACTATTCATAAAGTATAGTTCATAATAATATTATAATAATATATCGTTGTTTAGAAAAACCCGGTATTGCGTACAACACACGCTATCGAGGAAGGTCGTGATTGCGTGTAATGCAAGCCAAGTCAGGGTTGCGTGCTGTGAAAGAATCCTTCATTGTTTCATATAACATAAAACAAACATATTTCATTTATTCATTGAATATATATATATATATATATACTCAATGTTGCGTAGAATAACTATTATCAAAATTGTGTGTAACACAATCCAAGAATAGTGTTGTGTATACTGCAAGCTAATACGGTGTTGCGTATAGCGAAAAGTAATATTGGTGTAGCATAAAACACAAGAAATTAATGAAATTAAAAGAATAATTTTCATAAAATCTCGGGGTGTTACATTCTACCCCCCTTAAAATGAATTTCACCCTCAAAATTCGTCTGGGTTATAAATGGTTTACTATTAGAAAGTTTCTTTAATAGAAACCCCCATCGTAAAAAGGAATACCAAAACCAATATTTAAAAACAAAAGTATAAAATGTAAAGGTTACCCAAATAAACTAATCACTGGGTTTCCACATAGGTGAAAATATGGATATGGAAGAGAAATCTAACCATCATGTTCTGATGGAGAGTGGTAGAGAACATAGCTATGGAAAAGCCAGCAATCACAAAGCCATAAATTTATGAAGATATGAGGTACCATCTGATTCATCAGATATAAGAGCACTGGGACAACATTTTTTGTTTTCAAGATCATTTCCCTAAAGTTGATGAAATTGAAATTAGAAGAAATACTTTCGTGATTTTGGTATAGTCTCACTGTTGGTCATTCATTGGACAATTTCCACTTCATCTATTAAAGAAATGAAGTTGAATTTGTCATTCGTGATGTGTTAGTAGATCATGTGATAGAATGATCAGTCATTCCATCGGTCTCAAACAAAAGGTTAGAAAAGTTATCAAAAAAAATACATAAGTCCATCTATAGTGAGATTAATCATATATGGTTCCTAAAATGGACTTATAATTCATATATCATACTTCTTAATATAATAAAACTAGTTTCTACTAAACATGGACTTTCTGTAGGCCAGTGGTAGGCGAAAAAGGCCAGTCGCACTTCGGTTCTGGGTTCGATTCCCACAGCCTTGTCTAACGCGATGGGATGTCGCCCGTCCTACAGGTTGTCCTTTTTCTAAAACTACATTACTATAAAATCCCATCAGTAATGTCGAAAAAAGTTATATTCTTAAACAATACTTAGCATATGTCCAATATAATCCATTCCAATATTTAGGCTTATCTAAAATACTTTGGTCCAAGCTCATAGTATAAAGAAAATGATTACTTGAAATGTCACATAACAATCACGTGAATGCCATCATTTATCCCCCATATATCATAAGATATATCTTGTTGGTCAAATTACAAACATATGAATACCTTAATCATGTATTCTCTTGAAGAATTAATATCCATTGAACCTTAGTGAAAACATGAATTCAGTTAAAAGTTAACACTTTCCACATACCAAAATCCTCAAAATTCTATATACTCAAACCATGATATCACTTAGTCCTTATATCAGTCATGAGATCATGAATACTATCCAACATTTCATTTTCTCATTTTCCCTTCATTATGCACATATCATCTTATTTCCAAAAATATCTCAATCACTTTGAATACCACATTAGACCAAAACATAAATATTCCAATATTCCACGATACTATATACAAAATTATTCTGGAATCCCATTACATAAACACATAATCATTCCACCACATTGTTGTAATATTCAACATCGCCAATGGTGATCGCATGTGACTTCCCTTTGTCCTTTGCTTTAAGCGGTTGCTCATGTCGATCATCACTAACCCTTGGATTAGGGCATTTATTAGCACAATGCCCCATTTCCTTGCACTTGAAGCATTGAAGTGTTGGTGGTGCGTTCTCTGCAGCCTTTACTTTATTCACATCATTAGAAAGCCTTTTTCCATTACTTTGACACTCAGCTGCTCGATGACCTTCTTTTCCACACTTAAAACATTTTCTAGTCCCTTTCAGACAATCTCCACCATGCTTCTTCCCACACTTTGTGCATAAGGAAACATTCATCTTCTTTTCACCATTATTCTGAGATTTCTCCTTGAACTCCATCTTTCGTTTCTTGTCAAAACCATGAGATGGATATGTAATACCAAATTCCATTTCTACCATGATAGCACAACGCAAAATTTCTTCATAGCTACTGAAGTCTGCTATAGCTAATGCCCTTCGAAGACTTCGTTTTAAGCCACTGAAAAATCGATCAACTTTACTTTCAGGTTGGATGATAATGCCAGATGCATACCTTGCAAGTCTTGTAAAATTCGCTTCGTATATAACAACAGATTCATCATCCTTCTGCTTCAGCTCAAGAAACTCATTTGCTATCTTTTTTCGAAGAATACGAGGGAATTACTTACTGAAAAACAAGTTCTTGAACTCATCCCATTCCATTGACTCAATTTAATCTCTTGGCCTCGTATTCTTGATAAGATTCCACCATTGATCAGCTTCACCTTCAAAACGTTATACTGCTAAAATGACTTTATCATGTTTAGAACATTGACGAACTGAAAATATCTTTTCAGTGGTACTGATACATTGTTCAGCAATAAGTGGATCGAAAGACCCACTGAAAGAAGGTGGACGTTTCCTCATGAAGGAGTCAATAGAATATTGTTCCCTTCTCTGCTCATTTGGAAGTCTAGAATGATTCATAGCTTCTGTAAGTATATCAATAAGATTTTTCACTCCATATCCGATAACACTTGTTTGTTCAGGAAGACAATAATTGCATTTTCCATTACAGTGATCAACCCGGTTCCATCAGGTTCCAGCCATCGTCTAAAACCTAAAAAGAATAGTGTGAGAGGTAAAAATAATGCTATGGAAAACAACATAATAAAGGGGGAGTACCCTTAATATCTAACATCTTAGGTTAAATTCTAAGATCGTTATCATAGTTCTAGGACTACATCCTATATGTATACTTATCCTTAGGGACATCCCTAGACATACCTTAGAAATATCTCTAGGGATCTCACTAACGTTTTCGCATCTTAGTTTCCAAAGGTTGAATAAACCTTTCCTCTGATACCAACTGTAGCGGTCTGGAATTACTTCCAGTGGACTATAATTGATACCTATCAGGGCACTCCATGGGCGGATACACCCCCTAGGAGGGACACACAACCATCCCTAGTGGCATCCATTTCCTCATGAAACCCTTGGGCGGAGAGCCATGCTTCATCCAACACTCACATGTGAGAGTTCCCAAGGATCGGATACATTCCTAACTCCATTGCCTATGATACCAACTGTAGAGACCTGAAGCTTGACGTACATGGAAATTACATTACTTTTTCAGAATACTTAGTACATAACAAAAACACACACATAAGGATCGTAATAGTTTAGTGTCTTTGGAAACTCGGAATATAATCTCCTAATCGTGGTGAAAGCTCTTAAACATCTCCCATAAAGATATTCCTTTTTTACCTAAAACATTTCGTTATATCCTAGGGAAAATAAAACATAAAAGGGTGAGCTCAAATTCTCAGTAAGGGTAAACAAAAGAAATATCAATCACATCATTTTCATAAGAACATAACATTTTGGAAATCTTAACCTGCAAAAGAGAGCATAATTTCATAACATGGGATAAATCATATTAGTGAAATGAAATCCCAATAATCATAACATAAAACATGAAACTTTTTGGCATACACACATAATCATAGAGAATAATTTCTTATTAGTAAAGACTCATTGCCAAGACTATCTTAGTGGACAAAGTCCCTTTCTGAACCGAGTCACCCTCATTTCAGTCCTGTTTCACTGAACCGGTATATCCTACCATGCCAGCCATGTCTTCTCATGAGATATAAAATCTTTACCCAATGCATTGGAGGGATATATAGGTCCCACCCATCTGATAATGATACCATTCTTATGTGTGCCACAACATCATAAATCATACATCATTGCATAACCCATGTAATAAAAATGGGAATCTTAAACATCGTGACATCATAAAACAATTCATATAAGATAAAGGAATTCATAAAAATAATTCCATCACAGCATAATCATATCAATGTAAAAATAGGGATAGAAACATAACCCTTTATTATCTTAGATGGAAAATAATTTTGATAAAACACTTGAACTCGATTCTTGAGGAAAATATCCTTTCTGCTTCAAAAACACTTTTCCTTTCTTAACATGTCGTAAAATTCTAAACTAAAAGAATTTGGTTAAAAATAAACTTGAAAACTTGTAAAGGAAGCTTCTTGTAAATAATGTTTTAAAAATCCATTCATTCCGTATAAGTTAAAAAAAATTCTTCGTACTTTTTTCGAAAAAGTCAAAAAGTACCTCGTACGAAAAACGATAGAAGATTCCTTTCATATCTTTTACTAAAAACTCACAGAAGGGTAAAATTGGATTTTAAAAATTGTAGGTGGATGGAAATAATATTACATATTGATAAAACATGGATGTGGATGATAAAATACACCCCAATAAATACTAAAGTATAAACAATCTCTGATAAAAATGAGATTGTGGTATTTCCCTTACCTTATGTCCGATATGATTTGTACATATCCGAACCTCCTATATAATGATTTAAATAATGTCATTAACTTATTAAAGAATCATATTTATTGTTATGATATCATATATGGTACACTTATGACTTTATATTACCCGTTCTTTTGTAAATTCCATGTTAAAGAAGCGTTTTGGGTAAAATCGTTTCATTTATCGTAGGTGTTTGGAATTGTTGTTATTGACATTATTATTACTTATATCATGATTTAATTACTTCCAGAATATAAAATATGATTTATATATCATATATATTCTTTATATATATATATATATAATAGATAGATAAATGAAATGAAACACACCGTTCATGGAGACGGTAGTCTGTACGTACGCATGAACGCTGTTTTCCTTTCCTTATTGTCTTGAATGGAAGTAATTAGATGAAATATATATATAAATAAATCCAGTAGATTTAACATGTAATATATTTCATTATTATTCATTATATATACTTTATAATCATTCTGGAATGGTTAACATGGATAATGAATCTCATCGCGTCGTGGAGACGGTAGTTCGTACGTACGCACAAGCGATGATATCGTTCCCATGGTCATGGAATTGTGTTGAAGTGTATGTATACTATTTCAGTATCAATATAACATTATAATTATCATATATAGTTACTCATTACACCATTATACCCATCCAATTAAGGTGGTGGCGGAAAGTAGATTACACCACGGCGTGGAGACGGTATTCCGTACGTACGCACGTGCGGTGATTTCCTTTTTCCGTAGGATGGATAGAAGGTTAATTAGAGTTGATTAATATTTATAATAACATATAAGTATATAATAAATACTGATGTTATTACTTTATCATGAAACAACTAAATAAGAAGAAGTTGAAGAAGAAAGAAATTGAAAAAGATCGGTAATGGATATTACCTATTTTTGACGCGCCTTCACTTAACCTCCACTTAATGAACTATGGATGGTCTTTGAAGAAGACCAGGACCACTAGGATGATACTATGGAAGTGTAGAAGAGATTTCGTCAGGGGTTTGTGGAGCTTGAATGCTAAAATTGGTGTGAGGAGGAGAGGGAGGAGGTGACCTTTTATAAGGGAGAAGAGGGGCACCTTAGGAAAATATCAAAATATTATTTTATATTAAGGTCAAATTCGGTTTATATTGGTTGAAAAGGGTCTTATTTCTAAGATAAAGTGGGTATGGGTCTAAATACTATCATGCAATAGGATTTAGACAAGTTTAGGTTATTATTTTATCCTTATCAATTAGATTTAACTCTAAGTTAAATAATTTAACTTTTACCGTGTCTTTTTGTTTTCTTACACTATATGGTTAATAAAATTACCATAACAAGCCAAAAGAACCCCAAGTTGCTTATTATTAATATATCTATCCTTATATAAGTCATTTTTCCGAACCTTAGATTTTTAGGAATTAAATAACAATTAATAATATAATATTTGTTTTAAAAACTAATTTATGTCAATTTTAACACTATTTGGTACATGATTTTTATGAAATTCATAACAGAATGATAAGTTCGAACCAAGTTACTTATATCAACAATACCATGTCATATTAACCTATAAAATTAATTTATGTCATAAAAAGTCTCAGATTACATTTATTTGGGCATTTATAACATCAATTATGTCAATATTTCATTAATAAGACAATTACTGCATCATCTTTGTGTCATAATAAATGTTAATTGTTTAATCCCTAAAAATTCTAAATAAATTCTTATGATGTAGATAATTGTATTAGATTTCTGGAAACTATTAATGTTTGAAGTTTCATGAAGTTTATCACTAAATTAAAATTATTATACTTATAGGATTTAAGAAAGTGACATGTTGTCACATTCTTTGGTTTTAATAATAATTAAATTATTTTCATGGCAAAAAGTCCATAAAATGAATCTAATCCGACCCTTAGGTTATATGGGTCTACTTGTATCCATAAAATAGTATTTTTCCAAGTGTTAGGGTAATTTTATAATCTTATATTTACCCTTAATTACCCGATTTTTCTTTAACTATATTAAATAAAATTTACCATAGTTACTATTCACAATGCCCAAAAATAAAAAGTATCTTATTAACATAATTTGGACCCACTGATTACAAATATAGAATCCATTTTTTCAAATTCAATACACAAAATATGAAGAAATTAAATTAAAATTAATCCCGTTGTCGAAAGAAAACGAGTTTTACTTTAAAACATTGCAAAAGATTGAATTGATTTAACCTACAAAATCAAGGTAAAATCAATGATAATGACATACATTATATTAGATGGTAAAAATATATTCTATTTATACTTTAAAACAATTCAATATTATAATATAACCATATAAATTATTGCGATGAAAAAATTTGTTTTTAATTAAAATATAGCGTGTTTTTACCATTCATCAAAATATGAAAGTTACCAGAATAAAATGAAAATTTTATCCAAAGTAAATTTTTATTTCATTATTCCATTAGATAATTTTATTTTGTCAACTTGAACTTATAAACATGTCAAAAACTAGATTTAAAGTGGGTGCGCCATCAAAAGGCGGTAAAACTGCATTTTTTGAAACATACTTATTTTACCCGAAAAAATTATTTTGTTCTTATACCATGTTCTAGAAAATGTGTAAGATGAATAATAATGTTATAAAATTCAAAATTTAGTTAATAATATTCATAACAGATAGTTCATAATAATATTATAATAATATATCGTTGTTTAGAAAAATCCGGTATTGCGTACAACACATGCTATCGAGGAAGGTCGCGATTGCGTGTAATGCAAGCCAAGTTAGGGTTGCGTGTTGTGCAAGAATCGTTTGTTTTTTCATATAACATAAACCAACCATATTTAATTTATACATTGAATATATATATATATATATACTCAATGTTTCGTAGAATAACTATTATCAAAATTGTGTGTAACACGATCCAAGAATAGTGTTGCGTATACTGCAAGCTAATACGGTGTTGCGTATAGCGCAAGGTAATCTTGGTGTAGCATAAAACACAAGAAATTAATGAAATTAAAAGAATATTTTTCATAAAATCTTAGGGTGTTACAATATCTACTGGGGTAACACCCGAGTCAAAAGGCCTTGGAAGAAAAGATTGTGATTTGGCTAAGTGTATCAAATTAATTAAAAGAAAATAATTGTTATAGAATTTATGGTATTTTAAATAAATATATCACCATACAAATGAAACATGGTGCATAACAAGTAAATCGTCTTGAAAAATCAGAATTGATTCCAGGAAATCTCTTACAAATTGAGTTACAGTTTAATAAAAAACCATTAAAAGAGAGGGATTTTAATTGAAATTAAAATAACATTAGGAAAATATAATTAATCATATTATATCTAAAATAGTCAATATATACACTAAATAAATGAAATTTGTTTAATAATTCCAATTACATCACAAATAGAAAAATTTGAGATGAAAACCTTGTACAATGATTCCCTTATATGTCGAATAAACTCTAAGATAATGTATAAAAACAGACAAATGATCACATTTTTTAGAATAATTTTCATATACATTAAATTTTATAAAATTAGTTTATAATAATCTTCTACATTACCTATTTTTTATGATTTTTGTGGGAAATATTGATCATTTTGAACAATTTTCATGATAGTGGCGTTATTATTATTTATTCTCTCAAATTTCATCATTTAATGTTCATTATTTTTAATTAAATTTATTAATGACCACTATTTATGAATTTTATATTTAGTTTCATGTGTACTTTAGTTTTTATCCTACAAGATGTAATATAAAATGATCATTTTGTAGTTAATTTTAACATATAAAGGGTGTTTTCATAATTATTGAGTTAAATATTTATGTATCATTACATAAAAAAATAACAATCTACATATTTCTATCATATTATACAAGTATTTATTTTTCCTAATCATTTTAGATATAATTTAATAGCTTTGTCTATGTAGGTGATCAAACCCACCCAAACAATAACATACCATGATTAATGGATGATCATGACATGATTTTTCTACCAAAATATGTATACCTGTAGAAAAATAAAATATTAAAGTATTTATTTGTGTGATATGTAATAATTATAAATAACTGGCATAACAATTTAAGGATAGAAAAAAATTTCATAGTATGAATAAATTTTGTTTCCTTTTAGTTTTCTTATTTAGGACATTCATTTTTATAATGATTATTTATCATTCATATCAATACGAGGATTTTTTGATTTGTTTTAGCAAAACAAATATAATATAATAATCATAATATTTATACATTAATTTTTTTAATTTATATCCTTATAAAGAATTCGTAAAATAAAATTTTAAATTGATCATTTTGTGGACACAGTAGTCCATACATATGCATGGATGTAGATTTCATTTTTCCTAGAATGGGGAAAATATGTCATATGTACAATAATTTTATAATTTAAAATATTTAAAAAATAAAATAATTATATTTTAACATACCGATTAGTATCATCCTTTTAAATTAGTGATGGAAAATGTAGCATGTTATATCTTGGATGTAATACTATACACATGATATGATTCATGTTTTTTTTTCTTAATAGAAAAGGGGATGGAGGTTAAATCTTGTACCATAATAATAATAACATAATAATATAGTGAAGGAAGTTTTTTTTATTAATTTTTGGTAAAAATAAATTTTGAATAGAATAAAATAACATTATTAAACAGAAAGTAGAAAGATAGGTTATGAAAATATTCCTCAATTCTTGGATTACCACTTTTGTAAAGAAAATTAATCCTTTGAGGAATGGTATTTTTAGAATAAAAATAATCAATAAGGTTTCTATGTGTGTTTTAGAGAGTTTTAAACGAATTTTGGTTGATCTAAGGGGGTTTTTCAATGAGGTTATTTGAGGAGAGAAGTGCCCCCTTTATAACTCAGAAGGAGTGGCATTTTTATCAATACCACAAACATTTCGTAAATGGGAATTTATTCTTAAGGAAGGTTTCTAGAATCATGAGGAATAACATATTAGATATGAAATATGGTTTATATATAAGTAAAGTACCAAATAAGAAACTTTTTTTAAACATGTTAGGTCCTTTAACTCTAAGGTTACTCATTTTTTACCATTTTAATTTTCACCTTGATAATTAGTTTTTACCAATGTAATTCTTATTTTTTTTTAAAAAATAAAATGGTACTTATTATATAATTTAGACCCAAATATTATAAATTTGAAATAAATATTATTTTCATTCTATTTGTAAAAGTGATAAAAAAAATATTTTTAATATAAAAATGTATAATGTATTAATTTTTTTAGAAAATATTTCTGATGCTAAAAAATTTCAAATATTGGTTTCAATTTCAAAAATATTATTCTATAATTGTTTATTTTTCATTTTTTTAGAAAATATTTTCATATGATTTATATTTTTTATCTATGTGATTTCATAAAAGCCAAAATATTTTCAAAAATGTTATATTCCACTATTCTCCAAAAAAACAAATTATTTCATAAAAATTCAAAAAAGAGCCCTAATATAATTTTGATTTTATAAATCCAAAAATGAATTCATTTTTATCAAATTCATATTGTAATATTATTTTAATGAAAAATTATTTCTTAAAAATCAGTTGTTATTACTCTTTTTTAAAATAAATTAAAAAAAATTATATTGAAATAATAGTTCTCAAAATATCTTTATAATAAAATGTTAAAGGTGATTAATTTAATTTTTTTAGGTAAAATAAAATTCACCTTTTTTATAAATGGTTCTTTGAAATGGATCCTTCTAAATTACAAATCAAAGAGAATAATTATATATAATTATATTAATTTATTTCATCCGTAGAACTACTAATGATTTTATTATTCACGCAATTTTGATATGGGGTCATTTTTAGCTAGGAATTGTGTTATAATGGTGTTGTGTGTTAAAAAGTATTTCAAATATAGTATTAATTTTAATGTTTAAAAATCATGGGTTTTTATAATAGGGACAAACACAATTCCCTCATCATGATGAAAGGAATGAACACGGTCATTCAAAATTTGAGGAGTATAGAAATAATGTATATTTTCTAAAAAAAATAATAAGACCTTGATTTATTCATAGAATTCATGATTAAAATATTTGTGATATTATCATATATAGAAAACTCAATGAAGATAGGTCAAATACTAATGTAAACTACTGCCCCACTATTGGACACTAAGGAAAAAATATTCAAGAATGCTTCATCGTCAGAAATATACACTATATGGTGGTTAAATATGGGATGGTCAGGTTGGGTAAAACAACAAAATAATATAACAATGATTCTATAACTCTACCTAAGTAATATATGCAGTGTTAGGAAGCCCCAACTATATGGGAATAGAAATTAGATTACCAGATGACCTAGAAGCCAGTGGATCAGCCACATTCCACACTCAGAGAAAATCTAAATCAACCCATTGTGAAATCATTTCCCTCCATAATTATAAATAATAAATATTTATCATGTCTGCTCAGCCATCTTTATCAGAATAATGTGAAAGAATAACAACCACTAACATTATCCAAGTTGGATTAAACTCTCTGTCATTGGGAAGATGTGTACTATCCTATGAAATGATTAATTGAGAAAGAACCCATGAAACACATCTTAATTATATGAGGAGTAATAATATATCTTGGTTCATATCATTCACTTGTCCAGCCCCTTCTGTGATGATGATGGGGAAACATATAAAGATGAGTTCTCCATCTATAATTAGGTTGTAGGTTGTAGAGGATGAGGAGATTAGGGAAGATAATGTCATGGAGGACCCCAAAAAATAGGACTAATTTTTTTAATAAATATATAAATCTAAAACATGAAGCTATTCATTTAAATAGGATCAATTGGAACATTGATTTGATCAGAAGTCATCCTGTACTCATTTGGACGTAATAATATCAGAAGACTGAGTAAAAAATATGTATTTTCATGATCAACATCATGTTTTTCGAAGATCTTTCTAGTATAACCTACAAACCAAAAATAAGTCCCTTATTTTAGTTTATGGATTTAGTTGTTGGAGTATTCTTCTTTATCCCCAAAGGCTCATGATAGAATGATTCCCTACAAAAGAGATCATTTGACCATCATCTAAAATTACAACATCCGAAATCATTTTTCTATCACTCTGGCTAGGCTATAAATCCTAGTTACACTTACCATATATATATAACTCATGGATGACTAATTTAGACCCTTTAAAATCTTCAATATTTATAGGTTAGATTTATTGCAGTCAAGGCATATCACAATGATACGATATCTACCAAATTCAACATGGGAATTTCCTACATAGGTCAAGACCAGAAATATGACATTCATGGGAATATCAAACCATTATAAATATCTGATAATCCTGAACATAATAACATGTATTAGTACATAGATAATAATTTTCTTGGGATCAAATTTATTTTTAGTTTAATACACTGATAGTTTGGCTATAATGAAGCTAATTTGTAATATCCTGATCTAAAAAGCAAATGATATGATAAGAGTGCATAGAAACCACTTAGAATGATTAGGGTGAGAGCCTAATTTGGTGTTATACTTTTTAAATCATAATTCATGTTATTCTATCATGAAATGGATTTCAATATCTTGATGGGAAGACCATGACTTCATATGAACATTCCAGTTACCTCATCTTACCTTCACTACCTGGATTGCTAAGTTTATATGTATGATGGGGTACATTATGGTGATATCACCCCCTTGAGTCATATTAATCTAGTATATATAAATGATGTTCTATAAAAGGTATGGATATAGCCTGGGATAAATTACACCATACATTTTTTCCACTAATGGTTTGAAGTATCTCTAATAAATCCACAGTGAAAACTAAATAAATACTTAGTGTCCCCATCAGCCAAATTTGGGTGAAAACTCCTAATTTTTTAATACATATAGTAACATGGGTTACATAATACAATGAATTAAGTATCCCAATGATTTTCCTCTTATATACCAGTTAGGTGGTTGTTTCTGTTGAGCATTAACCCCCATGAATAGAAATGATTACTTGGAAATCTAGGTGTATCTATATATCACTAGAGCATATCTACCAGAGTATAGGCCTGAACGATATTAAAATGATGAATTCAAGTATATAAAACCTACTAAACATGAATTATTAAATAATAATGCCCCTAGGTGTGGGTATATTTTCTTATTTTTATAAGCTTTTAATGGTATCATAAAAACATTAAAATATAGAATAATGTTTTCCTGATGAAAGTATTAATACCCTCATATAATCTCTTGTGCATAAAAATTTGAATCATATTCTTATTTTGATAATAGTGATAGATAATAAGAACAAGAAAATTAATAATAATATGATCACATGGATGCTCCTTTAGAATTCAAAAAAGGAATCTTGTCTATTGTAGATGAGCTCAATGAAATTAATATGGGTATAGAGGAGGAATTGTATCATATATTGATTAGATCCTCTATAAATCCTAATGAATAATATAAGTACATATAATTCTTGAAAAAAATGATATTTATGTTTATGTAATAATATATAAATTACCACAATAGATTCCCAGTTATCAACCCATAATTTAGGTCTACGAGATGACCACCATGACTATAAACTAATACTAAGGATAATTAACCTAAACCATGTTACAAAAGTGGAAGATGACACTGATAATATGATTAAATAAGACTTTACATTTAATTTTAAATACCCAATGTGACACTCCAAAATTATCCTAATCAATAAAAGGAATACAAAAATCCCTTTTGTTATTAACTTCAAAGACATAAACCATCATTTTTTCAAAGAATGATTTCATTATATTTATAATTGAATAATTTTTCCATGATATCTCTAGCTTCCAATAAATATCTTTTATTGATGGGTATTTACAATGTAAATATATTTTTATAGAACCCAACGGTTAGTATGGCCCCACCTTTAGGGTTCCCCAAGGGGTATACAATTATCATGTAATTCCTGATGTCAAGACGAATGTTGGATCTAAAATCCAACATTATATGCACTATATAATCATGTTTTTTATGTGTAAATACATGGAATGTTTTATGGATGACCTAGTGGTAAATTATCAAAAATTATATGATCGTCTTTATAAACATGAAATATTGTTAAAATTTTTAGCAATATTACTTAATGGTAAACCCCTAAAAATTTATGTTTTGAGTAACATCAAGGACTTTTCCTAGCTTTATGGTATGAAATCATGAAATCAATGTTAACCTAAAAAAGTCCACAATCAATGTTACCCTTCCTAAAAACCCAAAGTTGTTGAGATAACTCCTGGGTTGTATGACCTGTACTAGGTTCTTCATAACCGACATCTCCAACTAATATTTTACCGTCACAAGTTTATTACTAATAAGGGTTTCTTTTAATTATGATAAGGATTGTTAACGGTTTTTTGAAGATCTAAACCAGTACATCCAACACCCACTAGTCTTGAAACCATCAGTAAAATGTAATACAATGACCCCAAAAATCATATATAAAAATATTAAATCATATTAGATGTATATTCTTTACATATCATTAAGATCTACACCCAAACTGTAATGGTTTATCATATTTAGAAACATAGATAATTTTTTTAAATAAATGATTAAAATAATATCCCAATGATTTCTTGACAACTATCAACCTCCTTAGTCATATCAAATTTAAAACCATTATTCATATCTCAAGGAAAAGGAAAGATAAAAGGGTGAGATGAGATTCTGAGTATGGGTAAGTATAGAATGTATCAATCAATGATCATGTGTATCCATATCATGAGAATATTAATATTAAAACATGATATTAATATTTGAAATTAATACCCAATAACTCATATAATCATGATTAATTTCATAAATCTTGGAAACTCATATGAAATAAATCATAATTGAATCAAATAATATGATCCATTAGAGAAGAACATTATAATACGATGATTTTATAAAAGAGTATAATCATGAATTGAATAATCATAATCAATGAGATCTTATGTCACAGATACCCAACATGTATTTTATCACATGTTAGGATTATAATTTCCACACATTCATATCCTATAGGGTTTGGATAACCTACAATTAATCGTCTGTTGGAATTTAGACAACATCCTAGGAACCTTCTTTTAGGCTTGGAATAACCTCCCATGTATAGTATATTGGGACCACAACATCCTCCCATATACCCTCATTTAGGATTGGGATAACCTCATGTGTTCTATTTTTGCAGATTAAATGATAATATTTCTAGAATTCATTGGATAGACATAACATAAGCACTTTTCAGATAATCCTAATCCATTAATATGTATACCACAATATCAAAAAAACAATTTTTATTTAAACAATGATTAATCTTAGTATATTTCTATCATGACATGGATTTTAACATCTTGATGGGAAGACCTTGACTTCAAGTGTACTTTCCAGTTCCCTCATCTTACCATCACTACTTGGAGTACTATGTTTATATATAATATTGGGTACATTACAGTGATATCACACCCTTGAGTCATATTAATCTTCGTATAAATACATGATGTTCTATAAAAGGTATGGAAAATAGACTGGTATAAATTACTCCCTATATTTTTTCCACTAATGGTTTGAAGTATCTCTAATAAATTCCTAGTGAAAACTCAATGAATACATAGTTTTTCCCATCAGATTTTTTTTGTAAAAACTCATAATTTTTTAATACATATAGTAACATGGGTCACATTAGATAATGAATTAAGTAACCCAATGATATTCTTCACATATAATAGTTAGGTGGATGTTTCTATTGAGGATTAACCCCCTGAATATAAAGGATTACTTTAGAATCTAGGAGTATCTATATATCGGTCGAGCATATCTACCACATTATAGGCCTGAACGATATTAAAATGATGAATCCATGAAAATTAAACCTACTAAACATGAATTCATAAATAATAATACGAGTAGGTCTGGGTATATTTTCTTATTTTCACAAGGTTCTAGTGGTATCGAAAAAACATGAAAAAATAGAATAATGTTATCCGGATGAATGTAATAATACCCTCATATAATATCTTGGGAATAAAAATTTGAATCCATATTCTACTTTTGATAATAGTGATAGATAATAAGAATATGAAAATGAATAATAATATGATCACAAGGGTGCTCCTTGAGAATTCATAAAAGGAATCTCGACTACTATCAATGAGCTCAATGAAATTAGTATGGGTCTCGAGGAAGAATTGTGTCCTACGTTGATCAGGTCCTCTATGTATCCTAATAAATAATATAATTACATATAATTCTTCAAACATAAATGAAATTTATTTTTATGTAATAATATATAAATTAACTTTTTGGATTCCATGTTATCCACCCATTATTTAGGTCTATGAGACAACCACCATGGCTATAAATAAGTACTGAGGATAATTCAACTGAACCATATTAAAAAAGTGGAAGATGATGTTGTTAATATGATTAAATAAAATTTTATTTTAATAGTCCAATACCCAATGTGACTTTCCAAAATTATCCTAAACAATAAAAGGAATACAAAAATCCATTTTTTCATTAACTTCATAGACCTCAACCACCATTTTCCAAAGAATGATTTCTTTATATTGATGATTGAATAATTTTTCCATGATATATCTATCTTCTAATAAAGCTTTTTTATTAATGGGTATTTACAATATAAATATATTTGAATAGAACCCAATGGTTAGGATGACACCACCTTTAGGGTGCGTCAAGGGGTATACAATTATCATCTAATTTCCAGTTTCTTGACGAATTTTGGATCTAAAAACCAATATTTCATGCACTATATAAACATGTTCTTTATGTGGAAATACATAGAGTATTTTATGGACGACATAGTGGTAAATTATCAAAAACTATATGATCATATTTATAAACATGAAATAGTGTTAAACTTTTTTTTCAATATAACTTAAAGATAAACCCCCAAAAATTTATGTTTTGAGTAACATCAAGGATTTTTCCAAGATTAATGGTATGAAATAATGACATTCCAATTAACCTAAAAAAGGCCACAATAAATGTTAACCCTCCAAAAAAACCCTAATTAGTTGAGATAACTCTTGGGTTGTATGACTCGTACTAGGTTCTTCATATTCGACATCTTTAACTAATTTTACCCTTTATAAGTTTATTAATGATAAGGATTGATTTTAATTGTGATAAGGATTGTTAAAGGGTTGTTGAAGATCTAGACCAATACCTCATACACCCACAAGTCATGATACCATCAGTAAAAGGTAATACAGTGACCTTAACAATCATATATATAAACATTAAATTGTATTAGATGTATATTCCATGCATATCATTATCATATAAACCCAAACCATAATGGTTTAGCGTATTTGGAAACTTGGATATATAAATTTTTTAAAATAAATTACTCAAATAATATCCCAATAATTTATTCACAACTATTAACCTTCTTAGTCATATAAAATTTAATACCATTATTCATATCTCAAGGAAAAGGAATGATAAAAAGGGTGAGATGAGATATTGAGTATGGGTAAATATAGAATGTATCAATCAATGATCATGTATAACCATATCATGAAAATAATAGTATTAAAAAATGAGATTAATATTTGAAATTTATAGCCACTAATTTATATAGTCACAATTAATGGAATAAATCTTGTAATTTCATATGAAATGTATCACAAAGGAATAAAATAATATAATCCATTAGAGCATAACATTTGTATAAGATGATGTTATAAAAGAGTAGAATCATGCATTGAATAATCATAATCAATGAGATCTTATGTCAAGGATACCCAACATTAATTTTATCACATGTTAGGATTAGAATGAACATACATTCATATCCAGTAGGGTTTAGATAAACTAACATGCTTCCTATTTTGGGCTTTAGACAAAATCCCATGAACCTTCTTTTAGTCTTGGGATAACCTCTCATATAGAGTATATTAGGACCACAACATCCTCTCATAAACCCTATTTTGGGATTGGTATAACCTCATGTGTACCATTTTTCTGATAAAACAATAATATTTCTAGAATTCATTAGATGGACATAGCATACCCACTTGCCAGATAATCCTAATCCATTAGTATGTATACCAAAAGATCATGAAAACATTTTTTATTTAAACATTGACAAATTGGTGTAAAAGAAAAAGGGTTTCATTAATATTTAATCATTATAGCTATTAAACATCTTAAAAAACAACAAAAATTTTATTATTAGATCATATCCCCATTAATAAATAAGAAACATCAAATTATTTCATCGATGTAGATTTATTTAAATGTCACTAGAACATTTCTTAAGAAAAATAAAAATTTTTATTTTGAAATAAATTATAAAAAATAATTTTTTTGCAAAATATTAAGGCGATTTTATTAATTTTAAAAAAACATCTAAACCTATAATCTATTATTTAATGAAACTAGAAGTCATAAATATTAATAATTCATTCATGTGTTTAACATTAAAAAATTTCATTCAATTTTTTGTAAAATGTCAAAAGTAACTCATTCGAAAAAAATAAAAAGATTCATTTAACACATTTTTTTGGAACTAAAACATGTGAAATATTTAATGTAATTAATATTTTTATGAAATTAAATATACTATTGAAAAAATTTTAAAGAAAAAATTGACATGGATGAAAATATTCCCGTCTAAATAGAAAAATAAATTTTTTCTTCCTCCAAAACATTTTTTCTATATATTTAGTACAAAATGAGAGGAAAATGAAAGTAAAACATTTAAGAAAATAAATATATGAGTATAAAATAAAGAAAATTTATGAGTTAAATATCATATAATTTCCTCACTGTAAATTTAATCATATATAATCTTGTGAAAAAGTGATATTGTAACGTAAAACACATACTTCCAATTCGACAGTCATAGTAATCTCACTAAAATCCAATGTAATAAATTCAAATATATTATATTTTGGAAACATAACAGTATTAATACTAATAATACTATATGTGGTAATATTAATATAATTCAAAAACCATATTTTAATAATTCTTTATTAAAACTATCATTTTGATGTGTAAACTGTTTTGTTTTAATGAAAGTATCAGTTGGAATGTTATGGTCCATGAACTTTGATCATGGTTCCATATTATATATATTATTAGTAATTTTATAAGTACACTATTTTATCATTTTATAAACTTCTATAATAAGTCATATACCTAAGTGATGAAATAGTAGTTACATGACTTCATGGATAAATGAAGTCTGTACTTACACGCGAGTGATGTTTTCTACTTTTCAATGGATAGAACTAAAGAAAGTTAAATAACAATTCAAATTCCTAGAATAATTATTATATAATAATTTTCATTTATATAAATTAAATTCTTAAAAACAAAATCCATAAAATATTGTAATGTAAAATGATTTATATCGATACTTTGAAGTGGTAGTCCACACATACATACTAACAAAACATCCATTTCCCATTTGATGGATATGAGGTACGAAATGGTTGTAAAATCATCATAATATCATCTATGTATAATTATCATACTGTAACAATACTGTTTTAATGGATAAAATAGTTTTACAAAAGGTGGAATATGAAATAAAATTGAAGGACCTTGGTTATGATTTATACCTATTAATTGAGAGACCTCCATTGGCTAACAACTTATGACATAAAGGATTGTTCATATGAAAAAAATCCCTTTAATTAAGGAATATAATCATGGATGGGTTTTTATTAGGTATTCTGTGATCTATAAGAATCAAATTGTGTGAATAATTTAGGAGAAGAGGATCACTTTTATAATTAGGGGTGGAATACACATGGATTTTCATAAAATATTTAAATAATATAAGGTCACTTTCATGTGAAAGTGATTCGAAAAATACATTTATTTGAAGTTAGGATTTTATAATGATTAAAATTTTTCCAATAATAATAATTAGACATATTATTGCTGGGTTATTACCATTATCCCTTAGTTAAATCCATGGTAAACTCATTTTTCCCTTAACTGTGGGAAGACGATTTTAATGTTTTTACGATTAACTATGATAAAATATTAAGTTGAAAATATTAAATTATATTAATTATTAAGATTAAAATTTTTAATTCATGTTAATATTTTTAATTTCTATAAGTGGTATAATTTTATTTTAAATAAGTACTAAAATCATAGTAAATACCCTTTTTAGAAAAAATACATTTTTTAAGAAATAAACTGAAATTAATTACATTAATTGACATTTAAAAAGCCTAGAATGAATTTTTAAATATAATATTAACTATATAATATATAAATTTCATTAAAAACGTTAATAAATAGATATGGATTTAATTGACTATGATAAAAACAATTTGCGCACATAAAAATAGTTTATTGAATACTATGTTTTTAAGCCCAAAAATAAACTTATACCAAAATCAAATATAATGATGATTATTATATAGTTAATAAGATTATTTATAATTAATTTAAAAACATGTTAATTTATAAAACATATTCATAACATAGTTTTACATTCTAAATTAAATGAAATGATAGTTTAATAAAAATTAGTATCTTTACTATGAACTTAAAATTAAATCTTCTTAGAAAAGTACCAAAAAAATAACCATAAGAAAATTTTAACATGATAATTTTAAAAATTATATCAATTAAAAAAATAAAATTCCAAAAATTATGACAAATTAATTATAATTTCACGAAAAAAAATTAAAAAAAAACTATTTGTGAAGAAAACATATTTTTGATGCATAAAAAAATTAACTAAAAATTGAGTACATATTTATTATATATTAATTAATAAATTTTCATTATTTAAAACCTTTATACATATTTTTTATAATGTGGTTATTACAATACATAATTCCGATTTAAATACTAGTTTAAAAAGTATTATTATTACATGGTTCATTGTAACTAGGGGTTGTGGGTAATGAATATTGTCAAATACCATAAGTTTATTTGAATGAAAATAAAAAACAAATCTTGGGATGTTACATTATATCCCCCTTAAAACTAATTTCACCGTTGATATCCTATAACTCCAACACAAAAAACAGAGGATATATCTACATTATCTCAACCTTGGGTTCCCATATATCTTCTTATAATTTCTGATTCCTACATTGAACATTAACTAGGTGAGTAGACAGGTTTTTTTAGAAATCTATCTCTATGATCCTATATTTCTACTAGTTTATCTTAGTCCGAATGATCATGATCCAATTGTATAACCTATATTATTATTACATGTGGAGGATCGTGTGTGTACCTCTATGAAAGAGATACATGGAACACATTATGAACATGATAGAGGTTTGGTGGAAGCTCTAAGAGATAAGCTATAGTTCATACTCGTTCAGGAATCTCAAAGAGATCAATATACCTAAGGATCATCTTTCCCTTAATTATTAATCTAATAACCTTATTATATAGTGAAATTCACAGTAATACATTCTCACTATTTTTTATTTTTCATATATCATACATGATTGTTAACATAACACTCATATATACTCTTAAATACCTTTATGATCTGTGGAATAGAGCTAACCTTCTCTATAATTTCCTTAGTTAGATTAGATCCTAATTAGTATATTTTTCCATCTTCATCCCAATATATCCGATTTATTTACCTATTTCCATTCATGGATTCATAAGGAGACATATGAAATCTCATATGAAAGATATTGTTATAATAGTGTTAAACTAAAGGATGGTGTTGATCCCAACCACCTTTCAAATTAAAAGAACATGATCACAACTTATCCTCTAGGTTTTTAATGGATCTCTCTGACCGATTTTTTTTAGGATGATAAGAAGTATGTACTTAAAAAATATAACTAGTGAACCCTATAGTGACACACATTTAAGAATTTGTATCCTTTCAAGATTATACTAATGTTTATTATTAAAATTCCTTAATGTCAATAGGTTACATTTAATATATATCATTAGGAATATTTGGAACTTTGTATGAGTTTTATTGAAATATCTATTTCACAATTTAGGGGAACAATAGAAAAATATTCTAGAAAGATGTCAAAAAACTTCTATAAAATAGATATACGATTGATTCTGAATTCCTATCTAATTATCATATATATTTACCCCATTTAAATAGGATATAATACCCATGAAATGGATGTAATTTCCAATAGAAATTTATATTTATCATCACAATGATAGAAAATCATAGTTTAGTTTAGAATATCAAAATTTACTTCCCTTACTCTAAAATTGATATGTTCTTTTTATGAAAAAACCCAATCCATTCCCAAATTAACATAACAATCATCTAGAGGGAGAATGATATTATTTCCATAAGGAACATTCTTTTAATTATTAACATGACATACGTAACTTTGGATTGGAGGATAAGTGAGACTTAACCATCACAAACCACTTTAGTAATTGACATATTATATACCCTTCCTTTTAAGGGTTAAATCTTGTATTATTGAATTGAATCATAAAACTAACAAGATACATACTAAAAATACATTGAACTAGAAATGTTACATTAGGATTTAGTTTATTTAACATCTTTAAACCATTCATTTTTTCATCAAAAATTACTCAACTTATGCCCTTATTATATATATATATATATATATATAATATTATCAATCCATTATTAAATTTATCTTTGTATCTCTTCCTACATTCTCATCTTATAGAAAGACATCTATTATTTAATTAATAGTATTCATTACCTAAAATCCTACAAAACTCCATTTTCCTCATATTTAGTGTGTTAATAATATTAATCATGTTTAGGACATTACTTATATGCCCAGATATTTTGTTAGACATAATAATAATATTTTTCATTACATAACCTATTTTATTTGTTTTCTTGTAAGGAAAATCATTTCATTATACATCAAATTTCATGTTAAAAAAATATTATTGGTAAAAAACATTGAGTAAAACCAAAAACCATAGTGTGAGAAATAATAACCACATTGGGAAATCATATAATTTTGAAAATCATTTATAGGATTCCTAAAACCAGACACCTTATATTTATCATATGATGCCTTAGGATTATCATAGGTTATCCATGGTCATTATAAATTTAAATCCTTCAAAATGAATCATAATGAAAATTTTAATTAACATAATCATATCCCATGAGATTGTCTATCCATGTTTATAGTCTTAATCTCACCTATAATGTACTAGGGATAATTATGTCAATACCTTATCCACCCATTTTAAATTTATTACCCATTGGTGAATATGTGACATATCATTATTTTCTTTTTTAGTATGCTTACAAGGATTCATTTTCACAGAAAACACACTCCTTTAATTAAATCATTTCAGACCCTCACCTTGGATCTATTATTATGGATCAGTTTCTATCTAGGAAGATCCTGAAGTAGGACGAAGCATGTAATCGAGAAGATGAATCTATAAGGAAAAGTAAACATGATACAACTGATGGGAGAGTGATGATGAATGGGTTGGAGCATTTATTGCAGGATCCCTAGGAATCTAACAACAAACTTTATTGAGGTATGATATTATCTTTTTATCATGATTTCTTACATCTAGTTTCCTATATATATATATATATATATTATTTCAATTGATTCTGGTATCATTGAAAAAAATAACTAAAGTTTTCATATAGTAGTTTCTAAAAGTGACTAAACCATAATTTGGCACCAAATATAAAAATCCAAACCATTATATATAAAAATTGTACATCTTATTATATGAATATTCATCACATATAATTATGAAAGTTTCCTTAACCATAAAGTTTTTGTGTTTTTGAAACTTGGATATATAAATAATTGCACTATGAAGGATTTACATCATATCACACTTGGTTCTTCACAAATATCACCCTTCTAGTCATATCATACTTAAAACATTCAATAATATATAAAAGGAATGGAAATATAATAAATCATGAACTCAGAAACCTAGTAATGAAAAACAAAACAAAATATCAAATGTATAAATATCATGAGAATAAGTGTTTGAGAACTCAAGACTAACATTTGAAATTCACATCTAATAATTCATATAATCATGCGTCATGGAATAAATCATAGAATTTAATAAGTAATTAGTCATAATGGAATAAAAGAACAAGATCCATGAGATAATCACATTATCATAATATAATTTCCTAAAATATTGGAATGAATAATGGAATAATCTTAATCATATAAATATTATTTCAAGTATAGACACCACATCATTTATCAGATGTTAGTATTGGAATAACCACCACTATACCAACTTTGGCCTTGGTATAACCCCTAATATAACCTCTTTTGGGCATGGGATAACCTCATGTGTACCCTATTTTGGGCTTGGCGGTAACCTATCATGTACCATATTTTTGGATTGAGATAACATCTAGTATAACCTCTTTTTGAATTAGAATAACCTCACTTATAACCTTTATAATTATTAAATATTTATCCATACCCAATTATTTGGAGGTCTATAATGAACCCACTCATCACATAATCACAATAAATTTATATGTATTCTGCAAGACGATAAAAACATTTATCATTTCAACACATATTAACCCATGTAAAATTAAATTAGTTTCATATATATTTCATAATAATAATCATAAACAATCATGATAAAGAATATAGTTGGTAAAATTGGATCATACTCCCATTAAATCATAAGGATCATCAAAATATGTTCTTATAGATTAATTTAATTTAATTTATCATAGGAATACATATTATAGAAAATACCATTTTAATTTTGAAATAACGTATAAAAAATATAAAAATTTACAAAATACGGAGGGAATTTTTTTTATTGAACTGTGTAAAAGTTTTATGTAATATTTAAATTAAATATATTTCAAGAAGTAATGAAAAGTCATTCATAGGGTGTATTTTAAAACAAAAATCTTTCATGTTTTTCTAAAAAAGTACAATGTATCTAATTTCAGAAATGATAAGAATATTTTAAAAGAAATTATTCAAAAAAAGAGAAAAAATTACTTTAATAAAACATTGGAGAATAATAAAAAGAATCTAGAATTTTTTTTACATAAACAATAGACATAGAAGAAAATATTCTCGATTGGAGAGAAAAATAAAGTTGTATTTCCATAAAAAAATAATTTACTATCTTGAGTACTTAAAGAGATAATAAATGAAAGGAAAAAAATTTATATCTAGAGAAAACCAAAGGAGATTAAAATAAATACTATATTGAGAGATATATTATATAATATCATCAATATAAATTTAATTATAAACCTTCCTGGGAAAAAGTGCGATTTTAAAGTAAATACTTAACCTAATGTTTATATTTCAACTCAATATCTAAAAATACTACATAATAAATTTATATTTAATACAACACCCATTTATCAAAAAATCATTATTAAAATCATTGTTTTGGGGTGTTAACTGTTTCATTTTTTAGAAAGACTCTGTTTAGCAGTTTTGTTCCTTGCACTTTTACCATAGTTACGTAATATCAAAAATATTAATCATTTCATAATTATTATATTTCATAATATTATATAAATTAATAATTATTTTTATTAATAACTAATAACAAATGAAGTTCATCAATTTATGGAGACGATATTTTGTATGTATGCACGAACAATGATATCCACTTTCTGGAAGATAAAAAAATCTAGAAAATAAAAATTCTCTTTTTTAGAATAATTTTTATATCATAAGTTATATATATACATTAAAACCATGATAATAATAAACCATAAAATCTGGTTTTGTAAAATTAATCATATATCTATGTGGAGGTGGTAGTCTACATGAACGCACGAGTGATACTTTCAATTCTTATTTGATGGGAAAGATGCATCAAATTTATTTCACATCATCATAATAAATTATTATAATTTTAATGGTATTCTATTAATCATTTTTTAATGGAGAAAATATTTTAATATAAAGTGGAATAAGAAATAAAATTTACTGATTTTTATTAGGATTTATTACTCTTATTTGAAACACATCCTTTAGGTTACACCTTAAGCGATGAAAGACATGACTTAGGATAATACCAAATGATATTATATTTAGTGAAATAATCTTTGAAGGTTATGGATTATATGTTTTCTAATATATTAGGTTCAAATAATGTGAATAATGGAGGAGAATAGGTACACTTCTACAATTTATGGGAGGGACGAACATGGAATTTCATAAATTATTTCAATAATACAATGTCTCTTTCATGAAAATTTTACTCCAAATAGAGTAGTATTAAAATTTAGGATTATATTTGGTCTAAATATCTCTAAATTATATGAATTATTAAAATTTGGGTGGCATTTACACCTTGATCTCTAAGTTTATCCACTGGTAAACCAATTTTAACTTTAACCATGGTAACACAATTTTACTATTTCTAATATTCACTATGAAAACAATTATGTTGAACCTATTAAATTAAATTAATTATGTTGATTCAAAATATGGAATCCAATTTACCAAATTCAATTTCTATAAGTCGTATAATTTTATTTTAAATAATTATGCAAAACTTAAAGAAAAACATAGTTTTGAAAAAATGCATTATTAAGAATAGAATTAAATTTACAAACATTCAATACCTTTAAAAAAAAATTAATATCCAAATATATTATTGAATATATAATGTTGAAATTTAATTAAAACCATTAACCAGTAGAAATTAATTTATGTTATTATTATAAGAACACATCATGTGCATAAATATATTTTTTTTTTAAAATTGTGTTTTAATCCAAAAAAAGAACTTATACCAAAAAAATATAATATCGATTAATATATCTTTACCTAGATTATTTATAATTAAAGGATGATTAATTTAATTTAAAATAACATTAAAAATATAAAGGGATATTTTAAAATAAAATAAATTTTTTCTTTACAAAAAATAATAACATTAATATTCAATTAATATAATACTTTTTAGATAAATCTTATACAATTAGTCCATGATAATGTTAAAATGATATTTTTAAAAATACCATTAATTAGCTAAATAAAATTTCCTAAAAATGGTAGAGATTAATTATAATATTTATAGACAAAACGTTTTAATCTTTTTGGTGAAAATGTACTTTTATAGTATAACATGAATATATAGAAAATTGAGTACTTATTTATTATGAATTAATAAATATATTTAAAAATTATAAACCTTTCTACCTATTTATTAAAATATGGTTATTAATATTCAAAATTTTTAATTTCACATGTTTCTTATAAAGGATTACAAATTCAGGGTTTGTTTAAACATGGGGTTGCGTGTAAGGCATGATATCAAATACCTTACGATTATTTAGAACATAACATATATAGAATAGTTGGGTGTTACATTTTGCAACCCTTAAAATTAATTTCTCTTTTTATATCTTTTCACTGTAGTAAAAAAATGAAGTTGCATTTTCTTTATAATATCCTTGGGTTCCCATTTAGTTTCTTAAAACTCCTTATTCCAATAAAGAACATTAACCAGCTGAGTATTCTAGTTCCATAGAAATTTATTTTTAAGATTAAAAAATTATACCGGCAGTTCTTTATGACAAAATAATTCCCCAATGGTATAACTATTGACTTCAATAAATGTGATGTATACGGTATGTACTTCCTCAAGAGATATACAATGAAATTTTTTTGAATATATGAGAGGTTTGGTAGAATAACCAATTGATGAGCTTCAATCCCTACTCGACCAATTAGCAGGAAGGGATGAATATACAGATGGATTATCTTTCCCTTCTTTGTAAATCTTGTAAACTTCTTCTATGGTTAAATTAATTGGAATATTTTATTATAATCATTAAATTTTATATCTCACCAAAAATCTTCTGTATAACTCTTCTATCAATTCTTAGATACCATGACATGATATCGATTGGATCTAACTTCCTCTATATATTTCTGTGAAATCTTAGTTCATAATATCATTCGTTCTCTAAATTCGACCCAACAGGTCATTGATCTACTCTTTTTTCCATAAAGGGAATCATAAGGTGGCATCCAAATTCTCAGGTGGAATATGTTGTTATTAAAAAATTGGCAAGAGGAAGGTGTTGATCCCAACCACCTTCTAAATATAGAGAACCATATTTCAATATATCCTCTAGGATTTGAATGGTTCTCTCATACTAATCATCTATCTCAGGATGATACAAAGTAGTGAATCATAAATTCAAATATATATAGTGCTGAGGACATTAATACAACATCGAGATAAACCTCATATTTTGATAAGATACAATAAAATCATGCATAAATGTAAATAATAAAAGCAATAATATTGTGAGTTTTTAATAAAAACCATTACAAATGATATGAATTTACTTCTTTCTAAAGTGAGGATATCAAAAGACCTTGAATGTTCATTAAGGGTGAATAAAAATATTATACTCCCATGGATTATTTTGTATATAGAATAGGGGATATGGGTAACCCTAATAGTTTGGTAACCAGATCCCATACTGCGATTTTGGGTGAACTTAGATAGATAACTAATATATTTTGAGAAGTAGAGAAATAAAGTTGATATAAATCCATATTATGGATTAGGGAAATGATGTTTCCACTATATTATATATGATTCAAATATAATATGACTAACATGATTGTAAGACTAAATTTCAATGTAGTGATAGAAACACTCAATCAAAAACTAATCACAATTAAGTATAGATCTTGATTCACTTATAGATAATTTCCATATTAAAAGGGTTCATCATATTAAAGGGTTCACATTTAATAAAATTCGTTATTTAGTGCACATAAAACATGTCACTCATCCAATAAAAAACTCAATTATAGATAAAGTAAAATAATCATCCATTATGTCTTTGTTATTTTTTACAAAAGGGGAAACTGAATTAAAGAAACACATTAAAAAATTATATAGAAATGAGGAGTTTAAAAATAAAAATAGACATATAAATTTGTGAAATCCATTAATCTTTATCCAAAATGTGATTTTATTGAAAAAATAGATATGAATTATTATTTAGAGTATAGTAAGGGTTCACATGATATATCTAATCTGATGATCATATCCATGAAGCCTTAGTTGTAAATGTAACATGTGTATATAGATGTGTTCAAGATGATTGTTTATATAAAGAGTATCTCTCAACAATAAACAAGGAATGATATATACACAGTTGTAAAGGATATTTTTGAATGATAATGTTATAAGGAACATTATTATCTACTCATGTACTCAATAGAAATGGGTATGCCGATTAATTAGAGTGTCTTGAGTCACCTTTTAGTATAGATATATACATGAAATGTTTCTATAAACATTTAAAAATAGTTTTTTATAGTTTTTTTTAATTTTAATATGAATGAGTATAATAAATGTTTACTCAATTTCCATAATATGTAAAGGATCAATGTGTTGGTAATTGGAATCCAATGCTTTGGTTCTATAATGAATGTACAAAAATGTAAATATTTATGATATGAGAAGAATAAAACTATTATGGGGCCATTATATATCCAAGGTTATTGAGTTATAATGGAGGTGTCAAGAAAGAATAAAAAGGTTTCATTTTTGTAATGATTGGACATCGTAGATATAAATTACAAAAAATACATTTAGAAGTATATGAAACTCCATAGATGGTCATCATTTGGTATTAATCATATGAAAATAAATTATATTATACTGATGAGAATATTAATAACTATACATTAATGAATTATTTTGAATAATTACAGGCCTTAAAAATAATGGAAGAAATATTGAAGGAGTCTTGGGTTTTATTTCAAATAAAGTGTAATGATTTATCTCCATGAATAAATGAATTACAAATTAATACATCAAGATTGATGGTTTTGGGAATTATAAAAAAGATATGTATTTACCATCTAATCTTTATCGTATATGATACGAGAATTTAGATATAATAAAATTGATATTTTTTAATAACATGGGATATTTTTTTACACACGGTTTATGATTTTATCTATTTTTTAACATGGTTTTAAAATAAATGATAAAATGTAAATTTTAAGGAAAAAATAGTAATATAAAAGTAATTAATTAAAGAATATTGGAATTAGTTCCCTATCCAATAGATGGTATATTTTACTAATTAAATAACTTATTTTAAATGACAGTTCTATAAATAACTAAAATTCCACACAATATATTATTATTATGCACTCATAGTTAAATATAAAAAATAATAATTAAATGTAATATTATTTATACAAATGAGTTTGTTTCATAAAAAATTATTTTTAGAAATTTAAATTTATAATTTTTTAGTGGGAGTATACTTAGACTTAATGAATTTTAAAATATAACAAATAAATGATGATACAAGTCAAATTTTATGTGAAATTAAATTTTCATATTAGATGTGTTTAGGATATATTGGTAAACTAAGATCCTAATGTAATAGTAACATTGTTTCTAACTACAAATGATCTCAATGATTGTTTTTATTATTTTAAAGTGTTCAAAATGTTATATTTTTCAGAAAAAATAAGAGAAATATACCATAATATTAGATATTATGAAGTAATGTTTTTTATTATAATTTTAGTATTGTTGGGTCTAGGGATAATAATTTTACAACACTCCCACATACACTAGATATATATTTTTATATATCCTTATTATCACACACATGAAAGAATCATGGTTTTTATAGTTTTAGATTTTGTTTCTAGGCCTGCCACACCATTGCTTCATGAAAATTCTTAAATCTGTGACATCACCCCATTGAGTAAGAATCATCATGATACATTATCCTTGATTATATTAGTTCTTTCTAGTTTCAATACAAGAAAATGTTTCTAGAAACTGTTTTATGATTATCATAACTTATATTATGATAAAACATCACTTACTAGGTGTTATTCCACAAATAGGAATAAACCATTTCATATTATACACTACTTTTTTAGCTATATCAACAGCTCCAACACACATTGTATTTGCATACATAGCTACCATTTCCTTGAATGATATTATATTTCTCATTCATTTTTTCAAATCATGATATTTAGTAATATTAAACCAAAATAAGATTGGATTTGATTCGAGTATAACTACTTTCTATTTTTAAAGACCTGGATTTTCCATGTATTTTTTTTAGTTATATGGAATATTACGAGTCCGTGAAAAATGACGGTGCATGATTCTGAGGCCCGCTGTGCCCATAATGAATTTCTGATCTTTTTTTGGGTACTCTCAGTAAACGCACTAACATCGTTCTGTGACTTCTAAATCGTTGCTCATAATTGAAATCTGAGTCCATCGTTGAACTTGCAGCACCGATTTTCGTGTCAGGAGACCTTCACCTTGACGACATTAGGTCAAGGGTGGAAATTACATTTCGGAATAACTAGTGCAGATAATGTTTTTTACGTCGGTTATTTTTCATTTTTTACGTCGGGTTTTAGCCGACGTTATTACAGATGATGTTATAAATAATGTCTTTTACGTTGGTTATTTAAAAACCAACGTAAAAAACATAACATCACGGTGTTTATCATGTCGGTTATTAATTAACTGATGTGGAAAAACTAGGGTGGAGGGTTTATCACATCGGTTATTATATAACCGACGTGATAAACCATTTCCTTGGCCTTTATCACATTGGTTATTACATAACCGACGTGATAAACCATGGGGTTTATAAAGTCGGTTATTATATAACTGACGTGATAAAACAGTGGAGGGGATGTTTATCACATCATTTATTTAATAACCGACGTGATAAACCCATGGGAAACAGTTTTTCATGTCAGTTATATAATAACAGACGTGATAAACTAGTCCCGGGGGGTTTTATAATGTCATTTATATAATAACCGATGTGATAAAGCTTTCCCAAGTATTTTATAACATCATTTATTAAATAACCGACATGATAAACCATTCCACATGTGTTTATCACATCGGTAATTCAAATAACAGACGTGATAAACCCTTCCCCATTCCTTTATCACGTCGGTTATAAAATAACCGACGTGGAAGACCAATTTTTTTAAAATGGAATGCAGTCCTCTGCTCTCCCCAGAAACAACTAGAAACCAAATCAAGAATTCGTACCACAAAAATAGAAGTAGAACAAAAAAAGAACCAAATCAAAATTAAGCATTTACATTGATAACATTCAAACCCTACCCCACTGGACATCCCCCCTAAACATCCCCCCACACCCCACTGGATAGCCCCCACCACACCCCTGGACTACCCCCCGAGCCCCTGGACAACCCCAAACACCCCGGGACAACCCCCCACCCTCATGTATACCCCCCACACCCTGGACAACACTCCCACACCCCTGGATAACACTCCCCCCTCCCCCCACTGGACAGCCCCCACCACACCCCTGGACTGCCCCCCCGACCCCCTGGACAATCCCCCCCCCCACTCATGTATGCCCCCACCCCCTGGACATCACTCCCACACCCCTAGACTTCCCTCTAACACCCCTAAAACAGCACAAAATGTTACCAAAAACAAACCAAAACCCCATCACCCCACTGGACTGCCCCACAACACCCCTGGACATCACCACCACCCCAGGACATCCCCCCACCCTTCTAAATACCCCCACCCCCTGGACAGAACTCCCACACCCCAGGAGATGCCTCCCACACCCCTGAAAGTAGACCAAAAATTTAAAAAAAACAAACCAGAACCCCCTCAACCCACTGGATAGCCACCACCCCACCACACCCTTGGACACCCCACTGGACCGCCCCCACCCCCTGGATAGCTCTCCAACAACCCTGGACAGCCCTCCCACACCCCTGAAACAGACAAAAACATTTCCAAAAACAAACCAAAACCCCCTCACCCCACTAGACTGCCCCCACCACACCCATGGACACCCCCAGACCACTGGACATCACCACCAACCCTAGACATCCCCCACCATCCTATATACCCCCACCCCCTAGACAGCACTCCCACACCCTTGGACATCCCTCCCATACCCCTGAAACATACCAAAAAGTTAAAAAAAATAGACCAGAACCCCCTCAACCCACCAGACATCCCCCACCCCACCACACCCCTGGACACCCCCACCCCTTGGACAACCCCCAACACCCCTGGACAACCCCCACCCCCTTGAAACCCCCACCCCTGGACTTCCCCACCACCCACTGGATAACCCCCACACCCCTAGACACCCCCACTCCTCTGGACAGCCCGCACCCCCTAGAAACCCCCCAAAAACCCTGGACAACCCCCCCCCCCCCCCCCCCCCCCCCCACCCTCCTGGACTGCCCCACCACCCCCTGGACAGCCCCCCTCAACCCACTGGACATCCCCCACCACACCCATGGACACTGCCCACACCCCTAGACTGCCCCAACCCCCTGGACATGCCCTGACACCCCTGAACATCCCCACCACCCCCTGGACAGCTCCTCACACCCCTAGACAACCCTCCCACCCTCCTGTATACCCCCACCCCCTGGACAGCACTCCCACACCCCTAGACATCCGTCTTACACCCATGAAATAGACCAAAAAGATTCCCAAAATGGTCCAGAACCCCCTCACTCCACTAGACTTCCCCCCCCCACACCCCTGGACTGCCCCCCCACCCCCAGGACTGCCCCCCACACTCTTGGACACCCACTGGACACCCCCACCCTCCTGGACACCCCCTTTGGGGGGATTCCACTGGAAGGTAGTCATCACTCCCACATGCGAAACCTAATCTCTCAAAATGTTTCACATGTGGGAGTGATGAATACCTTCTAGCGACGTTCAACCCCCCGAGGTATGGCGACTCCTCCTCTCCCACCCCCTAGACTGCCCCCCCATCCCCATAGACACCCTAGACCCCCCCCCCCCACTCACCCCACCCCACTGGACACCCCCCACCCTAGTGGAAAACCCTCCCACACCCTTGGAAACCCCCCTCACCCCACATGACACCTCCACACCCCTACACACCCCCTGGACAGCCTCCCGCTCCCCTGGACAGCCCATCCACCCTCTTGGAAATGCTCCCACCACCTGGACTGCCCCCCACTCTCATGGAAACCCAGGACCCCCCCCCCCCCCCACCACACCGGAAAACCCTCCCACACCCCTAGACACCCCAACCCCACTGAACACCACCCACACCCTTGGAACCCCTCACCCCAGACCAAAATCCATACCAGAAAAACCAACATAAGTAGGGGAAAAGAAGAAGTTGAGAAAAATTAAACATTCACATATATAACATTCAAAACATACACTATCAACTTAAAAAAACTAAATCCAACCTAAATGACTACCAAATACACAATTACAACAACAATATTCAAAATTACATTTTACACTACAAACAACTAAAATTCAATCAAACCTGTAAAATAATTTAACCACTCCACCTCTAAGTGTTTGATGTATTGAGCAGTATAGGGTTGAGGGTCATCAAATAGCTACAAATAAAAAGGATAGTAGTTAACGTGTATAATTAATAAATAAAATTGAAATATTATGGAAAAGTTTTAAAGGAAATATTACCAGGTCAAAGTTCACAACTGTCCCAGTTGTTATTATTTCATACATAAATCTTAACATATAATATCCGCATTCGATGACGCCTTGTTGTTCATGATAATTCTGTTTGAATGAGTATAAATTCAATAAATTATTTTTATGTAATAAATCAAAAAGTAAAAATTATAAATGGATATTTACCTTCACATTTATATATTTGATCTTTGAAATCCTTTTCATTGTGTTTTTTTGAATGTAGACCCATCCCCTGTTACAAAATAATACGAATGGGGTAAATTTAAAATTCAATATAATATATAAAACTATTGAGAAATTTAAACTTACTTTTACAATATATTACTTTTCCAATATATTCTTAAAACATTCCCACACATCATCATGGATAGAGCATATCCAATAAAGTTTTTTCTCCCTTGGGAAAAAACTCATAACATCCAATGAACACTGATAAAAGAAAATTTAAGGTTAGTGGTTTTTTATGTTAAAAGATAATAAACTCTTTGATAGAGATGTGTTTCATACCTCTCACAAAAAGGCATCATCCAACATTTTGTGGCTATATTCTGTTCAAGAATTTTATAAATATAAAGCATTATTTTTTCCTTATCCAATGCACATGCTTCAGGGGAAATCAATTGCGGGTCTATGAATCCATTTACATCTATTATCTCATTCATCTCAGAAATGTTATAAAGATACCTAATAAAAAATAGATATAGGTATATATTTTTAATAAATATAACGATGGGAAAAGGTGTTAAGACTTACATGGAAAAAAATTGCACCACATTGATGCCCAACTTATCTTCAGTAACAAACTCCATGATATCAGTTTTCATAATCCCCACAGTTATTGCACGTCCACAAACATGAGCTTACATTGGAAACTTATAATGACCCGCTAACAAATTTTAATATCTTGAAAATCTGACAAGACAACTAGAATCTATATCTGATGTCATAGCCATTTGTCTTTGTTGTTGTCTAGACAGTACTTATTTACCTTTGAAGTATTCCTATAAAAATAAATAGTAAAATATATTAGTTTTTAAATGATAAAACAACTTTAATAAAAAAATAAAATAAAAGATATAACATTCACACCTCTAAGGTAATGAGTCGAAGAAGCCTGGATGGACAAATTAAAAAATGGCCGATAATATGTCCAATTGTCATCACCTCATCTGTAGGTAATGGTACTCGAGCTGATCTATCAATAATATCCTGTACAGTGACCCTCTGATTCTCTACCTCTAATTTTTGATGATGAACTGTATCTCCTATACAATATACCAACCCATATGCAACTATGTGATGTTAAGGATCATCAAAATACAACTTGAAATATATAGAAAGGTGTAGTGGATGAGTAGGAAAAAAATGGGGTCCGCACGCTGAGGTGGGGGAGTGGGATCTACTAACAAAGGTGGATGATAAATAATGGGGTCTATAGGGGGAGGTGGAGGAGTGGGAGCTATAGTCTGAAATTGTCTTTGCATGTCTGGAAACATAGACTGTACCGACGCTCTAATCTTTTCCCATATCGTCGCATTAATATTATGAACTTCAACCTCCAAGGATTCCATTTTTTTATAAACACCCCCAACGTTAGAAGTTTAAGAAAGTGGAAACACTTTTCTTACCGATACACTTTCCGGATATGCTCTTACACGACCTGGATGTTTGGGCTTTCCCAATGCTAGAGATAAAATATCTTGCCTCCCAGTAGCTATAAATGCCCCTGTGAGCTCTTCTCTTCAAGAGAGTCCTGTATTAACAAATTAAACATTTCTATAATGATTGAAATTATAGGAAGAAAATAGTTAACTTAACTAAATAAAATAGATATCTTAAAATCCTCTCAGCTATGATTCTCGATTCTTTCGAAAGATATTTCCCTTTTTTGCCCATTCGAGCTCTCTTCCATTTTTTATGTATAGATGGAGGGGATGGAGAGGCCACCTCTCCAGAGATTGAAGTCTCAACTCTTAGTTTTTGAAATTCTTCCACCATTATTTTTTCTTCCAAAAATACATACCCTCCACGAGATAAAATATGAGGGTTTACATTTTTAGATTTGATCTCCTAACGAGATTTCCTTGTTTTCTTGTAAATTAAGAATAATAAATCATTAACAAAACATTAATAAGATCATTTATATAAGAAATATTATAAAAGTTTACATTGCCCTTGCCAAAAATGACTCTTTTCTTCTACTTTCATCAAACTCTCTCCATGTGTCTTCATATATAAAAGGATATATATGAAATGGATTGACATGAATCCTATGACCAAAAATGAAATCAGATGAGAGGGTTGATTTGAAATCCCTCCATATCATAGCATCCATCGATAAAAATTTCTTCATGACTCCTCCAATGTCAGGAATATCAAATGTCATCTGATGAAGAAGATGTTAAACATATTATATATACTAGAAACATTTAAAGAATAGTCAAAAACTAGCAAAAGACCTTACCGAAATAGTCTCCCACCAATGAGAGATTATCGCTTTATCCACACTTCTCCAGTCATCATAAAAAATGCTTACTTTTCTCTTAGACGGATTTGATACAAAACTCTTTAAATATTTTACATTTGGACCTCTAGGAATATCATCATCATCAAACTCAACGAGTATCCTCTGATCCTGCGTATAGGAAAGTGATAATTTTGGTAAACCTATGCACAAACGTTTACCAAATCTTGAACTCTTTGTCGTAATAGGAGCACATGAGGAGAGTGGGGAACATCAAGAGGAGCATGTGAATGTTCCTCCCTAGAGGTATGGACAATATGATCATCTCCAGAATCAATTGGTTGATCAACTGAATGATATGTCATTATCCTTCAAATCAAAAAAAAACAAACATTAGTTCACATATATACAAATTCAAATATTTTAATACTACTATAATCTGAAAATAGAAAAGTGTACTAAGTTGCGTAATAGTAAACATTGTTAATATAGTAAGAATGTTAAAAAATGGTAAAGGTGGTAAAGATGGTAAAGATGGTAAACATGGTAAACATGGTAAACCTGGTAAACATGGTAAAGTAATTGTCACTGAATAAAAATAATAAATATATAATTCATGTAATAGTAAACATGATAAAGTAAACTAAACAAAATTAAAACAAACAAAAAATTATACTTATTTTGTTTTAATACATGTTTTAATAAAGAAAAAACTTACAATATCTAACATTTTATGAAAAAAATAAATGTAAACAAGAAATAAACATATGTTACCTGTATTTTTTGGAACGTAAAAATGGATTATTTTCCCAAAATCCTTCACCATGATAATTCCTTATAGCACAAACCATGTCTTCAACATGCTCATCATTATGTTCTGTTAATCTTTCCATGGAATTAGGGATCTCACATAAATCAGCATCTTCCTCAAGTTCATCCTCACCAACATATTGTTTTTCCCTTGTAAAACAATATCCCACTACATATCTGATTGATCTAATACATTTAAAATTTGTTTTGCATGTGTTTCCATTATAAAAGAATCAACTGTGTCATCCAATCTATTTAGATTAACAAGTGTCATTCCAAATTCATCGTGTCTGACACTGTTGTTACCGATAAACAATTTACAGTTAAAAACAAGAACATTAATTTTAAAGTAATCAACCTCCCATATGTCTTCATTCACTCCATAATATGAACTTGATGTAGAAATTAGGTTTTTGTCCACAGCACTCGAAAAATTTATTTCTTCTGCAAACACCAATACACAACTATTATGAACTGCACTTCTGTTGTCCTGAGCTTTTGTATGAAATGTATAGCCATTAATGTCATAATCGGACCATGTTATCACATTTAAACATGGACCACCCACTATCCATTTTAATGTCTATGATACATCTGATCTACCAAGAAACGTCTTTTTAAACCATGAAAAAAATGTTTTATTGTGCTCATTCAAAATCCACATTTCTTTATTCTTTGGATGAGATTGTTTCAACTCATTAATATGTAGTGTGATATACAGTTGAGAATTAGCTATGTTATTCAAGATGTATGATTCTATCTTCTTTATCTATTCAGATGACAATGATTTGAAATTCATGCAATGAATCCCCTATCCCTCATTAGTAACTCATTCATGGAGCGATGGAGCCAAACCTATGTGCTACGACGCAACCAAGTAGCTCGTACAAAACTCTACAACCTCCTCAGAAATATACTTTTCAATAATGGAGGCTTCAGGTCGATATGGATTCTTAACGTACCCCTTCAATATTTTCATATACCTTTCAAAAGGATACATCCAACGAATATATAAAGGTCTACAATGCTTTATATCTCGAACCTGATAAATCATTAAATGCACCATTATATCAAAAAAAGTTGGTGGAAAATTCATTTCCAATTGACAAAGTATAAAAATTTCATCCTTTTCCAAAATGTTCAAATCATTCACATAAATCTCCTCATTAAAAATTGAATTTAAAAAATAACACGAATTCATTATAGTCTTTCTGACATGGATGGGCTATATTCCACGCAATGCAACTTGTAGAATTTGTTGCATCAGGACGTGACAATCATGTGATTTCATACCTATCAACTTCAAGACCTTCAAGGAGACAATTTTTTTAAATTTGAAGAATAAACTTGAGGCACATTGATATTATGAAGAAACTGAAAAAAAGATAATTTTCTCCCTCTTTGATAATGTATGACAAGTCGAGGGAAGAAATGTTCATCTTCCTTTAGGAATGGGAGCTAACTCTGAACAGATTCTCATTGATACTAAGTATACTCTTGCATTCAACCCATATTTTTTCTTTCCTTTAATATCTAACAATATTCCAATAAAACAATCACATATATTCTTATACACATGCATGACATCAATATTATGTTTAACTTCATGATATATCCAATATGGTAGATAAAACAATATTGACCCTTTCTTCTAAATATGTCTATCATTACCAGATTTATGTGTCTTTCCCAATGTCACCTCAAGGTTTTTCACCCTCTGAAAATACTGATCATGGGATAAAGGTTTTAGAGCAATATCAAATTCTTGTGAGCCATTGAATGCCCTTTTTAGTCTTCTATAAGGGTGATCCATAGGTAAAAACTTTCGATGACCCATGTACACTGTTTTCCTCGCATGATGCAATTGACAATATGACTTCTGTTGTTTGGAAATTGGACATGATTTATTCCCTTTAACACTATATCCAGACAAATTTCTATATGTTGGGAAGTCTTTTATTGTGACTAAAAGCACTGCATGCAGTTGAAAATATTCCATTTTATAAGAATCATACACCCTAATACCATCAGCCCATAAAAGTTTCAAATCATCAATCAACGGTGACAAGTAAACATCAATATCATTGCCGAGTTGCTTCAGACCAGAGATCATTATACTCAACATGAGATATTTGTGCTTCATTCAAACATTAATAGAGAGGCTGTAAATTACCAATAAAAATGTCCATGAACTATGTGTGCTACTGAGGGTTCGGAATGGATTCATTCCATCTGTGGACAACCCTAGTATGAGATTTCTAATTTCATTTCCAAATAGAGAATATTGTTCATCAATTTTCTTCTATTGTGGACAATCAGATAGATGATGTATTTTTCCATCACATAACCACTCATCAGCATGCCATATTAACCTTTTTGAATCATGTAAATGAGCAAATAAACGTTTGAAATGATGAATTATAGGAAGATACCAAAATACCTTTGAAGGGATCCTTGTAATCTCTACATCAGCCTGTGATTTTTCTTTCACCTTATACCATGATGTCCCACATTTAGGACACTCTGACAGAAATTCATATTCCTTCCTATATATAATAAGTTCATTTGGACAGGCATGCATTTTCTTGTATCCCAATTCCACCGGGTATAACATTTTCTTGTCCTTATAATGTGAATCTAGAAGATCGTTATATTTTGGAATAATGTATTTCATCAATTGAAGAAACTTTGTAAAACTTCTGTCACTCCATCCATGTTTCGCCTTCAGGTTAATCAATCTTAACACTGCTGACAAAACCGTAAAATCTGTACAACTAGGATATAATGGGTTTTCAGCATCACCATATAGACGTGCAACTGTCAGTTCTATCTCAATTTGTTCTACTGAAATATCATGAATCATTTATTCAATTCCTAAGGAATTACTATCTTGGGAATCATCATCATCAGTGACATTCCATCCAGTTTCACCATTCCAAATCCAAGGGCTGTAACTCGGATTAAAACCATGACAAATCCGATGATCTTTTATCTCTATAGTTTTCAACTTCTTCATATTCAAACATTTTAGGCATGGACAGAAAAAAATGTTACTACTTGAAACATTTATTTTAGAAAATTCCAAAAAGGAATCAACAACTTCATCATATTAATTGCTCATTCGATGTTTCGTAATCCAATTTCGACTCATTATTACCTATAAAAAATATCAAAATTATAAATACTTTTAAGATAAGACAAATATATGTTTATATGAAAAAAATCACAATATGAATGTAAAATTTTTTTGAAATATAAAACAAATATATGCGTATTTAAAAAAAATATTCTTGAATATGATTTTAAAAAGAAAATATAGTTAGATATAACAATTTTAAATTCCATTGAATCAAAGAAAACTGTGGGGAATCCAATGGTTGATAGAAAATTGGAGAACATGGAGTAAACCTGATAACCAAATCAAATTTAAAATAAAAACTCAAATGGAGAAAATCAGAATGTAAACCCAATCATCACAGCATAATGGGGTCAGGATAACTATGCATATTTGAAAACCACATCATGGTCTCCCCCATAACCCAAAATTTTCTCATAGTCGATGAATGGTAAAAATATATATAACCAAATAAAATAATTTTGCAACACTAATATCCATGAAAAAATACAATAATAATGTCATAATATCACAAACCACGATGTAGTAGTCAATCCCAACTGACACTTATCCCCCACCCCCTTGGACACACCCTTGACACCACCACCCCCCTGGACAGCCCCCCCACCGCCTAGACACCACCCCAACCCCTTTGGACACCCCTTGGACACCAACACCCCCTTGGACTGCCCCCACCCCCTGGACACCACCCCACCCCCTTGGACACCCCCTAGACACCACTACACCCTTGGATGGCCCCCACCCCTCCTGGACACCCCACCCCTCCTGGACACCACCACCCACCTCCTACCACCTGAACACCACCCAACCCTCTGGAACCCCCCCCCCCAAACAACCCCCAAACCCTCTGGATATGCCCCCACCCCCTTGGATAGCCCCCCCTTAGACACCCCACCCCTTGGACCACCCCCCCCCCCCCACACACACACCCCTGGACTACCCCCCCCCCACATCCATGGACACCTTGGACACCCGCAACACTCTGGACAGCCCCCCGAACCCTCTTAACACCACCCCACCCCCTGAACACCACCACCCCCTTGGACATCCCAAACCCCTCTAGACAACCCCCACCCCCTGGACAGCCCCACCCCTATAGACAGCACCCCCACCCCTATAGACAACACCCCACCCCTCCTGGACGCCACCCCCAACCCCATCCCCTTGGACACCCCATGGACACCCCCAGCCCTCTGGACTGCCCCCAACCCTCTGGAAAACCCCCACCCCAAGAGAGCCCCCCACCCCTCTAGACAGCACACCCACCCATCCTGAACACCACCCCCACCCTTACCCCCTTGGACACCACCCCACCCCTAACCCCTTGGACACACCCTTGACACCCCCAACCCTCTGGACATCCCCCACCCACCAAACAACCCCGAAACCCTCTGGACAGGCCCCCACCCCCTTGGACAGCCCTCCACCCACCCCCGTAGATATCCCCCCACCCCCTTGGACCCCCCCCCCCCCACACACACACACCTAGACTGCCCCCCCCCCCCACCTCCATGGACATCCTGGAAAGCCCCTCGAACCCTCTGAACACCACCCCCACCCCCTTGGACACCACCGCGCCCTTAGAGAGCCCCCACCCCTCTGGACAACCCCCACCCCCTGGACAGCCCCCACCCCTCTAGACAGCACCCCCACCCCTCCTGGACACCACCCCACCCTCTACCCCCTTGGACACCCCCATGGCACCCCCAACCCTCTGGATAGCCCCTACCCCTGGAAAACCCCCAAACCCTCTACGTATGCCCCCACCCCTTGAAAATCCCCCCCACCCACCCACCCCCATGGACAGCCCCCACCCCCATGGACCCCCCCACCCCTGGACTTCTCCCCACCACCATGGAAACCCTGGATATCCCCCAACCCTCTGGATAGCCCCCACCCCCCTGGACAACCACCAACCCTCTTAACATCCCCCAAGAACCATGGGATTATAATCTCAAGCTACCAGTTTCGGCGTATCTATAGATTTTAACCTCAAGCTACTAGTTTTGGTTTCATGACTTTATTCAAAATTAGAACCATGAACTGTGTCTCCTACTAATCTAAAATTCTCTATTGTGTAATGAATATAGTTTTAATATCATATGAAGACTTATAATAGTCCATGAAAATAAGCGACTTAAATAGATTATGGAACAACAAAAAGTGATACCCAAAATAGAAACAACCAAGGATCCAAAACAAACATTCCACCGTGAAAAACCATATATACATATAAAATAAATCACACTGGTACACGAAATGGGTCTACCACAATGATTTACGTATAAATTGTAGTAATATTGGTGAATGAGTTCATTTGTTTTCAATGACAACAAAAATTACCATCAATGTCAGGCATCCTCTAAACAAAAACAAAAGAAATAGAAGTAGTTGAGGCTTACGTGAATATTGCGAGTAGATCTAATAGATTTTGTAATAATAAATAAGATGATGATGGAAAAATGAGGAAATAGGGTTCGAAATTGAAGAATCTTACTTAGCTTAAACTAAAAAATCGCAAAACGTAAATATAGACTATCCGAAAAAAAACAAATGAAATAATGTTGTGGGAGGCTTACCTGAGTGTTGTGAGTGGAGACGATAGATCCGTGGAGAGTAAAGATGATAAAAAATGATGGAAAATTGAGTTTAACGAAATGAGATCAAAGAGTCGATTTGGGTTTTCCACGCGAGAGAGACGAGTTGCAGGTCTGTCGATCGAAAAATCATAAATGGCAATCCACGGGGCGTTTTAATTTTTTAAATGTTTTATAACATCATTTATTTAATAACTGACATTATAAACTATTTTAGTACATTAATAACGTCAGTTATTATAATAACCGATGGTATAATTGTATCAGATAATTCATTTTCTAAGTTGGTTATTTTTAACCGTCGTAAAAAAAGCCACGTGTTGGGTTTTCACATTGGTTATTATATAACCGACGTAAAAAACAAATCAGAAACCACATTTTTTAGGTCGGTTATTTTATAACCGACGTAAAAACTAAAGGGTGTTTTTTTACATCGGTTATAATATAACCGACTTTAAAAATTCAGCGGGATGGGTTTTTACATTGGTTATTTAATAGCTGACATCAAAAAGGCCTCAAATACCACCTTTATTACGTCGTTTATTTTATAAGCAACGTAAAAAATTCGTAGATACCTCATTTTTTATGTCAGTTGTCAAATAACCGACGTAAAAAATTTACTCTCGGTATTTTTTATGTCGGTTATAAAATAACCGACGTAGAAAACCACGTATCACATATTTTTATGTTGGTTATATATAACCGACGTAAAAAATGGTGACGTTAAAAACGTTTTCTTCACTTGTAACTTTTCATCAAAGAAAATAAAATAAAAATTCTTTATTTTATTTTTGTAATTGAAACCTCGCATTTTGAATTTAGTCGTGGGGACCACCTGAGCTTGAAACCATCAATTTAAATTTAGTGGGGGGACCACCCAACCCTTGAACTCCCACTTTAATATGAGTTAACCTTTAGAATCCTCCAAATTTATTATGCCAACATTAATGTTCCAAAGATAATTGAATTAACCGAATTCAAGTTGGCTCATTAGTTCTATGTTGGGAATTGTTGGCAAAGGAGAGATTGGGAGAGCCTTTGGGGAAATATTATCAACCAAATAACAACACTTCAGATCAAGAACATTGATGTTGGAGTGTGGTTCAAAAGTGAGTTGTGGGAGCGATGAACGCCGACGCCTCTTCATCGACTTCATCTCCTTCCTCATGACACCTTTAATGAATGTCAAGGTAGGGGATTTTGTTTTGAATTATTATTGAATTTATTTAACAATTCTCCATATTATTGATTCACAATGACGATGTACAAACTAACATGTCCATCATCCCACACATATACATCGCCTCTTATGTTTTGTTCTTCGCGCGCTCTTAATGTGTTCCTCAACACCATATATTTAATTATGTTGTAAACACAATGTTTTTATGAGAACGAAATATGGATGCAGAGACCTAGACTCGAGGATCATGAATATGAGAACGACATAATTTCTTGGCATGGAAAAAAGCCACGATGGCTCGCGGAACAAGGTGGCGGCTGACACCTGGTCAGCTATGAGGAAGGTTGGGCGGCGCGTGTATGCGTAGCCAAATGATCAGGAGGCCGAGACCCATTGGTTGTGGTGGATCAGGTTCACGGACATCACGCCGACCGACCGCGTGGAGGTGCGCATCCACACAGCTGGTGGAGTAGTAGGCTGCAACCGCTAGGCTGCGGCGGAGGCCAAAGGACGACCGGCACTCGACCGACCATAGAGGAAAACGATGTCGTAGCGCCACTGGGATGAGGAGGACCAGTTGGAAAACATTCCGGCTATGGTGCGCCAAGAAGGACCCATTCTGGCAAGTTCTACTTCCAAAAAAATAACGGCCCTTTGGCCCTTCGGGTGACCTCGGAGGCGCCTCCCTCCCAGGCGCCAGCTAGGGCGGACCCCAATGTTGTGGTCCACCCGACCGCAGGCCACACCACATGCCACACCAGCGGGCCTCACCTAGCATGGTTCGGGTCACACCAGTGGGCCAGCCACCCCTTCCAGGGCCGGGCCCGTTATGGCCCAGGTCGGGTCGGACTAGACCGGGGCCCAAATAGACCCAGATAGGCCTTTTTGGCTGTAACTTGAGAACTGGGAATTCGTTTGATGAACCATCTACAACACCAGAATCCTTGGAATAGGATGATACTGTTGGTATAATTCACTTTAGTTTTGAATAAATTTGGAGTATGGATAGGTGGGATAGAACCCTAAATCCAACCGGTCCCTCGGAGTGAAAATGATAATAACATTCAGACCGGGCGTCTGATTGACGTGTCATCTGTTTTTTTGGGTCCCTTATGACATAAAATACCTTTGGGTTACTCTTTTATGGATATTATTAGTGGTATTGGTATGACCGATATCTCGAGGGATAGATTCTATGGAACTCTTGTACAATAAGTGCGAGGAATCCAGTGGTTGGATGTGTGGCGGAGGTTGGAGACAGATAATACGGAAGTTAGATACATATCGAATCTGGGTGAGTCGGATCCTATGTGGGTCATTGCGGGGGTTCGTACCTATCGATCCTGTGTCGGTCAGCACTCATCAATCCTGTGTGGGTCAGTGCATACTGATCTTGTGAGGGTCAGATCCTTTGTAGGTCAGCGCTCGGCGATCCCATGTGGGTGAGCGCATACCGATCCTGTGTGGGTCAGATCCTGTCTGGGTCAGGGCTCAACAATAGTGTGTGGGTCAGTGCATACTGATCCTGAGTGGGTTAGAATATTTGTGGGTCATTGTGGGGGTTTTTACCTATCAATACTGTGTGGGTCAGACTCCATATATTCAACCACAGTACCACTTGATAGAATAAGATGATCTAGCTTAGCGACTAATCATATGTACTTCTATACTTCACTTATACCTATGTGAGCTGAGTCCCTACAGTCATGGTATTCTTCTACGTGGTGTACCTGTGTGGTACTTATATCTTCATTGTGTACCTTTGTATATCTTGATTACTTAGGTATATGTATGGTCATATAGTTATGTAGTGTTGATGACTATTTCTTTGATCTTTGTGGGTTTTTTGTTGTGGAACTCTCGGAGACCTATGAGGGTCTCGAGGTCCCTACTGAGTATTGTTATACTCCCCGCTACATGGTCTATGCCTGCACCTTGTTGCTTCTTGTGCAGATGACGGACAATGCTGACTGAGGATGAGGGAACCAGGACTGGAGACTACTCAAAGGTGGACCTTATACAAGGCATACCATAGAGACGAACATTTGAGATATATAACTACCCTTTAGGAAGGATCCTTGGTGGGTGTTCATAAGAGCTAATTTTAGTTTTACTTATTCTTTCCATTTTTACTTGTACTTTCATGTTGGGCTTGTTTTCTGGTCCCTTTACTTTCAATACACACTCTGTTTACTATATAGTATACTTTGTGCTTATATTTTTGTGTGTTCTAGGTTTGTGTGAGTTTACATTTTATAAAGGCAATGCCGTCTTGTATTAGGGAATACACATTTCAGTGCTTGTCGCCAGACCCTTTCCCATGGATGGAGGGCTTGAGGTAGTCACGACACGGGCCCCGGGGGACGGGTCGTGACACTCTTCTCATCCAAGGACTAGGAATATATCTTATATAATCTCTCCATTAAAATTTTATATTTTTTTACCGATAACTATGATGTCATACTAGATATAACTAAAATTTTCCTTCCATAAGTCATCAGTTTGAAATGTAAATTTTTTTAAATAGCATGAAATATGTAAATGATCCATCGCGGACAATTTGGAATTGTAATCACCATATTAATCTTTTCCCAAGTATCATAAATATCTTTTTAGATTGATTAATTCCATGTGAAATTGTTAACAATTATCTCTTGAATTATTAAAAAATTTATTGTCACTAATATGTTAGTATATATACTTCGACATAATCTAATAAATCCCTTGGGTCCACCTCTGAAGATATTGTTCTTGAAAATATAGGTTTCGTTACATTAAGTAGATATTTGGAGAGTTACTTTTATTTAGATCATAACAAATTGTAAGATGAATAGGTATTTTCCATATTTTATCAAATATATTTTTTCTCATAGAATTGTATCACTCCCACAAACCTCTGATTGAAACATGAAAAATTCATTCCAAATGACTATTCAATTATATTGTTTCTTTCTTCAATACAAAACATGATTGCAATAATTTATACCCCTTATGTGCATTTTAGGGTGTCACCAACCCTCTTTGTTGCATCGTATAGACACATTCCAAGATTGGATCTCTAAAATATAACTCTATATATTATTATCATAGAACGATGTTAGGAAAAGAATATTTCTAATGGATTTAGGAATGAAAACATGATAAAAAAAAATCAATCATTATTGGTACCACTCTTGTACAACCAATATGATTTTTATCTTGAATGCCACTGAACTATCAATATTTGAGAAATTAAAAATACTAAGTACATTTACATTGATACGTGGAATAAATTATGGAATTTTAATAAACTTTTCAATCAAAACTAAAAAACATAAACTAATTTCATGTTGGATTTATTATTAATAATTAATAATGTATCATAATACATGGTGAATTTAAAACCATTACTATGGTTTTATCCTTCTTACATAGTATGCTTCTATAGAAGATTCATTTTCCACAAGGCCATGTTTTACATGTTTCAGTTTCCACTAATTGTACATCTTCGAAAATAACTAAATCCAATTAAATCTTTCTCATAATGTCTCTAATAGATATATTCACCCTTTTATAGAAATATAGTCCACAACATGACTATAAATTTCTATTATAAGAATTTATAAAATATCCTATAAAACCATTAAGATAATTACATTATATGAACATTATATTTTCCATTATGCAAGATTGTTTTAATACTTAACAAACTCCTTGAATCAAAATATTTTTTTATAAAAAGATGGATTTAATTCTTATTATAATACATTTTATACCCAATTTGATTATATTTGTCAAGATCATATGGGATAAAACCTCTATTTTTGATGTATTTCATAAAAATTAATGAATGTAAATGAAATGAATATGAATCATAACATTGAATTTCCCCTTAATGTTTATTGATCAATTTTTTTCTTGCAAGAATCACTTTCAAACCTCCTTAATTACATCATAATTTTCATGTGTATAAAAAAATGTGATTTTTGAAATTACTACATACTAAATTCTAATTATCAATGATTCCTTGGTCAAAGTATTATTTTGAACACTGGCCCAATGAAACTCATATTATTGAACATATATAATCCATACATAATTTAAATTTTATTGATGAGAGATTTTATAAATGAAATTCCCCATTTTTAAATGAATGAATACATTTTCATGTAATGATGTTATTCAAAAAATATGCACTATTTTTGTTATTTTGGAATGTTATAACCATTTTATATTTCAAATAAAATTATGAATTTTAAACATTGATAATATTTCTATTAAATAATGATCTTCTTAGTAGTATATATAAAGGGTTATGATATAGTCTATTTGATAGAGAGATACGATGCAATGGCCTCAACAAGTAAGATTATACCCTATGAATCTCATTTATTAATGATTTTGAGGGAGGGAACATCAGATGGATTTTCACTTGATCATTCTCAAGATGAAATCCAAAAACTAAAGCACAAAAAAACTATTTATGGTGGACGTTAATGCTCATCGAGATCATGACTCAAACCTTATACTCCGAACCAACATAAGAAAATCTCCCCATAGCACAACTTACACTTAGGGAATTCTCTAGTGTAATGAAGGGTTGTCTATCTAGACCCTAACTGTATGAATTTTTTTATTTTAATTAAATTAAAAAATGATTATATTTATCCCATTATAATATTAAATAGTTAAATAATTAAATATTTATTTTGATAAAAATTACATTCCGATATGATAAGATACAAAGTATAATTTTTTGTTAAATATATTATTTCAATAAATATACCATTTTTGATGATTTTATAAGTTTTTTAAATAAATTAAATTGTCATAAAATATTATTCAATAATATATATTATATATAAATGATAAAATAGATTTACGAAGTCACATATAATTGGTTTACGTTTCAGAAAACTATTATTATCCAAAAGTGAGTATTTTCCAATAATTTCTTATTTTGGCATAAAAGTAAAACCTATCATATTTAAAAATTATTTTTAAAAAATTAATATTATATTTGAAATTATCACATTGAAATTATCCAAAGGTGTTGTTTTCATAATTTTCTAATATAGTCAAATTTTAAGGGAAAAATTATATTTTTTATAAATATGCATCGTGCATTATGATATAACATTGATTCAAAATTAATTTTATATATAGATCAAAATGTATCCAAATCCAAATAATATTTTCATATTTAAACTAATTTTTGTAATGCATTTGATTAATTATATAAAACCTTAATGAAAATGATATAAAATCGATTATTTATAAATATGACCCACTTCCACATACCCAATGGTATTATTTAATTGAGATCAGATCCTAAAAAAGTAAAATACTGAAAACCACTTCACATTGGAAGAAACCATGGTTAGAAACATTTGAAGGATTGGGTGTTTTATTACTTTATTATATAGAGTGCAAAACCTATGTTTGGAAATGAATAATGAATTCTCATCTCTTTTTCTATATAAACCCACCCAAAATACAATTATTATTCACTCAAAACCCTTGTATCATAACATTACTATAAATTTTACTCCCTAGATCCCTCTCAATCTTCCTCTGAGATCTTAATAATATCCAAACAATCTTTTAGAGGCATTCTTTCAATGTATGGGATCCTCCCTTTCTCCTCTTTATTAAAGAAAAATATTTATGCTATGCCTTTTCGTGTCCAAATTTTCATGGTGGGATATGGTCTTTCACATCAATACTACTATCATTATTATTTCAAAGTTATTATTACCCCTTTCACTATAATTTATTCCCACTTTGAATCATTAGGTTTTCCCATTGAGCTGCAAAAAACTATCCTATGATTTTTCAATACCAATAATTTGGTTAGTGAATACCCACCCCATTTCCACAATTTGATATTCAACTAGATTTACCTATCCTTCATTGATTAGGGGATAAAATTTATGTAAGACACACTCCATAATCATGAATTTACATGTGATGAAATATGATCCTATGCTGAGTGAACTATTTGGAAAACTCATGGATGTAAATAATATGAATTTGATGGGTAGACCAAGAATTATATATCCCTCCAAGGAATTGGGAAATATTTTAATCTCATAGTATATGACATATGCTGTGCGGGAGGTTATCCTAAGATCACTATGTTATGCTATATTAATAGTGTTAGGTCCAAGTTGTCTTTTTTGTCATATTCATCGTCAATAGACTAAGTGTTGATTATATTGGAAAAATAATGTATGTTGAGAATGTAATTGATATATAGATTGATGATGGGTGTGTGTGATGTTTTCAATCAGAACCATAATTTAAGAATGAGTCAATACGATCTAATAGACTGGGATATTTTGTAAAGACCCATAAATTTCAAGGGAAATTTTTTCTTAATTTTCTTTGGGATTTTACGAATACGCAGTTTCTGACGACACCAGATTCCGAGGCCCGGTGTGCCCAGAATCAATTTCCGAAGTTTAGCTCAGGTATGTTCAGTGAATGAACGAGCGGGTTTTTCCTAACTTTTGTACCGGTGCTCGGAATCGAAATCCGGGGGCACCGTTGAAACCTAAATGCTGGTTTTTTTCTTAAGAAGTCCTTTTCCAGAGTTTTGTTTACACGGGAGGAGTTGTTTAATTTTGTGGTTTAAGACTATAGAGAAATAAAATTGTGCTACTAATTTTATTTCTTTAAAGTGGTTAAGTCCTATGGATGGAGGTTTGGTGGAACTAACCACCCATGTGAGGTTAATAGTGAGGTGGGACCCACACGATCCTCCACCCCTTCAAATCCCCTAAACACCCTCTTTAATGTTGGCAACCCCCCCCATAAGCTTATGAGCTTCTCTCTCTTTTCTAATGATGCCAACTTAAACCCATTAATTTTGACAGCACAATATTTAATTAATGTGGTGAATTTAAGTTTTGAATTTTGAAAGGTTTGGAAAAGTTAAAAATAAAATAAGGTGTAGCTTATTTTATTTTTGGGGGTTGTTCGTTTTGTGGAGACTGGGGAGAGAATTCCCAAAGTCTTGACACCGTCTTCCATGTTGAAGAACGCGAAGAACATCAAGACCCCGACGAAGAACGTCGTCACCGCAAAGGAAAACGGTCATGTCGTCTTCTCTCCTCCTTGCAGCTGGTGAGTGACTTCTATTCCGAAGAACGATGACACACCACTTTCTTCGTCGGGTGAACACTGACGACGCTTACGGAGCCTCGATCCGTGATGCAGTCTTCCGCGATGCCCTTTCCCCGCGACAATCCTTGTTCGACGACTTCACCGTGGTAGGTGTTAATTTTTTTGTTTGTGAATTCTTTTCCGTTCATCGACTATTATTCTTGCGCCGCATGTTATCATTATAACGGGAAGAGGTCGGACCGCACAAACATGGTCGACCCTCCTCCCCCTATGACGTTGTACTTGTTGCGGCATGAGCAAAGGCAGCGCAGTGCAACAACACTGCACAAAAGCAAGAGGAATGTGCAAAGAAGCGTGGCGCCGTCGGCCGCATCTTTGAGGACGAACAAAGCCGCGACGCCATCGCGCCGCGCCAGAGAACTACGAAGAGGTCACAGCCGGGGTGGGGCCACGACGGAGAGGTGCGGCGCGAGACCACCGGCCCCCGACACCTCAGAGGGGTGGGACCGCGGGGTCCCACGGCGGTAACACTGGCAGGCCGGGTCGGGCGGACCGTTTCATAAGGAAGACCGGGGTTCATAACCCTCGGCTGTCAAAGGAGCAGCCCCCACGTGGGGCCGCAGTTTCAATCAGGGGGGCAGCTCCCCCCCTTTCTGCTCGGCTCGGCTAGCGCCGAGCTGGCCACACACGGGCCATGCCCGCGCCAGGCCACCAGGCCGCACTGGGACGGGCCGCCCAGGCCAGGCCGGGCCGTGCCGGTCGGGCCGGGCCATGCTGGCTGGGCTGGGCCGTACCCTAATGGGCCAGACCCGGACCCGGTTCGGGCCGACCCAGAGGGTCTTGGGCCGGGTCGGTCCGGGCCAAAAACCCCCCTATTTTCCGACAGTTCCGTTCAAACGCCCATATATTGGGCTACAGACCTCCGATCGACACACCGTCAGTTGCGATGCAATATTTGGATTGAGACGGTATTTTTGGTATATTACACTCAAGTGTTCATAGATCTTTGTGTTCAGATGGGTTGGTTCGAACACGAAACCAATCAGGCCCTCGGAGCGGAAACGCTTATAACTTGAGCTCCGGACATCCGATTGATGTGCCGTTGACCTTGTTGGATTCCTCTTAGTGAGACGGACCTTTTGGCTTACTCTGCTCGAGGTTTGGATGCAGTTGGAGTACGGAAGGGTTGGATTGTTCCCAAAATCCAACCGGGCCCCTGGAACGGAAAATCCGATAACTTTTAGACCGGACATCCGTTTGACAAAACATCAGCGACGTTGGTGATAACATTGAGAAAACAGTCCCTATGAGTATGGCCTATGAGGGTTCGGGGTACATTTGAGATACGGTCGGGTTGGATCGTACACGAAACCAACCGGGCCCCTGGGATGAAAAGGCTAATAACTCACAGACCATGCATCTGATTGACGCGCCGACTGTTGCGTTGAGACCCCTAGGATGAGGCAGTCCTTTGATATACATCATTGTGAGACTTTTTGATACATAATCTCTAGTCTATGTGTTAGTTGATGTATCGACCTCTTGGCTCGTCGAGCGGATCCCCCCGGAATGAGCGTGTTGTGTGCAGAAACCCTAGAGCTGGATGAGACTTGATGACTGCTGATCGATCGACTCAGAGTGTTTCGTTAGCCTAGTGGGGAGAGCTTCGTTGTAGTGGCAGACTCACGGTGGAGGAGTGCTTGGTTGTAGTGGTAGACCCACGGTACTCAACAGAAGGAGTACCTCTGTAGGCTATGAGGGTGAGTACTTGGTTGTAGCAGTAGACCCATGGTGGGAAGCACTTGGTTGTAGCAGTAGGCCCACAGTACTCCACAGGTGGAGTACTACAGTAGTCCAAGGTTAGTTGGAAGCACTTGGTTTTAGAGGCAGGCCCACTGTACTCGATAGAGAAGAATTTTCCCAGCAGTTACGGGTTCGACGGTGAAGAATTTCATACTGGAATCCTCCGTGGGTTCGACGACGATGACAACCGTATTGTAATCCTACGTGGGTTCGACGGTGAAGACTTTCGTACTAGAATCCTTTAAGGGTTCGACGATGATGATAACCGTATTGGAATCCTACGTGGGTTTGATGGTGAAGACTTTCATACTGGAATCCTCAGTGGGTTTGACCACGACAACAACCATACAGGAATCTATCGTGGGTTCGGTGGTGATGAATTCAGTACCTGTATCCTACGTGGGTCCGACAACTTAGCTGGTTTAGTATCCTACATGGGTCCCAGATTAGATGAATGAGTGGTTACATCTGATCATCTCTATCACCTTACGAAGAAGTATACCTCTGTGATCTGAGACTTTATTTTCAATCATTATCTTCGATATGATTGAGTTGCTTTCCTATGTGGATTGGGTTGTGCTTTCCTGTGTGGATTGGGTTGAACTATCCTGTGTGGACATGATCAAACTTGGGCTCGGATGATGAAGCCGAACTGGAATTGATGACTTAGGTATATGTATGGGCATATACCTAAGTAGTGTTGGATGTTACTTTGTGATTGTATCTTTCCTTTAGGGTTTATCCTTTGTGGATTCTAGGGGACCTTCGGGGGTCTCAGAGTCCCTACTGAGTATCGTATACTCACCCCTGCACGGGCTTCACCCACACTACGTTGTTGTGGTTGCAGATGAAGGACATCACTAATTGAGGTAGAGGCTTGAAGAGATGGATGGTTCTCGGAGGAGGAACTCATGACGAGTCTGTACCTGGAGGTGGAACACTGGGCGGGACGTACACAGGGCGGACGACAGGACCCGTGGAGATGAGGAGGCTATCTGTACCCACCCTTCAGGTAGGATTTCTAGTGGATGGCTCGGCATTGCTGCTTTACTTTTCAGTCACTGTACTTCCTTTCCAGTTGTATTTTACCTTCAGTTTGGGTTTGTATTCTGGCCCACTTATATTTCCACACTTACTTGTACTTGTGATTACTGAGTGTTTACTTCTGTTGGCTTACTCTGTGGTGTTTTTTTACTTTATAAAGGCAATGCCTTCCCCTTTTTGTTGGGATTTACACCTTGGTGCTAGTCACTAGCCCCTGTCTTATGGGAGGCGGGCTTGGGGTAGTCGCGGCATGGGTCCTGAGGACGGGTCATGACAAATTGGAATCAGAGGGATTCGGTTCTACCATAGGACTCAAGATTCTGATCTTTCTTCTTTGTAAAGCAATAGTGTTAAGGGTATTGAGTGTGGTTATCAGTCTAGGGAGTCCAGTGTTGGGGTGGTGACCGACGTATCCGCACACTAGGACCCTGACTTCTGATTTCCGACTCAGTGCACGAAAACATTGAATGCATGTGTGTTTCAAAAGTTTTCTTTGTGATTACTTTGTGTAAACTCACCAGGTATATTGTTTTGAATGTGGTGCTTCTGATTCTTTTCAGGATGGCCCCATGACGGCATCTAGCTAGGGTTTCGAGCTTTGTATGAGTCGACAACCCACCGAGCGACGAGCCCTCTGTGCAGGGCCCTTTTTCAGCGGAGGCACCGACAATACCGCTACCCACCGAGCCACCGATGTCGCCAAACCTAGCCGCTGAGAGTGCATGTCGTCTTAGTGCACTACACGAGTTTCGGTATTAGAGACAGCCCAAGTTCCATGGGGAGATGGACCCTTAGGCAGCCGAGTATTGGCTGGAGGCTGTAGTTTGATTTTTTAGGTTAGTGGAGACACCAGCTGACCTCATGGTGATCATTACAGCGAGCCTCCTACATGAGGCAGTAGACAGATGGTGGAGCTTGATGCTCCAGGTTCACGATGAGGAATCCCTTCTGTGGGCAGACTTAGAGATTCTATTCCAGACAGAGTTTGTACCAGACACCCTTCGAGCAGTGCGCATTCAGGAGCTAATATAGTTGCGGCAGGGTAACATGACAGTAGCGCAATATTCAGTGAGGTTCACCGATCTCTCGCGTTACTCTACAGATATGGTACATGACCCATTCTTCAGGGCCCGAACCATCGAGAAGGGGATCAGGTGAGTGATTAGAGCATCATTTGTTTCTCACAGCATCTCGACGCAGATAGGGGTGTTGGAGAGAGCCCTCTTAGTGGAGATTTTCCTTGCTGAGCAGTCTCCAGCAGCAGGACCCACCACTAGCCGGCATGAGGTAGAGTCTTCTGCAATGGGATGTAGACAGATGATGCAGAGGTCCAAGAGGACCAGACCTATAGGTGATCGACCGCATGACACATGATCGTGTGTGCGAGGAACCTAGGGTGGAGAACGACTTACCTGGAGTGGACATTGTTACTCCTACAATGGGGTTGGTCACATGGAATTTGACTGTCCTACCCATCATATAGATGACCCGTGGATAAACGAAGGACCTCCTAGGCAGAGGCAGAGATTTGATCAGGGAGGATCACAAGGAGTAGGAGACCGAGGCAGGGGAGCTGGCTGTGCAGCTGGAGGTGGACGACGCTTCGAGGTGTTGCCACCACCACCTCCACCAGGAGTTCCACCCCGACCGCAGGGAACAGGTGGACATGGGATAGCTCAGCTTCAGGCAGTTAAGGATTTTGACTATAGAGCTCCGAAAGCTAGCGGACACGAGCGAAACTAGTTCCAGGCATGGAGGCCTTGTTGTTGGTGCTTCTAGCTCTCTTTTTGTTGATGTTGTGGTTTTATGTGTCTTTGTACTTTGAGCTGCAGTAATAAAAGACACCTTCTTTGTGGCGTTTACTTTCATGTCCTCTCCATATGTTGTTACTAAGAGGTCACGGTTTAAAAACCATTGACATGACCCTCACTTCTGAAATATCTATTGGAGGAGACCCAGTGACCACACACTGATGCCGACTGTGTGACTCAACCCTTGGAGGCAAGATTAACGGTTGGATCTCTTGGTAGTAGAGTCAAGGCCTTACGACGTCATCATTAGTATGTATTAGTATCATCCATGTAGGGATTGACTGTATTAGTCAAAGAACATGCTTCATCCTGGGGATGAGACCAGATTTCTCTTATCGGCAAGGTGAAATCTTAGCAGCTCTTGTAGGACCAGAGAAGGTACAAGTCATCTAGGAGCAGGTGAGGACAGATCAGAGCCGATAAAAGTCTTGTGCTGACTGGAGGTGGAGACCAATAGAGTTCGAGGATGGCGACCACGTTTTCATACGGGTCTCTCCTCGACTTGGATTACAGAGTTTTGGCCAGGGCAGAAAGTTATCTTTGTATTTCATCGGACCCTTCTAGGTCCTCAAAGGGGTAGGCGTGGTAGTTTACTGCTTGACCCATCCACCTCAGTTGCACCAGGTGTATGATGACTTCCACGTGTCTCAGCTGAGAAGATACATGCATGACCCGATGCATACCATCGACCATGGGGAGTTGGACCTTGACGATGGGGTGACTTTTGCGGAGGTCCCGATGGAGATCGAGGATCGACATGAGCAGGTCCTAGGTGAGTGGTCGATTCCTTAGGCGTGCTTTCACTGGCAGCACGAGATCTTCCAAAAGAGCACTTGGGAGCAGGAGGCTTAGATTCTTGCTTAGTACCCTCATTTGTTCCCCAAGTTTGTGATGTATCTTTATAGGGATGTAAATCCCTAAGGTGGGTGTAATGTAAAGACATGTAAATTTCAAGGAAATTTTTTTCTTAATTTTATTTGGGATTTTACAAGTACGCAGTTTCTAACGACACCTGATCCGGAGGCCCGGTGTGCCTGGAATCAATTTCTGAAGTTTAGCTCGGGTACGTTCAGTGAACGAACGAGCGGGTTTTTCCTAAATTTTGAACCAGTGCTTGGAATCGAAATCTGAGGGCACCATTGAAACCACTATGCCGGTTTTTTCTTTAGAAGACCTTTTCCAGAGTTGTTTTTGCACGGGAAGTGTTGTTTAATTTTGTGGTTGAAGACTACAGAGAAATAAAATTGTGCTACTAATTGTTTTTCTTTAAAGTGGTTAAGTCCTATGGATGGAGGTTGGGTGGAACTAACCACCCATGTGAGGTTAATAGTGAGGTGGGGCCCACATGATCCCCCACCCCTTCAAGTCCCCTAAACCCCCTCTTTAATGTTGGAAACCCCCCATAATTTTATGAGCTTCTCTCTCTCTTTTAATGATTCCAACTTACACCCATTAATTTTGACAACACAAGATTAAATTAATATGGTGAATTTAACTTTTTTAATTTTGAAAGGTTTGGAAAAGGTAAAAATAAAATAAGGTGTAGATTATTTTATTTTTGGGGGTTGTTCGTTCTGTGTAGAATGGGGAGATAATTCGCAAAGTATTGACATTGGCTTCCAAATTGAAGAACGCGAAGAACATCAAGACCCCGACGAAGAACGTCGTCACCGCAAAGGAAGACCATCGTGCCGTCTTCTCTCCTCTCCACAGCAGGCGAGAGATGACTTTTCCCGAGAGATAAGATGTGCTGCTTTCTTCGTCGGGCGAACACCGACGATGCTTATGGAGGCTCGATCCGCGACACTGTCTTCCGTGACGTCCTTTCCCCGCGATGATCCTCGTTCGATGACCTCATCGAGGTAGAGGTTAATTTTTTAGTTTGTGAACTCTTTGCCGTTCATCGACTATTATTCTTGCACCACCTGTTATCATTATAACGAGAGGATTTTGGACCGCATAAACATGGCTAACCCTCCTCCCCCTTTGACGTTATACATGTTGCGGCACGAGCAAAGGCAGCGCGGTGCAACGACACTGCGCAGAAGCAAGAGGAACGGGCGAAGAAGCGCGGTGCCGTCGCGCCACGTCGTTGAGGCTGAACAAAGATGTGGAGCCACCGTGTCGCCCTGGAGAACCACGAAGAGGATGCGACTAGAGCGGGGCTGCGGCGGAGGGGGGTGGCGCCGTCGCACGGTGACGGCCGGATAAGGTCGCGGCTCAAAGCCGCGGCGGTGCAAGGCGGGGCGGCCGGAACCGCCGGCCGCCGGCAACTCGGAGGGGCGGGACTGTGCGGTCCCATGGCGGTAGCACCGGCCAGCCATTTTAGAAGGAAGACTGGGGGTGGTAACCCTCGGATGGCAAAGGAGAGGCCCCCACGTGGGGCCATGATTTCAATCAGTGGGGCAGCCCCCCCCCCCCCCCTTTTCCGCTTGGCTCGGCCAGCGCCGATCTGGCCACACAGGGGCCGTGCCTGCGCCAGGCCAACCGGCCACCCAGGACGGGCCGGGCCATGCCCTAATGGGCCGGACTCGGACCCAGTTCGGGTCGACCTAGTTCGGGCAGACCCATGGGGTCTTGGGCCGGGTCGGTCCGGGCCCAAAACCCCCTATTTTCGGATAGTTCAATATAAATGCCTGTATCATGGGATACAAACCTCCGATCGACGCACCATCATTTGAGATACGATCCTTGGATCTAGATGGTCGTTTCGGTATATTACACTTATGGTTTCAGAGAACTTTTGGTACAGCTGGGTTGGTTCGAACACGAAACCAACCGGGCCCTCAGAGCGGAAACACTTATAACTTGAGTTATGGACGTCCGATTGATGTGCCGTTGAATTTATTGGATTCCTCTTAGTGAGAAAGACATTTTGGCTTACTCTGCTCAAGGTTAGGACGCAGTTGGAGTATGGCCAGGTTGGATTGTACTCGAAATCCAACTGTGCCCCTGGAATAGAAAAGCCGATAACTTTCAGACCGGACATCTGTTTGACGAACCGTTAGCAGCGTTGGTGATCACGTTGAGAAACGGTCACAATGAGTATTCCCTATGTGGGTTCAAGGTATACGGTCAGGTTGGTTCATACATGAAACCAACCAGGCCCCTGGGACGAAAAGGCTAATAACTCACAGACCGGGCGTCCGATTGACGCGCCGTTTGTTTCGTTGAGACCCCTATGACGAGGCAGTCCTTTGAGATACTTCTTTGTGAGACTTTTCGATACATAAATTATAGTCTACGTGACAGTTGATGTATCAACCTCTTGGCTCGTCGAGCGAACCCTCTCGGAACAAGTGTGCTGTGTGCGGAAACCCTAGAGGTGGTGGAGACTTGATGACTACTGATCGATCGACTCATAGTGTTTAGGTAGCCCAGTGGGGAGCGCTTGGTTGTAGCGGGAGACCCACGGAGGAGGAGAGCTTAGTAGTAGCGGAAGACCCGTGGTACTCAACAGAAGGAGTACCTCTGTAGGCTATGAGGGGGAGCGCTTTGTTGTAGCAGCAGACCCATGGTTGGAAGCGCTTGGTTATAGCAGCGAGCCCACAGTACTCCACAAGTGGAGTAAAACAGCAGTCCAAGGTTAGTGGGAAGCGATTGGTTGTAGTGGAAGGCCCACTGTACTCGATAGAGAAGGAGTTCCCCAGTAGCTATGGGTTTGACGGTGAAGAAGTTCGTACTAGAGTCCTCCGTGGGTTCGACAAAGATGAAAATCGTATTGGAATCCTATGTGGGTTCGACGGTGAAGACATTCGTACTGGAATCCTCCACGGGTTTGATGACGATGACAAACATATTGGAATCCTACGTGGGTTTGACGGTGAAGACTTTTGTACTGGAATCATCCGTGGGTTCAACGATGATGACAACGGTACGTGAATCCTCCCTGGATTCAGCGGTTATGACTTCAGTACTTGTATCCTACGTGGGTCCGGTAGCTTAGCTAGTTTAGTATCCTACGTGGGTCCTAGCATAGATGAATCAGTGGTTACATCTGGTCATCTCTATCACCTTACGAATAAGTATACCTGTTTGAGCCGAGTCTTGATTTTCAATCATTATCTTCGATATGAATGACTTGCTTTCCTATATGGATTGGGTTGTGCTTTCCTGTGTGGATTGGGTTGTACTATCCTGTGTGGACGTGATCGAACTTGGGCTCGGATGATGAAGCCAAAATGGAATTGATGACATAGCTATATGTATGGGCATATACCTAAGTAGTGTTGGACGTTACTTCATGATGGTATCTTTCCATTGTTGTTTATCACTTGTGGATTTTGGGTGACCATCGGGGGTCTCGGGGTCCCTACTGAGTATCATATACTCACCCATGTATGGGCTTTGCCCACAATACGTTTTGTTGGTTGCAGACGATGGACATCACTGATTGAGGTTGAGGCTTGTAGAGCTGGACGGTTCCTGGAGGAGGAACTCCTGACGAGTCTGTACCATGGAGGTGGACCACTGGGCGGGACCTACACGGGGCGGACGGTAGGACCCGAAGAGTTGAGGAGGCTATCTGTACCCACCCATTAGATGGGATTTCCAGTAGACGGCTCGACATTGCTGCTTTACTTTTCAGTCGATGTACTTCCTTTCCAGTTGTATTTTACCTTCAGTTTGGGTTTTTATTCTGGCCCACTTACTTGTACTTGTGAATACTGAGTGTTTACTTTTTCTAGCTTACTCTGTGGTGTTTCTTTACTTTATAAAGGAAATTCCTTCCCCTTTTTGTTAGGATTTACGCCTTGGTGATAGTTGCCAGCCCCTGGCCTATGGGAGGCGGGCTTGGGGTAGTCACGTCACAGGTCCTGAGGATGTGTCGTGACATATTGATACAACTCACAATCATTTTATAGATTTTGAGTGGAAATTTCTTATGAATGTACATTATATTGGGAAGATGTTTTTTGGGAAGAAAAGGCTCATCAGACTCAAATTCGGTCTAGAATGAGGTTCTAATCTGTAACACCCTGAGAGTTTATGAGATATATTCTTTTTAATTTCATTGATGTCTTAGATTATACACCACACCAATATTATCTTGTACTATACTCAACATCGTATTATCTTGGAGTATACGCAACACTATTCTTGGCTCATGTTACACACAATTTCATGTTCGTTTTGTGGAAATTATTCTACGCAACATTAAGTATAGATTTTGTTTAATGTATAAATGAAATAAGTTTTTATTATTTTATATTCAACACCATAGGGATCTTGCACTACACACAGCCCTGACTTGGATTTCATTACACGCAATCGTGACCTTCCTCGATAGCGTGTGTAGTACGCAATACCGGGTTTTACTAAAAAACGATATGTTATTAAAATATTTTATAAACTAGCCGTTATGAATATTAATACACACTTATTGAAATTTTATAAATTTTTATCTTTCAAATTGGACTTCGTTTTTGGATTCATAATATTGAAATTACCTTAGGGTGATTTTTTGGTATTTTTCTAAAAACATTCAATTTTTGATGAATAGTGAAAACACTGAGTTATTGGTTAAAACAGACTTTTTATTCAAATAATAATTTATTTAACTTAAATTTATTTTAGTTCAAAATAGATACATAATACCTATATAAGTTCAATTTAATTCATTGGAGTCATTTTATAACAATTTTAGATATATAAAAAGTTTATTGAACTTTTTACCATCTTTTACGTACCTCCTATGAGCATTTGCAAATTTACATAAAACATAATTTTACCATTTTTGTGAGTTGAATTTATGAAATACAAGAGAAATAGTTGATATTAGTAAGTAAAATGTGGTACAATGGGATGAAAATAATTATTGGTGAATAGTAACTTTTATATTTTATTTTCCACGGTTAAAAGTAAACAGGGTACTTAAGGGTAAAAATGATATTATTATTACCCTTAAACATGTCCTAATTCTATTGAATAAATGTGATTCGATAAAAAACAACCTTATAAATAAAATATAACCCTTTTGGTCCACTTGGATTAGATTAGGACATTTATTATTGTTTTATTTAAAGAAGAGTTAAAATAGTTAAAATCAAAGTTTAATAACTAAAACATTCTTAATAGAGGGTTATAGATTTGATAAATTCGACTATAAATATTAATTAGAAAGATAAAAATATTTCATACATAATGGTAATTTATATTTATTTTTTAGACTTTAAATAATTTAATTTATTTATGACACAATATTGATGCAGTAATTACCTTATTAATGAAATAATAACATAATTGATATTATAAATACGCAAATAAAGGTAATTTGAGACTTTTTATGGATTCAACTAAATTTCTAGGTTAATATGACATATTAGGGTTGGTTAGATTAATTTTTTTCGAAGTAAAAATGATGTTATGAATTTAGAAAAAAAATTCCAAATAGTGTCAAAATTGGCAAAAAACAATTTTTAAAAGAAATATTATATTATTAATTGATATAATGGTCATAAAAATCTAAGGTTCAGTCAAAATAATTATATAATAGTATATATGACATTAATTAACCAATTGGGGTTCTATCGGCAGTTTATAGTAAGTGTATTAACCATATATTGTTATAATACAAGAAGACACTGTAAAAGTTAAATTATTTAACTTTGAGTTAAATCTAAATGATAAGGTTAAAATGGTAACCTAAACTTATCTAAAACATATTGGAGCAGAGGATTTCGACTTATCCCCACCCTATATTCCAAATAAGTCACTTTGGATCCATTATAAACCGAATATGAATTTATTATAAAATAATATTTTAAGTATTTTCTAAGGTTCCCCTCACCCCTCTTATAAAAGGGAACTCACCAATCTCTCTAATTCAGACCTCCAAAGACATTTGGATCTTCCATACCCTGCCCAAATACCCTCCAAAATGACCTACCTTCACCCTAGAGGCCTTCATTTAGTCAGAAAGCCATCCTAAGGAGCCCTTTTGATCATGTCAAAAGGAAGAACCTGAAAATGAGTTAAATATCTAACCACCTATTTCAAGTCCCTTTCTTCTTCCACTTCCTCCTTCTTTGTTGTTTATATTCTAAAATAAAAACTCAAGTATCTTGTATATAATATGATGTTATTATATTAATGGTACAACCATATTAGTTATTTCATCCATCCTATTAATGAAAAATTCACCACATGTGCGTACGTTAGGCTTACTGTCTCCACGTCGTGGTGTAGTTTGTTATTCAAAAATTTCATCTTTTGGATGGGTATAATATTGAAAATAAATGATATAAATAGTAAATATAACATTATTATGATTATTTATATAGGATGTTAATATCAAAAGATTGATATTTCCGCTCGTGCGTACGTACGGACTACCGTCTCCACGAATGTGATGAGATTCATATTCCATGATTAACCATTCAAGTATGATTATAAAGTATATATAATAAATAATCATGAATGATATTACATAATAATTATATTGGAGTTATGTACATATATTTTTCATGTAACACCCTAGGTAAATAAAGAATATGAAATTTTCATATTTATCCATATTTTTGAATAAAATATTAATATTACATTAAAGGGAATGCTATGATCAAGGGTGTACCCAATACGCAACAACGAGTTTCATTGAAATCTTACGTTGCCCTCTAATAGTAAAATATTATTATTTTAAAAGGTAGTTAACTCCTAGACATTGTAATGGTGGGAATGAACGGAACGAAATAAAAAATGATTATATATGTTTGTAAAATATTTTTACTTTTATCCAATAAATGTTGGAGGCTTAAAATGCAAATGAATCCAATTTTAAGCATAGATCTTCTAATATACATTAAAAGGTCGATTAACCGCCTTTTTATGGAGAACCCATTTTAAATATACTTTTGACAATTTTATATGTTTTATTTGACAAAATAAAATCCTTCTTTAGAATCTGGACATCAAAATTTACTTTGTGTAAAATTTTGTTATTTTTCCGATAAAGATCATTTTATTGAAAATGTTGCATTTTAATTCAAAACCTCCTTTTAATATGATTTATTTATATTGATAGATTATATTTTTAATTTATATTAAAGTGTATTTAGAATATATTTTTACTATTTAATCTAATGGTGGTCATTGGAATTAATTATACTTTGAAATTGGACTTAAAGTAGTGTCAATCTTTTAATAGATATTGTTTCTTAAAAACACGCTATTTGTTTTGACAGCGGGAATTAATTAGTAAATTAATTAATAAAACATATATTTTTTGAATTTTTTAAATTAGTCATCATTTTTGAATTCGGAATATCAAATATAGCTTAGGGTGAATTTTTTGTTTTTTTCTCAAAAACTTCAATTTTTGATGAATAGCAAAACCACTAAGTGGTAGTTTAAAAACATATTTTTCATTTAAATGAAAATTTACCACTTCTGTGATTTGAATTTAAAAAATAATACATAAATGGTTGCCATTATGATGGAAAATGTGGTTCAATGGGATTAAAATAATTTTTTTTGGTGAATAGTAACTTTTAAGTTTTTAATCACGATTAGAGGTAATTTGTGTAATTTAAGGTAAAAAAATGTTTTAATAATATGAAATGACCTAGAAACATGTTCTAACCTCATTGGATGTGTCATGGCCGACCAAGAAAATCCATGGGTAAACTTGGGGACCCCATGGAGCCAGTTTGGTAGGAAAATGACATAAATAACTTTTTATTTAATGTTAAAATAAAAATTTCACAAGCATGAGTTGTTTTACTAAAACAATTTTTAAATAGGGCTATTCAAGTCATATGTTTGACTAAAAATATTCATTATAAATACAATAATATTTCCTACATCATGAAATTTTTTATTTAATTTTTAGACATTAAATAAATTAAATTATTTATGACATCATGATGATGCGGTGATTACCTCATTAATAAAGGATTTAAAAAAATGAAAAGATAATATTAAAAATATAACTTACACATGTCAAAGACCTATTGGATGAGTATATTTATAACCCTTACCACCTTATCCTAGAAATACATCAATGTGGGACCTTTAAAATCCGAAACTCATTTGAAAATAAAGTAACATTTTGTAACTTTCCAAGAGTGCCCCTCCTCTCTTCTTATAAAAGGCCCCCACCTATACCACATTACCCACACCTCTCAAGCCTTTTGCTCGGCCAAACCCTACTCAGTTTGTCTCTCCACATCCCTCTAGTACTCCTAGAAGACTCACTTTGGGCATAAGTCTTCCCAAGGAAGCCTTTGAGCTCAAATCAGAGAGAGATACCTGATTTTAATGTAATGTCTTCACTTGTGTTCTTTTGTTTTATTTTGCTTCTCCAACCCCCTAAACTCTTTTTATTAATTTCTTTTGTAACAACTATAGTATCTTCAATATACTAGGATGTTTTTATAAGAAGGGTTCGAGCTACACTTACACACACCTACATCTAATGGTTAAAGAACATACTGTTTCTGTGGATGGTGAATTTCTGCCTCACGAAACGATGATTGTTCAATATTCTTTTAACACCCTCAAAGGTGGCCATTAATATGTCACTATATTTATATATTATATATGATATTTTTATGTTTTACTTAATCTTATGAATTTTTCATTTATGTCATACCTTTATGGTTTCCATTATTATTAAATGCTATATCTTCATTTTAGTAAGTGCAGACTACCGCCCCCTCAAAGTGATTTGATTCGTTAATACCATATGTGGTACGATTTAATGATATTATATATGATACCATACTGGAATTATAATACTATTATGTATCATTATGTTTTAATTTCATTAAATAATAAATATTATTGGAAGTAGAGTTCATGCGTACGTACGGCTTACCGTCTCCATGAACGGTGCATTTCATTTCTTACCTCTAAATGTTATGTAATATTTTAAATGCATTTATATAATGGATATATATTATATATATTATATCTACATAATGAATATAATTCTGGATATAATATATATTTTACCACATGAACAACTTGTAATTATAAAGAGTTTATTTTTGACTCATGTAGCAATGATCTACAAAACGACCATTATTAACTTAAATAATTACAGAGTGTTCATAGTAGGTGAGCCCGATATAGATATCCAATGCATTGGGTAATGCGAAGGAGTTAAATGTTAAGGTTTCTTTGAAGATATTTAAGGAATATACTGTGATGGGTATTCCAAACGTAACCAAGAGGGTTAATCCCTACGTAAGAATGTTATGAATGCCTCAAGTTACTTTTATGTATTATTATTTAGATGATTTATTCATGTTTTTATGAGGTATGTTAAAGTGCTTATGTTTTATGGGTAAAGTATGATTTCATTATTATGCATATATGTACTCATGTTTCCTTCCCATAATTTTTATAAACCTTACTGAGCATTTTATGCTCATACCATGTTTTTGAAATGTTTTTCATATGTCAAGGGAATGGTACATGATATGATGATATTATTAAGGAAGTGTCAATAAAGAATCCATGTTTTATTTTGAATTTGTTTCTGTTGACGAGATAAATAAATACTATATTTTATGTAACCAATTTTTTTAAATGTGGAATGTAATGCAAGTTTTATGATCTAATTCATTAAAAATCTAAACCTGAAAAGATCCTCAATGTGTAATCTTGTAATAACTCAAGATTAAGTAAGGTTTAAGGCTGGGGCCTTATAGTTGGTATCAGAGGTCGGTTTAGATAACTTTAGAGGTTAGAGTGTTGTTTAAGAAAAAGTGACAAGTTGTGTATAACCACAATGGTTAGTATATTATATGGAGTCATCATTTTTTTAAAAGTTAGAATGAGTTTGAGATAACACGGATAAGTATATCTTGGTGTTTATCTTCCTCTTTTTTATTTAATGATTTTACTGATATACTCACACTGACCTTTTTGATTTTAGTAAATGGATGGATCTATCAGGCACCAAAGTAACAGTGGATTTGAAGAAAACTGTGACGGTTTTATGAAAGAACAACTGAATGATATGGGGGCTGCAATGAGAACTCTTGTGGTTATCCTCAACCAACTACTTGGAGTCATGATTGACCACCTGACCCTTAGTGATTTTTATAAGGAATCGTATATGCGAGAAACAAATCCCTACGGAAGTTCAGGTAATAATCATAAATTTAAGTATGTTTGAAAACCTATGTGTAAAATATGTGGAAAGAAACACATAGGAAATTTTTTCAAAGGGACAGAAAGATTCTATAGATGTAGAAATGAAGGTCATAAAGCAAGAACCTGCCATGGAAAAAGGAAGCATCTAGTTGACTATAGGAAAGGGAAAGAAGTTATTTCTGAAGGACCAATTGAATGTTTTAAATGTGGTGTGCATGGTCATTATGCAAACACATGTCCTACGAAGAAGTTTTGGGAATGGGGTCACCAAGATCTTACAAATATTCATTTACCAATACCTAATGCCATTCCGATTGAGGATGAAGAAACTGACAATGAAGAATGAAAGGTATGGATTATTTCTTAACATATGTTTTCCTATTATTGGAATCTTAGGATACGATTCATGATTTTGTTTACAGGAAAGAAGTATTTCAGAATAAGTTGAAAAGGAATGGATAATGGATCATGAAGAATGTTGAACGAGTAAGAAGTCCTCATATAAGGGATTCAAGAGTTATGGTATATTTTAGGATGTTGAAATTCTTAGATGTATTAAGTCTATTATGATGATGGGGTTACATTAGAAGACTTTTTATAGTAACCCTGATGTTTGATATACGAAAATTTTATTCAAGGAATAATTATCCTTTCTTTTGTGGATATAGTTATAAAGAACCATTTGGGTTTATATGATCCTTGAATTTGAGGCAATTACTGGTTAATACATTTTGGGTTGCAAAATAGAAGTTATTAGATAACATATGTGGTTAAAATATGTTATGGTTATTTTTGATGAATTTGTCTCTTTTTGAGGAATGTTATAAAATTATATAGTTTTTGAAAAGGGACAACACGTAGACCGTGTGACAACCTGTCGCGTCGGACGAAGCTGCGGGAATCGAACCCACAACCAAAGTGTAACTCGTATTTATCGCCTACCACTGGGCTACATGAAGTCCCTGGTTAGTTTGAATGATTCTTTTTAGTTAGATGATTTTATGAATTAATAGTAAGTTGATTTTTGGGTTTCAATGGAAATGATTAGCCTATCATGGAGGATATAAGATTAGGTTAATTACTTTTCATTATGACACTATAAGAGTAACTGATGTTATTTTGGAGAAAAATTTTAAAATTTATCTTAGGAGACTATGTGATTAAACCCTTCAAGGAATTGGGTTTCAATCTTAGTTTGGTTTACTTTTTAGAATTTTATAGATAGATCTTTATTGAATGGTCTTTATTGAACTTTGAGTTTTGTTTGACAAATTTTGGAGATTAAGAATAGAGATTTTTTATAAAGGATTATCCTTTTTGGGTATTATCCGATCTCATACTAACCTTTATGTTTTTTGTTTTGGTTAAGTTCTAAATACATGGGAATTATATAGTTCTCTTTTGTGGATTAGGTGATTCTCTGGAAGTTTATTATATCTCTCTTAATGTGAACAAGTCATCCTAAATACTCATCTTTTGGAGAAAATATGAGTTTGTGTAAGAAATCTAGTAAAAGTTGAAAGTCAAAATGACAATTATGTATGCTTCCTTATGTTTTAGTTAAGCTCATAAATAAATTCCTCAATGAAAAGTAACTTAAAAAAAATTTTGTTTGTTAATTTTTCCTACTGGGGAATCAAATACCATTTAACCCATCACAAGTTTGTGATTTTTTTGTTGTTAACTTTCTCCTAGACATGTTTACTATCACTCTCCAACAGAACATGACCCTTTGTTTTTTCCTCCATATCCATATTTTCATACTTGGAATCCTAGTATGGGTTAACTCGGGCGACAATTGTACTTCTCTCCCATTCTTTTAAAGTGATAGTTTTACTGACTCTTGTTCCAATGTGGGATTTTCAATGAAGCTTCCAAGCCCAATTTTAAAATTGTGAGGACGCAATTCCCAAAAGGGGGGAGGGATGTAACACCCCAGGTAAATAAAGAATATGAAATTCTCATATTTATCCATATTTTTGAATAAAATATTAATATTACTTTAAAGGGAATGCTATGCCCGAGGGCGTACCCAATACGCAACAATGAGTTTCTTTGAAATCTTACGTTGCACTCTAATAATAATATAATATTATTTTAAAAGGTAGTTAACACCTAGCCAAAGTAATGGCGGGAATGAACGGAACTAACTAAAAAATTATTATATATGTTTGCCAAATATTTTTACTTTTATCCAATAAATGTTTGAGGCATAAAATTCAAATGAATCCAATTTTAAGCATAAATCTTCTAATATTTTTTAAAAGGTCGATTAACCGCCTTTTGATGGAGAACCCTTTTTAAATATACTTTTGACACTTTTATATGTTGTATTTGGCAAAATAAAATCCTTCTTTAGAATATGGACATCAATATTTACTTTTTGTAAAATTTTGTTATTTTTCCGATAAAGATCATTTTTATTGAAAATGTTACATTTTAATTCAAAACCTCCTTTTAATATGATTTATTTATATGGATAGATTATATTTTTAATTTAGATTAATGTTTATTTGGAATATATTTTTACCATTTAATCTAATGGTGGTCATTGGAATTAATTTCACTTGGAAATTGTACTTAAACTAGTGTCACTCATTTAATAGATATTGTTTCTTAAAAACATGCTATTTGTTTTGACAGCGGGAATTAATTATTAAATTATTTAATGCAACATATATGTTTTAAATTTTGTAAAATAGTAATCATTTTTGAATTTGTAATATCAAATATAGCTTAGGGTGAATTTTTGGTATTTTTCTGAAAAAGTTCAATTTTTGATGAATAGTGAAACCACTAAGTGGTAGTTTAAAAATTGATTTTTCGTTTAAAAGAAACTTTACCACATCTGTGATTTGAATTTCAAAAATCCGACATACATGGTTTTCATTAAGATATAAAATGTGGTTCAATGGGATTAAAATAATTTTTTGGTGAATAGTAACTTTTAAGTTTTCAATCGTGATTAGAGGTAATTAGTGTAATTTAAGGTAAAAATAATGTTTTAATAATATGAAATGACCAAGACACATGTACTACAATCATTGGATGTGTCATGGCCGACCAAGAAAATCCATGGGTCAACTTGGGGACCCCATGGAGCCACTTTGGTAGGAAAATGACATAAATAACTTTTTATTTAAAGTTAAAATAAAAATGTCACAAGCATGAGTTGTTTTACTAAAAAAACATTTAAATGGGGTTATACAAGTCATATTTTTGACTATAAATATTCATTAGAAAGATAAAAATATTTAATACATCATGATAATTTTTTTTAATTTTTAGAAATTAAATAAATTAAATTATTTATGACATCATGATGATGTAGTGATTACCTCATTAATAAAGAATTTAAATAAAATGAAAATATAATGTTAAAACCATAACATAAACTTGTCAAAGACCTATTGGATGAGTATATTTAAAACCCTTACCACCTTATCCTATAAATACATCAATGTGGGACCTTTAAAATCTGAAACGCATTTGAAAATAAAGTAACATTTTGTAACTTTCCAAGAGTGCCCCTCCTCTCCTCTTATAAAAGTCCCCCACCTCTACCACCTTTCCCACACCTCTCAAGCCTTTGGCTCGACCAAACCCAGCTCATTTTGTCTCTCCAGATCCATCTATTAATCCTAGAAGCCTCACTTGGGGAATAAGTCTTCCCAAGGAAGCCTTTGAGCTCAAATCAAAGAGAGAGATCCGATTTTAAGGTAATGTCTTCACTTGTGTTCTTTTGTTTTATTTTGCTTCACCAACCCCCTAAACTCTTTTTATTAATTTATTTTGTAAAATATCCAGTATCTACAATATACTATGATGTTTTTATAAGATGTATTCGAGATAAACTTACACACACCTACATCTAATGGATAAAGAACATACTGTTTCTGTGGATGTTGAATTTCTGCCTCACGAAACGATGATTGTTCAATATTTTTTTAACACCCTCAAAGGTGGCCATTAAAATGTCAATATATTTATATATTATAAATAATATTTTTATGTTTTACTTAAGCTTTTTTATATTTCATTTATGGCATAACTTTATGGTTTCCATTATGGTTAAACGCAATATCTTCATTTTAGGAAGTGCGGACTACCGCACCCTCAAAGTGATTTGATTCGTTAATACCATATGTGGTATGATTTAATGATATTATATATGATACCATAATGTAATTATAATACTATTATGTTTCATTATGTTTTAATTCCATTAAATAAGAAATAGAAATGGAAGTAGCGTTCATGCGTACGTACGGCTTACCGTCTCCATGAACGGTGCATTTCATTTCTTACCTCTAAATGTTATGTAATATTATAAATGCATTTATAAAATGTATATATATGATATATATGATATCTAAATAATGAATATAATTATGGATATAATATATATTTTACCACATGAACAACTTGTAATTATAAAGAGTTTATTTTTGACTCAAGTAGCAATGATCTACAAAACGACCATTATTAACATAAATAATTACGTAGTGTTCATAGCATGGTAGTAATTGATATAAAAGGAATAATTAAATTGAAAAAGGTTATAAAGCAAGTAGAAATTAACTCAAGTTTATTATTCAGGAGGTTAAAGAACGATCAAGTCAAGTCGGACCCGAGGTGAGGGATCCTACTCCTCTCTTTCTTTTTAAGTACACTCTTTTATGTCATTATTTTTAATCTCATCTTTCTTATGATTGGGAAGTTATTTTATATTACTATTACTGTAATTTTTATGTTCATATGATGAGAGACCCTATTTTCTCTCATCAATCCTTTTTGGAAGTTTTGAGTGGCACCATTTGAATGCCGAATTTTCGTAAGGGATCCTACCTCTATCTTTATTTTTAAGTACTCTTGTTGTGTCACTTCTTTTAAGATCCTCTTTGTTATGTTTGGGGATGTTAATTTATATTCCTCTTGATTTAAATTTTATGTTAATATTATGAGAGACCCTATTTGATCTCATCCATCCATTTTTGGAAGTTTTAAGTGGCGCCGTTAGGCTACTGAGTTTTCGTAAGGGATTTTTCATCTCACTTTTATTCCCGTGAGATTTATGTTACAACTTCCACCATTTCTATTGAGTGGTATATATATAATACCCATTATTATACTCTTTTTGTATTATAATTTCGTTTATGAGTATTTACATCAATGATTTATTGTCTTTCTTTCATGGGGTGTATGTTTCGAAAGATACCCAAGTCGGTAAGGGGACCTCTCAACCTCCTCTTTTTAAAAGACTTTTTTTGTTGGGTCTTTTAATTTACATATTGTTATGTTGGGATATAATATAATATATCCTTATTGATGTAAATTTTATGTCCAAATTATGAGATACTCTTTTTATCTCTCATCAACTCATTTTCTAAATTTTGAAGTGACGCTGTTAGGCTGTCGATTTTTTTGCAAGGGAACTTCTTAATCCAATGTTGTTTCTTTGGGATAAACTTTCACTCCTTGAATATGTCATTATATGAATATGTGTGAATAACCTCTGATTGTTATACACTTAATATACACTTATATTTGGTGTATTAGTTTGTCACACATAATTATGTAATTGATTTATCCTTAATCCAAGGATACCGTCTTTGTATGGGACTTTGTCTCAATCTCCTTTCATTGAGGAATATTTTGTTTTATACACAACCTTCTTTTATACGGTGTATAAACTAATTTGACTTTTACGTTTATACAAAAGGAATATTTTTATATGAAGCGTTTTACTAAACGAAAAAACGGAATGTTTTTGTCGTACGTATGCGGAGACAACAACTTCTCTGCCGCCGTGACCATTATTTGAGTTTTGGCTTCCTCTATAAGCCATACCTTTTTTTAAATGAAAAACAAATACCATGTTATAATTTTCATTTATTTTGGTATTGAAAATGGTTTTCATAATGTTTTTATATCACTGTGTTGTATTGATATCTTGTGATTGAAAAATGGAAATGTTATGTTTCTTTTATGCATGTTTTATGTGATACGATTATGTTATGGTTCTTGGGAATTATTATGAAGATGGGTGGTTCCATTATAAAATAAGGACGGGTGAGCCTAATATAGCTCTCCAATGCATTGGGTAACGTGAAGGAGTTAAACATTTAGGTTTCTCTTAAGATATTTAGGGAATATACTGTGATGGGAATTCCAAACGTAACCAAGAGGGTTACTCCCTACGTAAGAATGTTATGAATGCCTCAAGTTACCTTTATGTCTTATGATATCTATGATTTATTCATTATTTTATGAGTTATGTTAAAGTGATTATGTTTTATGGGTAAATTATGATTTTATTCATATGTATATATGTACTCATGTTTCCATTCCATACTTTTTATAACCCTTACTATGATTTTTATGCTCATCCCATGTTTTTGAAATGTTTTTCACAGGTCAAGGGAATGGTACATGATATGATGATAGTGTCAAGGAATTTCAAAGAAAGAATCCATGTTTTATTTTGAATATGTTTTTGTTGATGGGAGAAATGAATATTATCTTTTATGTAACCACTTTGTTTAAATGTGAAATGTAATGCAAGTTTTATGATCTAATTCTCTAAATCTCTAAACCTAAAAAGATCCTCAATGTGTAATCTTGTAATAACTCAAGATTAATTAAGGTTTAAGGCTTTGTCCTTATATTTCATTTACTTAATTCCATTCAATTCAATTAGTAAACAAAAATAGCGTTCATTTGTACGTATGACCTACAGTTTCCATGAACGGTGTATTTTCATCCATTTATAGATATGTCATATATATTTATATGCTGAATATATATTCTATGAAAATAATGTTTTAAAATCTTAAATTAATTAAATCAGTATATAAGTAATAATATCAAGATCAACAAGTCGGCACACGTACGATAAATGAAACGATTTTACCAAAAACACTACTTTAACATGGAATTTACAAAAGAACGAGTAACAGAAAGTCATAAGTGAATCATATATGATATGATAAATATTATTATGGTTATTTTAAAAGGTAATAATATTTTTAAACCCACTATAAAGGAGTTTCAGGCATGTATAGAAGAAATTGGGCCTATGGTAAGGGATAATTTTGCAATCTAATTTTTATCCGAGATTGGTTATAAGTAAGTATTTACTGGGGCTATATTCTTCATCCATGTCCATAAAATGTTTTTCATAAAGTGTATAATATTCATAAATTTATGTTTAAAGACATTTTTACCCCTCTTTTACTTTTACATTTTGTTATGTAAGGAATCATTCTTTTGTTTACCATATAAAGAAACGTTTTTGGCTTTTCCGGCAAAAGTACGAGGAGAATGTTTTTTTTTAACTTATACTGCATGAACGAATTTTTTTTATGGTTTCATAACACCTAATATTCATGAAGATTCCTCTACAAGTTTTCATGATTATTTTCAACAAAATCCTTCTCTTTTAAAATTTAATGTCATTTTTTGAAAAGAAAATGATTTTGAAGAAGAAAGGATATTTTCCTCAAGAATTCATTTCAAGTGTTTTATCAAAACTATTTTCCATCTAAGATGACATTATTTTGTATGTTTATGATTCAAGTATAATGTATATATTATTTACATGGATTTATTTTTCTTATGTTGAAATGATATCCATTTATTTTATATGGATTATTTTATGATGGGATGATGTTAATGAAACCCATTTTATTCGTTGGGTTATTATGAATGATGTATGTTTATTTTGTGACACACAAAAGAATGATTTAATTATGAGATGGGTTAGACCTATATCTCCCTCAAATGAATTGGGTAAAGATTTATATCTCATGAGATAAACATGGATGGAATGACATGTTTATCCGATTTAGTGATACAGGACAAGAATGAGAAGTGAAGTCAATTCAGTAAGGGACTCTGTCCACTATGATGGTCTTGGAAACAATGCCTTGGATACTATGGAAATCATATCATGTTCTTAATGGATTTCCACAATTACATGTTTTATTTTATCATGATTAATGTTCCTTTATGATCTATGATTTATATACTAGAAAGATTTATGTCATTTCTCAAGATTTTTATTTTTTATGTTAATGTTTTTACGTTCAAATGTTTATGGATTGTTTTTATGTTCTCCATGTTTACCCTTACTGAGCATTTGAGCTCACCCTTTTTATGTTTTATTTTCCCCAGGATATAAAGAAAGTTTTTATGTAAGAAAACCAAAGGGTAAGATATTTATGGGAGATGTTGAAGATCTTTCACCATGATTATAAGATTAAGTTTCGTGTTTCCAAAGACACTAAACTAATACAGTATTTGGGAGTCTGTTTTTGTCATGTATTAAGTATTCCGAAAAATTAATTTAATGTCTATTTACGTAAAGCTTTGGTTCTCTACAGTTGGTATCAGAGCGAAGGTTTAGTTAACCTTTGGAAACTAGGATCTGAAAACTTTAGTGAGTTCCCTAGTGATATTTCAATGGAATATCTTAGGATGCCCCTAAGGTTAAGTACACGTATAGGTTATAGTCCTAGATTTATGATAATGATCATGAAAAACCTAGGATTAAACCTATGATATTAGATATTAAATGTACTTTCCTTGATTATGATTTTTCTCTATCATGATTTTTTCCTCTCACGCTATTCTTTTTCGGTATTAGAAAATGGCTGGAAACCGAAAGATTCATGTTAATGATGAATATGACGGACAATGGAATGATATTATTCATGGTCAAGAAAATGAAATGGGATTTGGAAGGTGAAATTTTTTTATCATGCCTAATCAGAAATATCATAATATGATCAATAATCTCAACTTTGGTAAGTTTCTTGACTTAGTTAATAATAGAAAGAAGGAGTTTCATGATGATCATAGAGGAAAGAAAGTTCGATTTTTCTCATGTAAATCATGTGTGAAGAGACATCAAGTAGAATGTTTCAAAGAAACTGGAAGATGCTTTGAGTGTGGAAAAGAAGGACACAAAGCCAGTAATTGCAAAGTAAAGGGTTCAATTAACACTATGGACAAGGATAATGGAATTTCTAAGACATTAACAACAGTTAAATGTTTTAAATGTGGAATTTACATGAATTATTCAACCCAATTCCCTAAGGGAAAGTCTCATGAAGAGAATTAGCATGGTCGTATGGGTAGTATTTATGTTGATGATGATGAGAAGATTTCAAATGATATAACATATGAAAGAAGTGTTGAAGAATAAAATGAAATAGGTCGGTCGATGGTTTAAAAAGGTAGTGTAATGATTTTATGTTTATCAAGAGTAATGTTATATATGTAATTTAATGGTACTATGGAATAAAGAAACAACTAACGATTGTTACACTATTATTTTTCCTTAAGTATTTGAATGTATAAATTGAATAATACTTGTAACCATGAAAGGATATTCTGATATTTTTGGAGAGAAGATGATACATGCACAATTAAGGGATAAGGAGAAAATAATATGTTGGATATTATTAATGAGCTCATGATTGATATAAGGAAAAAGTGATATCATGGTTTGAGTATATAGTATATTTGGGATTTTGGTATATGGAATGAATTAAATTTTGACATCATTCATGTTTTTACTAAGTTTCTATTGTAACTCATGTTTCAAAAGAATACATGATTAAGGAATTCAAATGTTTGGAATGAGACCAACGGGATATATGTTATGATATACAGGGGATAAATGATGGTATTCACATGCTTGGTAGATGACCTTTCTAGTAGTCGTTTTCTTTATACTATGAGATTGGACAGGAGTATTTTCGATAAGTCTTAAGGTTTTAATGGATTAAGTTGAAAATCATATGGTATTGTTTAAGGCTAGAACTTTTTTTCGATTTTATTTCTGGAGTTTTATAATTTTATATTTTAAGAAAAGGAACAACCTGTAGAATATGAGACAACCCGTCACATCAGACAAGGATACAAGAATATAACCCAAAACCGAAGTGTGACATGCCTTTATCACCTACAACTGGCCTACAGGAAGTCCCTGGTTAGTAGAAATTAGTTTTATTTTAGTAAGTGGTATGATAGTTGGAGTCTAAATCCATTTTTGGAATCATATACAATTAACCTCATTATAGATGGACTTATGTGTATTTAATAACTTTTTCTAGAATTTTGTTTTAGACTTACGGAGTGACCTATCATTCTATCGCATGATCTACTAACACTTCAAGAATGACAAATTAAACTTCATTTCTTTAAGAGATGAAGTGGAAATTGTTTAAGGAATGACCAACGGTGAGATTGTACCAAAATAAATTAAGAATTTCTTTTAATTCAAATTTTTTTGATTTAGGGAAATGATCTTGAAAACCAAAAAGTTTTTCCTAGATGGTACCTTAGATCATCACAAATTTATGGCTTTGTGATTGTTGACTTTTTCATAGCCAGTTTCTCTACTACTCTCCATCAGAACTTGATGGTTATATTTCTCTTCCATATCCATATTTCACCTATGTTCTCTTATGTGGAAACTCATGGATGAGTTAATTTGGGTAACCATTATGTTTCATACTTCAATTTTTATAATTAATTTTTAGTATTCCTTTTTACGATATGGGATTCAATGAATGAATCATCCAAGTAGTAAATGATTTATAACCCCGATGAATTTCGCGACCGAAATTCATTTTAAGGGGGGGGGGTAGAATGTAACAACCTGAGATTTTATGAGATATATTATTTTTAATTTCTTTGAGTTCTTCTATTTTACACTACACCAATATTAGATTGTACTATATGTGACATCGTATTAGCTTGCAGTATATGCAAAACTATTTTTGGCTCATGTTACACACAATTTCATGTTCTTTTTGTGGAAATTATTTTACGCAACATTAAGTATAGATTTTTTTAATGTATAAGTGAAATAAGTTTTGATTATGTTATAATCAACACCGAAGGGAGATTTCACTACACACAACCCTGACTTGGCTTTCATTTCACGCAATTGCGACCTTCCTCGATAGCGTGTGTAGTACACAATACCGGGTTTCACTAAAAAATGATATATTATTAAAATATTATATAAACTAGTCGTTATGAATAGTAAAATCCACTTATTAAAATTTTATAAATTTTATCTTTCAAAATGGACTTCATTTTTAGATTTGAAATATCAAAATTAGCTTAGGGTGAATTTTTGGTATTTTTCTGAAAACATTCAATTTTTGATGAATAGTGAAAATTCTGAGTTATTGGTTAAAACTGAATTCTTATTTAAATAATAATTTATTTTATTTAAATTTATTTTAGGTCAAAATAGATACATAATACCTATATAAGTTCAATTTAATTCATTGGAGTAATTTTATAATATTTTTTGATATATAAAAATTTTATTAATCTTTTTACAGTCTTTTACCACCTCCTTGGAGCATTTGGAAATTTACATAAAACATAATTTTACCACTCATGTGAGTTGAATTTAAAAAATCCGAGAGACCTAGTTGATATCAGTAAGTAAAATGTGGTTCAATGAGATGAAATTTTTTTTTGGTGAATAGTAACTTTTAACTTTTATTTACCACGGCTAAAAGTAAATAGGGTAATTAAGGGTAAAAATGATTTTATTATTTCCCTAAAACATGTCCTAATTATATTTTATAAGTGTAATTAGATAAAAAACAACCTCATAAATAAAATATAACCCTTTAGGTCTATTTGGATTAGATTTGGACATTTATTATTATTATATTTAAAGAAGAGTTAAAATAGTTAAAATCAAAGTATAATAATTAAAACATTTTTAATATTAGGTTATACATATGATAAATTCGACTATAAATATTAATTATAAAGCTAAAATGACTTCCTATATAATGATAATCTATTTATGACACAATAATGATGCGGTAATTACCTTTTTAATGAAATATTAACACAATTGATATTATAAATACCCAAATGAATGTAATTTGATACTTTTTATGAATTAAAATAATTTTATATGTTAACAAAACATATTAGGGTTGGTTAGATTAATTGGTTTCGAAGTTATAATACTGTTATGAATTTAGAAAAAAATACCAAATTGTGTCAAAATTGACATAAAAGTAGTTTTAAAACAAATATTATATTATTAATTGATATAATGGTCATAAAATTCTAATGTTTGCTAAAAATCCTTATATAATAATATATATGACATAATTATCCAATTGGGGTTCTATTGGAAGTTTATAGTATGTTTATTAACCATATAAAGTAAAAATACAAGAAGACACGGTAAAAGTTAAATTATTTAACTTTGAGTTAAATCTAAATGATAAGGTTAGAATGGTAACCTAAACCTCTCTAAAACCTATTGGTTGAAAGGATTTCTACCCATACCCACCCAAACCTCAAAATATGTCACTTTTGAGCCATTATTAACCGAATATGAATTTATTATAAAATAATATTTTAAGTTTTTCCTAAGATGCCCCTCACCCCTCTTATAAAAGGGCACTCACCCTTCTCTCTAATTCACACCTCCAAAGCCATTTGTCTAGGCCAAAACCTGACCAAATACCCTATCAACTATCCTACTTTCATCAAAGAGGCCTTCCTTTAGTCAGAAAGCCAAAATAAGCAGCCCTTTTGATCAAATCAAATAGAATAACCCCAAGAAGAGATAATATCTCACAACCTATTTCAAGTTCCTTTCTTCTTCCACTTCCTCCTTATTTGTTTTTTACGTTATAAAATAATAACTCCAGTCTCTTATATATACAGTGATGTTGTTATAAAAATGGTACAACCTTATTAGTAATTTTATTCATCCTATAAATGAAAAAGTCACCACACGTGCGTATGTACGACTTACCATCTCCACGTTGTGGTGTAGTTTGTTATTCAAACATTTCATCATTTATATGGGTATAATAATGAGTATAAATGAAATAAATAATAAATATAACTTTATTATGATTTTTTATATATTATATACCATTAAATTATAAATTATATTAATATCAGAAGAATGATATTGTCGCTCGTGCGTACGTACTGACGACCGTCTCCACAAACGCGATGAGATTCATTTTCCATGATTAACAATTAAAGTTTGATTATTAATAATATATAATAAATAATAATGAAATTTACTACATAATAATGATACTGGATTTATGTACATATATTTTTCATTTACTTAATTCCATTTAATTCAATAAGGAAAAGAAAACAACGTTCATGCGTACGTTTGACCTACCATCTACATGAACGATGTATTTCCTTCCATTTATCAATCTATAATATATATTTATATGATTAATATTTATTATATTTAAATCATGTTTTAAATTCAGGAATTATGTAAATCAAGACATAAGTAATAATATCAAGAACAACAAGTCGAAATATGTACGATAAATGAAACGATTTTACACAAAACACTTCTTTAACATGGAATTTACAAAAGAATGGGTAATATAATGTCATAAGTGAATCATATATGATATCATAAATATTATTATGGTAATTTTAAAATTAAATAATATGTTTAAACCCACTATACAAGAGTTTTAGACATGTACGGAAGAAATTGGACCTAAGGTTAGGGATAATTTTGCAATCTCCTTTTTATCCAAGATTGCTTATACGTAAGTATTTACTAGGGTTATATTTTTCATCCATGTCCATAAAATGATTTTCATAAAGTTTATAATATTAATCCATGAATGTATAAAGAAATTTTTACCCCTCTTTGAATTTTATATTGTGTTATGGAAGGAATCTTTCTTTTGTTTACCATACGATGAACTTTTTGACTTTTCTGGAAAATGTATGAGGAGAATGGTTTTTTAACTTATACGACATGAACAGAATTTTTTATTGGTTTATAATGCCTAATTTTCATGAATAATACTCTACAAGATTTCATGATTATTTTCAACATAATCCCTTTCTTTTAAAATTTAATGGAATTTTGTGAAAAGATAATGATTTTGAATAGAAAATGATATTTTCCTCAAGAATTAATTTAAAGTGTTTTATCAAAACTATTTTCCATCTAAGATGACATTATTTATTATGTCTATATTTCAAGTATAATGTATCTATTATTTAAATAGATTTATTTTTTTTAATGATGAAATTCTATCCATTTATTTTATAGTGATTATGTTACGGTGGGACTATGTTTATGAAACACATTTTATTCGTTGGGTTATTATGAATGATGTATGTTTATTTTGTGTCACACGAAAGAATGATTTCATTATGAGATGGGTGAGACCTATATCTCCCTCTAATTCATTGGGTAAAGATTTATATCTCATGAGATAGACATGGATGGAATGACAAGTAAATCTGTTTGAGTGATACAGGACTAGAACTAGGAGTGATCTCTATTCTGTAAGGGACTTTGTCCACTATGATGGTCTTGGCAGCAATGCCTTGGCTACTATGGAAATCACATCATGTGCTTAATGGCTTTCCATAATTACATGTTTTATTTTATCATTATTAATGTTATTTTATGATCTATGACTTTTGTACTGCCAAGATTTATGTCATTGATCAAGATTTTGGTATTTTATGTTCATCTTTTTATGTTCAAATGTTTATGGATTGTTTTAAAGTTCTCCATGTTTACCCTTACTGAGCATTTGAGCTCACCCTTTTTATGTTTTCTTTTCACAAAGATATAAAGAATTATTTTAGGTAAGAAAACCAAAGGGGAAGAAATTTATGGAAGATGTTGAAGACCTTTTCACAATGATTAGAAGATTATGTTCCGAGTTTCCAAAGACACTAAACTAATACAGTCTTTAGGAATCTATTTTTGTCATGTATTAATTATTCCGAAAAAGTAATGTAATGTATATGTACGCCAATATTTCGGTGTCTACATAATCATAATAAGGAGTAGAAACAGATTCATCCTGAATCCAATGAAAATATAATGATGCTTTTCAGTTCTTTATTTCTCAAAAATCATAAGTATGTTGAAAAACTTGTGATTCTTGCATGATGAAGGAAAGGGGGAGTGCTTCAAATCATGGTCATGCTTATTATAAAAGGAAGATGCTGTTGGGAGTATGTGAAGATACAATACTTTCCTTTATAAATCATATTTTTATAAACATTATATTTTATGTAATAAAATTCATGAATGAATTCATACTTACATGCTAAAAATCGTGAAATTATAAAGTTGTTGAAACTGAAGGCTTTCGGTCTCAAATCATTGATGTGAGATCACTGGATACAGATTTGTTTAAAAACTAGAAGGGTTGATTAGAACATGAAGAAGACAGAGATGTGGTGGTTAGTTAGACCAATAAAATATAAGAAACAAATATTTGGAGAAATATGTTTGGTATGGATGTTTTTAATATCATATTTAATAAAGAAAGGGTAATTAAAGTTGAATATGTAGATACCTATGTGTTGGATTCGATATTACATTATAATAATTAGAGGTAGTATTATTTTCATTTGGAGTTTTTAGGACCAATGAAAATGAAAAATAAGTTAATTTTTCTGGAACTAGTGTGAAGATGAAAAATAGAGATCAATCAACAATATAGTCAATCATTTCCATCAAGTTGAATTATTGATTGTTTTTTTAACATGTGAGTCAATGTAGTGAATAATTTGAAATTTTTTCAACTATTTTTATAATATTGATCAAAATACATAATACCTTAGTTGAAACTAGTCCTCAATGTAAGGTTGAGATCAATCATTTGTATAATGAAAAGAAGAATTTGAACATGTTAATGTTGTTTTAAATAATAAGCTATCTCCATCATAATGAGGAAATTATAATGAGTGTTTGTTTAGAGAATCATAATGAGAAGACGTATATTTTACTTCTTATATTTGGTACAAATTAACATATTGAATATTTTTATGTCTTTATCATAATGAAGAAATTAGAAGGGGAAGATTAGTCTTTAAATTTGTGCAGATCCACAAAATTACAAGTCATTAGTTCTGATTATTTTTCAAGTGGGTCATGAAAATTGGTGTGACCAAATGCCTTTATCATAATGAAGAAACTTTATTGGGGAATCTGAATCAAAATTCAATATGTACAAAATAATGATAAGAATTATGAAGAAATTTGATGTTGGGAGAATATTTATGAAGGATCAATAATAACTGAGAAGAACTAAAGGAGTCAATGATTCATATAGAATTCAAGGTAAAATTATATTTCAAGAAATTTGGTTGAGCATGAAAGATTTTATGAATCCAGCCCAAACCATTTCATGGATTTCTATAAAATGAGAAAACACATTTAACATTTTGAAACATTTAGAATGCAGAAGTCAAGAGATATAAGCTCCAAAATTATAGGGAGAACAAGTTCCTAGATTGTGTTTTGTAGAAAAATAATACCTCATAAAATAAAGATAAGATAAGGAGAAGATCATATTATGAGTTTCCAGACCAGACTAAGAAATCGGGCTATGATATCCATATTGAAGAAGTAGTAGTTCATAATTGTATAAAATGGTATTATGAAAGTGTATATTATAATATTGGGAAATTGGACTTCAGAGTTGTTGACAGAGGAAGGAGTAGTTTATAATTGTCTTAAAGGTATTTTGGAAAAGATAAATTTCCATTTTCTGAAAACAGACATGATAATTAGAATGGGAAATTAGATTAAGTGCCATTATGAATTCCATGAATTTCATACCTAATTTTTGGTAAGAATGTGAAGATTTTTTGGAAATACCATATTTGTGAATATTTATTAAAAACTAGCGTAATATGTTTATTACACATAATTGTTTGACATCTTTCATGCTAATAAAATAACATGTACTGTTATATTAAACCTAGTGATACACGAGTGTAAGGGCATATACTTCACAATATATTCCATATAAAGGGAATATTTTCTAATAGATTGTGTGCTAACATATTGTTTCCATACCATACCAGGGATGCAGATACTCTTGTTGTGTAGAACAAATTATGAATTATTTTTTTCATGTGGATGTGTATTTGTTTTATTTTCAGTAGGGAAAGAAATACTTAATAGGTGGAAGTGGTTATTTCATAAGCAAGGAAGATTAAAATAATAATATTTCAATAATTCACCTCTCCCCCTCCTGGTGTTACTAGATCATGATTGGGATGTTACAAGTAGTAAGATTTTACTGAAGTTTATGATGTCATATTTTATGTTGTTTTCACATTCCCAGGTTATCTTTATTCTATCCTGTTATATCATGCCTCATTGTTCATGATTATGATTCTCACCCCTCTTTTATATCATTTATATTCCACCAGGATCACATGTAATACTTTAACATATTCTATTCGTGGTTTATTACATTACTTGTCTTTATAGATCACCCCTTTCTTATATACATCCCCCTGCTTTCCCATGCAGTTGTTGAAGATCCATAGAATTTTAGGAACTTTATATATAATTTCTCAATAATATCACTATAATTATATTTATTATTTTTATGGTATGTACATAATTTACCAAATCCATTATGCCTCATAATATTTTGGGTTTTATTAAGTCTGATATTATGTAAAAAATCACGAATTAAGGTTTATTAAATATATGAGTTTTCATAGTTGTTATAAGAGGAAAGTTATTTTTTTGGGATTAGGATTATAAAAATTTAGTGAAATTCGTAAGGATAATACTACACATAGTAAAGCATACATAAATATTGATATATAATAGATTAAGTGGTTTCTATGACAGTAAATCCTTTTATGTACAATACAGGTGGATGTGTCTCCTGCACATAGGTACCTTGGGTAATAACCCCAAAAAGGGTGAATTGAGCTAGACTCAATCATCACCATGTTTATTAAAAATATCCTTTCTATACACCTAGTTTGATTATTATTTGGGATAAAAATTGGAAAATTCAAAACTCATTAGAAACCATTATTAATTTAAATAAACCCAATATGAATATATTTTATAGATCTCGGATAAATTAGTTTGAAATGGAGATTTTACTATATTGAAGAATATATTTCATTTATCATTTATCCCATTACTATTAATGCTTTCCCATTTTTGTGATCAAGAGTTTAAAAATAAGCATCACTAATGTTTCCTCATATTCAACCCAATAGATGGAAATAAATGGAAATGATTCAATAACCAATTGGAGGAACAATGTAATGGCTTCCCAAATGAGGCACCCAATCGAAGGGAAGTATGAGTTAGAAAAATCATGAAAATAATTTCTCAATTAACTATTTTTTAACTGAAATTTCAATCAGGAGAAATGGCTAAATCCCCCAAATAAAATCAAAATTGAAATTGTGACCATTTTCTGAATAATTCATCAAACTTTTAATGGATCTTCTAATTACATAATCATGGAACAATGAACAAAAACCATTGATAAAATATTACCCATCCTTAAATGTTATGTGAAAGGTATGTTCATACTATTATTCCATAAAAGGTAAGGAGAAGCAGATCAATGGAGGATGCTTGATCGCGTTGTCGAGCGCGCAAATTAGTTGTTTAATTTTGACTAGAATTTCTGCAGTATAGTAGCAACCCTAGGTCGTCTCTCAACGGAGACTTATAACATTAATTTAAAAATAGGGTTTTTATTATTGAAGTAGAAGGTTAATTAGGTTTTGTAAAATATGGGGGTTTTATGATTAATGATGAAAATAGGAAATGAAAGCGAGAAAACAAAGTAGAAATGAACAAGATTGATTAAACGTGATCAACCCGGGGAAGTCTCGTGATGCTAATCCTTCATCTCATCAAGGGATGGGGTTATGATCTTTTAATCCCTGTTTTTTAACACCTAGAACTAGAATTTTACTGTGTTTATACTAGGATAACTCCTAGGGTTCAGTCAAAAACACATAACGATTAACCGGACACCACCGATGATTGGGTGATTTGTGTTCGACATCATTACAGAAACTCACCAAGGCAACACATGAAGAATTCGATGTGCTGTCCAGGTTTGTATGTTATTTAATTGTGATACCATTACATAAATGTTCATGACCTTTATAGTGATTATGTGAGTTCAATTGACCAATATTAACCACACAAACACCGCAATTGGAAGGGGGAAAAGAAAGTGGTGAACGGTGTGTGAAACATCACAAGAATGAGTACCCCAAAAAATGATCATATGAGTTTAGCATGACATAAAAGTACATAACTAAATAAAATAAGAATATATGATGATGAAAAACAACACAAAAACCTGGAATTCAAAATATCATTCAAATATTACAACATGAAGCTTGGGATTTGCATCACGTTCCTCCCAGGGTGATCACAAGGGGTTTAGAAACCCATGGAAGAGGAAGAAGAAGGAGTTGTTGAAGTAGCACTTCCCATAGCCTCCATAACTTCTAGGGATGTTCAGAAGAATCCTTGGGGACTCCAAAATGGAATCACCTTTCCTCCTGGACGAATTTAAAAATGGGGAGCCCAAGGTGTCATTTTATAGGAAAATTGGAAGGTGATTTTTGGCACACAGATTTCATCAATCCACTTGTACCATAGGTTCCGGCCTTCAGAAACCCTTATCTCGCTTTGTATAAAATATAAAAGTTGTATCCCTACCTATTTACTATCTCCAACGAATGTTTGGAACTATTTGGACTACTAAAACTCAAGATATTTATAAAATACAGAACACCGCATTTGACATGGTCCATATTCGGTGTCTTGGACAGATCAGTTTATATGGGCCCCATAAAAGCCGAATCAGGATTGGTTTCCTTAATATGAAATGTATCCTTTTAAATTCTGGACAGGCCCACAAAATGTCAGCCCATTTGAATCCACGTATTACGTGTACAATGGAAAACAGTGGACAGATGTCCATGGATCCATGCAATTTTGGCACATTTTTCTTCCACTTCATCATGGGCCCTCCAAATCACCTCCACCTACATTGAAATAATAAAAACAAGTAACATTCAAAATTATAATTTTGATTAAACTTAATTAAATTATTAAAACATAAAGTGAAATTTATTATTATATTTGTAATATTTATTACAAAACTAGTATAAAACAGCAGTGTAAGGGTGGAATAAAATAGTGAATCGTGGTACGATCAATGCTCATAAAAATTATAAAGTTTTAGGAGTAGATTGAAGATATGGAGTAGAAGGAATTCTAGAAAGTATTATTCAAAAAATAATTTCCTTGCACTATCCAACATAAAATATAGAGGAACTTCCTTCAACTCATGAAAAAGGATGTCGAATCCATCAAGGTGTAAGGGTAAAAATTCACAATACTATCATGATAAGCCTTCATATTTTTCATTATTAACTAAATTAATGTTAACTACTTATTTTGTTTGATAAAAATGACTTTATAAATATCTTTATACCTTAAATCCTTTGAAATTTATGAGGAATTCATTCTCTATTCCCTTAAAGTTGAATTGGAATTAGTGAATCTCAAGGTTTTCATGGGGGATAAGAAGAGGAAAATGGTGTAAAATTTTTGGTTTCATGATAGATAAATATAAAAGAGGAATGAAACTAAAACATTTGACTTGTAAAACTTATGGGAATGAACATACAATTAATTTATTTATTGGTGCACGGAAATTCATTTGTTGAAGGGAGGAAGGGTATATAGATAGTGATTACTAATGGTAGAAACCCACCGATGTGATGGAAGAAAAGAATACACCATTCATACCCCATCATATTCTCTAATGATTCAAGTTCAAGGAATGAGGAAACTCTATGAATCAATTCCTGATGACACATGTTTTTTATGAATACCAACAACAATAACCACCAAGGCCAAGATATAAAGGGAGATCATATTCCATCACCACTGATGAGGTGGATATGAATAATGAGGTGGTGACACGTACACTTGTTATTCATTAAAGAATAGTGAATTTAGATTTTGATTCTGGTTCTAGGAATTTGTACATATCACACAATTTTATTATAAATATTCCATCACTACCTCAAAACATACATGTTGTGTTATTAGTGAGGATGGTTAATTGGTCAATTGTTATGTCATTCCATATCATGAACCACCCACTAATTCTATACAAGTTCAAGAAAGAAGATGAGTCTCCTTTGGAATTTCTATATCAATCATGGGTATTATTTCTTTATTAAAAACGGTGTCAATATAGAATTATTGAGACTAATGAAAATATCATCATTGATGACAGGCTCATTGGGAGAGAAAATTTTCCATAAATAATATCCTAAACATCCACTTAAAAAAATGGTTGAATTATCAATCAAATGTACAAAATGAGGGAGTAACATACCTAGGGCATGTGGTCACAAGAAAATTGATACTTATGGATCCCTTAAAAAACAAAGGAAATTAAATGATGAGTAAGACCAAAATATATCATTGAAATCCATAGTTTTCCTATTTTAGATTACTACTATTTTGAATATATTAGATGATCCTTATGAATTTCAATACCACTAACCAAATGAACTCATAAGGGTACCATGCTACCTAGGACTAATGAATGTGAAGAGTGATTTTTAGAGATTAAGAAGAGGCTAATCAACATAATTTTACTCACATTAACCATCAATGGTGAAGGATTTATGATATTCTTGGTTTCATCCTTAAAGGTATTGAGTTGTGTACTCATACTGGATGAAAAAATGATAGCTTATGCCTCTATCAGATTAAAGATACATGAGTAGAACTACCCATCACATCATCTAGAATAGGTTGTAGTGATCAACATGTTGAATATTTGGAATCATTAGCTCGAATGGAAGAAGTGTGAAAAATATAAAAACCATAAAGCCTCAATTATTTATTCACACAAAAAGATAAAAATATTTTCCAATGGAGGTGGTTAGTGGTGATCAAATAATATGTGTTTTCTGTTCATTACCATCATGGGGAAAATAATAAGGTAGAAGTTCATATGAGTATAATGGATCCCATAACTATATCCATGACGAGGATTGCAAGGGATGAAAAATTCATAGACATGAAAAGGATATTTGTAATGGCCTAGACATCTATGGTTCATTCCTTTGCAAAATTCTGGTGTCTGAGGTGTTCCGGGAGGGCAAGGTGACTTATCGCAAACATGTTTCAAATTTTTCAATTTTTCAAAGAGTTCCATCGATGAGACCGATGTGAACAGTTCCATCAGTGAGACCAATGTGAACAGGTCCATCGACGAGACCGATGTGAACAGTTCCATCAGTGAGACTGATGTGAACAGTTCCTTCTATGAGACCGATGTGAATAGTTCCATCAGTGAGACTAATGTAAAACATTCCTTAGTAAGACTCATGTAAACAGTTCAATCAGTGAGACCGATGTGAACAGTTCCATCCATGAGAATGATGAGAATGGTACCATCAGATTGGTCATTAATTTTTTGATCATTACCATCGGATCTGTGAGTGGTTCTGTGAGGAGTACCATCAGATCATTGAGTCCTTCTGTGAATAGTACCATCAGATCTGTCTGTTGTTTTGTGAAAAAAACCATCAGATCAGTCTCTCATTCTTTGAACAGTACCATCAAATCATTCAGTCATTTGATGAATAATACCATCAGATCAGTGATTCCTTCTATAAACAGTACCATTAGATTGGTCTCTCGTTCTGTGAACAGTACCATCAGATCGATCATTCATTCTGTAAACAATACCATCAGATCGGTCTGTCGTTCATTGAGCAGTACCATCAGATTGTTCGGCTGTTCTATGAAAAGTATCATCAGATCGGTGAGTCTAGGATCAATGAGTACTGGATCAGTGAGTCATATTATGATTAGTGTTTCTAGGATCGGTGAGTCCAGGATCAGTGAGTCCAGGATCTGTGAGTCATTCTCTGAGTTGTGCTTCCAGGAAGGGTGAGTCTTGGATCAGTGAGTCATTCCATGAACAGTGTTTCTAGGATCAGTGAGTCCATGATCAGTGAGTCATTTTGTGAATAGTGTTTCCAGGATCAGTGAGTCTAGGATCGATTAGTGTACCTTGTTTCTAGAATCGTGTAGAGTGTTTCCAGCATCGGTAGGTGTATAGTGTTTCCAGGATCATGAACAATGTTTCCAGCTTCCTATATATCGCCCCTTTGATGTTTTTTTTGACATAAAAAAATTTCATGGATATTCTAAGGGATATAAGTAAAAATAATATATCATAACTCCTATATTAATTTTCCTAGGTCCCGGGTTTCCTTTACTTGGTCAAAATGTGTTGTTTAATGCGATCCACTTTTAGTGTAAAATCTTGTGTATCTTAAAATGTTGCTCCGTTAAATATTCTAATGGGATGAGTTATATTCCTCCCTTAGTCTACATTATCGTTCCCTGGTGCGAGATTCACAAACCATTCCTTCTTTCCACAAGAGTTGTGTTATCGAACCATAATACATGAATCATTTTCCCATGAAGTTTCTTACTACTACATACACATCCCCTATTTTGGCGCAAGCAGCAAGTGTCGACCCATTATAGATATAAGGTATGTTTTATCATCGTTCTTCTGGGATCATCTCCTTCTATTTCTCCTTTCCCTATTATGGTATTTGATATCTATACTTATAATTAATATTTATTGGGTTTCAGTTGGTGTGGTCATACCATAGATTCCTCAGGTAGATACAGTTGTCACGGGAGGAGGCGATCATGATCCTTTGTGTGGATTTTTCTCTTATAAAGAATGAAAAGAACTGTTTGAGATAGGGGATTTTTTGATTCTGTTTTATTTTACATGCTACTGTATAGTTAGTATGTTTTATCCTAGTGGATCACAATTGAATTAACATCATAAATATTTGAACAAGTTAAAGAAATTGATATCAATCATATGTTATTGCTTATTGTTTTTCTAGATAGTGTGATATCTATTCTTGCTTGTTTATCATTCATTCATGATGGAAATTAGTGAATAATGTAATGCCGGGATTAATTGATAATTGTTCAGATAAATAAAAGAGACGTGTAAATTAATCCAGTTCTTCTTGTTGTAATTTGATGTTAATCAAATTTGTGAAATAAGAATGTTTAATTTTCTGTGATAGCTTACAGGTTAGGTTTCTCGATTTTGGAACCTATAATAATAAATAGGTCAATACATTATGGAATATAGAACTATTTTTATGATAAAAGATAATTCCTTGTAGGGTTCTGAGTTACCCTCTTACTTGTTTACGGGTATAGAGCCCAATTGATATGATGTTTGTTTTTCTTCTGCTTGTGTTGTGATGTGATCCTAGATCAATATTTTGATATGTGGGGGCGTGTAGGCCTACTGGTTGTTGAAGCAGTTGATGCCTAAAGTGGGGAGATTCAACAATTTATGCATGTGGGTGTCGGGGAGGACCGTAGGGATGATGAAATGGGTTGGATGCTAGTGTTTGGATTCATACTAATTTTTATTGGTTCTTTATCTTCTTTACATTCCCCACTACTCAAGGCAGCTAGTCTTCCTTACCCTTCTTCCTAAATGGGCGAATACGTGTGGGGTATGTCATGTGCCTACTTTGTTTTTCTTCTCAAGGTATGATGGGTCCACATTCTTACTATAGGAGGCAAAGACATGACAGGTAGTTCATCTACTCATCGTGTTGATACCCCCTGTGTTGAGTAGCATAGAATGTTTTCTAGAATTACTGGGAATATGAGAAATTAATGTTGTAAATAAATAATCTAATAAATTCTATTAACCCATGGGATTAAAGTTTAATGGGACGCAATGATGAGGTTACAATTTTAAGGGGACCATGGACTTTGGGTATGATGCTAATGAAATTTAATTAGGATTTTTTAATGGTTAATGTTAAATAATTAAATAACGTAAATTGGAACTGATAAAAAGGTAATGAAGTAATGTGATAAATCTCTCTAAATGGTTGTGAGCTTATAAGATACCTAGTCTTAGAAGTGGCAGCTAGGAGCTCGAGAGACATTAACTTCAGTTGATACTAAAACTAGGTTATTCCCAAAGTGTGGTTGTGAGATATAGTATATTCTATACTTTTTGTGTTTCTATACACTACTCCACCCTTTCATGTAAGGAAACAGACACCCCAGGTATTTTGATCCCTAGGGGGGTGTTTTCCCCGTCCTTCTGGTGGGAGGATGGATGGCTAACTAACCCCTTTGGCCCTGCTCTATTCTCTTGGTATTTACTTGTGGTGATAGAAAAAAACAGTTAGTTTTTTTTCATATATGTGTGTAGAGGGATGTAATGTCTTGTGGTTATTCACACACGTAGATTCTTGATATAGAATCCCTAGGAAAACTATAGGCGTAACATGTATAGTATGTGAGGGATTGAGGATTCTTACTCGGTGTGTCGGCTGTAATGGATTGAGGCATAATGCCCGATGTATGATACATGTTATGAATTCTGTGGTGTCTCTCAGAAACTACATGGTAACATTTTTGTGTGGATGTGGTGGTTTTTTTGCACGAGGTGTATGTTGTGGTTTATTTCCCAGGTGTTTGCAGGAAATCCTTTTTGGAGAGAGATGCTGAGGACGTGCAACGTTTGGGAAAAGCGGAAAACCAGTGGGGAAGTAGTATTAGGGTACCCTTGATATTATTTATTATGTTATATACTATGGTATACATTACATGGTGAGAGTACCCATGGTGAGGCAGGGAACTTAGTATACCTATTTAGGTGATGAGTTAGTTTTACTTGTTGTTTACTGTGATTTAGCATGCTTTCTTTACATTTTCACGAGAGGATTTTGAGAGGATCTTACTGAGTATACTGTTATACTCACCCTATGTATATATAAATTATTTTTCAGGTCACTTGGAGTAGTTTGTAGGTCAATATTCTTTGTACTAGCTTGGGGTTTCAGGAGCGTTTGGGCTTATGGTTACTGTTGTTTTTTCTTTTTTTGGGTACTTGCATTTTACCCCTTTCAGTTATAGTAGTTTTTCATGACATTAAATATGTGTAATTTGTATTTCTTTTATATTTCTATTTGGGTTGGAGTTTTTTGGTGTCTATCTTATCTCTCTCTTTCACATGTGTTCTCTTAGAGGGTAATGCCTCCCATCTATATATTCACTATACACTCGGTGCAAGTCACCAACCCGGGGCCTACAGAAGGTGGGACTTGGGAGTTTTCTATCTCCCTTCTCACATTTTCGTACAAGGAGGGGTACACCTTGTGGGGAGGGGTTCATGTCAGTGTGATATCAGGGGTCTGCTTGAGGGATGTGATGGATTTTGGACTTAGGAAGAGGTGAGGTATCATGGGTTGGTAGGGTAATAGTGTCAGTAAAGTTTAGTAAGTGATGAAATCAATTGTGACCGGCTGATACATAGGTGTTTAGGGACCCCCTATGATCTGATGTACAAACCTTTTATTATAAAATGGCTACAAAATTAGGTGATACTAGTTTTAGTGTAGAGACTTAGGAAAAGATCATGCATCATTATTTTTTGTGCCTTTGTTTTGATGGGTATAACTTTGGATAAGAGAACCTAAAATGAATAAAAGAAATCAATTAATTAATTAATATTGAGTCTCCATATTCTGGGTTTAGGAGCTATAACTATTTGTTATTATGAAGGCATAGATCCAGGTTGACGTCCTCATCAGGATCACATTAAAGATGTCTAGCAGGTTGTGCCATCAGATCGCCACATGGTAGAGATTGACGACGATGACCCTTGGAGGAGGATGCTCCTAGAGTTTTAGCACCAGAGTCTGCAGAAGTAAAAGGGCTCTGTTTCAGATTCAGTCACAGTAGACAGGTTAGAGGAGGTCAAGATAGGCTTCAGTTCGATCCATGCTTAGAAAGGATCATTGTGCATCCCTGGTTTTGATGATGTTTTGTGGAGCAGCAAGGAAGTGGTGGTTCTTCTTCCTTGAGGATCGTGAGGAGTTAGTGATCTCATGGGAGGATTTCTGAGAAAATTTTAGAGTCAAGTTTTTTTCTTCGACTCTGAATGCGTCCAGTCACTAGGAGATTCTTACCCTTTTACTGGGGAGTTCTAATGTGAGAGAGTTTTCAATCTATTTCAGGAACCTTTTACAATATGCTTCAGACCTTTTCCCATAAGAGGTGGCTTGGGTGAGGCATTTGTAGTCATTTTGAGGAGGCTTTGCATCAAAATATCTGGCACCAGGTCATCCCATTTACGCTAATGACATACCTTGAGGTGTTAGAAAGGGTAGTGGTTGTTGATAGGACTTTGTCCAGAACTGTATTATCATTATAGGAGAGTCATCATGATTCCCCGCGAAGCAGAGCAGTGGTCTGAGTCTCCTAGTTCTAAGGGAAGAAGATTTTTCGTTCAGCCAGGGGTAGGTACCAGCCCTCAGCATCTCATTTCTTTGGGGGAGATACTTTCAAGCCTATTCCAAGAGACCATGGGATTTTTTTTCTTGTGGTGGTCATGTTAATCAACAACGAGTGTGCCTAAAAAATCATATTAGTCATCGTTCAGCAGGTGTTCCACTCAAGGTTCTTCCCTTGAGGCAGTTCCAGCCAAGGCAGCAGCAGTAGGTTGCAAGAGGTTTAGATCAGCAGAGGGTAGATGGCGCAGGCCGAGGATAGCCTCATGATTCTCCCCAACATCATAGAGCAGAGTGCGACTGTGGTGGTGGTTGTCATCAGGGCCAAAGAGGCTGTGGAGGAGGTCATGAACATATTCATGCTATAGTGTTGCTAGAACCAAGCGAGCAAGATGTCTTTAAAGGTACCAAATGCTTGTTTTCTACCATGATGTAATCCGTTTTTGATTCAGGAGTGACATAATCCTTCATATCACCTACCATTATCCATGCATTGGGACTTGAGGTAGAGAGGCTTCCAGTTCCCTTGGTGTTGACTACACAAGTTGGAGGCCGAGATGACTTGTTGGAATTATGTATAGATTGTGATATAGTGTAAGGAAAACACCGATCTTGGGGGGGATTTCTTATGTTTACAAATACAAACACATGATCTCATCCTTGACATGGATTGGTTATATTCAATGCGGGCTATTGTGGATTGCTTCAGGAGGTAGGTAATGCTCTTCGATGTAGATGGATAGCCAGTGGTTTTCATTGGCAAGCGAGACCCTCTAATGGGTTAGAGGGATGTTTTGCCCTTATCATCCTTGATGTCTGAGATGATGCTATGTTCTTGAGAGATTCAACAGTTGGAGTTTCCGAGGGTCATAGAAGAGTACCCTAATGTCTTTCCAGAAGAGGTTGTAGCCTTACCCCCTCAAAGAGAGATCAAGTTTGGGATCAAGCTATAACCAGGAGCATATCCTATCACTATCTATCCATATATGGGTAGACCCTTATGAGTTACAAGGGATACGTATATTGCTTTATGTTCTGTTATAGTGCAGTTTTGTTTGGCCTAGTGTGTCACTGTGGGGTGCACCAGTTTTTTTCGTGAAGAAGGCTGATGACAGTTAGCGGTTGTGTGTCGATTATCATCGCTTAAACAAAGTGACAATGAAGAATCACTATCCTCTTCTATAGATTTATAATTTATTCGATCAAATGAAGGGTTCATGTTAGTTCCCAAAGATCAAATTGTGGTCAAGATTTCATTAGATGCGTGTGAAGAATGAGGACATCCTGAAGACATCTTTCTGTTGTCGTCATAGGCATTATGAGTTCCCTGTAATGTTGTTCGACATGAAAAATGATCCAGCTGTTTTCATGGGATTGATGAACATTGTGTTCCGTGAGTTCTTGCAAAAGTTGGTGGTGGTTTTCATCAATGACTTCCTTGTGTACTGCACATCTAAGGAGGACCATACAGAGCATGTACCCACCATTCTGGGAGTTCATTGTCAACATCATTTGTTTGGTAAGTTGTTGAAGTGTGAGTTTTGGGCCTGAGAAGTCCGTTTTATGGGGCATGTTGTGTCCCATCAGGGAGTATTTGTGGATCCATAGAAGATAGAAGAAATTGTGTCTTGGGAATCCCCCAAGACAGTGTTAGAGGTACGACATTTCTTTGGTATCATAGGATACTACATGAGGTTTGTAGCCCATTTAGCCTAAGTTGCGACTCCTCTGACTACTTTGACCAGGACGGATTAGGCGTTCATATATAATAATCAGTGTTAGGAATACTTTGAGTATCTAAAGGAGAATTTACTATGTTCTCTAATTCATTTTCTTCCAGTTGAGGGAGTTCAATTTGATGTTTTCTGCAATGCTTCGCATCTGTGGTTAGTATGTGTTTTGATGCAGCAATGATCGGTTTATTCATATGGGTCTCCGGAGTTATGTACCCATGAACATAACTATGCCACCCATGATCTTGAGTTAGCACCCGTGGTGTTTGCTCTGATGTTTTGGAGACATTACCTCATTGGTGAGAGATTTGTGGTTTTCACTGATCATAAGAGCCTAGGGTATGCTTTATCCATGCATGACTTTAATTTAAGACAGCATTAGTGGATGGAGTTCTTATATGAATACGACTTTAAAATATCATATACAACTGGAAAGGGAAATGTTGTAGCTGATGCGTTGAGTCGGAAGTCATATAGTGATGGAGTGCGTAAATATATTGAATCCTAGAGAGTATTGGATGAATTTTCAGCATTACATCTTGATATGGGAGAAGTTGGGAGAAAAGGTTGTCTTTTTTAGAGGACGGTGCAATCATCACTGTTGAAGTAGGTGAAAGAGTCCCAGTTGGGGAATCTTGAGGTGGAGGTATAGAGATACTGAGTTCTTTGTGGCGAGGCCCCTGATGGTTGGACTGAGGATGAAGAACACCAAGTGTTCAATGATGGAAGGATATTTGTTCTTTTACCGATGCATGGGACAATTCTAAGAGATTTATATAGTTCTCCTTTAGTGGTGTATCCTAGCATGACAAAGATGTACCAAGACATGAGGAGTTAGTTTGTGGTCTTGGGCTAAAACATGCAGTTTCAGAGTTTGTGTCTCGTTGTTTGGTCTTCCAGAAGGTGAAGGCCAAACACCATGTCTCTGGTGGTCTTCTCCTGCTGTTAGATGTTCCTCAGTGGATGTGGGAGGACATCTCAAGGGACTTTATTACTCATTTACCTCATGCTCAAGGAGGACATGATTCTATTTGGTTGGTAGTGGGCCGTTTAACAAAAATCATCCCACTTCATAGCAATCAAGGAGTCGAGCTCAGTTGATGTTTTGTCGAGGCAGTATATGTAGGGGTGGTGAGACTTCATGGAGTCCCCAGGATGACCATTTCTGATCAAGACCATTGTTTTACCTATAGGGTTTGGAGAGGACTTAAACAAGCTTATGGTTATTATATATTCCTTAGTGCTACTTTTTTTCCTCAGATTGACGTTCAGACAGAGCGGACCATCCAAAATATTGAAGACATGTTACGATCTTGTGTCCTGGATTTTGGAGGTTCATGGATGAGGCACTAACCCTTAGTGGAGTTCACTTAAATTTTGATGGACTGGGGTCGGAGAGTCAACAATTCTTGGATGGGAACTAGTGTAGAATACAATAGAGATGGTTCATGTTATTCATGAGAGGAGGAAAACAACACAAAATAATTATAAATCCAAAGTCGATCAATGGATTAGACCCTTAGAGTTTGATGTAGGGGATCATGTTTTTTTGAAGGCGACTCCCCATCATGAGCTGTGAAGGTTTGGTCGTGGGATTAAGATTTCCCCCCAGTTTGTTGGGCATTTCAATGTTTTGGATCGTGTTGGATTCATGGCGTATCGAGTAGCAGTTCCAATGAAAATGAGCCGGATACACAATGTTTATAATGTATCAAAACTTCTTCAGTATCTAAATGATTACTCACACGTCATTGATTTGGAAGAGATTGATGTTGATGATTATGAGACATTTGAGGGGCGACGTGTTGATATCCCTGACTACAAAGAGATGGTGTTGCGAGGGTGTTCTATTCCCTTGGTCCATGTCTTGTGTGACACGGTGACATGGAGGAGAGTACCTAGGAACTTGAGTCACATATACAGGCTCAGTACTCAATGTTATTTTATGATTAACTCTTTTCATGTAATGATGTTCCCTTTGTGGTTATAGACCTTCCATGTTTATGATATAGATTTATTTGGTTTCTTCTTGTAGATTTCCCTCTTTTGAGAGGTATCGTTATGAGTGGTTGTTCATACTTCTTTTCTATCTTACTTTCGGTCGGTTTTGAATTCACGAGGATGAGAATGTTTTGAAAGGTATCTAATGTAATGGCTCGGACCTCTATGGTCCATTTCATTGCAAAAACCTGTGTCTGAGGTATTTCAGGAGGTCATGGTGACTTATCCCAAACTCTTTTTCAATTTTTCAATTCTAAAAACAGTTCCATTAGTGAGACCAATGTGAACAGTTCCCTCGATGAGACAGATGTGAAAAGTTCCATCGGTGAGACCGATGTGAACAGTTACATCAGATCGGTCTGTCATTCTGTGAACAGTACCATCAGACCAATGATTCATTATGTCAATAGTACCATCAGATTAGTGATCCATTCTATGAAAAGTACCATCAGATCATTCCGTCACTGTGTGAACAATACAATCAGATCTGTCTATCATTCCGTGAACAATACCATCATATCAGTATGTTGTTCTATGAATACTACCATCGGATCGGTCTGTCGTTCGGTGAACAATACCGTCGGATCAGTTTGTCATTCTGTGAACTCTACCATCGGATTGGTCTGTCGTTCTGTGAACAGTGCACATCATAACGATCTATCGTTCTGGGAATAGTGCCATCAGATCGTTCTGTTGATCTTTGAACCGTACTATTGGATCGGTGAACAATGTTTCCAGGATCGGTGAGTCATTTTGTGAACAGTGCTTCTAGGATCTGTGTGTCCAGGATCGGTGAGTCATTCCATGAATAGTGTTTCTTGGATCGGTGAGTCTCGAATCGATGAGTCTAGGATCGGTGAGTCATTTTGTGAATAGTATTTCTAGGGTTGTTGAGTCTAGGATTGGTCAGTTATTCTATGAATAGTGTTTCCAGGATCGGTGAGTCTAGGATCAGTGAGTCATTTTGTGGAAAGTGTTTCCAGGATCGTGGAGTTCAGGATCGGTGACTTTACAGTGTTTCCAAAATTGTGTATAGTGTTTCCAGGATTAGTAGGGGTACAATGTTTTAAGTATTGTGAATAGTGTTTCTAGCTTCCAACAGTTTTACCCTTTTGACACTTTCTTTGACATCAAACACATTCAAGGCCTTGTTTTAAGGGGTTTAAGGCTAAAAAAATTCTCATAACCCCAATATTAAGTTTCTTAAGTCCCATAATGCCTTTACTTGGTCGAACCATGTGGTTTAATGTGATCCCTTTTTAATGGGAAATCCTATGTATCTTAAGATATTGCTTCGTTAAATCTTCTAAAGGGATAAGATATCTTCCTCCCTTGTTCTGCCTTCTTTTTCCCTAGTGATAGACGCTCGAACCATTCCTTCCTCCCATTAGAATTTTGTGATCGAACCATAATACTCATATCATTACCCTTGAAGTTTCTTACTGATGCATGCACAACCATTATTTTGGTGCAAGCCGAAATTGTCAATCATTCATCGATTTATGGTATATTTAATCATCATTTGTCTAGGATCATCTCTTCTGTCTCTCCTTGAACTATTATGGTATGTGATATTCATACTTCTAATGGAGTTTTCTTGGGTTTCGGTTGGGGCGGTCTTACCGTCACATCCTTGAGTGGATACAGTTGTCACGGGAGGAGGTGATCGTGATCTTTTATGTGGATCATTATCATATAAAGAAGGACAAGAACCATTTGAGGCATGGGATTTGTTGCTTCTCTTTTCTTTTTCGTGCAACTGTATAGTTAGCTTATTTTATCCAACTAGATCACAATGGAATCGACATAATAAATATTTGAACTGGATTAATAAATTAATATCGATCATATGTTATTACCTCTTGTTTTTCTAGATATTTTGATATATATTCTTGCTTTTTAGCTTTCGTTCATGATGGAAATTTGTAATGAACGTAAAACCGGAATTAATTGATAATTTTTTGGTGAAATATAAAGAGGCGTGTAAATGAATCTTTTTCTTCTTGTTTTTATTTGAGGTTAATCAAATTTGTTCTGTAATCATGTTTAATTATTTGTGATAGCTTACTAATTAGGTTTACTAAATTTGGAACCTTCGAATAATAATTCAGTTAATACAAAATGGATTAAAGATATGGTTGTTTGATAAATGATAAAACCTTGTAGGTTTCTGAGTTACCCTCTTACTTGTTTAAGTACCAAGATACCAATTGATATGATGTTTGTTTTCCTACTACATGTGTTGTGATGTGAGCCTAGATGGAAATTGTGATATGTGGGGGAAAGGATACCTACTGGTTGTGAAAGATGTTGATTCCTAGAGTGATGAGATGCATTAGTTTATGCATGTGGGTGTCAGGGAGGACATTAGGGATGATGAAATGGGTTGGATGTGAATGTTTGAATTTTTATTGATTATTGTTGTTTATTTATCTACTTTACTTTCCCCACTGCACAAGGAATCTAGTATTTCTTACCCTTCTTCTAAAAGGGGCAATGAGGCATGGGGTATGCCATGTTATTTCCGTGTTTAGCTTCTCAAGGGAGGATGGGTCTACGCTCTTGTTATAGGCAGCAAAGAATCAATGATTAGATAATTAACTCCCCATGTTGATCTCCTTTGTGTTTAGTAGTATTGAATGTTTACTAGAATTAAAGGGATTATGGGAACGTAATGCTCTAAATAAATAATAGAATAAATGATGTTAACCCGGGGAGTTGGAGCTTGAAGGGATGCAATGCCAATGATACAATTTTAAAGGCACAATGGACATTGGGTGTGATTCTAAGGAAATTTATTGTTGAATTGTTAATGGTCAATGCTAAATAATTAATTAACGCAATGTGGAACTAATAAAAAGGGAATGAAGTAATGTAACAAATCTATTTACATTGTTGTCTACTTATAGGAAACCTAATCTTAGAAGTGGTAGCCGGGAGTCCGAGAGATGTTAGCTACAGTTGAGTCTAAGACTAGATTATTCCCATAGTGTGGTTTTTAGCTATAGTATATTCTTTACATTTTTTGTTTCAATAAGCTAATACACCCCGTCAGTTACGGAAAATGACACCTCGATGATACTGAGCCCTGGGGGGGGGGGGTGTTTTCCCCAACATTCCAATGGGAGGATGGATGGATGACTACTTGCTTTGGCCACACTCTCTACTCTTGTTAGTTCCTTGTGTAGATAGGAACAATGGTTAGTTGTCCCCATATATGTGTGTAGAGGGATGAAATGGATAGTGGTTATTCACACACATATATTCTATATATAATTTACTATGGACTACTATAGGTGTAATGTGTATAGGTTGTGATGGCTTGATGATTCTTACTCAGTGTGTGAGATGTAATGACTTCAGGTATAATTCACAATGTATAATACATGTTATGAGAGATGTGGTGGCTCCCAGAAACAACTTGGTTACTTTTTTGTGAGCACATGGTTGCTTTGTTGCATGAGGTGTATGTTGTGGTGCTTCGCTCAGGTGTCTACGAGAAAGCCTTTTTGGAGGAGATGCTTAGGATGTGCAACATTAGGGAAAAGAAGAAAACCAATGGGGAAGTAGTAGCAGGGTACCCTTGATATTCTTTATTATATTATATACTCTTGTATGAATTACTTCATGAGAGTATCCATGGTGAGTCTGGTTACTTAGTATACCCGTTTTTGTGATGAGTTAGTTTCAGTTATTGTTCACTGTTCTTTAGCACACTTTATTTACTTTTCCATGAAAGGATTTGGGGAGGATCCTACTGAGTGTATTGTCATATTCACCCATGGCATATATAAACTATTTTTCCAATCACTTGGAGAATGTTGGAGATCTTACTGGTATCTACAATCTTGGGGTTGTAGGAGCTGTTCGGGATTGTGGTTGATGCTATTTTTTACTTTCTTTTGGATACTTGAAGTTGCCCCCTTTCAGTTGTAGTAGTTTTTCATTAAAATAAATATGTTTACTTGGGTTTATTTTATATTTAAATTTGATTTTGAGTTGTTTGGTGTCTATCTTATCTATCTCTTATGCATGTGTTCCCTTAGAGGGTTATTCCTCCCATCTCTGTGTTTACTATACCCTCGGTGCTAGTCACCAAAATAGGGCCTACTGGAGTCGGGACTCGGAGGTAACTATATCTCTTCTCACATTGTTGGCCTAGGAGGGGTACACCATGTGGGGAGGGGTTCGGGTCAGAGTGGTATTAGAGGTCTGGTTGAGGGATATGATGGAGTTTGGAGTTTGGCACAGTTGATGTTGCATTTGTTGGTAGGGAAAAAATGTCAGTCAAGTTTAGCATGGGATGTAAACAATGAGACTGGATGAGACATTGGCGTTTAGGGCCCCATATGATCTTATGTATGGACCATTAGGATATAATGGATTCTAAATGAGGTGATACTAGTTGCAGGGTAAATACTTGGGAAAGGATCATGCATCATTCTTCTTTGTTCCTGTGTTTGAATGTGTAGACCATGGGATAGGATATCCTAAAATTAAAAATAGAAAACAATTAATTAATTATTTTTGAGTCTCAAAATACAAGTTTTAGAAGCTCTATATATTTTATATTTATTAGGTATGGCTCCACGACGATTTCCTCGTCGAGATCTCAAAAAATATGTCTAGAAAGTTGTGCCAGTAGATTGCCGCATAGTAGAGGTTGACGATGACGACACTTAGAGGAGGACACACTAAGTGTTTCAGCACCAGAGTCTGCAGATGTATGAGGGATCCATTTTAGATGTAGTCACAGAAGAATGGTTGGAAGAGGTCAAGATAGGATCTAGTTCGATCCATGCTCAGAAGGAGCTTTGGGTGTCCTTGGTTGTGACGAAGCTGCATAGCATAGCGAGCCAGTGGTTGTTCTTGTTCCTCGGGGATCGTGAGGAGTCATCGATCTCATGGGAGGAGTTCAGAGACAAGTTTAGAGTCGAGTTTCATTCTTCGACCACATAGGATTCTAGTCTCCAGGACCTTCTTACCCATCGACCGGGGAGCTCCAATGTTCAAGAGTTTGTAATCAATTCTAGGAACCTTTTATGATATTCTTTATAACGTTTTATAGATAAGGAGGCCGGGGAGAGGAATTTTGAGGAGGATTTGCATCCAGATATCTAGCACCAGGTCACCCCATTTATGCGGAAGACATATCATGAGGTGTTGGAAAGGGAAGAGGTTGTTGAGAGGACTTTGGCCAGAATTGGATCATCACGAGAGGGGATTTGTCATGATTTCTCACAATGTAGAGCTGTGGTCTGGGGTTCCCGGTTCTCAGGGAAGAAGAGTTTTAATTTAGTTAGGGGTAGGGTCCCAGTCCTCAACATCTCATTTCTCCGGAGGTATTAGATCTCAGGGGTATGCTAAGAGATCATGTTTTTTTATCTTATGGTGGTTGAGGTCATCAGCAATGAGAGTTCTTGAAAATTTAGAGCAGTCATAGTGCCCCAGGTGTTCCTCTCTAGGTTCCTCTGTTGGGGTAGTTCCAGCCGAGGTAGCAGTAGCAGGTTGTACAACCATTAGATCAGCAGAGGGTAGGTTAGGGTAGGCAGAGAACTTCTTAGTGATGCTCCCTGTCCTCAGAGAGCAGACTGAGGATGTGGTGGTGGTCGTCATCAGGGTCATAGATTCCATGGAGGAGGTCGTGGACAGCTTCATGTTTCAGCGTTGCTAGCACCAGGTGAGCCTGATGTCGTTCGAGGAACCCTTTTCTTGTTTTATACCTTGGTGTTTGCCTTGATTGATTTTGGAGAGACACACACATTCATATCACCTACCCTAGTCAATGCTTTGGGACTTGAGGTAGAGAGTTTTCTAGTGACCTTAGCATTGACTGCACTAGTTGGAGGCCGAGCTGACTTGTTTGAAGTATGTATAGACAGTGATCTAGTGTTGGGTAAACACCACTCTTGGGGAGATATCCTATGTTTATGAATACAACCATATGATGTCATACTTGGAATGGATTGGTTTTATTATTTGAAGGCTATCATGTAATTATTCTGGAGGCATGTTGTTTTCTTCGATGCAGATTGAGATCTAGTGGTGTTTGTTGGCGAGGGAGACCCACAGATGGGTCAGAGGCATGTTTCGTCCTTATCATCCATGGTGGCTCTACTCATGATGAGTTCTTCAGAGATTCAACAATTGGTCTTTCATAGGGTCATAGAAGAGTACCCTGATGTCTTTCAAGAATAGGTTGTACCCTTACCCCCTCGATGCGAGATCGAGTTCGGGATCGATCTATAACCAGGAGTGTCTCCTACCTCTATGTATCCGTAATAGATGGCCGCTTTTGAGTTACGGGAGCTACGTATACAGCTTTATGGTCTGTTACTATGTGATTTTGTTTGACCGAGTGTGTCATCGTGTGGTGCACTAGTTTTGTTCGTGAATAAGGCTCACAAAAGTTTGCGATTGTGTGTCGATTATCGTCGCTTAAACCAAGTGACAGTGAAGAATCGCTATCCTCTTGTGTGGATTGTAGATTTATTCAATCAACTGAAGGGTTCATGTTGGTTCCCAAAGATCTACTTGTGGTCTAGATTTCATTAGATTCATGTGAATAATGAGTATATCTAAAAGACTACATTCTGTTAGCTTCATAAAAATTATGAGTTCGCTAATGTCGTTCGTCATGAAAAATTCTATATCTATATTCATGGGATTAATGAACGTTGTGTTCCATGAGTTCCAGGACATGTTAAATGTGGTTTTCATCGACAAAATCCTTATGTACTCTACATCCGAGGAGGAACATGCAGAGCATCTACATGCCATTTTGGGATTTATTCATCAACATCAGCTATTTGGGAAGTTGTCAATGTGTGGGTTTTGGGGTCGAGATGTCCGTTTCATGGTGAATGTTGTGTCCAAGAAGGGTGTAGCTATGGATACATCAAATATAGAAGTAGTTGTGTCTTGGGAAGCCCCCAAAATAGTGTCAGAGGTGCGATGGTTCCGTGGTATCAAAGGCTACTACATCAGGTTCATAGCTGATTTCTCTCAAGTTGTGACTCCTCTGATAGCTTTTAAAAGGAAGGATCATGCTTTCATATGGACTGATCGATGTCAGGAAAATTGCGAGTCTCTAAAGGAGAAGTTAGTAAGTTATGCAGTTCTTTTTCTTCCAGCTGAGGGAGTTCAGTATTATGTTTGCTGTGATGCTTTGCATTGAGGGTTAAGCTATGTTCTGATGCAGCAAATATTATTTGTTTCTTATGGGTCTCGGCAGTTATGTCCCCATGAACATAACTATGCCACCCAGGATCTTGAGTTGGAAGCCATGTTATTTTCACTGATGTTGTCGAGACATTTACTCATTAGTGATTTCTTTTTGGTTTTCACCAATCATAAGAGCCTGAGGTATTATTTCTACCAACATGACTTGAATTTATGACATCATCGGTGGATAATGTTTTTAGAGGAATACGACTTTGAAATATCATATACACCTAGAAAGGGGAATGTTGTTGCGGATGCACTGATTCTGAAGTCATGTTGTGATGCAATGTAAGAATCTAATGACTCTTGGAGAGTAATGGAAGAACTGCCATCATTACATCTTGATATGGGAGAAGTTTGTGGCAGAGGTTGTCATTTTTAGAAGACGGTGTAGTCATATCTAGTACAGTATGTGGAAGAGTCCCAATTGGGGGATTTTGAGGTGGAGTCTTGGAGAGATCGAGGTGCTTTTTTGTGAGGCACCTGATGCTTGGACTGAGGATGAACAACATCGAGTATTGTACCATGGAAGGATATTTGTTCCTTTTACGATGCACGTGATATTTATCAGAGAGTTCCATCATTCTCCTTTAGTGGTGCTTCCTGGTGTGACAAATATATATTAAGCCGTGAGAAGTTAGTTGTGGTGGTTTGGGCTAAAGTGTGAAGTTGAAGAGTTTTTGGTTCAATATTTGGTCTGCCAGAATGTGAAGGCCGAACACCGTGTTCTAGGTGGTCTTCTCCAGCAGTTAGATGTTCCTTAGTGGAAGTGGGATGACATATAAATGGACTTTGTTACTGTTTTACCTCAAACTCAGGGAGGACATGGATTTATTTTTGTGGTATAGGATTGTTTAACAAAATCAGCTCACTTCATAGAAACCAAGAATTCGTGCTTAGTGTATGTTTTGTCAAGGCAGTTTTGGGTGGGTGGGGGGGGGGGGGTGGTGAGACTTCATGGAGTCCCAAGGGAGATCATTTCTGAGCTAGTTCCCCATTTTTCTGCTAGGGTGTGGAGAGGTATCTAGCATGATTTTGGTTTATAGCTATGACTTAGCATTACTTTTCATCTTCATATGGATGGATAGACATAGTGGACCATCCAGACTCTTGAATACACATTACTCTCTTGTGTCTTGGACTTCGGAGGTTCGTTGATGAGGCACTTACCCTTGGTGGAGTTCACTTACAACAATAGTTTTCATTCCACCATCAGTATGACTCCGTTTGAATCCTTGTATGGTTAGCCTTTCCATTATCCGTTGTGCTGGAATGGGGTCATAGAGTCAGTAATTCTCGGACCGAAACTAGTGCGGAATACAATAGAGATGGTTCAGGTGATTCGTGAGAGGATGGAGACAGCACATGATCATCAAAAATCATATGCCTATCCAAGGAAGAGATCCTTAGAGTTTGATGTTGGTGATCATGTGTTTCTGAGGGTGATTCCCTGCCTTGGGCAGCAATGTTTTGGTCATGGGAGTAATAATTATCCAAGGTTTGTTGAGAATTTTGAGGTTTTGGCTCATGTTGGAGCCATGGCGTATCAGGTAGCACTTCCCCCACAGATAAGCCGGAAACATGATGTTTTTCAAGTATCACAACTCCATTGTTATCTTCCTGATGACTCTCACATCATCGATAGGGAAGAGATCGAGGTTGATGATGATGAGACCATTGAGGAGAGACCTATGGAGATCTAATGCCGCAAAGAGAAGGTGTTGAACGAGCATTATATTCCCTTGGTATGTGTCTTGTGGGAACACGGTGGCAAGGAGGAGAGTACATGTTAACGCCAGTCACATATACGTTCTCAGTACCCAGAGTTTATTAATGATTAACTATTGTCATGTAACTATGATCCCATTGTGGTTATAGACCTTTGGTGTTTATGAGATGGCTTTCTTTGGTTGATTCTTGTGGCTTTCTCTCTTTTGAGAGGAATCTCAATGGGTGGTTGTTCAGACATCTTTTCTATTTCATTTATTTTGGTTTTGAATTCTCAAGGATGATAATGTTTTGAGATTTATTTGATGTAATTCCATGTACCACTATGGTCCATTCCTTTGAAAAAATATGGTGTTTGAGGTATTCTAGGAGGTCAAGGTGACTTATCCCCAACACTTTTCCAATATTCCAATTATGAATAAAGTTCCATCAGTGAGACTGATGTGAACAGTTCCATTAGTGAGACCGATGTGAAATTTCAATCCATGAGTCCGATGTGAAAAGTTCCATCAGTAAGACCTATGTGAATAGTTCCATTGGTGAGACCGATGTGAATAGTTCCCTAGGTGAGACGGATGTGAACAGTTCAATCGATGAGACCGACGTGAACTATTCCATTAGTGAGACCTATGTGAATAGTTACATCAGATTGGTCTGTCATTTTGTGAATAGTACCATCAGGTCGGTGAGTCATTCTTTGAATAGTACCATTAGATCAGTGAGTCTTTTTGTGAATAGTAGCATTAGATCGGACTTTCATTCAGTGAATAATACAATCTACTCGGTTTGTCATTTTGTAAACAGTACCATCAGATCAATCTGTCATTCTGTGAACAGTACCATCTGATCGGTCTGTCGATCTGTGAACAATTCCATGAGATCGGTCTATCCTTTAGTGAACAGTACCATCAGATCGGTCTATCCTTCTGTGAACAATACCATCAGATCAGTGAGTCCAAGATCGTTGAGTCATTCCATGAACAGTGCTTCCAGGATCAGTGAGTCATTCCGTGAACAATGTTTCCATGATCGGTGAGTCTAGGATCGGTGAGTCATTTTGAGAATAGTGTTTATAGGATCAGTGATTCATTCTATGAATAGTTTTTCCAGGATCAATGAGTCCAAGATCAGTGAGTCATTCCATGGAAAATGTTTCCAGGATCGGTGAGTCCAGGATTGGTGAGTCTAAGATCGGTGTGTCATTTTGTGAATAGTGTTTCCATGATCGATGAGTCCATGATCGGTGTCTGTACAATGTCTCCAGAATCATTTACCGCATTTCAGGATCGGTAGGTGTGCAGTTTTTCTAAGATCATGAATTGTTTTTAATGCTTCCTACAGTTTCAACACTTTGACATTTTCTTTGACGTAAAACGCATTCAAGGCCTTGTTTTAAGGTATTAAGGAATAATAAAATCTCACAACTCCTATATTAATTTTCCTAAGTCCCAGGATTCCTTTAATTGGTCAAACCATGTGGTTTAATGCGATGCCCTTTTAATGTAAATTCCATCATATCTTAAACTATTGCTCTGTTAAATCTTATAAAGTGATGAGATATCTTCTTCTCTTGTTCTACCTTCTTCTTCCCTGGTGAAAGATGCTCGAACCATTCCTTCATCCCAAAGGAGCGGTGTGATCAAAATTTAATCCTCAGATCGGTTCCCCTTTAAGTTTCTTACTACTACATGTGTACCACATCTTTGGTGCAAGAAGTATGTGTTGACCCTTCATCAATATAAGGTATGTTTTATCATCATTCGTCTGGGTTCATCTTCTTCTGTTTCACCTTTCCCTATTATGGTATGTGATCTCTATACATATAATGGAGTTTTCTTGGGTTTCAGTTGGTGTGGTCATACCGCAACATCCTCAGGTGGATATATTTGTCACCGGAGGAGGCGATCATGATCCTTTGTGGGGATCATTCTCATATATAGAATGACAAGAACAGTTTCAGGTAGGAGATTCATTATTTCTCTTTTATTTTACGTGAAACTGTATAGTTGGCATTTTTTTATCCCACTCGATCATAATATAATTGACATAATGAATATTTTAACTGGATAAATTAATTTATATCAATCGTATCTTATTGCCTCGTATTTTTCTAGATAGTGTGATATCAATACGTGTTTGTTTATCTTTTGATCATGATGGAAATTGGTAAAGAAGGTAATACTGAAATTATTTAATAATTATTTGGATAAATATAATTTAACATGTAAATGAATCTGGTTCTTCTTATTGTCATTTTATGTTAATCATATTGGTGCAGTAAGCATGTTTAATTATTTGTGTTATTTTACTAGTTAGGTTTCGAAAGGTTGGAACCTATGAATTATAAATAGATTAATCCAAGATGGATTAAAGAATTGGTTGTTTGATAAAAGATAATTCTATATAAGGTTCTGAGTTACCTTCTTGTTTTATTAAGGGAAAGGAGCCTAATTTATATGATGTTTATTTTACTATTACTCTTGTTGTGATGTGATCTTGGATGGATATTGTGATATGTGGGGGAATAGAGGCCTACTGATTGTGGTAGTAGTTGACGCCTAGTGTGGTGATATGCATCCGTTTTTTCATGTGTATATCAGGGAGGACACTAGGGATGATGAAATGGGTTGAATGTGAATGTTTTAATTCTTACAGATTTTTATTGGTTGTTTATCTGCTTTACATTCCCTACTTTTCAAGGAAGCTGGTCTTTCTTACCCATCTTCTGAAATGGGCGCCGCCACACGGGGTATGACATGTTCTTTATGTGTTTATCATCTCAAGGGAGGATGGGTCTATGCTATTATTATTGGCACTAAACACTCGATGGGTAGTTCATCCACTCACCATGTTGACCCCACTTGTATTTAATAGGATATAATGTTTTATAGAATTCCTGGGAATATGGGAAAGTAATTCTATAAATAAATAATTGAATAAATGATGTTAACCCATAAGGTTGGAGTTTACTAGGACGCAATGCCGAGGATTCAATTTTAAAGGGACAGTGGACTTTGGGTGTAATGATAATGAAATTTAAAATGGAATTTTTAATGGTTAATGTTAAAGAATTAATTAATGTAAAGTGGAACTGATCAAAAGGGAATGAAGTAATGCAATAAAGATCATTAAATGGTTGTGTTCTTATAGGATACCTAGTCTTAGAAGTGGAAGCCGGGAGTCTGAGAGATGTTAGCTGTAGTTGATTCTAAGACTAGGTTATGCCATAGTGTGGTTGTGAGCTATAGTATATTCTTTATTTTTTGTGCTTCTATATGCTACTCCACCCCGTTAGTTAGGGAAACTAACACCCCGGGGATTCTGAGCCCTTAGGGGGTGATTTTCCCTACATTATGGTGGGAGGATGGATGGCTGACTACCCCCATTGGCCCCACTCTCTTCTATGGGTAGTTACTTGTAATGATAAGCACAATAGTTAGTTTTCCTTGTATATGTGTGTTGAGGGATGTAATGGCTTGTGGTTATTCACACACATATATTCTGGATATAGTATTTTATGGACTACTATAGGAGTAATGTGTTTAGGTTATGACGACTTGAGGATTATTACTTGGTGTGTGGACTGTAATGGCTTGAGGTATAATGCCGGACATATGATACACATTATGTGAGCTATGGTAGCTCCTGGAACCAACCTGGTTACTTTTTTTGTTGACGTGGTGGTTTTGTTGCCCAAGGTGCATGTCCCAGTGCTTCTCCCATGTTTCTGTGGGAAAACCTTTTTATAGAGAGATACTTAGGAATTGTGACATTGGGGAAAAGTGGAAAACTAGTGGGGAAGTAGTAGTGGGGTACCCTTGATATTCTTTATTATATTTTATACTCTTGTATGAGTTAATTGGGGAGATTATCCATGGAGAGGCTGTGAACGTATTATAACTATTTAGGCGATGAGTTAGTTTCACTTGTTGTTCACTATGAATTTAGCATGCTTTCTTTACTTTTGAATGAGAGGCTTTGGGGAGGATCCGACTAAGTATACTATTATACTCACCCTCTGTATATGTAAACTTTTTTTCAGGTCACTTGGAGTAGGTTGGAGATCAAGCTAGTTTCTACTAGCTTGGGGTTGCAGGAGCTATTTAGGCTTGTGGTTGTTGGTGTTTTTTACTTTCTATTGGGTACTTGCAGTTTCCCCTTTCAGTTGTAGTAGTTTTGTATGAAATTATATATGTGTACTTGGGATATCTTTTTATGGATGTTTGGGTTGGAGTTGGTGGGGTTTATCTTATCTATATCTTCCACTTGTGTTCTATTAGAGGGAAATGCCTCCCATCTGTGTGTTTACTATACCCTCAGTGCTAGTCACCAACCGGGGGCCTACTGGAGATGGGACTCGGGGGTCACTATCTCTCTTCTCATATTGCCGGTCCAAGAGGGGCACACCCTGTAAGGAGGGGTCGTGTGAATATATATATATATAAGGGAATCATAAAAGGATATTTATCCTACCTTTTTTAAATAATGTCTCAACCATCCATCACTTAGAGGATCAAGGAGAGATAAAAAAATTGATGAGTACTATAGAATATATTATCGAATATTCCATAGTTTATCTTTTCTAAAGATATATTTATAAGGTTTGGAACCCATATATTTTCACTATCATAACTAGAAATTAAGAGGGAACTACTATTTGAATGTAATAGAAAATCCTTCTCCATTCATCTAGGAAATATAAAAACATATAGGGATTTTATGAAAAACCTTCGGTGGGATAATAAGAAGAGTGAAATTGCAGAGTTTGTATCTCGATGCTCAGTAATCCAAAAAGTAAATGAGGTTTGATATAATTATAATGGTATGATGAAACCATTAAACTTACCATTATTGAAATGGGAAAATATAATCAGGTATTTAAACACAGGACTCCCCTGGACCCCTAAAATAAATAACACCATCATGGTGGTGTTCAATAACCTTTTGAAGATATTGCATTTCATTGATATCAATCAATGTTTATCACTTGAGAAACTCAACAAGATAAACATAAGGGAAGTGGTATGACTTCATGGAGTTCCACTATCAAATATATCTAATTTAGATCTAAGGTTTTCATCAATGTTTTGAAGAAGACATTGAAAATAATTGGATACAAAACTAAGCTTTAGCACTGCTTATCTCCCCTATATGAATGGTCTGTCTGAAAGAACCAGTTTATATTTATAGGATATGTAGTGATCATATCTAATGTATTTTGAAGTATGTTTGGACTAACACCTTACCCTAGTGAAGTTATCATACAAAAAAAGCTTCCATTACATTATTAAAATGGAACCTTATAAGACACATTATATAAAGAGGTGTGAAACTCCAACATGTTTGAATGATGGTGGATATGGAAGCTGATGGTTATGGTTCTTGTCTAAGAGTTGATAAATGAGGTTAATACCATTAATCTTTCTATAAAATTCTCATACATTCAACAAAAAATGATCTGAAGAAAATGTTTAACAATACCTTCAGATTGAGGTCACATACAATGTGTCCCTTCGTATATATCAATGAAATAAATTCATGAGGCTTAGGATGAAGGGAAAGGTTAGTCCGAAATACATCATTCCAATTGAGATCATCAACCACATTAGAGCCTCATCATATTCTCTTTCAATCCTACCTAACCTATCTAAAGTTCATCTTCTATCCCATGTATCCATATTGAGGTTGTATATACCAAATACTGCAAATTAATTTATTATGTAGGTGGTACAACTGGATAATGATCTTTCATATGAGGAATAGATGGTGAATATCTTTGACCGTATACACTATTTTTTTTTTCAAAATAAGAAAACTCACATGGTCACTATTTTTTGGGAAAACCTCATGTTTTTTTAAGTGACATGGGAACTAGAAGAGGATATGTAATATAATATACCACATATATTTTAGTGTATGTAATGAAATTTTTTAGGTTGAAATATATGAAGGGGTTATAATGTAATGACATGGACTTTTATAAATTAAATTTCATCTTTTTCAAAAAATAAATCAAGTAATGAATTTTTAAAAAATACATGCACTACATTGGTTATTTTGGACCATAATAATATGTTAGATTTTAAATACTATTATAAAGAAAAACATATGTTAATATAGAGATCAAAAAGTATCCATATAGGTAGTGTATATAAATGGTTATGATAAATATTAATTGACATAAAAAATGAAGTTTTGACCTCAGCAAGTAGGATTTTACCCTATGAAGATCATTTATTAGAGATTTCAATGGAGATAACATTAATGGGGATTTCCCATTATCTATCCCATGATATGATCTTACTATTAATGAAAAAATAAATTCATTTATAGGAGATGTTCAAGATCCAAATGGCCATGGTCCAACCCATGTTTGTCGAACCACCCTAAGAGAATCCCACCATCGCACAACTTAATGATAAGTATTTTTTGGATCTAATAAATAGATAAATATTTAAAACCTAATAACATGAATTTTTATATTTTATTTTATATAAAAACTATTATATTTATATATTTTTAATATTTCTTTTTAAATGATTAATTATTGAGTTTGATAAAAATGTGATTATGATATGATGAAAAATAATGTTTATTTTTTTGGGAAATATATAATTTGAATCATGATATAATTTTTGATAGAACTTAGAATTATTATTTGAAATTATATATAAATAAACTAATTTTAGAGATTTTTTATTAGATATAAATGATTATATAATTAGATAAATTTAAATTAAATTTTTTAATGTTTTGAATACTCTTATTATTAAAAACCCTATATTTTTATCAATAAATTTATATTTTTATATAAAATTATAACTTATCATTTTAAAATAATTATATTTATAAAATAAATATTATTTTTGAAAGAAAAAATATCAATATTCTCCGTTAGTTAATTTTTCATAATTTTCTGAGATAGTGGAATATTTGTGTAGAACTTATATTTGGTAAAAGTATACAATATATATTATGACATCATAGTGAACTAGATGTTATGAAATATATTCCATAAATGTTATCTATGAATAAATTCATATTTAATATTTGAAATAATGGATTTTTGAAACTATTTGATTAATTTTATAAACCCTTAATGAATCCTTCAAAACCAATAATATATTATATAGTTATAAAATTATTTCTTTGAAAAGAAATCACTTCCACATCAGCATGGGTATTATTTATAGATCTAAATTATAAAACAAGTAGAATAATGAAAATAACTTCACTTTGGTATTAACCATTTTCAAAATCCATTGTACATTATTTGGTTTTTATTACTTTATCATATAGAGCTCACAAACTATGTCCAAAATTTAATAAATAATTATTATATATATTCCTATATAAACCCACCAAAAATACAAATCATCTTCAATAAAAACCATTAGATCATAAAATTAATGTGAACTTCCCTCTCTAGATCCATCCCAAGGTGACCCAAATATCTTAATATCTCCTCACAATCTTTTTTATATGTCCTCTCATGGTAAGGGTACCTCTACTTCTCTTTAATCAAGAACCATATTTATATTATGATTTTAAATTAAAATTTTTCATATTGGAATATTTTCTAACACATCCTTCATATTTTCCAAATTATGTACAATATATGAGAGTCCGATTTCACTTTCACTATTCACTTATTTTAGTCATTATATACCACTATTATGTTTCCAATGATTTCCTACAAATTTCACTGAGAATCATTTGTTTAGGGAATACCCATTCCATATACACTAAATGGTACTCAACTAAATGTATCTTTCACCATTGATCGGTAAATTCCATGAAGGTAACCCATAATCCTTATTCATGAGATTGAATTTTCAAGAATATGTTCCTATATTGAATTATCAATTTGAAACAATTATGCTTGTATATAATATGAATTTGATATATGGGACCCAAATTATATAGGCCTCCAATTCAATTGAGAATGTTTTAATTTTATTATATTTCATTAATGGTTCATGGGAGGTTATTCTATTCACACTATGTTATGTTTTCTTGGAGGAAATTATTGAATTATGTTATTTATTTCATGTTTTATGTTATTTACACTTTCTCATGTTTCTTTTATGATATCATGTTATATCATGCATCTCTGTAAAATATTATGACTCAAACCACTCTAATTATTTCTATATATTCCTCTTCTCTCATATATACTACTTTACTTTATAATATCATTTTTATTCCCTTATCGGACTTTATAGATCTACCATATCTTTTTTATTTCCCTAAGTAATCCTATGATGTTTTAGAAGAACAATTGTTGTTTAAGAACATGTTTAATAATTTTTCAATAATGTCATTGTACTTATATATCATGTTTTTATTCTATGTACATAATATTCAATTTAAAATAGTCCTCATAATGTTCCGGGTTGTAATTATTGTGAATTTATTTCATAAATCATGAAATAAAGTGAATTGAAGATACAAGTTTTCATAATTGGTATTATAGGAAATTCTAGTTATTTTTTGGATTATGATTATAAAAATCTATTCAAATTCAAGGGATAATACTAAAGATAAGAAAACATACCTATATCTTAGTGATGTATAACATAATTGGTTTTAAAAAATACATACTGGTCTAAATACTACAAGTGGATGTGGCTTTGGAATAGAGGTACCTATTGGTAATAACCACAAAAAGGGTGCATTGAACTAGACTCGATCATCACATTTTAAATGAAAATGAGCCTTACTACACACCTAGTTTCAAACACTCAAGGGGATATTCTTTTTAAATTCACGAGAGTATTATAAACCATTATTATGAAAATAATATTCCCATATTAATAAATAGATCATGGGTGAAACATATTAAAACATTTAAATTCATGGCTTAAAGAAAATATGTCACTTAGGAGTTATTCATTTAACGTTAATGGTGTCCCATTTATATATTTAATTCATTAAAAAAAATCAAAATCGGTATTTCCATTTATTTTAGTCAATGTCTAGAAATTGGAGGAAGTGATTCAAAAACCAATTTCGATAATATGTAATGGATACCAAAATGAGGTTCCCAACCTAATGTGAGAAGGATACATGAACTTCTGTACAACTAATTATCAAATAACTCAAGTATTGAACTGAAATATGAATCAAGAGGAACACACGAATACAAAAAAATTATATGTTTCAATTTTTGCCTTTATGTGAAGAAGGAATCCAACATTAAGTGGATGTTATGATATGTTAATCATGAAACAATGGATCAATTATACTAAAAAGTTCTTCTATGAATTTAAATTCTATAAACAAGAGTAATATTAACTAGTTATTTATTATATAGAAGGAGAAGCTGATCAACAATGGACACTGATAAAAAATATATGAATCCATAGGTGGAGATTGAAGTTATGGAGTGGAAGGAATTATACAAAAATATTCAACAAGTGTTTTTCCTTATATTACCATACATAGAATTTAAAGGGGTTTTCTTATCCCCATGAAAAGGTATAACATATCCATCTGGTCAAATGATGAAAACATTACAAGATTTCCATAATAATTTTAATTCATTTTCATTAACACTTAATATAAATTTCACTTCTCATTTGGTGGGATAAATCCAAGACTATGAAATGGAATATCCATTTGGGACTCTGATAGCTAAGATGATATTATATGATGTTCTCTCCAATATAAAATGGAGATCAAGGAATATCATGGTTTTGATGGGGATAAGAAGAGGTACGATGAATTTAATTTTTTTGGTATGATGGATAAATATAGAGGTGGAAATAATTTCTTACATCCCACATGTTAATATAGGGGGAAAAACATTCAGGGAATTACCTAAGGGGGACGAGGAAACTCTTTAGGTGAGGAAAGGATAGGAACCAAACTGGTGATTGTTGATACGAGAATCCAAAAAATTTCATCAAATAACAGAATGCTACAATCAACCCCCATCATATTTTAAATGGTTTCAAATACATTGAATAATATATAATGTGAATCAATTCCCTAAGACAATGATTGTGTATGCCAACTGATAAAAAACCTTTATCGTCTAGTAAGCAAGGTAGATCATATTCCACCACCACTTATGAGGTGGATATCAATAATGAAATAGTAGAAGTTATACAAGTTATTTGACTAATAGTAGATAAGTCAATATTTTATGCTATTTCTACATATTCTTTAACATAACAAATGTTTAGTAGAACTATTCAAACCACACCTTAAAACGGGAAAGTTGTGTTTTTAGTTAAGGTGGTGACCAGGTCAACTGTTTCATCCTAAGAATATAACTTATCATTTATCCACATCATGTAGGATTACCTTCATAGAAGAACTTTTCATTCCACCATTAGTATAACTCTATGTTATCCTCGTTATGAAGGGGTGTTCCTTGTATATATCTGACATAAATTGATGGGAGAAGGAATTCACTTTTCATACCACAATTCACCCTACCATTTTTTACAAGTACAAGTGGGATGATGAATATAATTTATAAATATCTTCTAATTAATGGATATTATTTTCCAATAAGAAATAATGTTTGGATTAAATAATTGAGAAGGAGGAAAAGACCACCCAAGATGAAATTCCCATTTTGATAGAATATATTCTATAAATATTGGCATGGACTTCTTCTTAATTTATAGGTTCAGTTTTCCATAGAATATATACCAGGAGAATGTAATAATCCTAGAGAATATTATCCCAGAAAAAGGGATAATTTTGGATCCTTCAATTTTTTTTAGAAATTTAATGGTTTTCAAGACAAACATATATGATATAAATACATAGTTTCCATGGATTTGAAGGGTAATATAATCAATTTGTGAGAACATTCTCTTGATATTCTGAAAAAATAAACAATATAAATATTTATGTTTTTATGTTTTTTAGGAGAGATGAACCTAAACATATCTTTTAATAGAAAAATAAGAGGCTAATCACTACATCTGTGGTCACATTACCAACCATTGGGGAATAATTTTCGATCTACTATGATGCATCTAAAATGGTATTTCATTTTATACCAATGAAAAATGAAAGATTTAGAGAATATTCCTCCATCCATTTTTATATCTATGAGAATAAATACCCAAGTAATGATATATAATTTAAATTAGTGATCTTCACATTGAATATTTTGAGACATTGTCTCTTTTGGGAGAAGTGTGACATATATGTGAACCATAAAATCCTAAGGTATATATTCACACAAAATGAGTATAATATTAAACTATAATTGTTGTTAGACGTGATCAAGTATTGTTATTGTTCAATCTATTACTATATGAGGAAGTGAAGAAATGTGGGAAAGGTTATGAGTATAAAGTATCCTATAAATCCATCCATAATGAGGATTTTAAGGTATCCAATCTTCACAGACATGTAAAGGATGAACCTGATATTCCTAAAAGTATATTCAACTTACCTTGTTAAATTTACTACATTAATATCCAATTTTTATAGGATCATGGAGAATTATAATTATGATGAGTTTCTATGAAGAACGAAGTGAACATTATAGAGTTCATCTATGTTAATGATCGGGTTTTATGGTTTGGAACCAAGATATTTGTCCCATAAAAAATAGTAGCGACGAAGAAAATTCAGGATGAAGCGAGTATCTCATCCTTATCTATTCATCCGTGAAGCTCTATGATGTATTGATATTTAATGAAAAACTTCTACCATGATAATAAGAAGAGGGGGATTATAGATTTTGTATATCGATTCTTGTTTTAACAAAAAGTTATGGAGGAATGAGAGAAGTCTAAGGGTTCGATTCAATAATCTTCCACACTAGTATGAAAATGGGAAAAATAACCATGGATTTAGTCTTAGTAATCCCCAAGACCCCAAATGTAAATAAAACCATCTGGGTGTTAATTTAACACCTTACCAAGTCAGCACATTTTGTTATTATGAAGGAATATTTATATCTCGAAGAACACTCTGTGATATACAAAAGGAAAGTTGTAAGATTGTATAGAGTTCCCCTCTCTATTATATCTGATAATAATATGACTTTTAATTAAGGTATTGGATAATCCATAAATAAATTTGATATAATACTAAGGTTCAATAATGTTTATCCCCATTAGATGGATGGTTAATCAGAAAGAACCATTCAAAATCTAGATGATAATATGATATCGTGTTCAAAGGATTTACATGGAATTTGGGACCAACACCATACCCTAGTGGATTTCTCATATGAAAAACTTCCATCATCATTCCAATGGTACAATATGAGGATCTGTTCAGGCGGGAGTATTAGACTTCAATATGTTGTGATGAAATTAAATATAATAAGATAATGGGACTTAATCTTTTCCAAGAGATGATAAATAATGTTAAACACATTTAGTGTCACAATAAATGTGCACAAAGTTGATAGCAAATATATTACAACAATCATTTATGAGACCTAGAGATTGAGGTCAATGATAAAAATTTCGTTCATATATCTCTATGGAAGAAAGAAATGCGGTTTTGTAAGCATGTAATACTTATTCCAAGATACATCATCCACATTGAGATCCTTGATTTCATTTGAGATTTGGCCTACAACCTAAGAATCAAAACTAACCTACCTAAAGTGTATTATATGTTCCATGTATTTATATGAAAAAAGTACATACTGAACCCCTCACATTTTTTAAATCTGTCGGCGGTACCATTAGATAGTGATCATTCATATGAGGATTTGATGCAGAAGTCCTTATATAACAGAGAGAAATTTATATGAAACAAGGAAAATTAACAAGAGAAAGTGTTGTGGTGGAACAAAAAGCTTGAGGAAGTGAAATTGGAACCAGATCATGTGATGAAATAAATGTACCCTCATCAGTTTTAATGTTTGAAATGAAAATTTTTATGGTGAAATTTTTGAAGGTGAATGAACTCAATGACATGATATTTAATAAATTTAATTCTATATTTTTGAATGAATGTATGCATTATCAAGTGGAAGTTATAGAACACAATGCACAAATTTGGTTATTTTTTATAGTTATAAACTATTGGATTTTAAAAACCGTTAATCATCGTAACCAATGACAATATATCTATTTAATAGTGATTCTATTAGACTTATATATAAAGAGTTATGATAAATTCCATTTGAAAAATTCCGATGATGTGATGACCATAACTAATAAAAATATACCCTATGAAACCCATTTGTCAGAGGTACAAAGGGATATAAAATCATTAATATTTTCACTTTATCAATCCCAAGATGATATCCATAAACTATTTCATGAACTAAACCATTTATGGAATACTTTTATGCTCATTATGATCATTACCCTAACCATATTTGCTGAAACACCTCAAGAAAGTATCACCATCACACAACCTACCCTTTAAGAATTCACCAGTGTAATAAATGGGTATGAATATATACCCTAATAATGTGAATTTTACATATTATTTTAGTAAAAAATTGATATTTTTTTAACATTTTCAATATTTATATTTTTATTATTAAATAATTATTTAGATAAAAATTAGGTCCCGATATAATGAAAAACACCCTACATTTTTTTGAGAAATATATAGCATCAATCAAGAAAATATTTTTGATAAATTAAATTTTTTTAAAAATAAATAACATTTTCATAAAATATTGTTGAATAATATTTATTAGATATAAATTATTATATACTTTTATGATGTTAAATGTAACTGTTATTAGGTTTAAAAAAATGTTATTTTAAAAAAACATAGTATATTTCAGTTGATGAGTTTTTTGATTTAAAAGTGTAAATTATAATATTTAAATAAATATTTTTATAAAATAACTTTTTTGTTGAAATAAACACATCAAAATTTAACAACATTTAGTTTTTTATATTTTTATTAGAGAGGGGAATTTTTTGAAAAAAATAAATATGGTATAAATTTACATTACGTATTATGGAATCACGATGACAAAAAAGTGATGTGATATATGAAATTAACAATATAAAATACCCAATACAAATGATTCATTTAAAATATTGTTTTATTGAAATTATTTAATTTATTTTGTAAAACATTAAATAATACTCCAATACATATATTATATTTTGTTGTTTTAAAATAATTTTCCTACAAACAAGACTCAATTCCACATCAACAAGGGTATTATTTTAATGAGATCTGTTCTAAAATTTTAGAAATAATTAAAACCAATTAACATTAGTATAAATCATTTGAAAAATTCATTTTAGGGTTTTTTCATTTTTATTACAGTATCCTATATAGTCCAAAACCTAATATTGGAAATTAATAAATAATTATTTCCTTTATTTCCTTATAAACCTATCAAAATTGCCAATAATCATAACTCAAAAAAATTTCAACATGAAATTAATCTAACATTCCAACTCTATATACCTCCCAAGGTGCACAAAAGCTCATAATAATTTCATCTCAAGATTTTAGAAGCATCCTCTCAAGTTAAGGGATCATATCCTTTTCTTATTTATTCAATAACCACGTGTTCATTATGCCTTTTAATTTTCCTTTTTTATTGTTAAGATATATTATTAAGTATTCATCCTACTATAATTATTATTTAAAAGGGATGAGATATCTCTTTCATTCTCAATAATATCATCGTTGAATATTTATTTACCATTATTATGTTGCGAAATGATCCTGTGATTGTTTCATGCCAATCATTTTTTTAATGAATACCCACTCCATTTCTACTCAATGGTATTCTCATAGATGTACCTATCATTAAATGGTTGAGTAATTCTATGTATTTAACCCACACTCCTTAACCATGTGATTAAATGTGATGAAATATGATCCTATGTTTAATGATCTATGTTAAATTCTTATGAATGAACATAACATGAATGTGATAGGTGGGACTATATCTATATATCCCTCCAATGAATTGGGTAATGTTTTAATATCATTATATTCTATGTATGGTGTTTGGTAGGGTATAATAATCACACTATACTATTTTTTGTTGGTGGTTATCTTTGATTTAAATTTTTTATTTCACATTTAATGTTATTGAAATATCCCCATGTTGCCCTTATGAAATCATGTTATGTCATGAATCATTGTTCAAGATTATTATTATCACCATATTAGGTTTCCTTGATATTACTATTGGATCAAATGTAATTATGTACCTTCTTCCATTATTTTTTTATTCCTTTACTAGTATTTATTTCTCATTGCTTTTTTATGCATGTCCGTAGATTATCATCAAAAATTTTCGAATGATGATTAAATTTTAGGAACTTGTTAAAGAAGATTTCAATAATGTTGTTGTAATTTTTTAACAAGTTATTATGCTATGTGAATAATTTCTCGAGGAAACCATTATTCAAAATCATCTATCTTTTACTATTTTTTCATATATGTAATAAGTCATGAAATAAGGTGTATTCATGAAAAGGGATATCATAGTTGTCCTTAGATGAAAGTATTTTTATTTATGGTATTATGATTATAAAACACTACTAAAATACTTAAGGATAATACTAAACATATGAACATATTCATTATTGTTTTTAAAGTTTATATTAATTATATTCAATGAAAATACATCTTTTTCTGATATTACAAGTTGAAGTGGCTAAAAGGGGTCATTGAGATGGGATAAATGTTCAATTAGTACAAATAATGGGCCTTAATACACACCTGTTTTGACACTCCTAGGGGATATGCATTAGTAAATTCACAATATCATTATAAACCATTATTAAAGGAAAAATACATATAATATTTTTTTATGAAATAGTTCATGGATAACATAGATTGAAAACTATAAATTAAAAGGTGAAAGGATACATGTCAGTTATGAGTTATACCTTAAATGTACATAGTTTTCCGTTTATATGAATAATAGTTGTAAAATAGTCATCACTAATTTTTCTATTTATTATAGTTAATGATAAGAAATGGGAGGAATTGAGTCAACAATCATTATGAAGAGTAATGTAATGGATACCCAAATGAGGTGACCAACCCTATTGGAGTAGGAATTAGGAACATCATGATAATAATATCTCAATTTACACAATTTTTTGGACTGAAACATGAATTATGATAAATTTGTGAATCCCATAATGAATGAACAAGTTTTAATTGATACCTTTATGTGAAAAAGGCCCAAAAATTAAGTGAAAATTCTTATACTTTAATCATGGAATAGTGGATAAACTCCATTGAAAAGATCTACCTCATCAACTAATGCTCTCAGCAAGAGAATGTCATATTAGTGATTTATATTATAGAAGGAGAAGTTTATCAGTGGTGGATGTTGGTTAAAACTATTAAGCCCTTAGAGGATATCAATGTGATGGAGTGGAAGAACTTATAATTTGTTTCAAAAAATATTGTACACTAACTCCCAAAAATAAAATGGATATATATTTCTGTATCCTCAAGAAAAACGATGATAAATCCATTAGGGTGTATGAAGAAAAATTAACAGGACCTTCACTACACACCTTGGTCTTTTTCATTACCTTAAAAACTAATGCTGACCACATATTTGGTTGGATATAGCCAATTCTATTATGTGAGTTGGACATTTTAGACATTTACAACTATAAGTAAAATGTCTAATGTGCCCTCAATGTTGAAATTGTTATAAAATATTTTAGTTGTTTTATTTGGATAAGAAGTCAAAAAGGAGTCTAATTATGGTGGTATAAAGCATAAGTGTCATGGTTCCATCAAATTATAACATACCACTTTTTAGAATTGTGGGAAAAAATATCACGATAATTTTCAGAGGAGGTTGTGGAAATTATTTTGGTTTGGGAAGGAAGGGAGCCTAGTTAGAGTTTTTTAATGGTGAAAAACATCCAATGTGATGTAAGAAAGGACATATCTAGTCAAACCCATCATATTTTGTATATTTAGGACTGAAATTTATAAGGAAAATATGAAAATAAATTCTATAATCTAAGGGATATCAATTATAACCAACAACAGAAACCACCAAGGCCATGCGAGAAATGGTGAATATATTCCATCACCACTGCCAAGGTGGATCCCAATGATGAAGCGGTGATAGGTAATCTTGTTATTTATTCTATAATATAAAACATATGTTTTGATTCTAGCTCTACACAATCATTAATGTCACACACATTTAACTGATCTATTTCAAGACAACCTAAAAACATTGAAGCTATGTTATCAATCAAGAAAGTGAATGGGTAAATTGATATATCCCATGTATATAACATATCATGTATCCAGATTTTGTGGGATGAATTTCCTATAAAACCTTCTAAATCTTCTATTAGTGGGATTAAATTTTATCCTAGTTATGGAACAATTTTACTTATATATAAGTAACATAATGTTTTTGGAGAACGGAATCAACCTATGTACTATGTATAGCCCTCAGATTCAATACTAGTGAAACGAGGTGGATGAATATACTTTAAAATTATCATATCATGAATGGATATTAATTACTTTTGAGAATGTGTATCTAACTATAATGATTGGTACATAGGAAAATATTAACCTTGATGACATTCCCATTTAAAGATAATTTAATCTATAAATAATGACCAATTATTCCTCTTAAAAAAGAGGTTGAGTTCTCAATCAAAATTATACTAAGAGAATGTAACATTCTTATTGAATTTTATCATAAAAAATGGATATCTATGGATCCTTCAAAAAATTAATATAATTGATGGATGTTCAAGAATAAAATCATTGAAAAAAATCCATAGTTTCCTTGGATGTGTTGGGTAATATCATTGATTTTTGTTAAAATTATATTGATTTTCATTCCAACTAAACAAGATAACACAGAAGGGTGTTATGTTTTTCAAGACTGATGAATATGGAGAGTGACATGAAGAGATGAAGAAAAGTCTAACCACTTAACCTTTATTGACATTACCCACCAGTGGGGAAGGATTTATATTATACAATGATGCATCAAAAAAGGTCTTGGGTTGTGTACTCATAAAATATGACAATGTCATAGCATATTCCTACCTCCAATTAATGATCCTTGACTAGATCATCCCAAATCATATTTATATGTTTTTATATTATTGATGTGATATGGTTTCATGGTGTAAAACTATCTATTGTGTCTCTTTAGAATTTGAGGCTTTCCATGACGTTTAAGTGATTTGTTAATCTAGAACTGGACAGAGAGAAATTAATCACCATTATATATCATCCACATAAATAAGTCCAATAAAAGATAGATATTAAAACCAAATAGGATATGTTGAGATCTTGTTTTATGTATTTCAAAGGTTTTTGTAATCAACACCTTCATGTGGTTATGTTTCAATATAACAATAGCTTTACCTTGACAATTCAGATGGATACTAATAAATCACTCTATGAAAATATTTTTTGAAATCCATATTACCAAGATGAAGTTGGGGAAGAAAATATATCAGGTACTATTCCAGATCATGAAATGAAAGTGAAGGTTAGAGCCATTCAATAACCCATAAGTGAAAAAATTAATAGAAAAGTAACTAATAATAACCAGTATGTTATAGAATTTAATGATTATGAAAAAGTTCTTCCAAGAATTTACCTATGGAATAAGGTAGTATTTTTTGAAAAAAAGTGAAAAATAATCCCTATCTATATTAGTCGCTTAAAAAATATTTTTTCTTTGGGATGTAAGCATATAAATTGGTGCTTCCACTGAACCTCTATCAAGTATATGATGTATTCCATGAATTTACTTGCAGTTGGTCAATAACCAATCCTTCACATGCACTATACTCATCGGTAATACTAGTAGGATGTGATATCACTTATTATGAATAGACAGTGGAGATTTGGGACTATTCAAATAATTTCTTGTAAAATAAGACCACTCACATAGTCATGGTTTTGTGAAAAAACAACCAATTTTAAGAAGCTATATAGCAACATGATTATATGATGAGGCAAAATTATCTTCATTTTTTTTGTATTTGAGTGATTGATTATGAGGGAGAAATTAATTTTATTTGGGGGTAAAATACTGCACCCAATTTTTTTATGAAATATATTTTTTGAATCAATTAATTTATTCAATAGCTTACGTTACACACAACACCATGTTTTAATAACCCATAATGTAGTATTAATATTATCATTCAAAACTAATAATTATAATATATCGATTATGTTTGCTGGTATGGATAAGAATAAAGAAAATTAAAAATTATTTATAGCAGTTTCATATAAAAGAAACATACAGATACAAAAGTACTTAATTTTTACTAAAGTATTTATATATTTTCAAAACATTATTTTCTCAATAAACATTTTTTATTTATTTTTATAAAAAATAATTGATTTTTTTTTGAATTGGTTAGAATATTTACTTCAAAGATATATATTTTATATTCTTAATCTAAATGTAAAAATTATTTTCGATAGAATTCTCTATAATTCATTTCAAATATAAATATTTCAGTTAATGGTGACAAATACTATTTTTTTGAAAAAAATTGATTAAAATTTTTCAATGATCTAAATTATTTTAAAAAATAAAAGTAAATACATTACCATTAAATTGATCGAGGTTATTGGAATCAAATTCCTTTTGACTTTTAATATTACATCTTTATATAATTTTAAAAAAATTTATTTCGAGAACCACTCGTTCTTCATATATGCAGGTTTAATTTTAATTAAAATTTTTCTGCATATGTTAATTGAATTTGGAAAAAATATTAAATATTTGGAATCATAATAATAATTATTATATATATATATTTCAAAATTTTCTGGTAAAAAATAATAGTGAGAAATGTAACAATTAGTCAACCCTGTTAAGGTTAAAATGAGTTCACTGAGGATTAATGTAAAAACATAAGTTGAAAAAATGAACAATAATATTTTCCAAATCCCATTTAGTGTAAATATTTCAACTTTATATCATGTAATTTTAGATAATTATCCATTTTTTTCATTTTGGAAGGATTTGAATTTTGGTACAACAATTTATTTTTGAAAAATTCAATTTGCTTCCCCTCCCCCACATATAATATGGAACCACTCTCTTATCCCTTATTCACATAAAAAAAATTGGTTCTATGAATCCCTTCCCAAATATATTAATTACTTCATTCCCCACATCATGAAAACCTTTTTTTATTAGGAAACCCATCTAAGATGAATGTAGTTGTAAACCTGAAAGAGTTCACTAATGAAGAGGTATAGTCCTTCACTATGTGTGTTGATTTTATTTCATACTCTAACTCATTAGAAAATTATTAAACCACAAATATATAAAAAATATTTTTATAAAAAAATAATATATATTTTAATGTAATTTTCATAACCTGCATATCTATCATCTTCCATCAAGTGAGAAAGAAAACCTTTCATCGTGTTAATGGAGGAGTACCTCCCAAGGAATATATGTTGTTCATGTTCTAACACTGAAAATCAATGAAAAATGTAATGATGGATTTAATGTTTATATATGATATTTTTACATGATTATAATTAGGATTTTATAATATCACTCCTATCATATTACCTTCTAATGTATTGGGAAAAGATAACATCACTTGTGCATATATGTGGACTACCACCTCCATGAATCGATGTGATATGTTTTTCATTTTTCTTTGAATTATATATTTATAAGGATATATTAAATTAATTTTTGTAACACATATTATATAAAAATTAGTACCAGAAGAAGAAATAATATTAATTTTTTTTGATCCATTGAGAAAACAGAAACTTCAGTCATGAGTGCCTAAGACATACCATTTCTATGAACAATGTAAATAATTTTCTATCTATAACATTAATGGTTTACCATAAATTCAAATATAATAAAAATATATGATATTAAATTCTTGGTTTATATTTTGGAGACTATTTAACCATGATTAATATAAATTCACCAAAAATAACAACCCAAAATATACAAGAAAAATTAATTCATTATTACATGAAACATGATTTTAACAAGGAATTATTAATAAACAGATAATAAAAGGTAATAAGTAAATATTATATTGTATGAAATATATGAGTATGGTTTGGGAAAATATTTTTAGTAAAAATATATTAATTATTCCAATGTTTGGAACTTGCATAAAGGAAGTGAAGAATAATCGTAAGGGATATTTTGTCTCACATTTATTTATGTTGGATATATGACATATTATGCACATTTTTCATTTATATGGAGTATATAATGTTCATGAAATTATATTATAATCCTTATCCTTATAATTATGGTATATCGTTATATGTATAAGGTTCTTTATTTCATGGGGAATAAATTTCAAATGTCACTAATGTGGTAAATGTTTTATGTTATAATATAATTATATATGATGATTTTTTATGATTATGATTAAAATTATGACATATTATGAGATATATATAAATAAACTTATTAATTATATTATCCATAGGCTATTTATTCAAATTAAAATAAAATCTTTTCTTTTCGACAATTTTTGATCACACTATTCCCAAATAAATTTTTAAGGGAAAAATGAATCTATTTTTATATTTATTTGAAAATAATTTTTCATCTATGTCAATATAATTTATATTTTTAATGTAATTATTTACTATTATCAAATAATTATTTAAATTAATTTTTCCTTTTTTTGATTTTAATTATTTTAAAATGTATCTTCATATTTTTTTCTAAATATGGAACTCTTGAATTTTTACAAAAATGTGAAATGAATCATTTTTAAATATGTATGGTAGGAATTGTATTTCCAAACACAATGAATGATCAATTATTTTTAAATTGCATTATATGTTTCTATTTTTCTTTTCAAAAAAATTCATTCAATTAACATGTGGGACAGTTTTATATTTTATGTGATTTCTAAATGGAAAAGGATATACTTCCCAACATAATATAATGAGTTCCCTTTAAAAATAATTTTCCATCTATGATGACATATATTTATCTTATGTATGATTTACTATGGATATTATTCTAGGATAAAATATTTATGGTTTATATGGGTGACTTATGTTTATTATGAAAACATTATTATGAAAACCATCTATCTTCCATGGGTTACGTTATGATGAAATGTTTATAAATCTGATTTACATTCTATGTATAACGATACCATGAATGATTTATGATATTGTAGATCACAAATGTATGGATTATTTGAAGGTTGGAACCTATATCTTCATAAATTTTCTTATGTAATGATTTATATTATGTGATCTAAAAGAGAACAAGTGTGGTTCTCCAAATCCTGAAATAGGGTATAAAGGAAGTTATCCCACGAATGAAAGAAGGTTAGCATGAGGTTATCTCATGCCTTAAAAAGAGGGTACACTTTATATTACCCTAAAAATAAGGATGGTACACAGGTGGTTATCCAAGTCCCAACATGTTATGAATTTCATGGAGAGAATCCTTGACATATGATTTTTAATGATTCTATGTATTCTACAAATCTAGTCGTAATCCAGTGTTATGTTCTCATGGATAATGTTCTTTGACTACTTTACAATTCGTGACTTATTAAGAGACAAAATTATTTCAATGACTCAATTTTATGACCAATGGTATTCATGGTAGGGTTTCCAAATGTTATTAGCATGGTCCCGTACATTTATACTAATGTTATGTTCATATATCCCATGTTTATCCTTACTGAGCATCTAAACATGCTCTTTCTTATGTTTCCATTACCAATGTTATTAATAGTTTTTTTAATTAATATATGTCTATGAAGAATACTGTGTGGGATGATCATTATGGAGGTTATTTTAAATCATTCATGTGTTAATAATATTGTTAATATACTCACTAAATACCAAAAGCCTTTATGAACCTAGGGAATCTATTTTTGAAATGTATAGAATATTTATATATTAATATTTAATATATAAGTATGAAAAGTTTGGGTTCCTATAATTACACGATTAAGTTTAATATTTTTTATTTGATGTGACTGCACTCACTTATTTAAAATGCTATTAATTGACAATCATTCACCATGATGGTTCATGTAATTTATATGAGTTTGATTATTCTTTTATGTGGTAACATGTAATTCTACCAAAAAATTAATTAATTAACTATTTATATATAAAATTCAATGACATGATCATGAGATGAAACTGTTGATTAATCCATTGAGTGAATATTATATTAACATAGACCTTAAGGGAAAATCCTTGATTCATGATTCTTAGGGCATGGGATAAAAAATTCACCCTTGAGAGGTGTTAAAAACATGTATAGTACACCACCAAAACATGACCGAATATATTTCATTGATTTTAATTTTAATTATACAAGAATACATTCATATAGTCATGGGGTTATCATGAATAAAAAATACTAACAAATTTTTTAATCAAGGCGCATTTTCTATTACACATTTAATGATGAAAAATGATATACATAGATTATAATTTATTAAATAATTATTAAAAATGATGATTTGAATTAAATAAAAAAATATGAAAATAACATACATTCATTGGTCGCTCAATGGATCATGGTCAATATATACTTATTAAAATCAATCATATTTATTAAATTTGTGATGAATTCTTCTTAGGTAGTTTTTAGTGAATTAAAATAATTTAAATGTAATTTGAATTTATTAGACACATGTCAAACAATTTAAAAAAATATTAAAATAAATTAAAAATATTATTTAAAATATTTATAATTTTTTCAATTATTATTCGGGATGATCAAGGATGTTTAAACACCCAATTATGTGTTTCGATTTGCAGAAAGATGTTCGCAATTGGAGGACATGTTGAGAAAAACGTGACTCGGTTTTCTTGGGGTCAGGGTGACTTGATAGGGTTATAGGTCAAAGTTGGAACACACCTACACACTATGTGCAAGAACAGGGTTAGGGTTACCATAACACATCACAACATATTATAATTTTAAACTTTTTTATTATACAGATGTTACTACCCTCATTCCATTATTTACATAATTTACTATCCCCTTCCCAAATTCTATGCATGATATACATGGGGTTCATTTAAGTTTGGATGGTCCTTTGGCCTTCTATTTTTATTAATTTCTGATAACCCCAATTTTAAGGGTTTATGGGGATCCGTAACATGAATCATAGGATTTGTGACATTGCATGACCTGAATGTCTTAGAGGAATTCATCAAGAATATATATACCTGGAACTACACCTCCCTAGAATCTACATCATGATGTCATCTCTTTACCTTTGCATGGTAGTTCGCATAGGCTTCCTTTGTATGCATAGGAAGGTCCATATGGAAATTTGCATACCCTATCATTCTTCCATTATATAAGTTCTACTCTAGTGAATGTGCTTTCTCCGAATACTAATCTGGAGCTTTTCCATCGTATAGTATACCTGGTCTATTTAAGAATAATTTCATGTTCACCAAAGGCCATGAGGTGGCCCAAAGGCCTTGAGGAGGATAGATGGCCTTGATTGTCCTGAAGGCCTTGATGTATCCCAAATTTTTTACTAACCAGAAGGCCTTGGGTGGCCCGAAGGCTTTCATGGACTTGAGGATCAAACCAGTGGCCCGAAATCCCAAATAGGTGAATAGTTATGGATTCTATAGTACTAAACAGTACATGATATAGTGTCATAGTACCTACTACAATACTATTACAGAACCCCATAAATATGTCTCTACCAAGATTTGATATTAGGTCCCTTGGATGTAGTTTTCGAGTCCTCCCTAACTGGGCTGAGGATCATGTGCTACATGGGGTTCATTTTATTTTTTATTTTTTCATTTAACCAAGTCCATGACTTATGGTTGAAAAAATATGGAGGATTCTTTACCACAAAATTCACCCCTATCGACACCCCAGGTCTACCATCTATCCTTCAATTAATATTATTTTGAAAATACTATAATTATGGATTGAAAAAATTAAAAATACATAAGTATAATAAAAATTAAATGTGCAAGGTGTTTTTCATTTGAATCACGAGCCACTAATGAACTACCCAATTGAAAGCCCCTTATCATTTACGTTCCACACAAACACACATATAATTTCCCAAATTTTCAGAAATGAACGATTGGGAAAATTTTGTTTGAGGTGTGGAAATCATTACCCCCAACCCCATATAGAATATATATATATATATATTACAATATATATAAATATATATGTGTGTGAATATATATTTATATATATATTTGTGTGTGTGTGTGTGTTTTTTTGAAATAAAGTCTTTTTAATTCATACTTCACTGATACTGATTTTTAGGGGGATGGATCCCGAACAGGTTTGGATCCAACCATTTATTCTGTATTAATATTGTCAGTCACCAGTGAAAGAAAAATTATTTAGCGGTGTGTGTGTTTCGATATATATATATATATATATATCAATTATTTCTTGGATTTAATTACAAACAATTATTTTCTTTCAATCTTTAGATGACCATAAATCGGTCATTTAATCTCTAATTAATGAACCCTATAAGTCCATGAGACCACGGTGACACCCCAATTTGGAATAAATAGAAAATTAAATTTAATTAAATTCAATTATATGAATTAGTCCTTATTACACCAATTTAAGGAAATCAAATCTTTAGTAGAATCAGAAAATACGGTATATTAAAATTTTCTGGATCAGACATGTGTTAAAACATCAAATCCATTATACCCTATTCCAGATTCATCTATGGATCATGTGTAATTTTACAAAGCATGAATAACTAGTAATGGGAATTTGATGATAAAAAATAACTATTTCATATTTAATTAGAAACACATTTTTCACGTTGTCACTGATTGTATCTTAAAGGAATCTAATGTAAAACCCTTAAGTTCATCCACATGAATTCTGGATGCTTGATGGAACCTAAACCCACAAAATCTAGGTGATTTAATTAAAAACGAGTGGCTCCAAATAGTTTTATTAATAATGGGAGATCTTATAATAACCGATTTTTAGATTGTATAAGTAATTTTCATATTTATTAATATGAATTACTGATTTATATTTGTTATAAAAAATAATGATCCTTAATAAAAAAAATTGTTTTAAATAACTCTTTTCATATAAGGATTCATTTAAAAGTTGAATTTAAAATTTTTATAATATTAATTTTAAAAAATGGAAATTATTTTTTAATTCAGAATATCAAAATTTACATTGGGTGAAATTTTTGGATTTTTTAGAAAATATTTTTTTTAGTGAAAAGAGAAAAATATATATATATATTTTATAAAGACTTTTGTTTTAATTAAAATAAATAATTTATAAACATGAAATATTTTCTAAATATTATTTAATGTAACATAAATAAATTTTTTGTATATTTATTCCACTTAATTAAGTTTGAATCTCCTTAATATGGGTTTTTAGTATAAGTTTGTTTTTTTATTTTAAAAACAGGGTTTCTAAGAAGCATTTTAAAATGAATAATATTTCCCCTTTTTAATTAGCTAAACTAACCACTAATATGGAATGTTTAAAATGAAGATTTTATATTTTATATATAAATATTAATTTAAATTATAAATTTATTATTATTATTCATTGTGTTAATATACAATTATCTTTTACATGAAAAGTAAACTTATTAAAAACCACCATTCTCACAACATCTGTGGGATTAATTTTAAATTAACAATTTCCCCTTATAAGAATGGAATTCTGGAAAATGGATTGAATATTTGGAATCAGAATAATATATTTTATCGAATAAGGTCAACTTTATTATTTACTAAAATTAATAGTGAAACAGTTAAATTTTTTTACCATAGTTAATGTACAAATGGGTTTATAGGGGGTTAAAATAAAAGGATAAGGGTAAAAATGACCTATAAACATGTAATTTTTTAATTAAATTATTTATATAATTATTCATCTATTTATATATATTGTCCTATTTTGGACCATTTTTGCATAGGAAAAATGTGGAAGCACTCAATTATTTTCAAAAATACCATGTGTATCTTCTCCACCACTTATAAAAGGTCATCCCATCTCCTCCTCCCTTCTCACCTTCAAAATAAATTGGTTTAGAAAATTCCAACAATAGTATTTCCCAAATTCCATTACCTAAGGATATATTCCTTGGTATGGGAAAAAATAAAACATATTAATTCCTTTAGTGTAAACATAAGGTGGATACTTGAAAAGGAGTTAATGTTGATCAATGATCTTTTTGTTTTATTTATTTCTCCACCACATAAATTATCCATAATCCATGTTAATATAATATAATAATTATATTACATATAAATAGATGTTATTATTTTAATTTAATAACCTATATCATTTCTGTCTTCTATCAAATGGTTTACAAAATAACCGTTCATGTGTACGGTTAACAACCACATTAAAATATAAGGTAGTTAATTTTTTCCATTACCACCTATCACGGTTTGGAATGATGATAGATCTAAATTATATATATGATATTTATTAAATAATTATAAATCATTATTTATTATATCATATATACATTTTTTACATTATATTCCATATGGGATATGACAATGTCACTCGTGTGTATAGTGGACTACCACCTCACGATGTGATGTGATTCCTTTTTCATTATCACATTATATAGATGGTAATAAGGGTAATGATAATGAATATATATGATATAAATTACATAATTTTGATAATAATGACATATTTATCATTCTTAATGATTAATATATCAATTTATTTCATACATTTTCACTCAATGAAAAAAATCATAACGTTGTTCATGAATGAGTGGATGACCGCCTCGTTGATGTGATGCAATTAATTTTGTCATCATTATGTAAAAAGAATGATATATATTAGTATATATAAATAAAAAATAATGTATTTATGATAATATAATAATTATTAAAAAACAAAATATTACTTATCTTCTTTCTATATTGATCAATGTAAAATGGAAATGTTACTCATGTGTACGTGTGACCTATCATCTCTATGATCGTAATGTTAGTTCATTTTTCAAAACAATATTTCATGATTTGTTAAAAATGTATAATTTATGTATAAATATGATAATTATTCCACAATTATTATTCTATTTATTTTTAAATAATGAACTCTTTTACCATGTTCGACCAATACATGACATTTTTGACACATAAGCAGAATGTGGTCAACACATCCAATGTAAACTTAACTGATTATATAATAGTACACATAATAATAAAAGGTGAAAAAATATTAATAAATAATAAAATTATTCTAAATAAGATAAATAATTTACACATGTTTATTATTAAGGAATATAATGATACACATGACATATAAGACTCAAGGTAGGGACATGGTCTCAATTTCATTTCGGTAATTCACATTTTGATGTTATGCCCCTATATCATTTGATGAGGTGTATATATATATCCCCTTTGAAATGTTATATCAATAGTTTTTATTTTATCATGGTATTTAATGTTTTTAATATTATTATTTTATTTATATTTTTATTTAAATATTTACAATGGGATAATGGAACTTTTATCTTAACAAATCCAATTTTAAAGTCTTCCTTATAACACTTTTTCAATTCTGTCTGAATATTTTTAAAATAATGTTTGAAATGTTTTTTTAGAACTAATATATTTATAAATATTATTTTATATTATTTCAAATTGTTTTCCAATGGAATTTTTCTATATGTTTTAAATGAAACGTTTTTAAAAATGACAGTTGTAATGTTCTATTTATAAAGTATGTGGTGTTAATGAATTTTCCAACCACCGTGACTATTATTTTATTTCTAGATTCATTTAAAATCATACATGATTTAATAAACGAACAACATCTTTCATTTTTTCTGTAATTTGGTACTGAAAATGTTTTTCAAAATAAAAAGGTATCTTGATATAGAAATGTTATTTGTATAAAAGATTTAAATATGTTTTCATTTGTTTTTGATGAAAAATGAAAGCATAAAATCCTTTATTCATGTTATAGTTATTTGAAATTATATATTATGGGTTCACCTAGATAGGGTTGAGTGAGACCATTATAGATTACATGATGGGTTTTCCTAAATATTTCTCCAATTTCCTTAGTAATTATTATTTTCTTCAGATAATTATATTAGATGTTGGTCGTACGGTTAATCCAATTAGCAAGGGTTTCGTAATGGTTCTGTAAGGTTTCTATGAGTTTATTTCCCAATATATCCAAATAGATTTTATATACTTTATAATGAGTTTTAATGAAGACCATTTAATTTCAAAAGGTAAAATAAATGATCCTTTCAAATGAATAATAATTCCCTTTTAGTGTAAAAAGTAATGTTTTTTTGAAAAGATTTCTCATGGGATTTCATGTATTTCACTAGACTAAACGTTTTCCTCTTAAATATATATTTTAATGAGTTTTTTTGTGGTTATATGAAATTTTTATAAATTGTTTCACACGTTTTATTTATGTTTAAGAGAAAATAAGGGGTAAAGATAAATTTAGAGAATATTTTTCATGAAAATAAATCATTGTTTTTTATAAGTTTTATATTGAGAAAAAAATGGATATTGATCTGAATTTTACACATTTTATGATATGATTTATTTATATATGAGTTATGAACTAATTATATAAAATTATAAAACTAATAAATAATAAAATTTAAAGAATGTAAATTTTTGACATAAACATAGGATTGCATAATTTTTAAGGTCAGGTTCTTATAGATTTCGCTACTTATAAATGAACATGGATCAAGAAATCCTTGATCATCCAATTAGTATTTCTCTAAAGGGCATGAATTGGGGGGTGGATTCACTAAAAACTTACTCATACTATTTTGTGTCGATAAAAAATCATGTATACATAGGTTATAGAATCTATAAATTGTGTTTAGATACTTATGCAAGTTAAACCTTTAAATCTACCTAAAAATTAAAAAAGGACACATAAAAATTCTTCTAACGATGTAGATATTTTACCACTTGCTTGTAATAAATAAGTTAAAATCCATGAACCTAGTGGCTTAAATCCAGTGGTGATTGTTTTATTAGAATAACATAAAAGGGATAATGTCCCAAATGAATGAGTATTTTAGTAGTTTTGGTAAACTAGATCAATAATTTAATCTCATATTACATTTTGAAACATTATATCTAGTAAAATATATTTTTTATAACATAACTATTCTGGCTATAATTTATTTTCATATCATTAACAACACCCTTTTTGACATCTCTATGTTGGGAGAAATAATATGGGTGAGCTAATATTCTTTTAAAGTGTTACATGCAATGTAATTTATGATAGAATAAATATGGAATAATCTATATGACAAGGTAAATAACTGAATAAATATGTTATTTAATCAATAACTTGATCTTGAAGAATAATATGGCTGGTGTAAATGAAGATCAAATGATGGAATATAGATAATCTCATGAGTGTGAAACATATCCATTGTTCTCATAAGTATTAAATTAATCATGTGTACATAAATAACTAATTTTATAATGATGAGATCCATAATTTTAGATATCATAAACTAACCTTCAGTTATTTATTTAAAGAAACTATACATAAATATGTAATTCCTCCACCAAATAACCAAACTATTTTGTCTCATGAGACATAAAAATCCTATAGGGTCTATATTGAGACCCTACCATCACTTACTAATTAAAATGAATTCATAATATGAATAGTGATAATAATAATTAAATATATGATCAATTAATATTTTTATAAAAAACCCATCCTAAGAAATGTTAATATATAGAAAATGATACTAATTACAAACTGTCAAAATAAATAATAATGATTGGATTATTACAACATATTATAATTGAATTACATGTAACATAGATTATTATTATCATTTACAAAAAATCTAATAAGAACATTAAAATAATTCTTGAGGAAATTTAAAATTTTACTTATAGAATCACATATAAAAATATAAAGTAAAAAAATATTAGAAAATGATTTTTATTGAAAAGGAACCATGGAATCATTTAAATGAATATTTTTTTTGAATTTAGTTGTCATATATTCATGCTGAACATATTAAAACCTATATTTCTCATCTTTTTAATAAAAATTAAGAAAGAAAATCACATGGAAAATTATAGGAAAACACATTTTAAACCATTTTATAAAATTCAAAAATGAGTAACAATTTAATTGATGAATAATTTAAAAATAATAAAAATATTCATTACTATTTTTTAATAGAAAATATTGACGTGGGAGGAAAATATTCCCAAATGAGTAGAAAAAAATTCCAATGTTCCTTATAAACATTATTTATGTATCTTGAGTAATTAGTGGGAGGAAAATAAAATTAAAACACATAAATTATAAAATAACCCTTGGATAAATAACAGATATTGGTTTTAATATAAAGATATAAGATAATTCCCCCCAATGGAGGCTTAAACATACACTATCACAGATAATTTAGAGATTGTGAAATAAATACATACCGCTTTGGTAAATTTTAAATCATAACACCATTAAATATTTAAGATCCAAATAATCATTAAATACCATGAATATCAATGGAATCATTATTTATCATATCAAAGGTGAAGTATATACACCTTATAATATCAGTTAGGTGTATAACATAATATTTTTCGAAAGAAGAAAATCTGAAATGAACAACCCTTAAAGAGATTATATCAATGAATAGTAAATTAATAAATGATGTGATTATATATAAAAAATTTAAATCCATAAAAAATGGAAATAAAATTAATGTAATCATTGGTAATTTAACACATATTCATAAAATACCTAATAAATTTTAAGAACAACCTAATGAATGGAAATTGAGTAAAGAAACCCCTTACCACATGGTAACTTTTGTGTCAAATCACCCTGGATAAAATAATTTAAACAGAACCATTAAATAAAATGAATTTCTGAGGATTCATGATATAATATTTAAAAGTGTTGTATATACACCATATAAAATATTAAGAGAATAATAATATTATATTCCTTAATGAATGGAAATTTAGATGAAATCACATAAATGAGGTCTGACTAATCACATACGTTATTTATCTTCTAGAATAATAATTTAATTTTAATTATTTATATGATAATTAACCTTTTTAAAAATATTAGTCATTTAATTTTATTTATTTCCATACTATAATGATTTAATTAATCCATTATGTTGACGTCATACACTTTAAAAATATTTGATTCTTATAAAAATGGATTTAGTCAGGGGAATATGATAGAATAGTCATTTTTAAATCATATGCAATGTAATAATAATAAAAATTATAATTTATATTAATAAATTATATGTTTAAAACAAACAATGAAATATGGTTATGAAAAATGAACCACGTTACAATCATGGAGATGGTATGTCATAAGTACGCATAAGTAATAATTTGTTTTTTAAATGACAATTATGGAAAGAGAATAAGTATTAATTTGTCATCCCATAATGATAATTGAATCATGAAAAACATATTATTACATTCAATAAAACTATTTATATCATCCATGTGCTGTGGTGATGGATAATACATCACATAGCTTTTTGAAGGTGGCATTCTACATGTATACATGGACAACATTATCATTGTTTTATGTATTACAAGGTTAGAAAGTAAATGAAATATTATATTTATAGAATCATAAAAATTCCATGAAGATATTATATGAAAATTAAATACTTAATTATAATGATATGTGAGTGGATTTGATAGAAAACGAATTACATCTCTTCTTGAGGCCATAGTCTCCCATACACTTGAACGATGGTTTTATTTCTAATTTAATGGAAATGGAGATGAATTGAGGATATTAAATTAATATTAAAACATCTATTTATATGTTATATATTTGTGTTATTATATCATAATATTTAAAAATTATATGAATGAGCTATAATATGAAATATAATGTAAATATTTGTTTAAGAACAATACATCTTCTTTGGACAATAGCCTTTTCTTTACAGCTTATGCACTGTAAGGTTTGTGTTCTACCAAAAATAAGATCTCTTGAATGTGGGTAAGTATGTTAGAAACTAATTTTGGAAGATTTTTTCAGAAAACGACATTTATGTGTTAATAAAAGAGGATATAAGGTTCCTTTTTATAGGGGAGGAGAGCGACACTTTTTGAATTAATTAAAATATTAAATTAATATTGATTAATTTACATGAGCAAAGGCTCTAAACTAATATAATTAAAATAAAAGATGAACAGGGGACACAATAATAACATTAAATTACATTTGAAAAATTTTAGATTAGGTTCTTACACTAATTTATTTGTTTTAACCCTTATTAACCAGTTTTTATAATTACTAGGATGAAGACATTTTTGACTCTTTATAGTTAAATATATTTAATATAATAGGATAATTTCAACATAAATGGAAAATATTTGTTATTTTTATGTATATCTCAATAAACTATCCTATTATATGAGTTTGAGAAATTTTAAATCATTTAATAGAATATTATAAATAATAGAAAAACATTAATGTCATTTCTTGAGTAGTTCATTCAATTTGACTTTGAAAAAAATTCTGAAAACAATAGAATTTCAATATAATAAAATAAAACATATAAAATATGATATATATATATATATATATATATATTTAATTTAGAGTAATAATTCATTCAAACTATATTACTTTTGACATTTTGAAAATAATTTATTTTATTTTTCTATTAATTTAATAAATATTGTGTGAACATTTCGTAAGAATTTATGGTATTTATTTGATCCATAAAATTTTTAAATAAATTACCATGATAAAAATTCATTAAAATTTAAATGGTTCTTTATAAATTAACATCACTTGTCTTTATAATTTTGAAAAAATATTATATAAATAAAAAAGTGACATTTTATACATTATCTTTTATTTAATTATTATAAAAGTCAAAATCAAATAAATATTGGAGAAAGATTACCCATTTTTGAAACATGGATGTAAATTTACACTATAAACACATATAATAAGATAAATTAATGTGTTATATTAATTTATTAGTCCTGATATTATTATTTTTAACCTCAATTAATCGATTTACCCATATCGTGCTGATAATTATTTACTACGAATACTATTTATAATGATAAGAAGTAAAATGGGAATATTTTTTTAATTTAAACATAATTATTCCAAATATGGAATCCATTTTTCAATATTCAATTCCAATATTTGAAATAAATTAATTTAAAATTTAAAACCATAATGTTTCATGAGAAGGGGGTTTTCATAAATATGCATTTTTAAATGAAAAATTGATTATACATTAACTCTATAAGTAATAATCATAATTTTATGAATTCAAATTCAGACACACACACACACACACACCCACACACTTATATATATATATATCAATTTAATTTATATCTTTCTTCATTAAGGGTTACTCTAATTATTTAAAAGGGATAGTGATTGAGAACTAAAAAATAGTTTTCAGAAAAATACATTTTAAGGAAAAAAAGATTTATACCAAAATCTTTAATTTTTTTGATTTAAATGATATTAATTATATTAGTATTAAAAAAATAATCTTATTTCATATTAAGTAAAAATAAAAAAAATATAATTTTACTTTTACATTACTTGATTCAGTGAAGAGAAATGATAATTTTACAAAAAATCAATATTTTTTTACAATCCAATGAAAACCAATCTTTTCAAAAAAATAAAAAAATTTCAAACAATGATAATTTTTATATAATGATTTTTAAAATTTAATAATATTTATAAGATAATATTTCAAAAAGTCATATAAATTAATTATATTACTTATGTACAAAAATTAAGAAAATCATTTTTTAAGAAATGATATTTTCAAAGAATATAATTACCTTACTAAAAATTGATTACTAATTCATCATAAATTAATAATTATATTTATATTACCTAATAAATTTAGAAAAGGTTATTTATAATTTATTTATTTCTATTAAAAACATCTAATTCAATGTTTTTTTTATAACTGTATCATTTAAATATTATTATTATTTTGTTCGTTTAGACTTGGAGTTGCATGTCATATACACTATTAAACACAATGTAATTGTAAAAATATTGTGGTGTAATATTATCCACCTTAAATAAATTTCATCCATATAATTTTAAATTGATCTCAGTAATCAAGGTTTTGACATAAGAATGTTCCTTTTTTGATAACCCACATCATTAAAAGGGTTGAAAAAATTCCTCTAAAAAGTGGAAAATGGAAATAAAAAATTCATCTTGAATAAAACATAAAAATAATTACGAATTGGATAAAATTAGCTTCAGTGAAAATAGAATATGGAGAAAAAATTAATTTCTTAAAGATAATAGAGTGTGAAAAAGAACAATTAAAATACGATCAATTAATCAAGAATGAATGTAATATGAATTTATTTATTTCAATATCATTTTCCTATAGTTGAGAAATTAATTTTCTATCAAAACTAATAACATAAGGAAATATAATTATATGGAATATATAATGTCATTCGTTATTCAATTTTTAGTACAAACTCATTTGTTATCCAAACGATTAGAATACAAGATTATTTTTTAATGCCCAATGCCCAAAAATAAACAACTAGTGGATAAAATAATTAATAAAATAATACAAACTTATTCATACAATCATTACTAAATATAAAATGGTTTTAATTTTTTTTATAATACCCAAAATGAATAAACCATCATACGAAGAAATAATAAATTATTCCCTAAATTTAAATTAAAAAAAATGTTTAAAAAAATATTTCTTACACAAATAACTTTATATCATAATTAACCCCAACAACCCCAAAATTGAATAATGTTTTACAATAAATTTTTTTATCTAAAAATTTAGCTTACACCTATAAATGAATAATATAAACATTCTAAAATAATTTTTTTACATAAAACCTACTGAGTATATATACCTTAACCCAGAAAAACCTCTCCCTACATATTGATAATCTCCTCAAAATAATAAATATTTGACACTATAATATATTTCTCAAAAACCATAAAAATATTTATCAATGAAAAAATTTATGTAAAAAAATTCCATACTAACCTATACATCATGTTTTCTAGTTGTAGGCACTACACCCTTGTCACCCTTCAGTGGTGGGTTCATGTTTCACAGTGTTGAGGGATTCAATGAATCGTCTCCTATCACATGTTTTAATTTTTTTTCAATTTTTTACATAAAATTCTTATAGATTTCAAAAAAATGTGATTAAAATCCTTCAAAATAACATGAATTTTAAAAAAAACTTTTGATCGTATAGGTATCCATATGATAAAACATATATTCCCAAAATTTAATAACCCACAATTACCTTATAGACAATGATCATATAAACCATAATGGTTATCATTAACTCTATAGTTATGTACATAATATAAAAAATAATTATTCCTTAAATATCATTCTCAATAAAACATTTTTGTAACTAAATGACTAAATTTACATAAATTTCTCCCAAAATATCCTTACTTATATTAAACTACCTGTACATAAAACCCTACAACGGGTATATATGAATTTAATATTATGTTCATACATAGAATTACAAACCCAAGATGATGTAGTAATATCATAGATTTTCATAGGTTCTATTATCTCATTCATCATAATTATTCAAAAATAGAATTTAAATTAATAAAATCATATCCCCCAAGAGTTTCAAACCAGGTGTTCTGTAATGGAACACTCATCATGCACCATAATAATGGATGAAATATAACTGTTTTAAAGGTTATTACACCTATATGCATCTATTAAAAAACCATATATTCTTATAATATTCACATAGGGATTTTTTGTTTGGAAAACCAAATAATATCTAGCTTAAAAAAACTTTACGATGACATTATATACATAGAATTATCCTCAATTTCAGTTATAGGGTTATATTCCCTAATCTATGTTTTATAAAATCTAGTTCAAACGTCTTCTAATAATAATACTATGATACAAAATTAAATACTATGAACTTAATATCTTAGAGTTGGTGGTAAAGTCATTATACTAACATAAGATACATGTGATCACATCCTAATAGTCCGAATAGTTTAGCATTTTTGGTAAACTAGATCAATACTTCAATATCACATTACATTTGAAAAAAATATAACACAATATTTTTTTGATAAAAAATTTATTATCTCTATCATTTCTATTTATAAAAATCATATTAAATTTTTTAAAATCCTATGGAAAGATAAGAAAATAATGGTGATCTTAGAATCTAATTAAGGGTCACATATATAGAATGTTATCAGAAAATAAATAAGGCATAATAAATATAGATAGGTAAATACCTAAATTTACATTAAATTTAATCAATAAAATGAGTATAAAGAATAATATGAAATGAGTAAATAATGATCAAAAGATGAATTATAAATAATTCAAAGATATTGGAACTTGTCTATGGATCTCATAACAGTTCAAATAATATCACAGAAATTAATATATAATTTTATAATTATGGAATCCATAATGTTGGATAACATAAGTTAATTATCAAATCCATTTTATAAAACATCATATATAAATTGTTAAGGACTCTACAAAATACACAAACTAGTTTGTCTCATGAGACCCACTAATGCAACAAGTGTCTATAGAGAGATCCTCCCATAAATTACTAAGTCAAATATATTTGTTACACTAAAGTGTAAAATCGAAATTCATTACATAATAAAAATAAATTTTTTTTTGAAAAAATCACATGAGATGTTATTATTGATAAAGACTAACTAATCCTAAACCATCTAAAAAATGAGTAAGGATTGTATTTTTACAAAATTTCCCAAAGGATTATATATAAAAAAAATATTTTTTATCATTGACTAAAATAAATTATATAAGGAGATCATTTAATTTTTTATAAAATTAAATTTTCAGTTTGAAAATATCCTCTAAAAGAAAATAATTTCCAACATAATAAGAAAACAATTTTATTTGTAAATAACCATTGAATCTTATAATGGAGTCTTCATATCATTATACAATCATGATGTTGAGAAATTATGTTCATGCCAGGTATGTTAAAAAATATTCTTTTCACATTTTTGTTTAAAATTAAAAAAGTAACAAATTCAGAAAATGACTCAAATATTCATGTTAACGAATTTTTCTAAAATGTAATAATTGTTGAAAATCTATGTATTAAATTATTGGATAATCATAAAAATATTATTTAAAAAATTTTATAGAAAATATGGATTTTTTAGAAAATTATTCTTAACTAAGTATAAATACAATGTATATTTTCCTTAAAACATCATTTTATTATCTTGAGAACTTAAAGAGAGAAAAATTAAAGGAAAATAAACAATTTATAGATATAACCACATAAGAAGAAATTTTTTTAGGTTAAATATAAAAATATAAAATATTTCTGTGAATTGAGACTTAAACACAAATAATCTCGAATAATGACGAGATTGTGAAATAAAATATAAACTATTTTTTAGAATTTTTTTATCAAAACCCATATTCAATAAATTACTTTAGAAGAATATTAGAATATAATGAATTTAATTTTAATCAGGACATATCATATCAAATGGGAATTAGATACACCTCATAAAATCAAATATGTGTATAAAATAACATATGTCCTGAACAAAAATTGAGATAAGGATCCCTTAAAATGATAATATCATTGAAATAATGATTAATAAGGAATTTATTATTTGAAAAAAAAAATTAAATTCACAAAATAAATTTGAAAATAAAATAAAATATAATTGGATTTTATTTCACAAATAATCATGACATAATCAAAGAAGTATAATTATAACCCAACGAATGGGAATTTAGTTAACAAACACCTTACGGTTAGGAAACTTATGAGTAAAATCCACTTTGATAAAATAATGTGAATTTGTAAATAATATTTATTTATTTTTGAAGGATTTATGAAATCACATGTAAAATGGTAGTAAATACACCATGTGGACAAATTAGGTTCATAATAATAAATTATTCCTCAATGAATTAAAATTGAGATGAAATCATGTACTCTAGTTCCGAATCATCCAATAAATTATTTATCTTCTATAATTATAAATTTATATTAATTATTTACTTCATTAAGATAATTTTACAGGCTTATTATTCATTTTATTTTACTTATTACGTTTTTATATTTAATTACATAATCAATTACTTTCATGTTAGATGTTTTGAAAATATTTGGTTCATATGTCCAAAATGACTTTAGTAGGCTGACAATAGTAAAAGAGTAATTATTTCTCCATATTAATAATAATCATGATGATATATTTATCATTTATTTAAATTAATTATAATTTAAAATCCAACTATGAATGATGTATTTTAAGTATCTACTACGAAATTATCCTATAGCTTCTAAACCGTAAGTAAACATGAGTAATGTTTCATTTTTTCAAAGATCATGCTGGAAAGAATGTAAGTATTATTTTATCTTTAAGGAATTATCAATATTTCATAGATACCATATTTTTGATAAATGAACACACATATATATATATATATGTATTTATATATTCAATGTGACGAGGTTATGGAAAACGAATCACATTGCTTTGTGGGGGTGGTAGGCCACATATACACACAAACAACATTATCATTTTTAAATCGATATAAAGGTAAGAGAAGGGATGAAAAGTTATTAAAAAAATTATAAATATGTTATTAATATCATATATAAACATTAAATCCATCATTATAACTAGTCTTGTGAGGTAGTGATTGAAAATGAATTACATCGGTCCATATGGCAGTGGTTCGTCATACACATGAACGATGGTTTCATTTTCCATTTGATGGATATAGGTTATTATAATAATATAACAAAATATATGTATATGGTAGTTAATTATGTTATATTATCATATTTTATGAAAAACATTATAATGAGTTAGAATATGAAATAAAAGGAAAATTACTGGTTAATAATTATACAAATTTTTATAAAACCACATTTTATTTACACCTTAACCCCTTAAAATTTTGAATTATTCAGAACATATGACCCTAGAATATTGCAAGGGATTTTAGGAATGTATTTTTCTTGATATATACCTTACAAAAAGTAATTTGGTGTGTGGATAAAATAGGATATGGGGCGCCTTTTTATAAGGTAGGAGAGGGGCACAATCAGAATTAAATAAAATAATTAATTAATATAATAACTTTCTATAAAAAAATATCAAAAGCATGTATAATTTTAATATAGGACAAGAATGTTTCAAAATTATTTCATAAAATAAAATTTGTACATTTTTATATGTGGTTTCTTCCCTTATATATTTTTAACCAATGTCAATCATTTTTGATGATTATCTTTATAATGACAGTTTTACTCTTTGAGGATCAATATAGTTACTATAAAATGAAAATTGTCCCATAAGTGGTCCATAGTTGATATTTTTTATGATATAAATATCACATGGGTGATTAGAAAATATTTAGAAAATTTAAATCATTAAATAGAATATTATTTTTTATAAAAAAATAATAATATCATTTTTGGAGTAGTTCTCCCAAAAATCAGGCACACTACTAGAGTGGATTACATGATTGTCTCTCATGTTTTATGAAACCATTCCCAGATAGTGTGATCCCCACTGAGTTGAAACTACTAAGGTCTCATGGTTTCCTCCCACTATTTAGCAAAACATGTGTAGATGATGTGGCCAACTCTGTACAAGACTAAGGATGATACATTGTTTCTACAATATGTTTTCCCAAAACATGTTCCTAACCATTATTCCAAAGAAGAGTCCCCAAATATTAAATTTTAAAACAAGGAAAATACTAATCACAATATAAAATTCAACAAAAAAATACAAAAAATAAATGTGACATTTTAGGTATTCACCATTCTCTTCACTATAAAAATTTTATCCCCTATAAATTCCACTCCTAGAAAGGCATCAATAACAAATTACAAGTGAAATGAGAATATAAACTCCCTAAGATAATGATCTAACTGAGTTCCAACTCATAAAATTTGAAAAAATACATAGTATCCTAAAAATTTTATTTTCAAGAAAACACACAATAAATCATAACTACTGAAACCCTAAAGATCCTAATAATAGAATATTAACAAAACAAAACATAGGGATGACTAATTTAGTGATTTTTCAAAGTTTTAGAAACTCAATTAAACACAAATAAAAAATAGAATATGATCTTTCCTTGTAAAAAACTATATCAAAGTACATGTCAACACTAATACATCGAAAATATCTGAGTTCAGAAAAGATACACCAAAAAACATACCACAATACCATTTTCCTAGATTAAAAGTCCCAAGACCATGGTAAAAAACACATAATATCTTCATGTCTCCCCATCTTTTATAATTAACATATAATGGTAAAACACTAGATATACACATAAACAATAATAATATCCAAAAACCCTCAAATATTCTATCCATAAGTAACCAACTCAAAACAAAAAAATAGAGAACATACTTAAGAAGCATCGACAAAATTTTTAGAACACAAAAAACATTGAACACAGTCTACTAATATTAGAGTAACACCCCAAATATGAACATTCCTCAATAAGTAATGAAATGGATCTGACTTTGGGTCATGTGAATATAATAAGGATAAATCACTTTCAAACACGAGGAATGAATTCCCATGGTGAAACCAAATATAAAATCCCATTTTGGCTCTCAAAGTATACTTGAAATCCATAATATTGACCCTGATTGACATCCCATACCTATGGAATTCCATTTTAATCTATCAAACCTAAAACCATGGTTAACATAGTGAATAAAGTATAATGATAAAAAGAATAAATGAGGCATTAAATTCTTAAAAAGAACTTGAATAAATCCAAACGAAATTTCACCAATTAGAATAATTGAAATGTATCATAAAAAATAGGGAAAATGTATAAAAAACAAGATCACAAATTAGGATGCTCCATGAACAAAATATAATCCTATGAATCTCCATGTGGAAGAAAAAACCATGATCACCTATCAAGTTAGTGATGGGTCTAAGGCCAACTAATTTTATGTTGGTTCAAAGTGAAAAAACCTCTAGAAGTTACCAGGATGGGCACACTAATGACACATACTTGGAGATTTCACAAAGGATTGTCTAAGATTCCCAAACATCTAAAACTGGTATCAAATAATTGTATTCCACTTCTTATCCACTATAAAAATATTAACAACACAAGTTAGGGTTGAAAAATCTATTTTCACCAACCATTATAATGATAATTATTCCTAAACAATTACCTAATTGATAATTTCCCTGATGTGAGTAAGGACAAAAAATAACACTATAGAATTGAGACCAAGATGAAGGCCTCTAGAAAATATAAAATTCCTTTTTGGATCATTGCCAACTGACTCGATAGATAAAGGATCCAATCTAGTTAAATCTTCAGTTTAGGCTTTCACTAACTTATTGAATTGATAAATAATTTAGAATTCCTTAAATTAAAAAAATATTAATTTCTTCAGATAAAACCAATTAATGAAGTCATCCTAGATATATTACCATGAAAGATATTCAAGTTTTTGGGAAGATATAACATGTTTCCACCAATTCAAATAGAAAAATTCAAACAAAGGAGTTATGTACCTTACCCTAGAGGATTCTATATTTTATATAGACTCAATTATATATTAGATCATAGATAAACACTCTATTACCACATGAAATTATTGATCACCACCAAAAACATCTATATAATGATTCAAAAACACTGACATGTGATCCCAAAGTTAATAATAAATAGAAGTTTCCCTTTATCTAGATTTTGTGTAGAGTCTGAAAAGTGAAGGATTTATTTAAATCAGTATATATTTTACCATAGATATTCCATTTTAGACTCAACAACAACTTTTTATGGGTTATATTATCGATCATACAAAAAATTTTAATCAAATAAATACAAGTACCGACATAATGGAAAAGTGGTAAAAACCAAAATAAATTAAGATTATAAAACACCCATGGAATCGTTATTTCAAAATTATAAACATGGACATATTTCCATCTCTTAAAAAAAAATGGGTTCCACACATTAAAAAGTGATCTAACACAACATCAAATATTAATTCATTTATTGGAACCCAATTTTCCTTTAAATCACACATTGGAAACAATACATGAAATTCACTATTTAAAATCCTTGAATTTATTTCCTTGAAAACCATCACAAAAAAATTCATTTCATCAACTTATATTATTTTTATTATATTTAAAAAACATTTTCACAAAATAAACTCAATATTCCCAAAATGGTTTTCAAGTAATCATAAATACCAAATATAAAAAGTGTTTTAATAAAATATGATAAAAATATATTTAAAACAAAAAAATATATTATTGACTACTAATAATAATAATCATCAAACACAAGAGGGGATAAAAGCATTAAAGGATGAAATTAACCATGAAATACAAAATTACACCATTATACATGGTTTTTGAGACCATAAACTAACCATATGAGTTCCACTGGAGTTGTTATGAATAGTCCACATGGTCTGTGCATGGTTTGATAGACTATGCACCTTAAGCGTACACTACCTAAAATTTCCTCTAGTTTCACTCTAATAATATAAATCTCCCATGAATTTTCTAATTATTTTACTATAACTCATATTATTAGAACACCAAAAAAATAACCCATCTATAGACCACCATAAATCCAAAAACTAATGAAGTATCTTGAACAACCCTTGAAACTCTAGGAATAGAATAATAAAAACCTAGCCCATAATTCCTTTACCCTAACTTCTAAAGCAATGATAGAGGTAAGTAACATATAACCTTACCCTAGGTTAATATAGGATTTCTATACCATTTTTAGATAATCAAATGGGTTAGTCTGACACGCCACCCAAGCTTCCCCGCAATAATCCCCAAGGACCATTCCTGATCGTTTAGGGAAGAAGAAAATGCCTAGCTTAACATAATTGATCACATGGGAATGAGTTAGATATCACTAAAAACTCAGATCAAAAATGATTTATTCTAGTAAATATGTGTGATAAATCTTTACATTGGATTAACATTCCAAAATAAATAAATGAAATTAAAAAATAGACAACTAAAAAATGCATAAATCTCAACATAAATGAAAATATTTTTCGACAAAATTTTCGACAAATGAATCAAATTTTATATACATATTTTAAATAACCAAAATAATGATATAAAAATAAAATTAAATAAAATAACATGGTTTACATGGATTATACATTAGATGACCCAAAACTTTCTAATTAATACTGGTTAAAACCCATAACATCTCTATATGACTCATAAGTCACCACCGTAACCTAAAGATCATCCACATCCCAACGGAGAGTGGTAGAAAATCAACCTAAAATCTATAACAGAATTACCAATAAAAACATGAATACTGCATAACTAATAATTTGAGTATTTAGGATATGGAACAATGGACAATAGGTTACCAAAATGAGTATATTACATTCATTTTCTATAAATAAAACAAGTTTACTAATAACATCCCAAAACAATCACTCTATATCTATTACTAAAAACATATGATTATAATTTCTGGTCTTGATACCAAAAAATTGTACCCTATTTTTTCAATAAAACCCATACAATCCTAAATTGAAATAATGGCGCACTTTATTTCCCAAATACCATTTCGGTTTATAATTTTATATAATTAATACAATCTACTATATAAGTAACACTCACGACTCTGAGATAGTTATTCTCCCACTATAACTATATTATCATATTCATTGTTAAGTATTCTATATATACGCTAAAATTTACCATATCTGAAACCATTTTAGACATAAAAAATTTATTTTATATTGTACAAATGAAAAAAATGAAAAATTAGAAGGGTAAGATCAACTTCTCTACAAGGTTATAAATAAGAATTAACAACTTAATTTGATCAGTGAGTGTAGCGTGAGTATATGGGTATGATGAAATAATCAAAGTGTATGTTTATAACATAATATAATTCACACCAACAAATACATTGATCATGAATCATGAAATATAGAATAATTATTTACCATAGGATGAAATTCACAAGAATTAATATTCCTGATAAATCTATTATCAACATTATTAAAAGGAAAAATTCATAACCTCAAGTAAGATTAAATAAAATTTATTGGTCGCTTGAGTAATTCTCATCCTAGAACCCTTATAGAAATATTTTAATTATAATATCCATTCTACCAATATCCAATATAATTATCTAGAGAATATAATAATTTCCTAATGCATTGGAGTTACATCTAGTTGGACCCATCATATAAGCTATATTGTTATCACACAAAATCTATAATGGTCCCAACTAGAAATAAAAATATAAAATAACTATAACATTAACAAATTCCATATAACATTAATCACGTCATAAAAATAATAGAAACATCCATTATTAAATTCATATCATTATTAAACCATGAAAAGGAAATGGGTTCTATGAAAATGCCTTTAAAACCAACATAATATATCCATATAAATAATGGGTATGTGATCAATAAAAAATATTCATATTAGAGTATAAATAACATTAAAGGGATTGGACATTGATTAATTGAAATACCATTAAATGACCATTAAAACAATTATTGAGTAAAATATGATTTTTTACAATAAAAATAAATTTTAAAATCTAAAAAATTAACTGAATTTACAAACATCATTTTCATTGAAAATAAATATTTGAAATTATAATATACTATTCAATGATAATAATTTTCATGTTGGTGGAAAACAACATCCCTATTGTAAATGTTAAAATACATTCTTTTAAATCATTCTGTAAAAGGTATCCTAATATAACCCATTTTAAAAAGTGCTATAAAATGTAAATATTAAAATATTTTAATATAATTTCAATGATCATGTAAAATATCTCCAATAATTCATTAATATCAGTAAAATAATATTTTTGAAATATTTTTTTAAAATAAGGATATGGAATGGAATGATTCCCAATCTAGGAAGAGAGAAAAAATTGGAATCATTTATAAACAATTTACATGATGTTTCATTAATCATTAAAGAAGGAAATGAAAACCAAACATATAAAATAAATTAATATACGTAGATTAAGAAAAATTATTTGGATCAATTAAATAATAATATATGATTTCCCATAGACGAATCCTGAACATAAAAAATCCTGAAGGTATGGAGATTGTAACATAAATCCTTTCCACTTTGGTATATTTTCTATCATAAGTCTCATGAAAGAATAAAATCTATTAATATATTAAATACAATGAACATAAAGATATTAATGATATACCATGTCAAAGTGGAAGTATATAAATCTAATAAAATAATATAGGTCCATATCATAAACATATGTCCCTCAGAAAAGGGAACTTGAGACAAATAACCCTTATAAAGATCATATCATTGAAATGAGAATTAATAAATAAAGAGATTCTATGTAAAAATTATAAATATAAAAATTATAAAGAAATAATAAATAATTTGTAGATCTATTCTAATATAATCCTGAAATAACAATGAATATGAAAATTAGTTACAACACAACATGAGAAAAATGAGTTAGGAAATTGTTTACCACTTGGTATCTTTCATGTCAAATACCATTATTAAAGTTAATTAAAAATAAAAATTCTAATATCATAAAGTAAGAAAATAATCATGACATATAATGTAAAAGGGAAGTATATACACCATATAAATTAAATTATTTTTATTACAATAAAATATGCCTCAATGAAATGAAGTTGAGAATAAATTCCTTACCTCGAGTCCACACTTCCTATATGTGTCCTTCAACACATGTATAATAGACACAAAACAATTATTTAATTATTTAATTTTTTTTCCTAGATTAATATATTATGATCAAAACCTTGGTTTTCAATTATTAAAATGAAATGTTAAATTACATAATCAATTAAGTGCACATTAATTTTTTTAGGGTGTTTGGTCCATAATTTCAAAACAGATTCGATATGTTAATAATTGTCAAATGGGTCATTATTCCATCATCAAAAGAATAAAATCAGGAAATAATTATCATTTTTATAAATCATTTATAATTATAAATCCAATCATTATATATGGTTATGTATAATTAACTATGTTAAAATCATAGAGATGAAAGGCCGTACGTACGTATGAGTAACATTTCCATTTATGAACTGTCATTATGGAAAGAAAGTAAGTTTTATTATATAAATAAGTATTGATTTTTTTAATTAATATCATATTATTTATTAAATTATAATTATATGTTTCATCCACGTGATATGGTGATGAAAAAATAATCACAGTGCTTCGTGGAGGTGGTAGTCCAGAAGAATGCCAGAAGGACTTTATCATTTTTCTATGAAATGAAGGGTTAGAAAATTGGTGTCATATTATCTTTCAAAAATTATAAATATGTCATAAATAATAAACAAACCCTAACAAGAACACACACAGAAACATATATATATATATATATATATATTAAATATATCATTAAAACCATCTGTGATAGGTGGTGAAGGAAAATGAATTAAATCAGTCCGTGAGGCGGTAGTCCACTGCACAAACAAATGATATATTCCATTGCAATTTTATTCTGGTTAGACAATGATATAGGTTATTAAATTAGAATAATAACATATTAGTATATGGTTAATAGTATTTTTTATTGTATTTTATTGGTCAAATAAGATTTTATGGACGTGAAGGAATAAATAAAACAAAAACCATTAGCTAAGAACGACTCATCCTCTTCGAATAACCTATTAATGTTTAGAATAAAAGATTTAATAGGTGGGTTTTATGATTTAAATAGGCCTCTAGGGTGTGAGGAGATATTTAAGGAAGGAATTAGGGTAGTTATTGGATGTACCAAATGGTTCTGTAAGTCTTAGTTAAAGAGAATATGAGATTCCCTTTTATAAGAGATGGGATGGGAACTCTTTGAAATTGCCAAAAGTTTAATTAAATATAAATTAATGTTCAATTTTAAATTGCCCCAAAATGATTTTTTATAACAATTTATGAGTATCATTATGAATAACCTTAAAAAATAAAAAATAGGTAAGTTTTTTATATATTTTATCCCTTGTCTTTTGGTTTTAAAACCACATTAACCCCTTTTACACTTATCATGAAAATAAAGATTCTTACAATTTGAATGTAATGATAGTTACTATAAATAGAAAAAAATCCCATAAATAGAATATAGTTTCTATTATAAACTATATGTTAATAAATTTTCTTAATATAATATTTTTTACAATTTCATATCATGTAATATAATTTTATTGAATATAAAATATTATTAATGTCTATTCATAGAATTATTCTTTATATTAACATTAAAAACAACAGGAATTAAATAAAACAAAAAAAATATTTCATTAAATCCTTGAACAATTATGTTAATCTATAAAATCCATTGATCACACTAATTATCTACAAATATATTTCTATTAATATTTTTAATTCCATTTATTTTATTTTTCTATTAATTGAAGAATTAATGTGTCAGTTTTTTGTAAGCGCTAAAGGTAGTTAATTATTCACTAAACATTTAAAAGAAATTATCAAAATGAATATATAAAATTTATATTTAAATTTAATATTTATAAAATCACATAAATTCTGATTATCTCTATTTTAATAATACAACATATATTAATAAATAGAGAGCGTCATTCTTGAATTTTAATTACAAAAAGATAATAAAGGTAAAAATGAAACAAAAATGTAATAAAATGATATATAAACGATTCCTTGATGAGTATGGAAGATATGTACTTTTATAATAATATTAAATCATGCATTAAGGTCATTTTATAGTCCTTATTATATAATTGATAACCCTAATTACTAGGTTTAACCTTTTCCTTTATAAAAAATTACTATGGTTACGATAAATATTGAATAAAAAGAAAAGGAACCTATTTAAAATTTTTGGACCAAAATTAATAATATCGAATCAATTTTTCATGACACTAAATACCATTGGGGAAAATTTTATTTTAAAAATAAACCGAAAAAATTGATGAACAATGATTTTTCAGAGGAAAGAGATTTTTATAAATAAATTGTGTTTAAACAAAATTCAAATATACAATTCATTTAAAAAGTGATAATTTTATTATTTTAAAAAAAAATTACTAATGAAATTGTTTATCTAATCCAAAAATATAATTTTAATTTATAAATACTTTTAATGGAATATTTATTTTTTTGACATAAATCAATATTTTAAAAAACATTTCAAAATTTCATCATAAGAAAATGTTGATATGATGACTCAAAAAATGATAGTTATTTTATAAAATTGTATTTCTATAAATTTCATAAATTAATTATATAATTATCTAACAAAAATAAATAAAATCCCATTTTTGATGAAAATATATTTTGATGAATAAAATGGATTTATGAATAATAGAGTTCTTATTTTTTAGTCAATAAATAATGAACTTTTATTGATTAGAACCAATATATATTTTAAAATTTATTTAATCCCATTCATAAAAACCTATTTAATAGTTAGGTTACAAAAGTCATCTATAAATAATAATATTTAATAACTTTGTCACAACCCGTCCCCCAGGGCTCGTGTCGGGACTACCCTCAACCCGCCTTCAATAGGCCAGGGGCTGGTGACTAGCACCAGAAAAAAATATCAATAAAAGGGATGCCATTGCCTTTAAAACTGTATACGCACACATCTTACCACATCCCAACACACTGAAAGGTGTAAAAAAGTATACCACTATAAAAAATATGAGTGCAAGTACAAGTGAATGTAAGTGGGCCAGAATACAAACCAAACAAGGAACTGTAAACAATAATGTTTAAAAGGGGACTCTAATAGCCATCCATGGAAAACCCCACATGATCGTGAGAGTGGTGAAGTTATTAGAAGCCAAAGTAGTATATCCTACCCACTTGGTCCTACTAGGACCCAACTGATACTAGGCCACCAATCCCACCGTAATATTCTCCATTAGTCATGTCCCCCGGAGCACCACTATCGAAACATCGATTTTCTACACCAGACACAACACTTGTAGGTGAAACCCATGTAGGGGTGAGTATAACAATAATAAATAGGGACCCTGAGACCCCTTAAGGTTTGTTTCAATCCATGAAGTAAAACACCACAAAGAAAATACCCTATAAGTGAAACCACCATGAAAAACCACAACCACATAGCACGCAGTAAAATACACAGATCACACAAGGTATATAACATAAAGAATAGAAATACTGATGATTATTTATAAAGATAAAAAATCTTATTCCCTTAAGAAGTTACACAGTTGAACCATGAAGAAGTCATTCTATTGCTGATCCACACATTTTCATAAGTCATCGATCCACAAAGTTTCATAAGTTGTCGATCCACTAAGGGTCCTAAGTCATCGATCCACACAGGTTTGTAAGTCTTAGATCCTCATAGGGTCATAATTCATCGATCCACACATAGTAATAATTTGATTTTCCATGATGAAATGCTCTAAGGATAGTACATGTCTGGTCGTGCTACTATTGATCCACATAGGTTCACTCTAATTCCAATCCACAAAGGGTCCCTTTTTACTTGACAGCCATCCACAGGTTTCCTGCACTTTATGTGCTTGGGTTCAGTAGATTCTACTCATTAAGCCATCAGACATACCTCTACTACGATGAAGTCCCATTAAAAAGTAGCATGAAGAACTGCAATGCCATAAGGGTTCCGAAAAAATAGGTGGTGTGTCAATCAGATGAACATTCTGTAAGTTAGAGTCATTTTAATACCGAGGGCCTGGTTGGATTCGAGTTCTATCAAACCCGACAAAAATCCAATTAATTATGTATAACCATAGATATCATTTATTAAAATAAATCTAATTATCATGATAATTTTAATGAAAACATCATATGTTCAAAGTCCTCAACACCCGTTTTAGATGTCCCTGACACCTATTTTCAATCTCCTAGACACCCATTTTGAACATACGATCAATCTCAATATGTTTTTCTAGTATATTGACATTTGGTAAATCTAAAAAATATTTTCTCATGATAGTATCCATAACTGCTAATGTAACCTCACATAAAAACATCATAATCTCTAAATTTATCTAATCCCTTCTCTTATAGCAACTATAAAATCCATGGATCTGCACTCCCAGATTCAGTGAAAAAATATATTCTTTACATTTATCGATTTGATAAAAATAAATGTGACCTCATATTTTCCATCCAATCATAAAAACATGAGAATACAATATTTCTTCACTTACATAAAAAATTAATTTTTTGGTTTAATGTTTTATATAATATAGAAAAATAGTTACATAAACAAAACTCATGACATTTAGAGAGTAATACTACAACTATACCCAAATATTCATATTAAATTTTTTAGCTTCACCATCTCCTATAAAATTCTCCCCATATGAATCATTTCTAGATAATAATTGTTTTTTCTCATTCTTCACAACCGAGGGAAAAGGTAACAGAAGAATTATGAGATAAATTGCTTAATAATAATAAATATAAGTATTAACATTTTAATGCCATCAGTGGGAGAAAGATGAGAAGAAGGGTATGAAGAAATAATAAAAGTTCATGATCATAAAATAAGATAATTCATGACACTAAATACTTGGATCATCATTCATGAAAATTTTTATTAATCTTTACCATTTTACAAGAGTTATAGGATTTAATAATAATGAGAAAAGTCATGTCAACATCGATATAAGGAAACATTTATAACCCAAAGAAAGAATTATGAAAAAATGTTAGTAACATGGGATAAAATCATCATATAACCATTTTAGAACTCTTATATTTGGAATAACCAAACTAATGACTTCAAATATATTTCTATAATAATGCTAATCATTTCCCAATACATTGACACACTATCTGGGTGCACCAATATTATAAGCTATATCGGGCTCACCTATATGAGTTAATGGTTCTGAATAATTTGTAAAACATTTACAAGAGCCATATCATGAATAAAGTACATATAACAATTAACTCATTATAAAAATCATTGAAACATTTTTCTTTCATTTAATAACTAGAATAACATGTCGAAAATAAATAGGTTCCATTACAGTTTCTAGGAAACAATCACAGTCCATATATATAAATATTGATTATTGTATAAGTAAGAAATATTTCCAGTGGTTTAAAATTAAAATAAAGGGGTTTTTATGTTGATGGTTGGAAATACTATTAAAATATCTTTAAAAGCATTATTGAGAAAAATATCTGTTTTTAATATTGAAAATCAAATTATAAAACTAAAAAATCTTAAAAAAATAAAAAAACCATTTCAGTAGTAAATAACCATATAAAATAATAAAGAAATATTCAATCAAAATAATGTTCATGATTATAATAATATCCATTCATGTGGTTGATGTTAAAAATAATCTCACCATTCAATAACTTTGTAAAATGGAGTCCAATGTGACCCATTTGGGAAATTTTATGAAATTTACTTTTTATAACCTTATAAAATAAGGAAAATATTGTATGAAATAGATTTAGGATATGATTAATTTTTAATAAAATAATAAGTTTGAAAACGTTCTGGAAAACATGGATATGGAAGACAAATATTCATAATCTAATAATAAGACATAGTAAACATCTTTTAGAACCAAAATTCATAATTTTTATTTTATAAATAATACGGGAAATGAAAAACCAATCATGTAAAAAAAATAAATAACCCATGGAGATTAAATCAGATATCATTAAAGAAAATATAATCATAATAATCCCCCCAGACGAACCATGAACATAAATCATCTCAAAAGGAAAAGATATCATATCATAAAGCCTTTTCCACTTTTGGAACATTTCTATCATAAGCCTCATGAAAGAATAAAATTAAAAGAAACATTAAATATCTTGAAAATAAGTATATTGATGAAATAAGATCACAAGGGAGAAGTATATACACCTTAAAAAATAAAATAGATTCATATTATAAACATGTTCCCCAAGGATAGAGAGTTTTAGAAAAATAACATTTTCAAAGATCTTATCATTGAATTGAGAATTATTAAATAGGGAGATTTGGTGAAAAAAAAAATTCCAAAAAAATTTGAGATACAAAATAAAAAAATTGAGAAATTTATTCACACATAATCATGTATTAAAAAAGTCAATGGAGAAGAGTTGTAACCCAAAATAAGTAAATTTAGTTTAGAAACCTTTACCACTTGGTAACATTAATGTTAATTCCCCTCGGATAAAATTATTCAAATTGCAACATAAAATAGTAGGAATTATAAAGGTTTCGTAATATAACCTATAAAAGGTTATTATTTACATCGTATAGGAAAGTTTTGGTTTATAAGAATAAAATATGTGTCAATTAATTAAAATTGAAATGGAATCCCATACCTTATGTGAAAACATGATTTATATAACATTCGAAACCTATATAATATGATCATATATATTATTTAATTTATTTAAGACAATAAATTGGATTAATACATTTTTTATAAACCATTTTTTTCATTTTCAACAATGAAATATTTAATTACATGATCAGTTAATTCAATGATAGGTATTTTGAGGATGTTCGGTCCATAATTTCCAAATGAATTTGTTATGTTGATCATGGTCAAAGGGTTAACTATTCCATCACATCTAGAATAATAAAAATTATATAATTATATATTAAATACATCAATAATAAAACTAAATCCAACCATTAAATATGGATATGAAAAAGTATATCTGTTATAATCATGGAGGTGGTATGCCATATGTACAGGTTAATAAAGATTCCATTTTTCAGTGATAATTATATACAATATTGTAAGTATTTTTATATATTTAAATAATGATCATAATATCATAAATATAAAATTATTTATTTAAATACACTTATATATATCATCATTTCAATGTGGGGATAAAAAATAATTACATCACATCGTGGAGGTGGTAGTCCACACTTACACTAAAACGACGTTATAAATTCTCAGTGAATGAAAGGGTAATGAAATATGTGTTATATTATCATTAAAAAAATGATATAAATGTCAATAATTTAATTTATATACATAAAATACATAATTATAACCATCTATGATAGGTGGTGATAAAAAATGAATTATATTAGTCTACGAAGTTGTAGTCCACCTTACAAACAACCAAAAGATTCAATTAAAATATGATGTTGGTTGGAAATGGATATATGTTATAAATATAAGATAATAACATATAATTATTATTTTTATACTGATGTTATTATATAATTTTTGTTAATGAATATTTTATGTAATTGGATGAGGAAATAAAACTAAAATATTCACTTAATAATGATACATTTTCTTTGGACAACCACATATGTTTCACACCAAAAGGTTCTCTGGGATATTTTTATAAAAAATGCCTCTAGAATGAGAGGAGATATGTAATTAATGAATTTGGTAAAGGATCAGATAAAACATAATTTTATTTAAATATAGATTAAATATAGGAATATATTACATTTTATAAGAGAGAGGAGGGGCACAATGGGAATTTTACAAAATATTAAATTAATATAATTGAATTTTCAATAAAAAATGGATCCAAACTGAATTATTTTTAATATATGTAAGGTATGGTTAAAATAGTATCATAAAATTAAAATTAGAAAATTCTTTATTATGTTTTCCCTTATCGTTTGGTATTAAAAAAATTACTAACCTCATTCACACTTAACATGATAATAAGGATTTTTATTATTTTGGGGTAAATATAATTAAAATAAATGGAAACTACCCATAAATGTACCAAGGTTGATTTTATAAACCATATCCCAAACACATATTCTAATATATGAGTTTAGAAATTTTATATCATATAATAAAAAATTATTTATTATAAAATACAATTAATTAAAAAAATTAGAACTATTCATTACATTTTCTTTAATAACATCGAGAAAAAAATATGAATAAATATTTTATTATATTTCTAAAATTTTTTAAAGGTCATAATCACACCCAAATGACATAAAAACTTCAAATAACCAAATATTTTATTACTATAGAAGATATTTATGCATCCAATAAAACTAAAGAAAGTGTTTGGATAATTTTATAGTCCTTATTATATTATTTTTAACACTTAATTACTCTATTTACCTTTTACCATGGTAAAAACAATATTACTGTTACTATCAATATTGTATAAAAATAAATGGATCCTATTAATAAAATTAAGGCCCCATGATTCCAAATATGAAATCTATTTTTTCATGATTAAAAACACATAAGTGAAAGAATAAAAATTAAAATTGAACTAAAAAATGAAAAAATTGGTTTATCAGGATATTTCCAAATAAATTTATATTTTACTAATACTAAAATCAAGAATAAAATTAATTTTTTAAAAAATATTTAATTTTAATAATTAAAAATTATCTAATGATATTTAAGAAATAATCCAAAATATAATTTTTCTATGTAAATACTTTAAAAAAAAATTTGTATTCAATAAAACTGAGTATTTTCTACTATTCAATTAATAATCAATATTTGTAGAGAAATTTCAATATATCAACATATGATAATTTTGATATATAAAATTGAAAATTATATTGATTTCATAAAATAGAATTTATAAATTTTTTATAAATTAATAAAATAATTTTCTCACAAAAACTAACAAAAACCTATTTTGAATGGAAAATTATTTTTGTATAAAAATTTGATTTACTAAAAATAATGTGATTCTTTCATTAGAATGAATCATTAAATTTGAATTGATTTTATATAATATATATATATATATATGTATATATATATATAATCCTATTCTGACCTCCAATTTAATGGTTAGGTTATAACCATCAAATAAAAATAATAATAATTCATGGTTTGACTACGATCGATGTTATATTTTTATGTTACCAAACATAGTCATTCTTTTAAAATCAGGGTATATTAAACATGTTTTTTTATGTAATTAAAAAATAGTGTTTCTTTTCGTTTATTAAAAATGTAAATAAACATACCATACTGTATATAATTTGTCAAAACACACCCTTTGTAAAACACACCTTAAAGAGTACCTACTAAGGTAGTTTCATTCCAAAAATATTCCACATCCATTAAAAAGATTTACATTTCAAGTTAATATTTTAAACCTTTTCAATTCTAATTAAACCTTCCTCATTAATAATAATGCATCAAATAGTTTAATGAAAACATTTTAATGATAAATATCAAAAGACCTCCATTATAACACCAAAAACCAATTTCCACATTTTAAGAACCATATCACACCCACAACATACACATGGGAATTAAAAAGGACAAAACAAAAAATATCAATACATGTAAATTCACATGAAAATGATATTTATAATATAAGGTGAGGCTTATAAAAAATATACTCATGCATAAAAAAAACCCATCAAAATAATATGAGGAAATAATTAAACTAACATTCCCATATATAAAAAAAGGGTATATCATAGGATGCATATCCTGAGGAAATAAATTAGTTATTGGTTGTTTGAGTACTAAAGTTTTTAATCTGGAACCAACTATTGGTATGTTATTGGTCACATAATGAATACCTCATGCATAAAACAAATATTATCACACATATATATTACATGTTAATAAGTTATTATGCATTAAATAACAAAATTATCAATTCTAGAATAAATAAGGTATAGTGCCTTTGTAATCATGGTAATATAAAAATCTACTTCATAAGTTAACTACATCATCTCCCACTATGTCTTTCATAACCAGAACCATTATTAGACATATCAGATATAATACGTTCCATTATTACATTGGGAAATGAATCATAAGAAAGATAAATCACAGATACGTAGTAATGATAATCAATGGAGATATTAACATTACCTGAGAATAATAATATGAGAACATGAGGATAACATTTGAAAACAATACCTAGAATATCATAGATCATAAAAAGGATTCAGGGAATAAATAGTGGTAGTTTATAATAAATTAATCATAATTTAATAGAAAAACATGATCCATGTAATCAAAACATATTTATATTATGTAAAAACCCCAATTTTTTGGACTAGAAACATGAGTAGAAATTTGATTTTTGTTACTTTGAGATATAGATAGGAGGTAAAATCAGAGTTTCCCCCAGCAGATGATCTCAGATAATTTTTTATCAATCCATTAGCCCTAGAATGTGATTTATACCCTATTATAGGAATTTGGTAGATTTATGATCCATTCAAAATTTAGTGAAATAAATAATATTTAATATTTAAAAAATTAAATAGTAATTTAGGCACACAAGTTCATTCGGTGATATATTTTTAATGGAGAATGATATTGAGATCATGTATCCATTATTAAGGTTGTAACAAGTATTTATTTTATAGGGGGATAATAACTCAGGTCGAGCATCAGGGTCGGTTGGGGCCCCCTTTTCATTTCATTTCTATTCCATTCATTTCTTTCTTTCCATTTTTCTTTTCTTACTTTATCCCCTAGCTTCTTTGACATTCCTATATGACTTCTCGTTCATATAAATCTGATATAAATTGAGGTACCTGTATAAATAAGGACAGAGTGATAAGGAGAGGTACCGTTGTTCAGCTCAGTATGCACTAGATCATCGTGTGATAGCTGTGGAGAATGGAAATGGGGGTGAAGCTTTGATGGATTCCACCGAAAGGTATTCCTTTGTTAAAATCTCCCAAAAATCCCAAAATATTTTTCAATTCAAAATTTTGAACCTCTTTTATTCATTCATTAGATCCCTCACGAGGTGATTTACAATTTTTTTTTGGAAAAATAAGAGGTTTATGGAGATTTTAAAGTTCTTTATTCTGAAAAAACCATATACACAACTTGTGGTTCATAGAAAAAACATTGTGTGTTCTTTCTACTTGGGGAAAATGATATTTGGGATGTACGTGTTGTGTATGGTATTTACATGACATGTACTGAGACTTTTCCATGTAGCCAAGTACCCTATTAGGCTACCCGTGTATGGTCACATGACCTTGAATAGTGTATAGCCAAACCACATGTGGGTCAAATGACATGTAGTTTTACACAGTTAGGAAGAATACATGGATATGACTTCTGGGCTATAATTGAAGGTACACCATATACATTACACACCATGTACATGGCCGACACACTGGGTACATGGGCGTTTACCCGCCAATTCCTGCAGGAGTACACTCCCGGGTGGGACTTGAGGGTAGAAGCCACATATTAGGGTATATACATTGTGTAAAGTTAAGTTGATACATTTTTAGGGGTTTTTCAATATTATTCCTTGAAATTGGAATTGATCATAAGATGAGTCTATTATGAGTATTATTCCATGTTTATTGCGATGGCGAAACATGTAGAGAGTTTTGAGGATCCCTAATGGGTTTTTTTAGGGATTTTACCAAAATAGAGAAGTGGATCCTTCACTATTCTAATATAGTTGTCCCATGAGAGTGAGACATGATTTGAGATGGCCCATGATTCATCATCCTGAACAATTCCTTTGTATCTTCCTTTGAGGATGTTTCACTTGCAATTTTTTCCCTTTATGGCCTAAGAGGAAGTGAGTTTTGTTATCTCCAAGGATCCCCTAAGGGATACCTCTACTTATGTTTTGTCCTAGAGGATCCTGTACATGGTACATCTTTCTTCTCACAATTTTGAGAATCCCATATAGGATGCATTTGATTCTTATAATGTGTTTTTGAAGGTCCCATATAGAATGCCTTATCCTATGTACCATAATGAGGTTCCTGATATAAATTCATCAATTTTCTTACCAGTTTAAGATATCATGTTGGATGCCACACTTTACACCCACAACTAAGGATCCCATGTAAGAGGTATTAAATTAGGATCATACCCTAAGGATCCCAAGTAGGATTATGATCCAGATATTTGAGTTGAGGGACCCATTGGGATCCCTATTGTTTGACCAGCCTTGAACTAGGACATCCGGTTTGGAAATAGATGGTAGATTGTGCCACCATAAAATCATTGCTGATCATGTAAGCCAAAGTGGTGGGTTTAGGCATTCAACCACCCTCACACTTTTGTGTATACAATCACATGCTTGTGGATGATGCATCAATGATTTCAAGAGGTGATTCTTGTTTGGTAGCTATTGATCTGGATGTGATGCGTCTTCCATTCCCTTGTGGATTCCAAAATATGCTTTCCAGGTATCCATCTTATGAGACATGTTATTACTTTATTATTCTATACCAATAGGTACTATCAGGGATTCAGATTTTGAGCATGTATTTTAGATTTATTATATTATTGGGATCTCTAGAGGTGCTTCACGAAATATATATGTTGAGATTATGATATTTGAGTTATAGGTGTGGAATACCTATTAATGATACACATTGATGTTTTTTATCTCTTAAGTGTAAGGAAGGATTTATCTCTCCTTGATTTTTATGAGGTTGATTATGTTATCCTAAACTCATCGGTTAAATGAGAATGATTACACTCTACTCAACCGGGGTATTTTAGTGGATGATTATAGTCTACTCAAATATTAGTCTATAGAGGATCATTACTCTCTCCTCAACCTTTGTCTTATGGAGGATGACTACTCTCTCATCAATTTTTCATGTGATAAGGACCTCTAAACATTCTCTCGGGGATAGGTTTATGATCACAATTTCTTTATCAAGGTGGTTGAGCATTGGGACTCACATTGCTGTTGGATTTTGGGCATGACCACATATAGATATTGATGGGTTGGAATGGGGTCTTACTAGTGATCTCTCTTTATAGATCTCCTAAGGGTCATTCCCTTATAGTTCATATCAGTGGAAATGTCATAACCACCTATAGAGTGGGACATAGGGCTCATACATTGGACTCGATTTACAAGGCATGAACATATTTATGTCTAGATCTAGTCCATATTCTGGATATCTAGATTTAATTCCCTATAATCCATTATTATTATTGTTGGAGGCGAGCATGGGTGAGACTAGGGTTAGGATGAGTACCCCATGTGCTAGCATAGATTTATTAGATACATTTCTGGTGCTAGAAAAAATAGGTATTTTTTTATTTGTATTATAGACCTATAGATCTATATAATGATCCATTACTTGAGTGGAACAAAATCCAGATAAACTCCCTTGTGAAATATGTCATGCAGACCAAGGTTATGATCATAAGGATTGACTACTAGTGATGGTTTATGTTGATTCTTCACCCTAAATAGGTATATTCATATTTATATATCTACGTATACCTATGAAAAAATACATATATATGCATATAAATTTAAATAGAACGGATAGAATTTTAGTTTTTGACCGAGATTATGAACCCATGTTATTAATGTGGTTCAAATGATGTAATTTTATTTATTTAACTTTTCAATTGTTTCTTGTCATGGATGAAAATATTCTAAGATAAAGTACTTATGGCTGGATATTTATATGATCGTCATTTAAGCAGCCTACTGAGATTATATTATCACCAATGTACATCCACCATGGTGTGAATACATACCTTATATTTACTTTTTAGGTTGATAAAATATGTATGGTGGATATGGATAAGTCCTAGTGTTGAATGATTGGGCGGAGCTTCTCATGTGGGTTCGTTGGATTGAGCAGGTGTAGTTCGAAAAAGTCTAGAGACCGGTTTTGTGATCTGTCTTAGAGTTAGTAGTATAGATCCATAATTTTATATTAGTTTATTTTATATTCATATATATGTATGATCATCTGAATGGTTGACCAATTTCATATGTATGAAATAAATATTCATGATTTTATATAATTACTATTTAATATTGCATCATATTCCATTTCATTTTATTTTTTAATTACTCAAACTATTTATTTACTTTTTGTATGATACATAGATATTTATAATGTATCTTTACTATTATATATGCTAATGGTCCCCCAGATATCACACCGTAGGCCCTCACTGTTAGTCGGTAGCCTTTGGCATAAGAGTAGGTGTGCTTGAGGACTCATAACAAGAAAAATCAGAAAATAGGATGAGTTGAATCTGGGTTGAAACAATACAATGTGGTATCATATGGTTTCCCTTTAATGGATTTACTATTTTGAATATGGTATAGAAGAGTTTTTGGAATATGTAAAATCCTATGATAGATATAGTGTTTGTGTTTCAAGAACACTTGATTTGTTATGAGGCCCCAGTTTATATGTTTTATGGGATTACTCTTCTTATTTATGATAGTACAATTGCATATGATTTTCTCCTAGAGCGACGTACATGTTGCATGGATGTTATGATATATTATGGATTTATTGCTATTTTACCATTAGAAGGATGGTAGAGATAGATTTAGACTCTTGAAAATCAAAATAATCAGTTGTATCACACATCATATTTGGAATATAGTATTCACATTGTATTGGTGTCCTAGTGTGTAATTGTTACTGATGATAGATGCTAATTTTTTGATGTGTCAATAAACACATAAATGGTGTTTTCCAATATAAGTTTTTCATGTAATTATAATTAATTGAGAAAAATTTAATATATATATATATATATATATATCATTCTAATGGAGGGTAATTTGGATCTACATTAAGGAATTAATAGTGAGGTTGATCACTCATTTCTGATGCACAAAAGCTGGAACCACCCTAGTGGGTTAGTAGGGCACATGATGCCCAAGTGTTTTACCCCTTTGGAAGATCCCAATTTTTTTGAAGATTGTATTGAGCTCATTTTCCATATATATTTTACTTTATTTTTGGTATATCTTGTTTGGGGTTTACATTTTGGAGACATTGGGTGAATTGGGATATTTTGGAGGGGTTTTGGGTAGTTGTAAATTGGCACATTTTTTTCCCAAACCATGCACCTTACCCCATAAATCCACTCAACCCGAGAAGGAGGGGGATTATGAGGTTGCAACATATTTGAAAAACCTGGGACTCTCTTAGCTATAATTATGTGCCCCCTAAGAGGAGGCTCACAATTAGGTGAAGAGTTAGGGAATTCATGCACCACTTATTAGAAACCATGCAAGTGGAATTTTAATCCCCAAAAAAATTTATAAAAATTTTAAACCCCACATTATTGACCAATAATTTATTTACATAGACCAAAACATATTTTAGTGTACTTTGAAGACTCTAGGGACTCTGAGGCCTTCCTAACTCCATTCTTGATGAATCAATGAAAATATTAACGAAGATTAAACTCTACCAGTAAGAGATTCTCATTCCGATTAGTTTCCTCCCTATCTATAATATTTTTCTCATCTATAAGATGGACATATTTCATCCATTGATGATCATATAGATCTATGTTTAATGGTTTTTGAAAGCTTTGATTATGAATCTTAGATTTGGTTCAATATATTGTTCTTGATCATTCCTCTTCAATTTGGGGAATTCTATTGGAAAACACACATTAATGATCTTGAGTTGGCTGATCTAAATTTAAAATACAATTTCCTTTATTTAATTAAATGAATGTAATTGTAAAATTTCAATTTACATTAATGGGAAATTTCATAGTAAATAAAATTGATTAATTTAAATTTCCATGTGGTAATGAGTTCAGATAAACATGGGGCAGTAGATATTGGTTTAATTGTGATAAAGAAATTACTAGGTTAATGGGATTGTGTAATTATTAAACTGATGAAATATTTAATTTATTGAATAGTGGGAATTATGGGATTGTTGGGTTAACCTTGAGGGGGTTCATGGTCTATATTAATATATTTTAGAAAATGTATTACTGGTGAATTATCATATTATGATATTTTTGGGTAAACCATTATCTTTTGATGAAGCACCCAGGGTGATTAGGTATCAAGATTGACTTTGAGGGGTATGATTTTTGGCGATCTCAGCCTTGTTGTTTAGTGTTTCCACTACTGAGAATATGGTCCTAGAATGGGTAGAAACTCGTGACTATAGTTACACCATGTGATAGGTGGTCATGGAGTATATGATGTAATATGTGAGGTTCCTGATTTTAAAGGGATTTACAGGGTATCTTGTTGGTTAATGTCGATATTGAATTGTGTAATACATTAATATTATCCTTATGGTGGATGGCTCACTAGAATATGCGTCAGGTGGTAGAGGTTTATGCATTTTTCCTATGGTACTGTTGAATCTTGTAAATTAGTGAGTGTTTTGGTGTGAGCTGAGGAATGATGGTATTCAAGACATTCCTTTATCATGGTTTCCTAGGTTTTGTGGTTAAATGATGAATTTCCTACCACGGTAGATGTGACATTGTACCAAAATTGTCTACCACAAGAGGGTTGACACATGTTAAGACATGGACACACATTTTTGGGAGACATCGTGGTGGGTGTTAGTTAAAGGAATGTGTAGAATGTTCTATGTGAGACTAGTTCTATGAGATATTTACATGTATTTTGGTTGAATCATAGTATGCATCCCATTAGAAATGATAATAATTTACCATGACATTATCCTGAGTGTGCTGAGAGAGCATCATCAATATGATTATCTTCTTTTCTTTTAAATTTTATTGTCAGTATGATGTTGGAAACCTACTGTGGGTAATCTTTAGGATCAGTATATAGAAATCCATATGGTGAGGTATAATAGATTAGTCATATTTTAAGGTCTCCCATATAGGATAAAACTATTTGTTCTATGAGACTACTCATTGGATATTCCAAATATTTTTTTATATGCTCAAGTTCAAAGAATTTCTACTAGTTTTAACATGATGCTTTTCAAGGATGGGATAGTTTATGGAGGGGAGGTTGTAATGAACTCTATTTTTTCAGAGTGAAATTTTGATAAGAAATTTTAATTTTAATTTTATTTCAGATAGTTTTAGGTGAAAAAATAATCCTTTCCCCATAGAATCTGATACCATATAATTTTTTTCACCTATATTAGTCCCAAAATAGGATTCTTCCATATGAAAATATTTTTCTATATTAATGATCCATTCTAATTTTAGTAGAATAATGAATAATGAATATATAATAAATTAAAAATTAATTTATAAATGTTGGTTCATTCAAATATATCATTTTAATGGAGTGTAGGATTAATATTTTTACCCTATCGTTGAGTTTATAAAATTTATTTTATCTTAGGTAGGGCATAAAAAATGGTTGAGTGTTGGGTCCCTTTTTTCATTTATTTTAATTCCTTTTCATTCATTCCTTATTCATTTAATTCTTTCTCCCTTGGAATGTCACACACTATCATATGGATCCTACTTGACAGGACTGATAAGGAAAACGAGGTAGGGAGAGATGGAAGGAGTGGGGAAGGATTATAGTTACCACCACTGATCTTAAGAAGGGCTGGATCGTCCTACATTATCCATGAAGCATGTAAATATGTGAAAGTCTGGTGGATTCTTCCCAAATGGAGTTATTTTTTATATTTGTTTATGAAAATCCCCATATATTTTTTGTTTTAAATTATTAAAATGATTTTAAGATTTATTAGGAACCCTTGTGGTTTGATCTACTATTTTTGGGGTGAAAACATACAATTCAATGTGATTTGAGGGGTTTTCAATTGTGAAATCCAATCTACATGTCATGTGGAATAGAGAACACATGTCATGAGTTCTTTTTTTGGGGGGATGATTATATTTGGGATGTACACATCATGTGTGGTATTTATATGTGGTGTAGTAGAACTCATCCATGTAGTTGAGTACTCGGCCAGACTACCTATGTAGGGAACATTGTTGTGTAGAGTACATGACTAACCTTATGAGGGTTGCACATTTTGTAGACGTACAGAACCATGTAGAATAATTGGTCATTCCATTTGAGGTACATGGAAATGTAAACCATGTAGATAAAACACCATGTACATGGCCAAATTTTTGTATACTTTGGTGTTTACATGTCATGACTCACTAGAGTACACACCCTGATGGGGACTTTTGGGTAAGAGACGTGTACTACGGTACACACATTGTGTACTCATCCTTTTCTGAACTATTAAGGGGTTGTTCCTATTTTAGTACCTTAAATGAGAATTAGACATAAAATAAGTGAATTATGAGGTTTTTTACACATAGATCATGAAGGTGAAACCTGAGGAGTGTTTTAAGGACACAGAACGGGTGCTTTGGGGATTTTACCTAAATTGGGAGGTTCTTCCTTGGGTAATAAAATATATTTGTCTTATAAGAAAGATATTTGACCAAAGAAGGGCTATGATTTGTCTCCCTAACCAATGACATTGTATCTTCCATGGAGGAAATCTCCCTTATGAGATTTTCCATATCTATATTAAGAGGTTGTGAGTATTTTTTCCATGAGGTTCCCCCTAAGGGATGCCTCTTCTTATGTTTTTACCTAGAGGAAAACCTATAGGAACCCATGTAGGATGCTTCTATATTCTTACCATTCAATGGATCCCATGTAGGATTCCTCTACTTACTAGGCTAAATATTGTGAGGGTACCATATAAGACACCTCATAATTAGTACCATTCCAATGATCCTAAGTATGATGCCTCTATTTTATTACTGTTAGAGGACCCCATGTAAGATTCCTCATTTTACAATCATATATTGGGCTCCAATGTTGGATGGATTAACATATGTGTATACCTAGATGATCCCAAGTTGGATGCCTCTCAATTTCTTTGACTTGATAGACCCAATGGGTGCCATGAATTTTAACTGATCATGATCTAGTACATTGGGTTTAGGTAGATATGGTAGTGGTGTCAATATTGAAACCATGCCGAACTTTTAATCCCTTGTGGTTGTAGTAGTGGTGTTGGGTTTAAGAATTCATATACTATAAGTTTTTTTTATACATTAACATGTTTATTTTTACTGCATCGATGATTATTATAGGTGCTTCCTGGCCAACGATTGTTAAGCCTAACGTGATGCTTATTCCATTATCTGTAGGATGCCTAAATGATATTTTCTGGGTTCTGTATTTTGATACATGTTACACATTTATTATTTTTATATCAATAGGTACTACATGTGATATAGATGTTGAGAATGTATTTTCTATTATTATATAATCAGGATCGCTTGAGGTTCTTCCTGGAATCTCGCTGTTGAACCTATGATTATGGTATATGGGCATGCCATCCATATTAATGATACTCAAGGATGATTATGCTCTCCCAAGTGATTCGTGTGATTCTGCTCTATTCAAGTTGCTACAATATGAGGATGATTACGCCTAAGTGTTAAATGAGTATGATTACAATTTTCTCAAGATGAGTCTATCAGTTGATGATTACACTCGCCAAGAATTGTGCTTTATAGAGGATGATTAGTCTCTCCTCTACATGTGGCCTTTGGATGAAGGATAAACCCTCATCAATTTTTCATATGATGAGGATATCCATACATGCTCTCTATGATCAATCTAATGAGATCATTTTCTTTATAAGGGTGGTTAATCATGGAATTTGAAACCAATGTTTGATGTTGGGAATGAAACACACATTTGAATTTCTAGTGGTTGGAATGATGTCTCACCAGTGAGCTATTCATATATATTTCTTAAGGTTCATATCCATAGGGTTATTTCAAGTCATAATGTTGTGAATAATTATGTATCGGGACCTAGGGGTCAGGAAATATAGTGGATTTACATGTTATGAGAGTCATGGTTTCAAGATCTAGTCCATTTAATGGATATCCATATGTAATTCATTACATTCAATTATTACAGTGATTGGAGTAGAGTATGGGTGAGATGAGGGTTAGGATGAATATCCCCTTATGGTAAAATACCTTTCTTATAGACTTTTACTACATTGTCCAAAGAAAGTATTATTTGATTTGTATTATGAACCCTAAGATCAAATTAATGATTCATGGCTTGAGTGTCATGATGTACAGCTAAATTTCCTACACATGATGTCCAACTGATTGACTTTAAAAACATAAGGATTGTCTAATGGTGTTTTTATTTACATTGATTTCATCAACATACATAGGTATATTCATAATAATATATATGTTTATAGTAATGTGAATATACATATATATATACATAAAAAATATAAATATACTTGGTTTCACATTCCCAGTTGAATAGGATTGTGAATGCAGTGTTTGACTCTAGTTTACATGATGTTATTTGATAAATTTACCTATTCAATTATGTCTAAGCTTGGATGAGTATATTTCATTATAATAAACATATGGTTTTATATTTATAGGTTCATTTTTAGGTCACCAACTATGAATATATTTTCACACCTGTACGTGCACCTCGATATGTGTAAATTCCTTAGGTATCCTTTTCATGTTGAGTACAGATGCATGTTGGATAGGGTTGAGGCCTGGTGTTTCATGATCAAGTGAATCTTCACATGTGGGTTATTTTGATTAATTAGGCGCAGTTCGATAGTGTCCGGAGACTAGGTTTTTGGTTTGGCTAAGATTTTGTTGGAGGTCCTTATACTTTTCTTTCATTTTTTTTGTAATCATGTATCCGTATGGTTAGCCCAGGGGGTTACTAGTGTTGTATCTATGTAATATCCATTAAATATTTTACAATTTTTTTATTTTTTATTAAATCATTTTCTATTTCATTTTACTTATTTATTCCACAATATCTCTATTTACCACTATTTAGATAATTATCTACTTCCGATGTTTTCTTACTCTGATAGAATGACATATTCTCCCCATTATAACTCCCTAGGACCTTCTTTGTTGTTATAAACCACTAGAAAACAAGGTGGAATGCTTGAGGATTTATAATGATCTAGATATGCACACTAGGGTAGTGGCATCCTGGCCAGGATGTTACAAAGGGTATAAAAATATGGAATACACATAAGCATAGAAAATCACATCCTTATAGGTCAAGGATTCGGTTCCATGACTATGATAGTTAATTTGGTTCACTTCCCAATCCATCTTAGTAGCTTATGTTCACACCCAAGACTTTCATAATGGATTAGATTTACACAAAAAACCATCATATTATTCAATGATCAATCATAGAACTATCAAAGTGGATTAGGTTCACTCTTAAATCTATTATAGTAGTCATAGTTCACACCCATGTTTATTATTTTGGACATAATCCCGTATAGAATAGGGTTCACTCCCCATTATAGTGTTTCTTATCTCATGAGATATTAGTATTTACCTATTGAATTGGATAGAGATATTGGTACCGCCCATCACATAATGAAAGTCAATAAATTTTGTTCCACAATATCATAAAATGTTTATCATATCATAACACATTAAAATAAATGTGTTTCAATAGAATTTTATCAAATCATAATCCATATAAAAGTAATGGTTTCAATAAAAATTTCATCATTTAATCATATCATAACACAAAGAAAATGAATATTTTTAATAATCATATTTTACTATACAAATAATGAATATTAATGGTATACATGGATCATATAACTAAAAGATATTATGTAATATTAAAGGATGTCATTATATATGGTAAATGATTTTGAAAGATCACTTGGAACATTTCTTGAGGTAAATAACATTTTCACGTCAAAAATTACTTTTCTAAAACTACAAGTTAAAAAAAAATTATATTAAATTTACATAAAATTATATTTGAAACATATAAAGGATACTTTAAAAAATTGAGTGGTCATGATTGAGGAAAATATTGTTTAGGTCATACATGTTAAAATAATGATTCCTTTCATATTTCAACTGAAAATTCAAAAAGGACATCAATAAAGAAAGTCATTTTAAATCATTTTTAATGAAATTGAAACATTGGTATAAATCTCATTGCTCAATAATTGGATATTATTTTAATAGTTCAATAATTGTTTTAGAAAATATAGACATATAAGTAAAATGATTATCAATCGAAGAGAGAAATAATGATGCTTTTTTATAAAAACCCTATTTTCGAATCATGTTTACATAATGAGAGTAAAATGACAGGAAAAATATTATATTCATGCAATGAAAAAAGGATAAAAAATTTATTTATTTCTTGAGAGTTAGGTCATAAGATCAAACATTGTTAGCATAATCATAAATAATCTAGATAAAGAAAGTGATTATAATGTAAATATATTATCTCTATTGTATCATTTGATTCGTAAGAGCGATGAAAGAATAAAAATGGAATGTATATTTATACAACATAATTTTCCTGTTAATAGTAATATAATACATTCATGGGAAGTGTATACTCCGTACAAAATAATCAAGTGGTGAATATGGCATATGTACCAAAAAAATAGGGACTAGAAATTCCATACATTATGTCTCAAATTCATTCTTACTCATTAGAACGTCATATATAATAGATATATTTTTTATACATCTATTATGGAATAATATTAAATTATATTACACCATATATGATTTACATATGACCTTTTGTTATCAGTTTTTTGGAAATTCTTTGTCAAATGTTTTCTTTGGGTAAAAACTGCATCATTTTTCATCTATGTTTTGATTTTTGTATTTTTTTTATCAATTTATTATGATAATGATTAAATAATATCCATAATTTAAAAATTTATTAAAATATAAAATATATTCATTACATAATTACTTATAGTAATCCAACAAATGTTAGAGGTAAAAAATGAATTACTCTATTAATGGAGATGGTATGATGTACGTACATCTGAATGATGTTTCCATTTTCTCAAATAATTGAAAAAAATAATGGTAAATAATAATTAAATATTAAATAAAACTCTTTATGTAAAAAATAATAGAAATATTCATTAAATATATCGTTATTTCCTTCCATGCAACGTGTTGGTTAAAAATGAATCACATCACTTTGCAAGGAGGTATTCCACCATACAAATAAGCGAGGTTATCGTATTACAACAAAATATAAATTATGAAAGTTCATGTAATATTAGTATTATAAAAGTATAATTAGGTCTTAAATATAATTTTCATAATGTAAATACATCATTATAACCATCCATGAGAGGTGGTTATGGGAAATTAATTACATTAGTTCGTGAGGACGTAGTCTTTCATATACACAACTGATGGGTTTATTTAATATTTGATAAAATATGTTATAAATATATGTTATTAAATAAACTTAATAACATATCAGTATATGTTTGATAATAGTGTTATTATATTTTAATTACTAGGGAATTCATATTTTCTGTAATAGAATAAGTGAATAGGAAGTTCTTTGGTGATACAATTATATTTTCTTAGAACAACCTCATTTGGATCTCTTATTAAGGACCCTAGGGTTGGAATTTTTTGTAGAAAAAAGAAATATAACATGGATAAATTAATTGGAGAGGTATTTTTGTATGTGATTAGAAATAAAAAGGTCACAATTGGGCTGAATAATTAAGGGTATAAAGTCTATTTTATTATAGTGGAAGAGTGAAATTTTCTGTAAATACCCAAAACTATTCAATAATGAAGAGCCACTATCCTTTAATCTTACTCCAAAATTTATAAATTACATATTGGATGGAATGTACAGTCATGAAACACCTCCATTATAAAAATACTCATTTTTTAATCATGTTATTCCTTAGCCTCTATGTTAACCAACTTTTACCATTTTAGATTTCACTATAGTAACAAGTTTTATTAATTATTTACCTAGGTAATTTATTATTTAAGGCTACATATAAATGATCCTTATAAGATATTAGTACCCACTAATTATACATATTAAATACATTTTTGAAAATAAATATTCTTTTTCTGTTCAAAATTAATTTCAACACAAGAATATATAACACACGAAACACTATTTTAACCCTAACTATATTAATTAATTTTTACTATTATTACTATTATATAGGAAAACGTGTAGTTAAAAATATAATATAATAAAATTTATTATGATATATAATTTTAAATCTATTTTTCCAAATTCAATTCTAAGAAGTGAGAGAATTTAATTTTAAATAAAACTCATAGATGTGACAAAAATTCCTTTTTCCAATTAAATATTTATCAAATGTATAAAATTTATTAATGTAAAAAAATAATTTTTAAATTTTCCATAATGAAAAAAATTATATATTATAATATAATTGAACTAATTTCACTTTTAAATATAATCTTTCAAAATGGATATTTTTATGCAATTAATGGAAAAAGAAGTTCCCAATAAAAATCAGTAATCACACTATTTATTAAAATACAAAACTTTTCTGAAACATCTCATAAATTCCCCATAATATAATTTTTCCATGATGATTAAAAAAATGAATTTTGTTTTCAAATATATTCTCTAAAATTTTCATAAATTAGTTTTTTTATTTATTGAAAAAAAATTATTTTTTTAAAATTTTATTTTTGGAAATATATAAAGACTATACTAAAAATAAATTATTATTTATCAATATGATTTATTTATATAAAACCATTATAATTTATTTTTAAAATATATTTGTAGCTATTAATTTCTCAAATTTTAACGACTAGGTTATAATGGTCATATTTAAATTATAATATTAATTGTACATATGAGTTTGTTAAAACATGGTGTTGCCTGTAACGCATGCTATCAAAGAAATTTAATTTATTTGGACAATTTACTACATAAAAACTCAAGGTGTTACATTGTGTAACCCATTAAAGGGATTTAAACCTAAAAATTATTCACTATTATAAATTAAATTTATGATACTTCTACCTCATCATATTCGCATGTTCCCACGTAGGTTATTCAAATTGGGAGTTTCACTGCAAATCTTTGACCAGGTGAGTGGTATTGTTTCATGGAACATTATATCTACAATCCCAAATATCCATGGGTTTTTCCTCATAAGAAATATCTAACTCTAGTTTTATGGCCTTTATCTTTAGTACAAGTGTAGATTTAGGTACATTCTTCCACGTGAGGGATACACGAGACACATCATGGACTTGAGAGAGGTTTAGTAGATGTTCCAAGAAATAAGAAACCATTCCGACTTGTTAATGAATCTTGAAGTGGAAAATATATATAAGTCTTATGTTTCCATTAATTAAAAATATAAATACATTATTCTAGTGAGAAATTTATAGAAACACCTTCTCACCATCTCTAAATTCTAAATTGCATCCATGATTATCAACACAACTTTTTAGTCGACATTATGCCACCATTATGTGTTGTTGAATGGATATAAACATACCAACCATTTATTTTTCTAGCTCTGGTCCCAATATCATTCTTCATTCAAATTCATCACATCACAGTTATACAATTACTTCTATAGATAGAGTCATATGGATACATCAAAATACTCGAGTAGAGGCTATTGTTGTATGAAAACTCAACCAGATGAAGGTGTAAATCCCAAACACCTTTGAAATCAATAAAAAAATATTAATATATCCAATACTGATTGAATTGATCTATTATATTGGAAATATATACGAGGGTGATGCACAGTTCTAAAAATCTACTTCATAACTAGAGCGATCTGAAGACTTCCTAGGAACTTCGAGGTAAAATTTGGATTTGTAACATACACAATAGAATGTGGTACTCCATGAATACTTACCACACCTTCAATGTATATCCTCGGAAGATCATTTAGAGAGACTTTTTCTCTTATTATAATGTATTTCTTAGAATATTGATTGAGACTTACTACGAACCTTATTACATTATTTCCTTTAGATGTTTTTGGGAGTTTGGGAACAAAATCCATGGTGATGTTTTCTAAGATCCATTCTGGTATAAGTAATAATTATAATATCCCCAAATGAATTATTTCTCTCAACCTTAACATAATGACGTACCATTCACCAATATATATAGTTTAAAATATCTCTCTTCATTCCATCCCACTAGAAATACTCTTTCTAATCTCTATAGATATTTGAACTTCCTTTATGAATAGTTAATGTAGAAGTATGCGATTTACAAAATTGATCCTTGTTCAAATATAATATCTATGGAATATATAAATGGTTCATAAACCTTATAATTCATTTAAAATCATGTTTGAACTCAAAAACATTTTGTATCTTCTTTTGACACCTCATCCTTCAACAAATCAATAATCATCGCTTCAATTGATGGTTTAGCACTTATTTGAGAAATATTTTTTTCTTCTTCAACATTCATGATTTCTAAACCTAGACATTTCAAATCTATAAATATTGTATATTTTTCATATCCTCAACATGTATATGATTTCATGTACTCCTAGATTCAAAGAATCATCTGTATTGTTCCTATTCCCACGGCGTGAATGTATCAAGTTGTCATTATACTTAATAAGCTCCAACCATCTTCTTTGGCTCATGTTTAAACCTTTTTGAGTGAAAAATATACATTAATAATTATTGATCAATTTTTATATCACACTTTTCTCTATAAATATAATGAAATCATACATTTAATGCAATAATTACGACAACTAACACCAAATAATGGGTTGGGTAATTTTCTAAATAAATATCAATTGTCACGAGGAATTAGACATCATTGTGTTATTATACATGAGGATAAATCATAGTGCCTTATTTGGTTCATCATTATAGATCACAAACCCATATCCACTACAAGATAATGTATGCATAGTTATGTTGGACAATATTCTCTTTAGTTCCTTGTAATTTCCTCACATTTATCTGTATAGAGAAAATTGGCTCCCATTCATGTTATTTTGGTGAGTGGATTATATAGCAATGATAAATTCTTTTCAAACCATTGATAATATGTTTTCAAAATAAGAAAATATATATCCCAATTGACATTATTGGTCTAATATAACAATCAATAGCCTTAATCTTTGATAGTATTGTCGATATACCATCTATTAAGATTATATGACACAAAGATGAAACCTTTTAGATAAAAAATTCACACATTTTTAGTTTTTCAAACACTTTCACTTTCCTTAGGGGTTTTAGTAAAATTATCATGTGAAATTCATTATATTAATTCATAATTGAATATTTATATGTGAATATTTTCTATAAATACTACCACAAACTAATCAAGTTAATCATTCAAATCTATTCCTTAAATCCATGAAGATAATAATGAAATTAGTATGAACAAGTGACATCACTATATAATCATAGTGTCCACAACTTTTATGGAATGTTTAATTCTGTATATCATTAATCATGAACCATAATTGATGATATACAGAATGAATCTCAATATGAGAAACATATAGATATCATTTCATTTCATTAAAATATTTAACAATACAATGTACATGTTACCTATTTTTGATTTTGATTTTATTCATCTCCTAATAATAATTAAATAGATACATCGATTCATATTTATATTTAATAAATTGATTACGTGCACCCCAAGGTGAAACACCTAGAAGAATGAATCCCTTCTGAAACTTATCCTAGTGTTTCCACTTCAATTCCAACAACTCAATCTACTCAATTCAATAGGGGGTCATTGAAATAGCTGTAGCACTATGTGTGGGTTCTTTTGAGAAATCAAATTCACATTTCAATGGAATATTTAAAATATATTCGATAAATACATCAAAAAACACCCTTAAAATTTAAATATCACTGATAATGAGTTTCTCCAAAACTATATGGGATAATCATATACATTTAATATGAACCATGACCCATAAAATGGATATTTATTTCATCATATGTTCATCTTCATAGTCACAATAATATAAGATAAAATGGTTGATTGGAATATAAAAAATGACTTCACTTTCTTAGTAATTGAGATGGGATTTATAAAAAGAAATAAAATCCATTCTTTGGATGACATAAAATTCACCTAGATGAAAAATAAAAATTAGTGCAGGAATAAAATTCCCACAAACATCAACCATAAAAGATTCAACTACTTGAGATATATTCATCTTACCATTTGGTTTTCTCACTACTAATTCATCATCTAATTATAGGGGTGACATTTTGATACACTTATAAGTTTCTGTATATAGAAAAATTGTGTATATACAGTGTTAAATAAGACATTTGAAATTCTAGATTGGATGGTATCTAAACCATTCACCATGTTGTTATCACACCCCATAATAGAAATAGCCTGCACATGCTATTTACCTTTATCTATGAGATTAATAGGTTACTGACATTGATCAACCTCATTATCTTTTTAATTTGGGTACTGGTTATCATAATGATCATTCTCCTTGTAGTTGAAACATTTATGTGTGGTTGGTGAATTATATGAAGATTTCCCTCTATTCAATTCATTATATAACATTATCATATTAATTTAAAATTATATTTCCCTATGAATTTTTTTTCCACATTTAATACAATTATAATTCCCCTTAAGACAATATCCTTGATGTTTTCAACCACCTGTTAAGAATGAAATAAATCTCATCATATTTTATCCATGGTTTGAAGTGTTTCCTTTCAATTTCATAATTTTTATCTTATTAATACAAAAATATTAATTTGTAACTCCAATATACATTTCCAATAAGATAACACATAAAAATATTTCTTCATATCTACAAAATTATTTTATGTACACAATTGTTTGAATACATGGTTTTAATCTAATGAATAGTTGATAAACCTTAGTTACTGGTAGGATAATAATTATAGAAGAGTTCCTCAATGGTATTTCAAAATTTTCCTCATAGGTACCATTAAATTTATCATACTTTTATATTAACTCAAGAAATTCATTCTTAATTTTTAGGTGATGAGTTCAAGGAATATATGTATGGAAAATTATGTTATTAATCTTATCCTAGTCTATGGTGTCAATTTCATCATGATGACTCGTACTCCATATAAGATTCTACTATTATTCAGTTTAAATTCCAAATTATTGATAAAGAGAATGAATTTATAATGATCCAAACACTGGAGAATATTAAATATCTTTTTATTGGAACTGATCCATTACTCAGAAACTAGTGGATCTATAAAACCTCTAAAATATGCTAGATGTTACCTCCTGAATGAATAGAGTGAATATTGTTCCATAAATTGATCATTATGAAGTTCAACATGATTAATATCATTATAATGTTTTGTGAACAAAAACATTGAGATTTTTAATTCGAAATCCTATAAATTTTATTTTCTCTAGAGGACTATCATTGAATTGTTTTCCACACTCTATGTTAACATGGTTCTTTTTGGTGTAATCAATTGACTAAAACAAAAAATCCTAGTGTGATAAATATTAAACATAGTGTTAAACAACATAATTATTAGAATTATATTATATGATGTCAAAATTAAGACACATTATTTTCAATATATGAAACCTTAGATTTAACCTAGGTCTGACATAACCATTATTAATTTACTTCATTATGTTTCATAAATTTTTTTGAATCCCCAAAGCATATCTCTAAGGGGTGTCAAACCATGTGTGCAACGCAAACCTTTATACTTCCCCATGTAATGATCAAGGAAATATCAATTCACCATATTCAGAGTTATTACACTTAGGTATATCTATTCAAGAACCACATCCACTTCTAATATCCAGATAGGGATGTAATTTATTATAATTCACATGTTGATTCCATCTCCAAAATTCATTGTTGTTTTCCTATACATAGACTTATCTTTATGATTCTTACCATTGGTTTCTTATAATAGTTTTGAAGTATTAACAAAACCTTGTTTTGATACCAACCATAGAGACCCAAATGCATCATTCAAAAATATTACATCTTATTATATTATTGTTTATTATATAACATAATGATGCATTATATATTTGTTCAGGTCTAGTTTCATTGGAAACATGGAAACATAAACAATTGGTTTATAAATGAACTACATCATCACTAACTATGTTTCTTAAAACATGAATCCTTCTCAAACATATCATATATAATTCCTTTCATAATAACCTATTGAAAGAAAAAATAATAATGTGTGATCACAAATACTCAGAAAGGTTAAACACAATATCTATCAAGATAAAATGACAATAAGGGTATGATAATAAGATAATAATATTTGAAAAACCATACACTACAAATCATATTTCATAAACACACATCCTATAATAAATCATTGTAGTTCATACGATATGAATCATAAAGTAATAAAATTACATGATCAATGGAAGGATACAACTTGAATATGAAATATAATCGTTGAATACACATACACATAGAAAATAATTTCTATAGCATTCAATGATCCACTGCATGAACTATCAAAGTAGATTGAGTTCACTCCCAAAAAAATCATATTTGTCATCATTCACTCCAAATACTATCATAATGGACTAATATCAATACCCAAACAATATTATTTGTCTTGGTTAATTCCCAATTAAATCATTTTAGATTGGGTTCACTCCATAAACCATCATAGAAGTCACAGTTCAATACCATGACAATTATAGTGTATGTAATCCCTTATTTAATAGGGTTTAGTCACCATTTTCGTACTATTTATCTAATGAGATATAAATCATTACCCAATAGATTGGAGTTATATATTTTTCCAAACCATAAAAAATTAAAATCATACATTTTTGTGCCAGAATATCCTACAACATTCATCGTATTAGAACACATAAAAAGAATTGGGTTTTATAGTCATTTAATTGTAGTATTTCCTACAAATGGAAGTGAGTTAAATAAACATTTCATTACAATATAACCAATGGAAAAAAATGTTTCATAAAAATCATGTAATAATTAACATAAACTCTACACAAGAAGAATATTTATGATATATATGGAAAATATACCCAAAAAACATAACATACATCAATGTATTTAATCTTAGATGGAAACCGTTTTTCAAATATCACTGGACATCATTCATGAGTAAAAAAATTCATTTTTAAAGTGAACTATTTAAAACCCAAAGGTAAAACAACATTGTGAAAATAAATTTCTTTGAAAATATTATATTTAAAATTATAAAGGAATAATTGATTTATATATTGGCCTTCATGGTGTAAAAACATTTCATATTGTACACATTAAAATAGAGATTCCTTTTGTATTTTCAACAAAAGGAAAAAAAGGTACCTAATTTAGAAAAGGTAAGAAGAATATATGTAATTTTTTTAGAAAGTGAAACATGTGTAAAAATATCCTTGAAAAATTATTAGAAATTATAAAAACATTCATTAAAAACTTTTTAGAAAAGAATTATCTGAAAGAAAAAATGATTTTGCACCGAATATTGAAATTAAGTAAATTTTTATTAACAATATTCTTTTAGGATATAGGTTATATAAAGAGTAAAATGATTGGAACACATGTATTTTCATGAAATAACTATAGAATATGAATATTTTTGTTTTTTAGGATTAGTAGTTTGTAAATCTCATCATTGAAACCATAAACATAAATAATTATTATAAACAAATAGATAGTAACAAAATGTTGTTACCACATTATAATAATTTGAATTGTAAGCCCCATTATATATAAAATTATATGGATATTTAAATATATATCCCAAAATTTTCATTACTATTATCATAAAATAAATTCATGGGTAGTATATACGATACACAAAAAGAAACAAGTGTTGAATATGGAACATGTCTCCCATTAAAAAAATTGAGTGAATAGAAATCCCGTAACATAAATCATGAATTCCTACATAATAATTCAAACAAAATAACTAATAAATATAGGTTTATTATATATATAGTACATAAAAATACTCACATATATTATACAACACATTATTTACTTATGAAATTTTACTAACATTTTATTAACAATACCTCATTAAAATTACATACTAGGTAATAATTGCTTCATTTTTCATATATATTTGGGTTTGGCATTTTATGTCCATTTATTTTGATTATTATTAAATAATATAAATTATGTAACATATGATATAAATATCATATAAATTACTTATAAATGTATTTATTGTAATTCATAATAGATAGAGATTGAAAATTAATTACAATGTGCATGGAGATGGTAGACCATAAATATGCATGAACATTATTTCCATTTTATTGAAAAATGGAATGAATGAATGGTAATAATAATTAAAATATATATAATTTTTTATTTAAAGTATATCTAATGTATATTATTTAAATGTAAAATACTTACCCTCCATGTAAAGAACAAGTGAAGAAAAAATCACATCGCTTTGAGAGGCGGTAGTCCACTATACGCACGAGCAACGTTATTGTATTCCAAAATAAAGGAATGTTAGAAGGTGTGTGTGATATAATACATATATAAGTAAAATTATTAAATTAATATTATATAAAACGATAAATCCATCATTAAAACCATTCATTATAGGTGGCGATTTTAAAATATTACCTCATTTCAAGAGGAGGCAGTCCGTTGTACACACGATTAACTATTTTGTTTCTTATTTGATGGAAGAGGAGATAGATATAAGTTATTACACCAACAGATTAACATATTTTATATTTTATATATTTTTTCAGAACACCATTTTCATGTTATTAACCAATTATTAATTTTATTATGTATATAATTTTCTTGGGAGAAATTTGGGAGGGAATAAAGGAATTGTGGAATGTTTTGGGGATTCTCTAGTGGTCCATGGTTTGAGATTGGTTAGTAAAAACCATGAAACTATAAAAAAATAATGTAAATTTAGGAAGTGGTATCTTGGTAGGAAGACAGTTAATTGAATGGTTTGGATAAACCGTGTGGCCACCTAATAATAACCATGCATTTGGATATATTAGCATATGTCTGTTTAACACACAATTTGCCTAACCTTGCACCCTAACCATGATTAGTTAAAATTTAGATCCATAAATTTTGGATATTATTAATAATTTCTTCTAACCCTCATTTTTTCCTTAATCTAAACCTAACTCTGTTTTCTATCATCCTAAAAGCTGTGGAGACGCTGCCCTTAATTCCCGAAGTGATCCATTGGAAATCTAGATGCATTGAAGGACATATTTCTTAGTAAGAATCTATTCATGGTGTGTTTCCTTATATATATTCGTTTTCCCTCTATTTTATTCATAGATAATGTCCTTTGGGGACAGATCTATGATACTTGATGCCATTCATGATGAGATTTTGTTGTGTCGATGGTAGGTAATAAGATCTCAAGTGGGTTTATAGTGTTTCAACCATGTTTTTTAAATAATTCATGTTGCTATTCATTTTCACCATAGTTTTTGAGGTTGGTGGATTCACTATGGACTCATTTTAACACCCTTTGTTTTTTGGGAATTTACTAATTTTTTTTGATATTTTTCATTTCACACAATACTAAATATAGGTTGTGTTATATGAAAGCACCAAGTTATTCTTGGTTTAAATAAAAAAAGTAAAGGATGTGCTACACAAAACAATTAGATTTTATTTTATTACATGAAACTATATGATTGGATTATGTTTTACACAATTTTGAGTAATTTTTAAAGCTTTTGTTACACACAAGACCATGTTTTACCAAAGTATAATAAAATATTATTATTATTATTATTAAAATATTAGTTTATTTAACCTGTAGCCATTAGAATGATAATTATAAATAAGATTTAATAAATTATGAAAATATGATTTAAAATATTATATAAAATAAATCATTTGGGTTATTAATTCCCTATAAATGAATGTATAACTTATTAAAAAACAAAGAAATACCATTTCTGTAAAATTATTTCTCATTATACAAGAACTATTTTAAATCCAAAAATTAAAAAAACAAATTTTTATTAATATAATTAATTACAATTATATATTACATAATAAATAATTTTTTACACTCATCTAATATATTTATTAACACAAGATAAGAATATATTCAATTATAAGAATAAGAATATGTATTTTTCAAAAAGGAAATTCAATTACTTTTAATGTTGAACCCATTTCCATTTTTTGAATCAATTATAATATTTGTATGAAATAATAAAAATATTATTTTAAATTAGGATATAAACATTAATATTGGTTGAATTGTTTGTATTTTTCTGAAGATTTTCATGTTTTTGATGAATAATGTAAATTACTGAATTTTAATGGAAAACAACTAATTAATCCAAATCATTTATATTATTTAATTATATATTTGGCTGATTTTAAAGTATTATTATATAAATATATTATCATTTTAAACTATTTATTTCATGAAATAGATTAAAAAATGAATTTTTACATAAAAACATTTTAATCATTTGGATGTTTTTCACTTTAAAAACTCATTTTCCTGTTACACCAATGAGACTAATATAATTAAATTTTTGAAACTTATATGTTCTGAATTATTAAAAATTGTTTCCATATATGGAATCATATGATTCAAATATATCAAATAATTATCTTTTAATTTTTTACCAAATGTATAGTAACCTTAATAGTTTTTGTTACCATAGTTTAGTGAAAAAAGCTATTTATTAAAGGGGAACATAATATTATTAATATAATAAAACTACCCTAAAAATTGAATAAATGTTACTTTATGAATTTAATTCTACCCTTAACACATAATTACATAAATATAATAACTTAATGGATACATTTACAAGAAAATGACTTAAATATTTTTAAACTCAAAGGGACTGACAAAATTTCACTCTTACTTTTAATATGTATAATATTTATAATATGGGGTTAAATAAAAGATATGCATGACTATATAAATTATTCTAGATTATAAAATTTTTATATATATTATATTTTTTTAAACCTTTAGCGAAGATATAATTTTATAAATAATTACAAAATGATGTTTGAGTAATTACTCAATTAATGAAACATTCAATTAAATGATATTTAGAATATTTAACGATATATAATTTGAATTAATTAAGGTGATACATGAATTTTATAGGTTAATATGTAATATTATGGGTTTATTAAAATATGTTTTTTTGAAGTCATCTTGTTGGATTGATTTTCATAAAGTCAATGTTATGAATAGTGTCAAAATTGAAACTTGTGATATTTTATGAAAATAATATTTTATTAATTTATTTAAAAATAATAAAATATTAAATAAATTCATAGGGATGATATATGGTCTTTAATATATTAACTTTTCTTTTTATATTCCAATTTAAACTATATATTTTAAAATAACACACTCTTAATAGTAATTTTTTTAACATAGTAAAAATATAAATAGATTAATAAGTTGTAAATCAAAATGATAAGGTTTAAGATAATACCAAAACATATATAAAATCTATTTATTTATGATATTACAACCTTATCACATATTATATTCGGAGAAATTTCTTTTTGATGTTATTTTTATTGATATTGAATTTATTATAAAATAATCCCTTGATAAATTCCAAAAGTTCTCCTTCACTATCTAATAAAAGTGAAAATATTCATCTCTTTTATTTTGAATTTGAAAACTATTTTTTGGAAAAATTATATCCAAATATCTTAAAAAAATTCATTCCCTCATCCTAGAATAATTATTTTGTGCATAATGAAAACAAAATAAGTCATTTTGTGAAAATTAAACAGAGACACCCAAAGAAGAGCCAATGTTCCTCAATGAACACTAATGTTTTATTTCTTCCATAAACCCCTTATATTCATCTTATTACTATGTTATATAATGAACTTGGTATAATAAACATTTATATTTTGTTCTTATAAGTATTACACATACACTAACATACATTTCCATATAATTGGAAATGAACATACAATTCTTGTGTATGGCGAACTACCGCCTCACGAAAGGATGTTTTTCATTTTTTCCATTACCACGTATCATGGTTGGGAATTATGATGGGAAATATGGGTTTATATGATAAATATTATATTTATTCAGTAATTATTATTCTTGAGTTATTATATAAAACATACCGTTACGATTCATATTTTTTGTAAATATGATAACTTTATTTGAGGACATGTAGACAACCGCCTCCTCAAATAGATGTGTTTCATTCACACTTTACATAGAATGTATTAAGGATGGGTTCAGTGAAGATATAAGATATATATTAAATATTAAGTATAATTAAATGCTATTATATATATACATATATTTTATTTACATTATTTCTTTCAATACAACATAAAATGGAAACAACAACCATGCTTACAAATAACTAACCGTCTCCCTGAACGAGTTATTTCATTTTATATTTATATCTTTTACAGATAACCACATATATATATATATATATATTTCATATATATTATATTAATATCATTTTTATAATTTTTTAGTTAATGAAATCGTTACATATGTATGAGGACCAAGAATAACAATTCAAAACATGTACGAGAAACACAACAGCTATTACCCGAAACATAACATATACATGGAATTGTTAACAAGTGTGAAATGTAAAGTCATAAGTAAATATTATATGATATTAAGTAAATGAATATTCTTCTATGGTATATTTATAATAGATGTATATTTATTATATTTGTGGTTTTCAATAGTACGATTAGAATCAAGATATAAAGTAATGGATTTCTGTCCCACTTTTAATTTAGTGAGATGCATGCCATATTCACCACATAATTATTATATGTGGTTTATATTATTACCATAAATTTATTATATGATACATAAATTTTCATTTATGATTATTTAAATGTCCATTTTATGATCTCTCTTTCATGGTGTATACGGTTCAAAAGCTACAAAATCGATAAGGAAATTTTGTCTCAATTTTATTTCTTTAAGACACATGTTATGTTATGCAGCTATATTCTTTATGATGTGCATATATTACCATTTGAATGGTTATATCATTAATATTATTATTTTCAAGATATTATAAGTTCCATTTATTTTTATTCACTCTTCGGCCTGAAATCTATGATCCTTTAAAACAATGTTTTCAAAAAATGTATTAAAAATGATTTTAGAATGATATTTTATTAATTTTCAAGGAAAATTATATCAATGTTTTATCAATTTTTTATAAGATTCATTAATATGCATCCAAGGTTATATTAAATAAAGCAATTTATAAATGTTTCACGATTTTAAAAGGGGTTTTTATTATTGAAAAGATATGTTTCACTAGAAATGATTTAAAAAGATATTTTAAAATTATTTTCCATATATGATGACATCATTTGGTATTACTCATGTACTACCAGGGATATGGTATAAGGGAACTATTCATATTCTTTATATGAATTGTTAAAGTTTTTATGGAATGGTGTTTATGAATCAAATTACTTCTCATTAAGATATTTTATGATAAAATGTTTACGAAATCCATTATATTTAATGATTTATAAGATGATGAATGATTTATCTTCTTATGTCACAAATATATATGGTTTTTATTATTTGATAAGTGGGACCTATATTCTCCTCCTATTTAATGGGTAATGATTTATATCTTTTGAGATAGACAAGACATAAATGATGAGTGATACTAGTTCAGTAATGGATCGTGTCTACTAAGATGGTTTTTGGAGTGAACCTGGAGTACTAATATGGTCATGGGAGTGAACCATGACAAACAAGATAGTATGGGGAGTGAACCCATATAATGAATATGGCCTTAACAGTAATGTATTGACTAATATAAAAATCATTAACTAAACATATATGTGTGAGCGTGTCTTCCACAATTCTGTGTTTTATTTCTATGTCATGATTTTGGTGATTATAATATTGATTTCCTAATGATTCATGAATTTAAATTATTTATGTCATGAATCAAATATATAATCTTTGATATGTAAGGTATTATCTTATTATGTTATTCTCATTTTCTCATACCCTTTTATTCCATACTATTCTTACGTATCTCCCTTTTTTTCCCTTACTGTGCATATGAGATCACACTTTTTATATGGTTTTATTTCCCTAGGTTATAAAGAAAAGATTTTATTCTTAGTACTAATGTGGAAGATCTAAGTGAAAAATATTTATGATATTTCACATACTAGAAGTTTGTGTTCCATTTTCTAATGTCACTAAACTATTATGGTCATTGGATAGGTGTTTGTATATTTAAAAAAATTGATGTATTGTAAATGTACATTAGGACTAGGTTGTTATAGTAACCTTGATATGACATGAATTCTTTGTTTCAATTTTATCGAATTTCATGTAATATTTTATGATATTATTGTGTAAATATTTGTAGAAACAATATTTAGTGATTGGTTGTGATGTTTAATAATTATTTTCAAATGTTATTCATCGGACGATATTAAAATGAGGATTTTAAAATAGGGTTTTTTTTATTATTAATATATTTTCAATAAAAATATTTTTTTAATGAAATGTTTTAGAGTAATTGGTTTGGTAGTGTTTTGGAATAATTGGTTTTTGTGTGTTCATATTCATTTATGTGACCATGTGTAAGGGGCATGTGACATTGGTGAAATGGTATATGGTTACCTTATAATGACTAATAGATCGATGAGACAATGATCATGAGTATGAAACTTTTACCTATAAATTCATGTGGGTTATGTGTATTGGAATGTGTTGTGAAAAACTTATTTATGATATGGTTTGATAGACTAGTTTGGTTGATCTTCATGAAATAAAATTTACTACTAAAATTATTATCTTTGATATAAACTTTTAAAATGTTTTAATGTGTATAATATAAATTATTTTAAACAAATTTGATAACATTTTATGTCTTAGTGGCATGATTTTAGAATTCATTTGGGGAAAGCTTTCCGAGTTTCATTACTCCCCCCTTCTTGGGAACATTTATGTAATTATATATGATATTTCACAAGGAAAAGGTAAATAACAATTTTCTCATTTATTTAGTGATGCATTATGATACCTTGGGTTGTATTTTGGAGTTGGATCTTGGAGAATGTTTTGAGTTGTGAAGTTGGTGTATTTGGAGTCTTTAGATTTGTTGGTTTTGTCTTCCACCATGTATTTTGAAATTGGCCTGGATTTTTTCTTGGTAATCAGATATTGTTTGGTTGGGTTTGTCATAATTTCAACAGTATTACATGGTTATCAAAAATCATATATTTCTTTTGTTTTATGGTGTTTTGGGTTGTTATTATTTTATTTCTAATGGGAAAATATTCCCCCAACAATTATAAAGCCCTTGGAATTTATTACCACCCTTGGGTGTCTAGGGGATTTTCTTTAAGGAATAATAATATAATTCCCCTTTCTCAGGCCAATGAGGATGGGTGGGATGTTACAATTGTATCAGCCTTGGTCGTCCTACCTTTCATTTTATAAAAAATGGTATTGGGTTGTTGGTCTTGGAGTTGTAAATCATTTTGGTTAAGTACCTGTGTTGGGTTGGTAGAAAATAGTAGGATTGTCACGACATGAAATTTAGAGCATAAAAATACATTGCTAACCTATCTATGTTTAACATCATGTTTCTAGGGATTTGGATAGATAAGGGGGTTGGGGACACTTATATAGGTTGTAATCTCAATTTCACGAGTTTAAATGATGATAAATACATCACATGAATTTATAGATTGAACATCCCTATAAGACTGTATATTTCATTTTGAGTAATTATTAATCATTTGGTGAAAAAATAATGATATTTTAAAGGTGTTAAAATATGTTTTCAAATGATTTATTTTGAAAATAGCACAATATTGGTATTTTGAAAATGTTTTTATTTTCAAAAGCATGGTGGACATTTCAAAACTGGGTTGAAAATAGCTTGTGTTGAATTTTGGGAAGTCATTGTTTTGATTGTCGTAATATGTTAAATTTGAAAATTTTAAGCATTTAAAATCTAGAGAGAGATTCCTATGGATTGTTTTTAGTTATAGAAAATAGTATATGATAGGCATCATAGAACCGAACTCAAATAGGTTGATGAGAATGTGGTTGCACATGAACCACATGTGAACCAAAAAATAGTTCAGAGTATAGTTCATTCCATTTTGGCGATGGATATAGGGAACATGAGGGGTGATACATGTCATGGGTATAATATTTTTTCATTTCAAGAAGAATAACCCACCCTTCTTCTAGGTTTATTTGGAAGAAGGGATGGTAGAGGGGTGGCTAAATAATATGAATCAAATCATCAATTTCCAAGGGACACCAATAGATTTGAATGTCTCGTTGGAGACATATATTCTCGAAAAAGTTTCATGAAATTGGTGGGATTTATTAGATCATTCTAAATTTCATTAAGTCATTTCATAAGATAATTTTGAAAAAAAATTCAAAAAACAATTATTTCCTCATATGTTCATGATTCAATGAACAACAATAGTTTTCAAATTGAAGCAATTGAATCCATTAGTTGCAAATATTCATCAAAATTTAATATTTTACTCAACTTTTCAATAGAATATACAGTTAGTGAGTACATGAAGGAACACATTTTTAAATTGGGGCTGAGTAAAGATATTCACTCGAAGATTTATGTTCTTTGTATAATAGATTATATAGAGATGGTTAATAGAAATATGGTGGTATAAAAAGATATATGAGGTATTATTGGTGCTATAATATTTTTTATATATATGGAAAATAGCGGGAAATTTAATTTTGAGAAGAAGAGGAAGAGGGACACCTATTTCCAAGGTAGTGGGATGACTCGGAATTAGATGGAAGGATCAATAAATATTCTACCAGAACAAAAGAGTAATTTCTGATGTTTATAATTTAGATAATTTTACCATATCAAGTGAGATTGTGTGACAACACCCAGAACATGAGATAATTGAGAACGTATGGAGAATATTCAAGGCTATTATTGTAGTGATGCACAATTGGGTGTTAAGAAAACTCTCACATTTCATATACATCATAGGCTTTGATATGATAAGGGAAAAAGAACACCACTGTTTAGTAGATATGATCTAGATATGGTGATTCTAAGGATACCAAGACTCTCTAATAAAGAAAATATCAATAGGTAAATAAAGTACATAGTGGAGTGAGTAAGGAGTCATATGGATCTTTTCATATTATTATGGGTGATCAGTATAATCCGTCTATAGTGAGAGGTTAGATTATTTTAAAATTTAGCCTTATGGAATATTTGTTTTATATAAGGTTATCCCCATCATTTATTTCTTCTCATACTATTTATTTTCTAGTTTTTCATTTTGAGATAATGGATTCTATTTTGAAACATCAAACAATCATTGGTCAAACAGAATGTTGATCCTTTATCTATAGAACATGTTTTATAAATATTGATGGTGATGAGTAAATATGTGATTTTTCAATGCTTTATATGTATGTGTATGAAATAATCTCAGATACGGATTGGTTAAGTATGTTTAAGAATCAAATTTATTGGTATACCTGAACTATTAGTTTTACATCAGATGATTATATTAAACATATCTTTAGAGGAGAAAAAATCTAAAGGTTTGTGTAATAGGTTTTTGGAAACCAGATATTAGAACAATATCATTCCAATTTTATGTTCCAATGTTGGAATCAATGTATGATATTGGGGTACTCAGTTTTATAGAAGTGGATAATCAGTTTTGGTATGTTTTCCCAAGAACATCCCCATGTTTCCTCCCAAAATAGAAGAAGAATTTGTGATTAATCTATCAGTATAGATCAGTTCTATATCAAAACAATCATATAATATGGAACCATTATATTTAAGGGAATTTAAATTTCATTTGTAGAAGTTAGAAAGAAAATGGTTCATTTGGTCTAGATTGTCTCTTTGGGAAGAACCGGTTTTGTTTGTGAAAAATGATGATATAACTCTTTTGTTTTGTATGAGTTCTCGTAAGGTTTACCAATTTATGATAATGAATCTATATAAATGTACATGAATTAATGATATATGTGATTGATTTAGGATAACATAGTTGTTCTCTAAAATTTACTTGCAACGATGATATCAAAAATCGTGATTTTGGAAAGAGGATATTCCAAAGACAACATTTAAATATAGATATAGACATTATGAGTATGTGGTTATGCCTTTAGGTATTACAGATTCTCTATAATTCATTATGGAATTGATGAATCATATATTTTTGAGGTATCTATATTTTTTTGGTGATTATTATGGATGAAATATTGGTGTATTCATATAAAAGGGCTGAGCCATAGGAACACCTGATGACATTAATGGGAATCTTAAGATGTCATCATTTCTATGCTAAACATTAAATGTGTGATTTTTGGATGTGAGTGTTATGATTCCTTGTATATGTTATCACTAAAAATGGTTTTAATTTTGATCCAAAAATATTGAGGATGTGATCTATTGGAAATAGTTGAAGAATGATTGTGAATCCCTAGTCTCGTGCATCCAACTCTAGATAATAAATGTTTTATATTATTTTTTATAAAAATAAACTACAAAATGAACATATATTTACATCTGAGGATATTTTCCAGTCTAGTATTTTGAGTAAATGGATGATTCATACATATTATCAAAGTTAAAACAATAAATAAAAAGGAAACTATAGAACATTCCTCATGCTAGAACCATAAGGAAAGATAACCTCTAGGACATGTCTAAATGATCCTAAAAACATTTATAAAAACATAGATTGAGAGAAATTTCCCATTAATTGATTTTTAAAAATCCAGTGGAAAAATTTACTAAAAATACATATACTTTTTGTATAAACCATTTTATATAATATTAAAAGTAAATTTGAAAATAAATAGCTTTTGAAAACACATTAAAATACCTTGAAAATACATGTAATTTTGCAAACATAATTTTGAAAACACTTTTCAAAATGTATTATATTTTTAAAAACACCCCTGAAAATCCTTGGAAAACAGATTAGAAAAATTTCTTGAAAAATTCTTATTCCTTTGAAAATATTATAACACCTCTTGAAAATACTAAATCTTTTCAAAATTTTACAAAGCCTATGATAATAATTATTATTGTGAAATGATTATAATAATTCCATAAAAATACTCAATATTTTTAAAATATTATAAATCATTTGAAAATACTTACACTATTTAAAACATTATAATACTCTTTTGAAAAAAATATTCTTTTGAAACTTCTTTAAAATAATCTAATTATTTTTCAAAGAATATTATATAAGAATTTGAAAAAAATGGGGACACAACAACCATTTAATGTTCTCTAGGCCAACAAACATTCATTAGTAACGGGTTCACTCCCCACTCGAATTTCATATTTAAATTTTCTAAGTTACAATTATATATAAAAACATTTTAAGATTTCCATAAACATATATACATTTTTCACTGGAGTTTTTTCATTAAAAAATAATAATGCATTAAATACATACACACACATATATATATTATCTTTCTTAGGAAATCACTTTTTAGACTTGGAATAGTCAATTCTCTTGATGTTTAGAGTTTTCATAAGTGCATGGATTTTTAGATGAGATCCATTTAATTAAAACGTTCTTCAAATACTCGTGAGATACACATTATTGAAAAAATGCATAAAGTTATTACTTTTATCATTTAAATCTAAACCTAGGATAAAGATATAAGAAATTCATTTTCTTGATTAATTTTATACATAGAATAATAGAATAAATCTATAAAATAGTCACATAATATAATATGAATAGTTAATTACTATTTTCATAACATAACAGCTATATCATTTTAATTTATTAGAATAATCGTATGAAAAATCATTTATATAACACCTATAAAATTAGAATAGTAACATTTCTTAAAATAACCATTTCATCCTTCTTAAACTTCGAAATATCAAATTCAGTTAGATTCATTATTTAAAATAAATAGCTTACTAATTAAAATCATGTAGTTAAATCCAAATGTTGGTATATATATATATATATATAAGTAAGTAAATATTTATGTATGTATATTTAAATAAATTTTTGTGTGGTGGGGTACACATAGACACATATATCATATGTAATAAATCCTTATAAATTTGAGAATAATTCCATTTTGAACATAAAATATAAAGGGTCTTTTATAATATAAGATATAATCTATTAATTGTTATCTCTAAAAAATATTAGCTTGGAAAATTTGAAAATGATACATGCATATTTATATATTCTTCTAAAACCCAAAATAAATATATAAATATAGTAAATACTAACATAAATATATTAATGGTAAAGCTTGTATAACATGAAGTAAATAATCATTTAATTTAATGTTAAAAATTATATTCCTATGTTTGAAAAACATAAAATTGAAATTTTTTATCTATATAAATAATAATTTTTAAATCTAATACATTGAATTTGATGTTTTCCACAAATAATTCAAATATATAAAACATTTAATTTAAAATTCAGATAATAGTTTTAAATATTTAAAAAAAATTCTTAATTAAAAAAAGAGAACCTAAGGCATCACCTTGTACCTTTCAGGAGGGTATTGGATATAGGAGAGGTTCTCTCCTCAAACATCTTCATTGAGAGTAATTCCCACTATAGGTTGATATAAATATAAATGTATATATATATATATAATGATATACACGGATAATGGGGTTTTAAATTGTTGGTAAATGGTGGTGAATACAATGAATAGAAGCCTACCTTGAGGCTTTGAACATAGTTGGGGGGGGGGGGTCAAAACCATGGCTTATAGGGAAAGGAAAAGGCATTTTTTCATTTATATATATATATATATTCAAATATTTAAAATTAAATTTTATTTTTTAACAGATATGGATTAATTTTTATATTGGATTTCTCCCAATCTTCCATGGGAAGCTTTAAATGATACCATGGTTAGAATGGTTTTTTTCACTTGGGATGTTCTATATGAATGAAGTTCAAAGGATACATCTCTTCATCATGGAATAATCGATACTAGTATCACATTATACAATGGATAGATAGGTTTCTTTGACCTAATGTAGAGAGAATAAGAAATCTTGAAAAGGGAAGAAAGGATGACGACGTCTACACTCATATAGACTTTCATTATTGCGAAGCTATATGAACAAAAAGGGGGAAAATGATCATGAGGTTGAAGAAGAAATGGGAGGAGTGGATAACTCATGAGGATGATAAGATGGTTAAATTGATTCAATACAATAGTCGTGATTTAAAGTGGAAAAAAATAGCTGATTTTATTGATCCCACATCGAAATATGGATCAAATGGATGCTCCATTATAAGGAAAGTAACAAAATGGGTTTGGTAGAACAAAAAATAGATTCCTTATACATAATCCATTTATGGGTTTGGCTAATATATGGACGCACCAGTCCATGGCCCACACTAAGTTGTGCACATAAATAGTTACATAAGATAATGTAAAGGTTATCCTTGTGACTCTTGTGAGGTGAAATTGTCCTTTTCTACTACTCTGGATGGTCTGGGGTAGACCTCTCCATGTGGCCGACCAAATTGGGTCACATTCGGTGTTGAAGAGTCCATATCATATCTTAGGGCGTGGGTAGAACTTTTTCATTAAAAATGGGAAAATAATTAATCAAAAGAAAAGTATAAATTTATAATTCTATACAAATTTTCTTTTAATAGTATAAATTTATTCCAATGGTATATTATTAACTGATAAATGTCATGAAACATTATCAAAAAAATATTTCAATTACAAAATGTTTTATGTAAATTTACCATTTCACTTATATTTGTTAATTTAAAGAACAATTTTATATTATAAACAATTTTAAAAATAATAATAAGTTCATATAAAAATAATTTCTCATACAATTATTAACATATTAAAATTTATATATTTACATTGAATTTAAATACACAATTCCTTTTTCATAAAACAATATATTATATATAATTAAATAATAAAACATACTTTAAAATGAAATTTTCTTATATTTTAAAATAGATTAAGAGGATACATATATTAAGTGTAGATAGAAAGACGTAGGCCCCAGCAAAAATGCCCAGTCCTCCAAATTTATTGAAGAAAAAGAGAGAGCAGTGTACGAAGTACAAAACAAGATAACAGACCTCACAAGAACAAAATCAAAAGGGTTCATAATTGTCACCATTTCCAACATCTTAGGTCACCTTTAGATCATCTGAATCCCACTCAGATTTTGAATTATAGGAATTGAGAATTTTATTGTATTGCTCCCCTAATCGTAATTGTATTAAAGTCAATGGCTCCCTCGACCACTACTTGTTAACCCACCCTCATTTCTTGTCCATATCCTTCTAATTAAAGTCCTTGAAGGAGGATCTAGAAGACACCATCTTTGGCATCTTAGAGTAGTATTTTCTTGTATTTCTCTGTAGAGGAATAGTGAAATACCCCACATTATCATTTCTATTCCTCCTCCCATTCTTTAGTATATCACTATTGGAGGCCATGACATGGTTATTGTGAGAGTGACTATCACTTTCCTTATTCTCATCAGAGGCATCCCCCCACATACTTCGTACATCCAAGGATACGTTCTCCTTTTGATGATCCTCCTGCACTAAACCAGTTTCACTCCAAGAGGATTGCATTCTATTGTCTATCAATGCCATGAATTGACCATTCTCCCTATTAGCCTACCCCTCAACAAGATAGACATTCCCACAATGCTTCTATTCCTACCCAATGTTGAAATATGATGTAATCATGAATGCTCAGGGGGTAACTCCTCATACTCAATAAGCATTTGTCCATATGAAGCCATCTCCCTAAATACTTCCTTTACCAAACCAACATCCTCATTCCTTATCACTTCAAAATTGTTACCAATTTCAATACTCAATTCATCCTTTATTAAAACCATCACACCCCAGGAATTCATTCACATTCCTCAATTGCAACCATTTATAGAGATGACTTGAGGATTCACAGTGCCTCCATTTTCAATTCCCAAATGCGGACTATCCACTACTACCTCTACCCCTGCGGCGGACACCACACCCTGATCACGATGCATCCTTTTGAAAAACTGAGCCACACTCGGATATGATGGGGTATCCATAGACTTCTTTCATATACCCATGACCACCCCTATCATCTTCACCATTCTCTTTTATTTCAGAGTAGGTATGGGATCCTTCTCTACAACATTGTTATTCCCCATCACGGGCTAAGACTCCACCAGAGCACAACATGCCATTCCTTTCATGACGATAGAGAAAAGCTGAATGCCCCAACTGATAGAAGTTTTCGGAGAAAGGGACCCATGATTCAAAGAAAACCAATTGATTCCACCGAACCTCAACTTCAACCTCAACATAGATGGACTCAAGCAGAGCCTTAGACACATCAACCTCAACACAAATTCTCAGAGAAATGGGATGGCAGAGTGCACGGGTGCGAGGGTCCATGCATAAAAATCGACCAATCATAATCATGGTCAAACAGAGGATCGCCATATTTTGAAATGGCAGTGGAAGACTTGGGAGGGTGATCCAAATAACCATCATTTGAGGGTCATGATTCAAATGAAACCAGAATTTCCAAAAAAAAGAGAGAAAAATGAAGACCCACCACTGAACATGGGGCAGCGGACCAGGCATAGGCCATATCATATTCATTGCTAAAATCGATTTGAAATTGTCTCGAATCCAAAATCCTTATCACCACTTTTTCACAAATCCTCTAGAAAGAGGATAAATACCTGTCAAGCGATGCAACTGAGGGTTGATTCCTCCCAAAACGAGTATCCAACATCAGATCCAGCAGCGACGATTCCCTTTCGAACTCTATCTGGGAGATGGGAATAGAAATATCACCATTGACCTATAGCGGAACCTTATGGTAGATCATGATCTTAGGATGGTCAGGTAAGAGAGAGGGATCAGAAACTTGAGAAGAGGAGAAGAGGATAGGTCATGGAAGACAGTGAGAGTCAGAATCCCCCCCCCCCCTTGGCCGAGGTATAGGGAGGGATGATCACAAGGCATCCATACATATGTTTAATAAAGGAAATAAATTAACTTCAATTAGATTTAAACAACCCTTACATGATATAAATTATAAACAACATAAGTGAAAAAATATATCAATACACTTAGAGATCAATTAATAGAATGAATGTAATATTTTTACTAATTTTATGAATAATAAAATATTATGGAGAAAATTTATCTTCATGTTAAATAATAATTAATATTTTTTTAACTTTAAAATATATTATTAAATAAATTTTTATTAAATCAAGACTACACTTATAATTTATGGGTACTTACAGTATACCCCACAAAACTATAATTTCTTCATTGAAATTAATTTATTATACATAATGAAAAATAAGAAATTCGATTTTATAATTTGGAAAGCTAAAATTATATAAATTATATATTATAAAAGTTAACATAATTTCCAAGGAGTTCAAAAGTATATTTAAAACTATTAGAATTTTAAATGGTTGTAACACAACCGTTTTACAAAAAAAATATAAATTGAAATTTTAACTATTTTTGACCATATTTTTTAATCTTAAGTTTTATCTAAATTGTTTATCTGATACCAAATGCAAATCCTCAGACCTGTTATTTCATATCTATTAAAAAAATTTATAATTTTTTTAAATAATGTAAAAAAAATTATATTTTCATTTACATATGAGGATCTTTTCCAGTCAAGCATTTGGATGAAAAGAAACATTATTAGAAACTATCAATATTAAAATAATAAATAAGAAGGGAACTATTGAACATTCCATAGACTACCTCTTTATTTAATGAATCCTATATGAAACCTCAAATTGATCATGAAAATATTGTATAAAATATTAAAGTGAGAAAAATTTCTTTGTAAGGGTTATTAATATTTTAGTAAAAACCCATCTTGAAAATACATATATGTTTTGAAATGAACATTTAAAATTAATTTTCAAATACATAGATATAAAAAACACTTTAAAAATATCATGAAAGTACTTGTAATATTGAAAAGATATTTGAAAATACAATTTATTTTCAAAAACTCTTATGATAATCACATGAAAACATGATTTCTATATTTATTGTAAAATAACCATGCCTTTTAAAATATTAAAATACTTTTTGAAAATACGAATCCTTTTGAAAATGATAAAAATCCTTTGAAAATAAATTACGCCTCTAAAACAATTATAATACATTGTTTAAGTACTTACACATTTTAAAATACTATGAGTCTTTTTAAAATACTTACTCATTTTGAAATATTATAATATACTTTTGAAAATACTTTTTCTTTTGAAAATTCATTAAATAATTCATTGATTTTATATAAACTGTTATGAATGTTTTTGAAAACAAAACAATTGGGCCACTTAAAACAAAGACGACGACTGATCCACCCCACTTTCTTTAGAAAGGGGTTTACTCCCACCTCCACTTTCAAGATTAAAATTTCCATGTGCCAATTTTTTAGAAACATTTTGAGCATGACCTACGTATATATACTTTATTCACTTGAGTTTTTTCTTTAAAAATATAACAATTCATTTAATACATACACATTTATATTTATATATAAATATATAACTATTAAATTTCTTAAGAAAGCCATTATTATACTTGGTACCACCAAATATCATTATTTTTATAATTTTCATAAAAACATGGATTACTAGTTTACATTCATGTAATTAATAGTTTCTACATAAAATCCTGAGATAAAATTTATTGAAAAATGAAATAAAGTGATATATTTTATCATTTAAAATAAAAACTCAAGTAAAGATATTATAAATGAATTCTCTATGTTGATCTTATTCATATAATAGTGGTGTAAATGCCTAAACACATCATATAATATAACAACAGTAGAAAAATTTTAATCACATAAAATAATAGCTATATCATTTTTATTTAATTGTATAATCATAAGAAAACACACTTATAAAACACTTATAAAATTATAAAAGAAACATTTTTAAAATATAAATTTCATCCTTACTTCAATTGGAAATATCAAATCGAGTCAGATTTTTGATTTAAAATGAATTTTATATCCATTAAAATCATGAAATAAAAGAAAAATTTTCATATATATATATATATATATATCTATGTGTGTGTGTGAGTATACATGATTTTTTTAGTGTATACATAACCACATATACAATAAGTATAAAACCATAATAAAATTTAGAATAATTCCTTTTTTCTCATAAAATAAAAATGGGATTTAAAATATAATATTTAATGTGTCAATTTAAAACATAAATAATTTTTAACATAGAGAATTTGAAAATGACACATTCATATTTATATATTCTCAAAAAAAAATTAAATTTGTATATAAATATAGTACAACCTTACATAAATATAAGTATTAAAATACTTGTATCACATGAAGTAAATAGTCATTGATTTTGAATGTAATACTTAGATATATATGTAAGACAATCATAAAATTGAAATTAATTATATATATATATCATTAATTTAGATTATAAAAATATTTAATTAATGTTTCTCAAAAATATTATATATATATATAATTGGGAATTTGAAATACAAATAATAGTTTTTATAAAATAATTCCGTTTATAGAAATAGAGAACCGAAGGTAGCACCTTATGCCTTGCATGATTGTATTTGAAATAGGGGAGGTTCATAGCTCAAAGTTCTTCTTAGAGGGGTATTAACATGATAATTAGGTATATATACATATATGGAGGGATGGGTTCTGATTTCAAGGTTAAAATGGTGGTGAATATTGTAAAAGGATTCCTACCTCGAGGCTCCGAACCTAGTTGGGGGTCCAAACTGTGTCTTGTGTGGAAATCCATGGAAATTTTTTCATATTTATAAAATGTATATATATATATATATCTGTATACGAATATATATATATATAAACTAATATTCAATTTTTTATTTCTATTTATATTAGATTTCTCCCAAAATTCTATGGTTAGGTTTCAATGCTACCATAGTGAGAAGGGGTTTTTTATTCACCTAGGATTTTCTCTAAAAAAAATATTGAGGAAATTATCTCATCTTCATGGAATAATCAATACTATATAAATAGTATTCCTAGGAAATATGGTCTGTTTTCGTTAAGAGGAGAGGTAAAAAACAACTTGAAAATGAATGCAATGATAATGGAATCAAAGCTATTTTGGGATTGCGTGCTCATATATATAGATGAGCAGTGAGGGGGAATATGGTTACATGGTATATAAAAAACCAAGAGGAGATGACAAATTCCAAGGATGATCTAATGGTTGGATTTATTTAGTCTAATGAGTTTTGTTCAAAGGAGTGAATAGTAAATGAGTTTTCTTGATCCCATTTCGAAATGTGGATCAAATGGATGATCCTATATAAGGAATGTTGTGACATTGGTTTTGGGAGAATAAAACATGGGCCTTACACATTAGCCATTATATGTTTTGGGCAACCTATGAATTCACAGGTCCATGGACCACTAATGTTTTTTCATATACATGATCTTGAAGGATAAGTAAAGGTTGTCCATTTTTCCTCTTATGAGGTGACCCAGTCATTTGTTGTAAATCAGTTTGGTCTGAGGCAGACCTCTCCTTGTGGTCGACGCACTTAGGTCCCACAGTATGTTGATATGCCTTTATCTTATTCTATAGTGTTGTCATTGTTTTTAACTTATAATAAGAAAAATAATTAATCAATAGAAAATTATAAATTTATTATTCTATACCTATTTAATATTGAAAAATAATTTTCTTCAAAACAAATATTATTAAATGTTAAAAAAACAATACTTTATAACTTTAATATTTAAATTATCAAATATGAGATATAAAATTTTCATTTCACTTATAATTAAAAATTACTAAAACAATTTTATATTATACAAGTTTAAAAAAAGAATTGCATCTAAAAATAATTTCAAGTACATTTATTAACATCTTAAAATTTTAAAATTTACATTTAACATAAATAAAAAATAAGTTTTAATTTAAATAGGATAATATATTAAATTCAATAATAAAACATACTTTTAAATGAATGAATCGTATATTTTATCTTACCTTAAGAATATACATATATTAAGTGAATATTATTATATTTTAAAAAATAGAATAATATTTCATAAATTATCTTAGGGTGTAAATACAGTATGATTAAAACTTATGTTCGTTACAAGAAATGACATAATTTAAAGAATATCAAAACATTCCATTATTGATTTAAATTATGAAAAATATAAAATAACAAATATATTACTACAATCAAATATTCATTAATAAACTAATGGTAATATTTGTTTTTAAATTTATAAATAAATAAAATTTTATTAATGATAACATTTATGTTCATGTTCATGTACATTTTATTTTATTTTAATAACCAAATAATCATTAAATTAACTTTAATTAAAAAAAATATCCAAATAACTCCTTGGGTGTAATAATGCCATTGAGATACACAGTTCTCGTAGTCTAAGTGGTTATTACCAAAATTTTGTTTTCGGTTTTTCATGAATAGCTTCTCCAAGGATAGATTTGACAAGGAAAAATTTTCCATTCCAATGAAAAAGAGAAGTGTACAATGTATTTTTAAGGGATAATGGTTCACCGTATATCAACAACAATCATTATTTTCCAAAATCATTAAAAGGTTTTATTGTGTTTTTTGATGCTTCTGGGTCGAGATGGGCTATGTTCTCATGAAGTGAGACCTTGTTGCTTCTAAAATCTGGAAATAATTTTTGTTTCATGAGAATAACTACACATCGCATGATTTAGAGTTATCTGATGTAGTCCATACTTTGATGACTTGGAATCATTTCCTGTTTGGTGTGAAATTTATTATGTTTATAGATCATAAGAGGATGAGTCACAATTTCTCACAATGGGATTTGAATCTAAAACAAAAAAGGCAGATAGAGTATCTCCAAATGTTTAACATTGACTTGATGTATACATAGTGTATAGGCGATTCAGTGGAAGATTCATTTAGATTAAATTCATATGATTAGTTGGTAAATGAGGAATCAAATCAGTGTCAGTAAATTTCAGTGTTTGCTGATATGCACTTGGATTTTGAAGATCGCGGTGGTGTTCTATTTTTTTTTCTAATTTCATTTGTTCTTGATTTGTTTTAGATAGTTAAATTGGAATATAAATCTGATTCAATATGAGTTGTGATGAGGTATAAAATAATGGTGGTGAGACCATTGAGGGATGAATGTTTTATGGATTTCCACTATCATAGTTTCAATATCGAATGATCATACATATGGGTTTTCAACAAAAAATTATATATTTTTACCATAATTTGAGATGGGTTGTTCATCCTAGAACATAGAGTATGTATAAGGTATTGAAATCATAGTTTTTGTGGGTCATTATGAAAAGATGTGTGGATGAGTTTTTTTCAAGATTCATAAATTTCTAGTGAGTTATGGGAGGGAATTAGAAAACAGTAGGTTTGTTGATGTCATTACCAATTCCTGTTGGGAAATGGGAACAGATCTCAATGGATTTTGTAACAGGTATTCCAATAATGGGTTGAAAAAACAATTCCAAATGGGTGATTGTGCATTGGACCACAATTTAACCCAATTCATCGCTATTCAGAAGTCTCATAAGGTGGATAAAATGTTTATATTTTATATCCATGAAGTGGTCAAGAGATAAGGTGTACTAATTCCTATTGTCTCATATCAAGATTTAATTTTTCTTTCACATTTCTATAAATCCTTATAACACACCCATGGGAATTAGTTAATTATAAGTACGATGTATCTTCCTAATATGGATGGACAATCAGAATGGATGATAGAAACATTGGAAGTCATATTGTGGGATTGTGTAATGAATTTTGGTAGCTCATGGGGGGAACACATACCCTTAGTGGAGTTCTCATATAAAAATAGTTATGAGTAGTTATTACATTTGGATCCTTTTGAGTAATTTTATGGGAGTATTTTCCATTCTCTACATTCATGGGTGGAAACATGTGATATATCACGGGTTGGGGTGATCATTGTCCAAGTGGAGATAGAGAAGAATCAGTTGACCATGAATAGTGTGAGGATATATTAGAGTCATTTTAAATCATATTCAGATCATTATTAACGGCCTTTTTCATTCAAGGTTGTTGCTTATGTGTTCTTGATAATCTCTCCATGTATTCAACATCATCATTTTGGAAGGAAGTTAAATTTATCGCTTTGATACATATATACTTTTGATTTACATGATTGGAGTAGTGAGGAGAAATATATGTTGAACATTCCACCATGGTTTAGTGTATTGAATAATTTTTTTCATGTATCTCATATGAAAATGTGATAGACTGATCCTAACAATGTGATTCATTGAATTTTTTAATGGTTCTACTAAGAATGGTTCAAAAAAATGATGACATATGGGTGATGGTGCAATGGATCAAAAAGTTGATCCAATTCATCCCTATTTTTATATCTTATAAATTGAATTACTTCTCTTAAATCAATATTTTAGAAGTGGTAAAGAGACACGGTATACAAGTTTCGATAGTATTGTATCAATATTCGTGGATTATTTCTCATTTTTGGAAATTCTTATAACATTCTGTTGGGACTCAGTTGACTATGAGTACGTCATATAATCCTCAGATGTGTAGAAAATACGAATAGATGAAAAAAATTCCAAAATTCATCTTGTGGGCTTGTGTAATTAATTTTAGAGGCTAATGGGAAAAGGATATACCATTAGTGGAGTTCTCATATAAAATTAATTATAAAGACCCAATACATTTGGATTATTTTAAATCATTTTATAGGATTCCTTTTCGTTCTCCTCTTGCATGGGTGAAAACCGGTGATATATCACATGATGGGACGATCCTATTCTATATGAAATCAGAGAATAATCATATTATCAAGATGATAATGGAGATAGATTAGAGTCATATAACTAATATTCTGATCATTGTTAACAAACTTTTTTGTTTGAGGTGAGTGATTATTTTTTCTTGAGAATCTCTCCAAGGATTCAGTATCATCATTTTGAAAAGCACATAATGTTATCTCCTCGATACATAGGCCTTTTTGAGATACATTAATGGGTTGGTGAGTTGGCATATAGGTTTTCTTTTATACCATGGTTTAGCACAAAGAATAACGTGTTTCATGTTTCTCAGTTGAAAATGTATCAAATTGATCATAACCATGTTATTCAAGGGGATCACATGTACCTAGACCAAAATTATTGTTTAGTTTATTTACAGATATATATTTTGGATATGAAATATAAATACTTGAATGGAAAAATAATCATAATTATTTGTGTTTTGTTGAGACATTGTCGAATTTAGGAAGAATCATAGGAATAGGAGAATGAAATTGTAGGGCAATGAACTAACTCTTTTAGAAAAAATAGTGGTTTTTTAATTTCTATGGATGGAAAGGAAAATATTCGGTATAATTTATTTCCCCCATATTCATGTATTTAACCCTATATTTATATATTTTTATGTATTTTAAATTTTTGGGTGATGTTTGGGGGGGGCTTGGTTAAATATTGAAATGTTTTTGGGGATTTTATTGTGGTGTAATATTTGAGAATGGTTAGTACAAACCATAAAACTCCTATAAAAACATTTAAGAGTGAGCCAGTGAGCTCTTTGTAAGAGAATGGTTATGTTTATAGTTTTATCAAAGCCTGAGGCTACCTAATAGTAGTGGTGCTTTTGAAAACGTAGGAATATAAATGGTTAGCGTATGGTATTCCGAATCATGCGCCCTAACCATGTATAGTTTAAAATTAGATCCATAAATTATGGATCTTTATCATAATTTCTCTTAAAACACTTTTTTATCACTTAATCCATCCCTAACATTGTTTTATCTCCTCCTAAAGAATGTAAAAACTCATCCCTTTTGATCTGGGAGTGATCTATAGGAAAATCATAGTGCATTGAAAGACGTATTTCACGGTTAGTCTCTATTATTGGGGGGGGGTTCCTTATATATATTCATCTCTCCTATCATGGTTCCATATATATAGTCGAATAAAGATAGATCTATGATTTTTTATGCCAACCATGAAGACATTTAGTGGTTTTTATGTAAGGAAAAAACATCTATAAATGGTTTTTTCAGTTTCAACTCGGTTTTGTGGAGGAATTCATACCGTAATTCATTTTCCAATGTTTTTAAGGTAGGTGGCTTCACCCTATACTCATCTTATTAGAACGTGATGTTATAATTTAAAATTATTTGAATTTCTAGATATTGATTGTAAAATTATTGTAAAAAGATGGGTAAACCCCTTCTTTAGTTATGGTTTGTCAAACTGTGGAATTGTTGTAAAATGTGATTTGGTGAATGTTTTTAAAATTGGGATTTTAACATTGTAGTTTTGAAGATTTTTGAAAAAAGGATTTGTGGGAAGGTTTTTAATAAATAGATTTTTTCTATTTAAATGGTTTGGAATTATTAGTTTGGAATGGTTTTGGAATAATTGGTTTAATTGTGTTCCTTTACATTAACATGACTGTGTTTAAGGGGCATGTTCCATTAGGGCACTAGTATATGGTTACCTTTTGATAACATGGTAGAGAAAAGAGAGACCTCTCATGAATATGCAACTGCCACCTAGGAATGCATTTGTGGATATGTTGATTGGAATTGGTTATACTAAATGGATTTGTGAGATGGTTTTAAGGACATGTTTGGTGGGTTTATATGAAAAATATTTTTTTGAGAAATTTTTTATCTTTGATATATATTGTTAAAATGTTTTATTGTATTTTATAAAAATTGTCATGACCCATCCCAGTGGAGCCCATGATGCAACTCCCCAAGCCTGTCTCCAATATGCTAGGGGATGGTGACTAGAACTGAGTAGGAATATCACTAACATGGTAGGAATTGCCTATGTTCCAACACACTCACACACACACACACACATCTAAAAGCCCAAAAAATGCAGAAATTTTTAAAATCAATAAAAATGAAATGAACAAATACAACTATATCCCAACCAAAAGAGTATGACTGAATGAAAAGTTAAACTAGGAAAAATATAATACCAACAAAAAATATGTAATCAGATATCTAACCTGTAAGAATAGGTACTAGGACTATTTTCTGTAGCCATAGGAACACCTCAGCCTACCTAATATCACAGGTCATTGTCCAGCCCTGGTCAGCCTAAGACTCCGTCAAAAGGTCACTCATCTGCACAATACATGACACGTTCATGCAAAGATCATCTATGGGTGAGTATAATAGTACATAGTAAGATTCCCAAAACCATAAAGAAATATTAAAAGGAAAGTAAAGTCAAATCTAAACAGAATATTTCTAAATCACATATGAAAATAATATCTAGATATGATCAATCTAACACATGCAGTCAAGATGTAAGTCATAGCCGTTTTATAAAGACTAAGAATTCTTCTTGAAGATTTGAAAAATAATGTATGCAGGTGAAATAACTATCGAGTCTGATAGCACTGATGATGATCATCCACAAATTATTTTTCATCAGGAACATCACGAGATAGATACAATGATAGATCAGAAGAGAATATGATACCACATATGAGGATCCCAACCAGGGCCATGGGTTGATAACAACAACTCCATCTAGATTAACCATCTTGGTAGAAGATTGACTCATGGTTATATTAGTCACATCAATACCAAGGACTCTACCTAAGGCAAGAAGAATGAATATATTATCCACTCTAGGACACTTGGGGGAATCTAACAACTCTCTCTAGGTAGTCCAGTTGAAGTGATCATACTCTTATGAGTAGAAATGATATGCACTAACCTTCAGGGGAATGGGTAAAATTAACTAACCATTAACAAAACCTACCCAGATATGGTGGAAAAGAGGTTAAATCTATCCATAAATTCATACATGACATGTATTAGGGTCACAAACCATATCCCATGACCCCGAGTACTACTCGTGTACAACAAACCATGTCATTTAAACTGTGACTTGTAGAAGAAGGATACACGACATGTAGAAGGAGTCACATGTGGTATCCTTCCATCCGGGTTCCACCCATGTACTTTGGTCATGTGCATGTACATGGTGTCAACCTAGGTATCTCTATTAGTGTAATAGTACATGGGTTAGTCCATGTTCATGGTCCACGACAAGTCGTGTGGGGGAGTACACACCATGTAGGATGCTCATATACTCCACCACAAGTCCATATAATTTCAATGAATATGTCGAGTCTCTAGGGAGAGTCTACAAGCCATTTGACAGGGGTTAAATTCAAATTAAAATTTATATGTCTCCTAAAACCATAGATGCCACTCCCTGGGGTCTACACAACAAGTAATCCCTAATGAGTCATTGTGGTAACAATGGTTTTTAAGAATGTACGGTTATTCCTCCATATTCCTTAGATGATGTTACTGACCTTGCTCCAGTGGTAAGTTCACTATGAAACGTTCGATCTAGGGATGCCTCACCACCACAACATCAAATTCCTAGGTTTCTGGCCTTCAATCTTCTTGCAAATCAGTTTAAAACCATCACGACGCAAACTGGTCGAAGTATATTTTCTCACAAACCGTTCGAATTGCTCCATCACTGTCGTTGTTTCACCTCCACAAGGTCAACCTAATATTTGATCTTAAATTTTGGATCATTATACCGTGAAATGAATGTGTAGTTATCATTAGTTAATAAACATGCTGAAGAATGAATAACACACATAGAAAATGGGTGAGGGAAAAATACACCATGAACAATTATGAGGAATGATCATTGACCATTTTCTGTTTCATTATCAATACATTTTAATATTAAATATCCACAAAAAAACAATAATCTCTAAAATCAACCCTCACAAATCCGATATAGTATTCCCCATCCAGAAATGAACAATTGAACCACCGATCAACTTATACGTTGGTTTGTCCACTTTTGTTGTTGGATTCAGAAATGGGGGATGAAATCCAAGATAATTCAACCTACATGGAAATTGGATTGTTCACCATTGATGATCAATTTCTGCTGATGAGATATGTTAATAACAAACATTGATAAAAAATTCTATCACATTTGAGATAAATTATCCTACATTTCTCTTTATAGCCTCTATGGAATTCTAGGGTTATGAGCCTATCCTTAGATCCCTGACTCGATGTGCCTGACTCAAGTCGATGGTTTTTACCCCTCTACTCTTACCACATTGCAATTAGCCTTAGTAGGGCCACTCATCAATTTATTTTGTCACAATTGTCCACTGATAAGCCCCGCCTGAGGTAAAATTGATGTTCTGAATGAAATTTTGGCCTCATATTTCTGATTTGTGTGCAAATTGGAATTTTATTCAACTTTTTCATGAAAACAATACAAGCATGCTATTTAATTTTTCAATATCATTCAAAATTTTAATCAAGAATCACCTGGTCTTGGAATTGCATGATAGCTCTGCATCTGGACTTATAATCAGTCCATATAATATTTAAAAAATAATAGATAGAAAATATAGGACATTAAATTCTCTCCACCTAAGGGATTTACATCCTCAACAATCCAAAACAAAGGCTATTAAAAAATAATAGGTTATTTAGAATGAATTTTATCCTCCTTCTCCCATGTTCTCTCATTGAGATTCATGTGCTTCCACTAGACAAGCACTAAAGGAATAAATTGACCATGAAAGATACCCTCCTTCTGATCAACAATATCCACATGGTACTCTGAAAACATCGCTCCATTATTGATGTCTAGCTTTCCCCAGTCGTTGATGTGTGATGGGTCATGCATGTACCTCCTCAGCAGCGACACATGGAATATTTCATGAACCTAATCTAACTACGGGTGTTGAGGTAAGGAGTACACAACATAGATAACTCTACATTGTATTTGAAAAGGGATAAAAAACCTCACATATTACTTTTGTCCTCGACCAAATATCTATAATCCCCATGGAGGTGAAGCCCCAATAAATTCAAGGTCTCTTTCCTAGAACTCCAATGGCTTCTATTTCCTATTATCATAAGACTTCTAATAGCTTTGGGAAGTCTTCATCTGCTCCAGGATGATCTTCAACTTCTCTATAGTTGTTTACACAGACTGTACGCCCATAGGTGCTGACTCTCCTTGGTCAGTCTAGTAATGTGGTGGATTGTGGGGTTTCCTAGAAAAGGCCTTGAAGGGTGACATACTAATGGTGTAATGATAGTTATTGTTGTAGTAGAACTCCAGTAGTGGTAGGTGATCTTCCAAACATTATCCAATGTCCAGTAAGAAGTCCCATAGCATGGTGGCTAGAACCAGAATGGTCTCTCCATCTGGATGTAAGTCTTTGTGTGAAATGATATTCTCATGTATATTTAGGTCTTAAATACCTCCTATAATCCCTTCCATAATTGTTATGTTAAACAAGAATTACAATCCAAAAAATCGTTTGATGTAAATCCATGGAGTCGAACTATCTGCAACATGTATGTGTGTCCCGATATCTCCACTGAACTATTCTCTCAGATTGCTTGGAAGTGGACTAACTTTTTGAGTTGGTCAATGATCACCCATATGGAATCATGTAAACTAGAATTACGTGGTAAACACGTCACATTGTCCATAAATAATCCATCCCACTTCCATTCAATCACCTCAAGGGGTTGAGCTAAACTCGGCAGAATCGAGTGCTTAACCATCACTTGCTGAAAAATAAGGAATTGAGAAATGAACTCTTCCACTCTCTGATTCATTCATGGACTCCAAGCATAACATTAGAGGTCATGGTCAATCTTATCCTAATTTGTATAAAGAAAAAATGGGTAAATATGAAACTCCCTCAGAAACTACTCCTGCAACTCCACATGTACTATTGTACGTCCTCTGAAAAGAATAGTGTACTCCCTACATTTTGAATATCCACTAGGATCATACCCTATGGATATATAAGAATGTATATTATTGCATTCGGTATCTCCACGTTGGGCCTCACTTACTCATTATAAGAGTGGAGGGATAAAAACCATTGACTAGGGGTTAGATGATCCATCTCCATCCACTAAGGATAACTACAATGAGGCCAACTTCTCTGTTGCCTCATTCAACAACTACGAACCAAATATTCTCATATGATCATCAGCCACCATGTTCCCCATCCCAAGAGTATAAAAAATATCAATTTCATAGTCCTAGATAAACTATAGACATTGACTCTTTCTCTTGTTTAGAGCCTTATGAGAGAGGATATACTTGATAATTTTTTCGTCAGATTATATGATAAATCTCTCACCCATCATGTAGTGTCACCAGATCTTCAACATGAAGACTACCATTAATAAGTAAAGATCATGGGTCATGTAAATTTTCTCATGTGGTCTAAATTTGTGTGAACCATAGGCAATCATGATTTTACTCTACCTTAGGAAAAAACCAATCATGGTCCCTGATGCATCACAAAACACTACATACTTGACGCCATCCTCCTTCAATCTCAATAATGGATCACTCTACAAACTCAGCCAAAATACTGAAAAAACTATTGGAACTTATCTATCAACATTAATGGCTTCCATTTTTGATTCAAATCTATCATCTATATTGATATCTTGAAGAAATAATGTATGATTATTTGATAATAGTCTTCCATCTTGATGAAGCTCCACACCTCGGTTACACTCCTAGGTGGCCCCTAAGTGAACACTGGCTCAACCATGGCCAAGACCACTAAAAATCCATCTTCTAAGATGCCATTTCCTAGAAATTAGACCGCATGAATCTAGAACTATCACAACAATAGTTTCCCATAGATTTTCCACTCTCGTAGTACGTCCATAACCATCCTTAAGTGTCTCACATGCCCCTAAAAAGATGTTGAGTACAAAAGGATATCGTTGATGAAGACTACCATGAACTGGTATCAATAAAGACGGATGATTCGATTCATGAGTTCAATGAAAACTGCATGGGTGTTCATGATTCCAAATGGAATCACTAAGTGTACATAGTGACCATAATGGAATATCATGGTCATCTTCATTATATCTTCATCCCATACTCATAGCTGGTGATATCTTGATTGAATGGAAACCATCAAGAACCATTGTTCCCCTCTCAACTAATCTAAGAGCACACAGATCCTCATAAGTGGGTAATTGTTCATCAAGATCACCAGGTTCAAGCACATGTAATACAAAAACATCTGGATACTCTAGTATTATTTTAATGAAATCAAAACTAGGTCTTCCGTACGTGAAAGAATTGGTCTCATGAAGCCCTTCCTCTACAAGTCCTCTAACATCACCCTCGGCTCGTGATGCTATACTAGAGCCATCTGATATGCTGGTGTTGATATTAGTACTATCCTATGGTGTAAATTAATGCAGAATTCTAGCACCTAGTAGGGAGTAAATGTTGTAACATATACAGGGAAGACACCCTCATACTCCACCACTACTGTTGGGAACTCGAAACTCATAAAATCTACTGCACCGAGCGTTAGGCTAGCTAGCTGATGAGTAATTGACTTCACCCTCATATACAAGAGTCCATCATGTACTTCCTAGGTTACTTTTTTCATTTAAAAAAAAAGAAAACCTCACTCCATCTTGGTGGACACACCACTTCATTCACCTAAAATAGTAAATCTATTCATTGACTATTGATAACCTATACATAATAATTATGACATCGTAAGGCCTTCATAATTCCACCAAGAGGTTCCAACCAAAACTGTTACCTCAAAGGGTCAGGCCACACTATCAATATAGATGTATGATCAATGAGTCTTCTCTAGTAGTTTTCTCCAAGAATAATGTTTGATTCAATGGTTCATTCTTAATCTTATGGTCTCATACAACATATGTGTCCTGAAAGGAATTACTATAACCTATGTCTATCAATATTGTAGCTAAAGTATATAGGAAATAGATCATACCTCATTTCATTCTTGGAACCCATGTGTTATATGAATTGACAACATGTTGTTTCCACCGACCCTATCCTCTAACTCCCTGAGCATGGTGTGGACCACCTGGGGGTGGTGGTGGTAACATGTTGAATTTTCAACAACCTTCAGCTTCCCTAGAATATTATTTTACACATCCACCAATCTACATATCAACCTTCTCCTTTTTTTTCTCTAACTCAATGGTCCATTCACTATTTCCCTATCACCAGCATGATAGTTCGGACAATCTTGAGGAATATATCCCCTATCGTAACATAAATAGCATTACCTCTCCCAAGGATGACGGGGCAAACCATATAATACCTGGACAATATATCTTTTATCATTGGACCTCCCCCGGAAGTTTCTCCCACATCCGGATCCCTGAGACTGATGTCAACTCCTTGTTGCTAAGGTCTATGTAACTGGTCATCCACTACTGACTATCCCTAGAAATATCTGCTCTACCAAGACGATTCTAACCACCATTTATCACTAAATCACCCTATCATATGTATGAATGCATTGAGGGATAATTATGTCTATGATGTCACAACATATACCCCACTCGATGGTCTAATACATGATGTACTGATCTATAACCATGTCTATCGAGTACCTAGAATGGTTTATCAACCTCGATGAATAATCATCCAATGTCATGCTACACTTTTGGAGTAGAAGAATATTTTTTATATATGCAAATCATTGCATAACTAGTGAGAAATCTTATTTTAAGAGATGCACTAACATTTTCCATGAAAAAGTTTCCACGTCAGGAGTCTTGGTGGCCACAATCCACCATCTCCCTTCCAATCCAAATAGATGGCTCGCCGCAAGGACCACCATCTGATTCAATTGTGTTTTGACTACAAAAAAAGTATTTTATCCCCTCATTCCAATTCTCAGCCACCTGAGGGTTGTGCTCATCTCATATCCTAAGGGGTCACTATCTCTAATATTAATTATGTGTACTCAGTCTTCACTCCTTAACTTCTTGTATTGCAGGTACCATGTTGTACTACAAATGTGGAGGTATAGTTGGTGCACCATCTGGAGGTAACATTTTGGGAACTTTTCCTTATATCAAAGCCTCATCACTGAGGGGGTCACCCTTTTTATAAAGATATTTAATCAATGATGGAATGCATCTAAGGGGAATATTGTAAGAAAACAAGATGTACAACAATCAATGAGTTTATGGAGAGTTGACTCAAGAGGGACATGGAACCACAACACATTCCAATATGAATCATGTACCATTATTTTCCATAAAACCAATTTTCCCATGTACCGAGTCGAAAATTAGTTAATTAGATTCATGGTGTATGGATACGTTAGCCGCCACACCAACACTAGAGTCCCAATCATTATATATGCACTAAAAACACTTAACACTATTTCCCCAAACCAATCTCACAAACACCCAATCCTAAATTAAAACAAACTAGTCTCTGATACCAATCTATCATAACAAGTTCCAGTGGGGCCCATGCTTGCACCCCCCAATACCTCATCCAATAGAATGTGTGATTGTTACTAGAACGAACTAGGCATATCAATAACATGGGAGGTATTTAATTTGTACCTATTTACACAAACACATATCTAAGCCCAAAAAATGTTGAAATGTAAAAACTATAAAGAAAAAAGTGCATTCAAAACACTATAACCCAGCCAATAGAGTGTGACAGAAAGTAAAGTGAAACTAGGCCAAATATAATCCCACTAAAAATAATTTTGTAACCACAAGTACAACTTCTATTGAAGAGTTACTGAGACTGCTATCTATATTTTATGGAACACCACAGCCTTCATGATCTCAAAAAGCATTGTCTAGTTATGGTCCTCCTTAGACTCCATCAAATGTTCACTCATCTTCACAAAACATAACACTTGAGATAAAATCCTGTGTAGGGGTGAGTATAGAAATACTTTGTAGGGAATCCCAAAAACCCAAATAAATGGTAAAAAGAACAATTGTCAGCTCTATATAGTATATGCCTACAATACACATAACTATAATATACAGAGATACTAAATCCGAGACACATATTCTAGTGGTAAATCACAACCATTTTATACCCGTATTAGGAGTTCATCTCAAAGATTCCACAAAGCACTCATATGGGAGAACACAGTCCTGAGTACAATAGCACTAATTCCATCCATATGTGAATCAATGTTCATCGGAAACCTTCATGAGATAGATACACTGATAGATCTGAAGAGAATACTATACAATAGATGAGGATCGAAACCCGAACCATGGGGAGATACCAACAACTCCATATGGATTAACCTGCCATGTAGTGAATTAGCACATGGTGATGTTGGTCATGTCAATACCATGAAATTTTCTGAGGGAATTAATAATGAATAGAGGATCCACTCGAATCCTCTTAGGGGATTCCAACAACTCTATCTTGGATGTCGTGCTGAAGGGATCACACTCCCATGAGTACGAAACAATATTCACTAACCTTCAGGGGAAAGGATAATGGGAATAAACCCTTAACAAAACCATTCCATGATATGGTTGAAAAGTGTATCAAGCATTGTGCAAAGTGGTAAATGATGTATTGGAGGGTCACATTTCAAGTCCTTTGACCCCCAGTACTACCCTTCTTCAATAACCCATGTCATTTGAACAGTTTCATGTAGAAGATGGGTACATGACTTGTAAACAGAGTCCCACACCAAGTCCTTCGATCTGGGGTCCAACCCTGTACTCTAGCCATGGGACATTACAAGGACTCAACCCACATATTTCTACTTGTGTAACAGTTTATGAGGTAGTCCATTAACTTCATCCAGGACATGTCATGTGAGGGAGTACACACTCTATAGGTAACTCGTGTACTCCACCATGTGTTAGTATACTTCTCATGTAGACATTGAGTCTCTTGGGAAAGTCAACATGTCGTGTTACATGGTTGAAAGACCATTTGATATTAATCTATCTCCCAAAACCATAGACCCTACATAGTGGTGGAAACAAACCATGTAATCCCAGATTACACGTTGTGTTCATTGGGTTTTTTCAGAATGTATTTTTGTTCCTCCACAAGCCTAATTTTATGATCCAGACCTCATTCTGGTGGTTCATTCCCTTCAAAACATCAGATCCAGGGTCATCAATCTACTTCACCATTAAATATAAGGGTTTTGGGCCTTCAATTTTCTCTATAATTCGTTTAAATTCATCCCTATGTAAACCACATGAAGAACAGTTTCTCCCAAACAATTTTGACTCCTCTTTAACAATAATTGTCTCAACTTCCTTATTTTTTCTTGATATTTGATCAAAAAATTTGGACCATTTATCCATGAAAAAAAATTTCAATAGTCGTTCGTTCATAAAAGTGCCAAAGAAATAAGTGCATGTGCTGAAAACGAGGGAGACAAAAATATACAACGAACAAATACGATGAAAAAACTGACCCATTGTTCATTCCAACCTCTACTTATTCCCATAATAATGGCCAAAAAACAAAATAATAATCTCTATAATCAAACCCCGTAAATCCTACAAAGTATATCCCGACCAGCAAGGAACAATTAAACCATGGATCAATTTCATCATTGTTTGGTCTGTGTTTGTAGTTGGATTTATGAACAGGGAAGGAAGTCAAAAATAGTACATCCTCCATGGGATTTTTATTGTTCACTATTTAAGATCGATTCCTAAAGGTGAGATCCTTCAATAACAATATTCAATCCATAGTTCTTCCACTATCGAGTAAAATTATATAGGGTTTCTCTATAGTTCTTTCAAGGAAATATAGAGTTAATTTAATAATAATTTACATAAAATCTAGGAAATGTGATTAATTATTTTATATAAATTTCATAACATGTTCTATCCTAGTGGCACGATTATAGAATTCTTTTGGGGGGAAAACCTACTAAGTATCATTACTCACCCCCAACTATGGAAATTTGGTGCATTCAAGGATATTTTTTTATCAAGACACACAAGTAAAGGAAAATTATCTCATTTTTTTAGTTATACATCATGATAATTTGGTCATTATTATGGAGTGGGATATTGGATCATCTTTGGAGTTGTGGCGTTGGTGTCTTTGGAGACTTTGGGCTTTATTTGTTTTGTCTTCCTCCTTGTATATTGAGAGTAGACTTTGTTTCTTCTTGTTACTTTGATATAGTTTGGTTTAGTTTGTTATATTTTTAGTTGTACTACATCATTATAAGGAATCATATTGTATTTATAGTTTATGATTTTTTTGTGTGGTTGTTTTATTTTGAAATGGAAAACCGTCCCCCAACTTTTATGAATCCCTTAGCATTTTTTACAAGAATTTTGTATGTTGGTGATGTCTCTTGAGGCTATATAATATACTTATGAATTCTCAAGAAATGAGGAGGGGAAATCTGGTAAATATATTTTATTATATTTTAATTATTAGTACATAAGTAGGGGTTGTAATAGAATATGTGAAACGAGAGAGCTTAATGAATACAATTACCTTTTCTTAGAATAACCTCCTCTAAATATGCTATTAAAGATACTAGGGTTTCCCTTTTGGATTAAAAAACACTAGGAAATGGAAAAGTATGATGGGGGGTATATTTAAGTAGTTTTCAAGATATAGGGCTTAATAGTTATTAAGAGGCGAGGGGATGAATTCTCGTTTTATCATTGAGGGGAGTGGCATTTTTAGTAAATAATCAAAACTATTCAATAATGGGAAGTCACTATCTTCCCATGTTACTAAAAAAATGATAAATAATGGAGTGGGTGTAATATATTTCTGATACACACATCCACCATCGAATAAAACCATTTTTAATCATGTTATTCCTTATCCGTTTAGTTTACATTGTATTACAATTTTAGTTTTCACAATGGTAAGTAGTATTAATTTATTTATTTACCTATGAATTTTCCTTTAAGATTTAATGAAAATGAGAATTATTATATTATTTAGACATAATGATTCTAAATATAATATCAATTTTATTAAATAAAAAATTTTTGTGCTAAAAATTAATTTTTACACATGTGTATGAAATAGGAAAAACACTGTGTTTAACCTTAAAGACAATTATTAATTTTTACTATTTATACTATTAATTATTAATAAAATTTAATTTACCATATTATATAATATAAACAAAGAAGATTCAAAATATTTAATCCATTTTATCCTCTTCAATTCCATTAAGTGGTAAAATTTAATTTAAATTTAACATATAGATGCCACAAAGAATAAGTTTTACAAAGAAATTTTTTTCATAATTATAAAATCTTATAACATACAACATTAATATTAAAGTGATTTTCATGACCAATGTAGGATTAATTATTATATAATTGAACTATGAATAATTTTAAATGCATCTTAAATAAAATGTTACTTTCTTAGTGATTTAAATGATAATACATTTTTCAATAAAATTCAATATTTTTCACTATTAATAAGAAAATAAAACTTCCTGAAAAATAAAAATAATTAACAGTAAGAATTTTTTACACATTGATTCCAAAAATAAAGTTAATTTTGACAAATATGTTTTGTAAAATTTGAAAAAAAAATTAATTTTTTTACTTTTTCAAGGATAAAAATAAAAACACTTTTGAGAAAATGGTATTTTCAAATCATATAAAAATATTAGTAAAAAATTAAGTATTTTTTATAAAAATGATATATATTTATATATATTTATATATATGTAAATCCATTATATATAATGTTAAAAATGTTGTTACTTCTACCCATACTTATAAGTTTAATGGATTGGTCGTAACTGTTATGTTTAAATAATAATATTAACAGTATATTGTGGTTGGTAAAAACTCGGTGTTTTTATGCATGTTATAAGATAAATTTAATTTATTAAAAAAATAATTTATAAAAACTCAGGGGGTTACACCTAGAATCACATTCAACTATTCTCAGTGGTGATAATACCCATTTCCAGTCAAAACATTCGAAATGGGGCTACTAGAAAGTATATATCACTTAACTAGCATAGCTAACAACCCTTGACTCCCTAAATAGTAGTATATAGTTACTAATGTCATAAAAATGTATGTGGACCACTATAAAGTCAATTTTATCCCATGAAAATCAAATACCTCAAGGAAATAAAATACATCAGTCATATACATTCCACATCCATGATACCTCTTTAATAATGATCCACAATTTATACTACAATGAAATTGATCAAAATTAATATAACATTAGTTCATACACATAAGCATAGAAAATGGGTAATAATAGGATTGGATTGGGTGTAAACATAAATAAATAAACCACCTTACCAAAAGGTTACAAATGATTGATTTCTATATACCTAAAATCAATATAATTTGGAAATCCATTTTAATAATCCATTTTGATTCCAAAATAATTATATGGAAACAAAATATAACACTAAATAAAAAAATAAAACAATTCAGACTTTCAAAATCAACTTTTAATCATAGAAAACCATTGAAAAATCATAAAAAAATATCAATGTATCAGCACACCCAACTAAAAACTCATTATCCAAGATAATAAGCTAAAAAGGGTTAACCCCCTTTTTAAAAATGAAATCGCATTATAACAGGGGAACCTCTTTATAAATATAATTATAACACTTTATAACCCAGGAAATTATTTTGAGAATAAACCACCTGAAATAACTAAACACCTTTAAAAAAAGAAAATATCCATTTTATAATTTTTTTTTCAAAAGACCATGAATAAATGATCTTTGATATAAAAAACCTTCAATTTGATTTTATCAATCAACGGGAATGCATAGAAAAACATTCCAAACCAATGTTCCATTAAACTAAATAATTTACCAAATTATTCAACAGGAAAAAATAATAATTCATAGAGAAATATTTATAATTGAAATCTTGGTATCATAGAAATCATTAATTTAGTTAAAAACACATTTAAAAGATCATTCAATAAAGGAACTCTTTAATAAAAGGAATATTATAATGTAAATACATACCTCAAGTGGTAAAATAATGTTTCATACATTAGAAACCATTTTAATTGGTTAATTAGAATGTATCAAAATCTTCCAAAACTAATTTCACTAAATTATCAACACTATAAAACCATAATCATCCACACATGGCCTATAGGGTGAGTGACGATAAAAAAATAGGAGAAACAAATGAAGATGAAAATATGAGCTCTTATTTTGTGATAATGGTGACATATCACTATGAAAAAACAAGGAATCCACATTGGAGGAACCTTGGGAGATGATAGAGTCCCTTGGTGGGTGCATCAGTTTATAGGGTTTGAAAAGAGTGTTTTTTGGATGAATCCTGTATTAAAAATAAAAAGAAATTAAAAAATTACCCCAACTCATGTAGATCATACTATTTTCTCCCATGGTCCTCCAAATTGTGTAAGAAAATTGAAATTTCCACTACACTAAAACTACTCCGATCACATGGTTTTCTCACACTGTTTACTAAACCACGTGTAGACCATGTGAATACCTATTTCCAAAATTGAAAATGGCCCAAAATTTCTCATTTAAAATTTCCCAAACCATTAATCATATGAATATCATTAAATTTTTAAATTTTCATACACAAGACACATTGATCCCATGATATATATCAACCATATAAGTATAATAAAGAATGTTACATTTCAATGTATTATGGGTTCACATCTCATTCTTCAAAAATTTCATTATAAAAATGAATCAATATCTATAATATTATTATTGATTATAAAATAATTTATGACTAATTCTATTTAAGGAAAACAATTTAATAGGATGCTAAAAAATTTTATTTACAAATTAATACATAAGAAAAATTCAACTTTTATTTATTATAAAAAATAACCCTCATTAATTTCATATAAATTGTTTAGGAAATTATTTTTATTATAGAAATAGTTTAGTGAAATAAATATTTTACATAACCATAACACATAACATTTATATATAAATATACACAACAAAAAAATTTTAAAATTTTTAGAAACAAATACAAAAAAAATTATATAATGTTTAACAAAATATAAAAAAACACAAATGTCGAAGAAAATACCACATATAAAATTGATATCAGCCATGGAAAATTTCATTTATAAAAACAGAAATAGAAACCTATATTATTTCATATAAAAAACACACATAGATCATTTTAAGAAATCATACTAATACACATAGAAAATTTTACATGATGATAGAATATATGATATGTGGGAAAAAATAATTCGAATAATAGTACAAAATATCTTTAGTGGAATTGGTTGACTTTTGAAAGACAAAACATTATTACATGAGATGAATTTATAGAAACTATGAAAAAAATTATCATTTTGGAAAAGGTGTTAAATATTCTATTATTACATAATATTTAGTTTTGGTAAAAATTTTCAAGAAATAATTGAAATATTTTTTGTATACATGTTTTATAGAATATCTTAAACAAAAACTATATAACTATAAAGCATGTAATATATGGCCACAAAACATATTAGATTAATAATTTTATCATATATATATATATTTTTTCATATATATATATATCAATTTTTTTTTGATATATATATATATAATTATTTGGTATATTTGACACTAAATGTTTCAAAACTATCGGTTAGAGTATTTAGAGAAATTTTTTTCCATTAGGGATCTAGTGGTTTTCTGAATATCATCCTAAATAATAATATTAGGACATATTTCAATAAATAATATTAACAGGAAAACAATGAATGTTATATCAATAAACATGAAAAATAAATCTTATAATATTTATTACATTTGACATGACATTTTTGTGATTTTAATAATGATGAAATATAAAAACATAAAAAAATTATAAATATATTACCATTACACTTTAATCGATAAAGGTGTATTTCTTAAAAAATTATTTATTTAGAAAATATTTGGATGGTATATAATGTGTTATAAATGAATATTGAACAAAAAAACAATTTATACACTGAAATATTATATGAGGTTCTTAAAGAAAACATATATATTGTTAGAATAGTCATTTTGACATAATTTAGTTATTGAATAAAAATTGATATATAATATATTAATTCAATAAAATATTTCAATAGGGTTGAAATTACAAGTATCATTTTACTTAAGGAAAAGTCATGTGTTTCATGGGATAAAGAATGTGTAGGAGATTAACACATGTAAAATTTTAAAAAGAATACATGTTTTTTTGGGGGGAATGTTTTTTAATATGAGATATTTTTTATAAAATATTTGAAGAAAATTATTCTGAAAATATAGAATATTTTATTTGGAAAATAATTTTTATATCCTAAAATTTTTTAGAAAAATAACTCAAACAATTTTCACAGACACATGTATATATTATGGAGCATTTAAAAAGATATGTAAACATATAAAATTTGATACATATATAACATAACATTTCATAAACATGTTTTATATGAAAATTTATATATATTACAATATATTTGACATATATAACACTAAAAAATTAAAAACCATTCTTTGGAGTGTGTAGAACACATGTTTTATGATGAGGATAATGTTTTATGTTTAATGTCATTCAAAATAAAAATTTTGTAACATATTTTAGTGAATAAATATCCATGTAAATGAATTTGTTTTCTAAAAAATTTATATACAATCATAATTCATTTCTTGTGAATGAATAAAAAATTGTATTAATATAAATTATCATAAAATATAAAATAAAATAGCATGTGTTCATGTATTTGAAAGAATTATTGAATGTTTGAATTCATAACCCCTCATAAAAAATATTTATTCAGAAAATACTTAGAAAATATATTTTTATTCGGTAAAAAAATATAAAGAACATAAAATTTATAATATATAAAATTATCTATGATCCCTGAACAAAACATTTTTATTTATATAATAGCCATTATTTCACATGTTTGTTAATAAATAAAAATATTTAATTATTTTATTGAAATAAAAAATTTATTGAAGTTAAAATGACACAAATTAATTTACATGATGGGATGCATATATTTTGTATGACCTAAAAAATTTGAAAGAGATTAACAGATAAAATTTTCAAAGACACAAAATAATTTTCTAGAGGTAAAAAATTTATAGTGAATTAATTGTTTTATGAAATTTTGTTTTTTTAATATAAATTTTATATAATCGAATTGAGTTAAATATTTTGTTCATTTATTATGAAAATATGTTTTGCAGTTCTTAAAGGATGTTATATGCTTGTTGAAAATTATTATTTTGATTGTGAATATTCTCTACTCCATAAGAGAACATATTGATATAGAAATGGGTTTGATAGAAGGAACATATGTTCAATGAAATTATATATATTCGTGTGTGTATTTGTTAATTTATTAATTTTAATATTATTCATAATAAATAAAAATAATAGATGAATGAATTAGGATGAATATGGATGAATATATTTTTTAATAATGCAATCATCAAGTATTTTTTCCCAATAGACATCTTGCTAAATAGTTTTAAATTTTTGAATAATAATTTAATATCCCATAAATATATTAATTCCAAATTACTATATAACTGGTTGATTTTCATTATCATTTTTCTACATTATTCGAAGAACATTAAATTACAATTGAAAACAATTATCTCAATTATCATCATAGTTTTTTTAAAAATTCCCATCGGTTTTATGGTGAAAATCAACCCACATCTCTATTTCCAAAAATAGTTGACATACCGCATGATGGTGCATATAAAACTATAGGAAAAATAGTTATAAAATATTCTTTAGACGTGATATGATCATATAAATTAGAAGAAAAAAAGATAACAAATATTAATTTTTACATTAAAAAACTATGATAATTTTCTTTATGAGATATTTATTGATGTTATTATTTTTCTGTTTTTAGTACAAATATCCAATAAAAAAGTCATGTTCACAAAAAATAATTTTATTATGATTATTATGTTAGGACATGAAAATATATGATAATACATTATATATTATATTATTGTTAGTAATTTAAAAACAAAATCCATTAATAATAATTTACCCTTTTAAGAACCTTCTTTTTTATTTTTTGAATGATCATATATATGGAATTAAACACCTAAATCAACAAGAAATTAAATCCATTCCATTTTTTACCTAACTTATTCAATGTACATTAGAATTCAGCTATGTCAGAAAAAAATGTAAAAAAACATCTATATATAAAATACATACATTTCATTAGAATATCAACAATTTAAATCACTTTATTTAAATTAATCAACGATTAAATATAGAATATTATTACCTTTACTTGTTTGTCTAATACCTCACTCTATAATAAAATTGTAACATGCATCAAATTTCAATATTTAATGGTGATACTATCAATACCACAATATAGTTGATATATATATATATTCCACATAAATTACTAGTCAACACCATGTATTAGTTACAATTTATTTAAATTAGAAGATATATATTGTATTTGTATTAGGATCCCTTCTCACTTTATTTTTATCTTTTAAGAAAATGAATACACTAATTTGTATAAATATATATTGATTATTTTTAATTTAGATATATATATATATATTTATATATAAGGGGTAACCCTCCAATATCCTTTAGAAGGTGTTAGAAAAAATTCTCAATCAGTGTAGAATAACACCTCATGGTTTAATGATATATATAACTTTAAATGAATTCATTTTTTAGATATTTTTCTTTAAATGAAATTGTGCATTTAAATAAACCTTGATGTACAATAATAATAATATTATTTAATGTGATAGTTATCAGATAGCCATTGTATTATCTATTATGAATGTGAATAACCAAATGGTGAAAAAATATTTTCTACATACGTATAAAATTAGTTCATTAGTTTTGAACTAGTTAAAAATTAAAATGAAATCTGTCAAAGTTAAAAAGAGATATTTTTCTAAAAAAATATTTATTTCTCATTATGTGTTATTTATCATAATAGGTAATAAAATCTATATTTAGGAATTATTTTAATTATATTTTTAAATAAAGTACTCTATAAAAAATTTAACATTTATGAAATTGTTTTTACATGGATATATAAGTAGGTAAACCCAATTTTATGATTAAAAATTAATTTCTCTAAAAATGATTTTGTAATGTTTTTCAAACATATTATAAAATAAATTTCAAACAATTAATGAAATAAAATATTTTAAAATTGATTGTTTATTTTTAATTATCATAATCAATATTATAAAATAATTTCATCGTAATTTTTTTTCATAATGCATTCAAAAAATAGTAATTTTACTACCACGTTTATGGTTAAAATGGGTTTATCCGGGGATAACCTAAAATATAAGGATCCAAATACCATAAAATCAATATTTTATTTAATTAGATGATTGTATTTATAAATTATACATTTTTTATATATAGTATTGGAACTTTGGGCCACTTTAAAAGGGTAACATCTTAATATATTTTAGATTTTTTATATTTTCCATGTGTGTTGTCTACCACCCTTATAATAGGACAACATATGTCCTATCATCCCCATAAATCATAACCATTATATCTTAGTAAATATAAACCCTAATACCTTCCAAATATACCACCCCATGTTCATGAGGTCATGGATTCATCATAATACCATCCATTCATGGATTAACTTGTATGATACCGATTTTTTTCAATGAAGTTGTATAACTCTTATCTGATTACTTATAATTTAATTTATTCTTCATCATTATATAAAAATATTTAATTAATATTAACATAATGAAAACAATATAACCAATATAATGAATTGTTGTGATGAAAATATAACTATTTTACACCTCCCTTACAAGAATAAATAAATGTAAGTATAGTTAATGTCTATGTTTGATCTACAACAACCAGATACTGATATGATTAATTTTACACACCAACCATCTTGTTTGGTAAATATAATAGATTTAATAAATATATATGATCTTTATGATACACTAATTAATTTAAAATAGGAATTAATATTTACTGTTGATATTAGGATTCATTTGTTGTCAATAATTCAATATGTATTGTTGGATGAAGTGGTGATGCTTATAAAATTTGTATAGACTCACATGATGACATTGGATTTCACTATTGAGAAATTATCAATCAATTTATGTGAAAAATTTTCAAACTATTCTTAAATCTAAAATTCATGTACAAATTGAATTAAATATATTGAGTTTTTTCTTCAAGAATATTTGAATTCTAATATTTGTATAAATGAAGAATCATCTAATGATGGCGAAGATATAAATAATTTGAGCAAGAGGTAATGAAGTTTATACAAATAAAAATGAAAAAATTATGTTAATGATTAATTATATTGAGGAAGGATTGAAAATCCATTTTAAATTTATATGGCTTCTTAAGAACATGAATAGAGATAAAATTAAAATATGGCCCATAATGAAGGAGAAATTGACCAAATAAACCCCACCCATATGAAAGGAGGACCTAAAAAACAATGGGAAATAGTCTACACAACCCACATGGGGTATATGTGAGAGTGGGCCCATGTATAAGGCCAGTGGGAGCGTATTCTCGGAGGAGTGAATGTGTATGGTCCAAATTGGCCCTATAAGCCATAACCTATGTGTATAAGTATTGTTATATGGGTTTCAATCCTCTATATCTATGGCACACTATTTTAGCAGAAGTCAAATTCTAATAATGTATAGTACAAATGAATGAACAAAACTGATGTGGGATAGACGAAGCAAATGATGTTATTCCTCCATAATTTAAAAGACGCGTAGAACATGAGATGTTTGATTATGATAATTTGTGTCATATGATATATATTGGGGATTTATTTCTCTATATACACATGAGTGTTTCTATTTTCATTGCAAAGCATAGATACAAACCACAATCATTGAGCAGGAAACAAAAATCTATGTCCACTGATCATTTCAAAAGGACGATATGTGATCCATACTGAATTCATTCATAAAGAATCCTATTTTCATGAATCCCATGACTCAATTATTCTATCATATGAAGAAGAATAAATCAAATGAATCCACGCTTTTATGATAAATTGATCACATGATCAAATAAAGGGAATAATACAAGGCATGAAGACAACCACTGTGACATCACATGAACATAGTTCCATCACATGAATAATAAAATATAATATATCACCTGAAGGTTTCTTATTTTACATTTATTTTCATGTTCTTTATTTATAATTACTATGAGGTCATCGAGTGACTATCCCCAGGGGAGTCTCATTATCGTTAAAGAGAACATGTGAGGTAATCATTTGAATTCTGTGATCAAATTAGCATTATATGTGGATCAAAAAAGATGAGAGTTTCAACATTTATATGATCTATATAATTTTAGAGGTCTTTTAATGGGTCCTTAACATATAATAAAAATATGTTCTTATACCATGAAGCCTCCTATATATATACTAATGTAATGGATGAAGGATGAGACTTCCCATTGTGATATATTGATAGATATTCTAAAAATAGAGTTTATGCATTCTTTAATCACATGAAGATGAAAAGGCAATGTTATTCTATCAAATGTTGGGTATCTTATGAAGACCACTCCATGGTTATATAAAGGTGATACTACAATACTGGCCTTTCTTGATCATGCATGTTTGGATCACTTCAAGGGAGGAAGAGACACACGCGAAGCTTAACTAATTATTTGAAGGAGTAATGGTTACTATGTATCTGCTGATTAAAGAGATATAGTCAATAAAGTTTTTATTTATCCTGACCCATTGGTGATCACTCGATCACATAAATTTTGATAGCTCATAAACATCACATGAGATATTGAGTTATTTAATGGAGTGGTCTGATAGTACAAAGAGAATTTTTTTTAAAATATAACATGAAATAAATAATAATTTTCCAAATTAAGATAAATAGAGGTTTGAGACATTTATAATAATTTGACAAAAAATATAGTGTAAAAGTATAAATCAATTTCTTCTGGGGTATCCTAAAGAAATGATCATTTTATATTCAAATTATACTAAATAATCAAAATAAACATCTTCATCAATAGTGGTTGTTGCATAAGACATTTAGAAGTGAAATATCTTATGTTGTTGGTGTTTCTTTTTTTTTCAATTAACATGAGGCAAATTTTTCCATTGGGACAGTAGATGGAATAGTGTGATTCAATACTATTGATGATTTGTATTTTATTACAACTTATTATTATACTAGAGAATTTATGATTACAGTGTCTTATCAATCATAGCATGGTGTAAGCTAACATTGAGATAAAAAAATGTAGAAAAAATGTTCTCCTATGTGATTTATTTTTACAATACTCAGGAATGGACATGGATTCAAAATAGTAGATTAGATCCAAATTGGCCAACTGAGGTTAATTTCAAATGAAATAAAAATTATAAAACCAACCATTGATTCAACCCCCCACTCAATGGTGCAACATCATCGTGGGAACATTAGTTAATATCATAGCATTGGATCCCTCTATCAATATTCTCTAATAGATGATGATGGATAATTTGAATTCTATTAATATTTGTGGTGTCCCTAATTTATAAAAAAATGAACTACCACCGTTGGGATAATATGATGTTTTTATAACTTAATTATATTATTATTATAGTTAATTATTTAGTAAATGTAGGATTCCCACTAATTACTAACTATTCTCTTATGAGTTTTAAAAATAAGTGAAATTTGGATGTTAATGGATGATCTAGAAGTTATATTTTGATGTTTTTTTTCAAAAAATATTAAACAAATGTTTTGGGACTCAAATTTTCCAAGGAAATTTGTGATAAATTGGATATAATTTATAAAGGTAATGTGAATTTAAATGGGGCCAAATTGAAAATGTGGAGATTAAAATTTATGGATATTATGATTGGTGAAGAAGAAAACGTTTATGAGTAATTCACAATTGACAATTAAATTGATGGTAATATTCATGGTTTTGGAGAAAAGCTGGATTATTTAACCATTGTTAGAAAACTGAATTGAGAATTTCCTAATGTGATTGATCTAAAAGTATTATTTTTGGAACACATGGATAATATTATTCTTGATGAGTTACCTAACATTATCATTAAATTTAAAATGTGAAATTTCCTATGATTCAAGAAGATGATCAAATATGAAATCGATTATGAAGACATGACAATTCTCAAAATTATAGATGATGAAATTTCAGAATCATGTAAATCTAATGATGACGATGAAGAAAAATATTTCAATAGAATCAAATAAAATGAATAAAAAATATTCAATAATATAATATTTATGGGTAAAGGTAAATTTCCAACAAGGAATTACAAATTTAATTTCGTTTGACACTTTGCTGTAAATTGTGCTAAACAATTATGTGAAACCTGATATAGAAGATTTGATCCACATAAAAATTAATGGGTGGAATTTAAAAAGGGACAACCAATTTTTATGGAATAATGAATAACATATTAAAACTAAAATAATAATATAAAATATAAATTAAGTGGAAGATGACTCAACTTCAAGAAGCCAATGAAAATATAAAACTAATTTCATGGATCATATGGGAAAAGGGTTTGACACCTCCAGCCATAATGATGATAAATGTGAACTAATAGAGCTATATCACATGTTAATGAAAAAATAAAAAATCAATCTATAGTAAAACATAAATATCAAGAAGTATAAGCGACTATTGTTGAATTAAAAATTTAATATAAGTATGAGAAAGGAATAATGTTCAATAAAAGTGACTATTTAAATTAAATATATCAAAAGAAAAAAACTAAAAGGGATAAAATGGAAAATACGGTAAAACCCCTTGATGTAAAACTCTATATCTATGATATAGAATATTATAAGACCAATTCTAAATGTATTGAAGAAAAAAATAGATTTCAATGGATTATTGAACATTTTAACAAGCTTGTTGGGGTTAAAGATAAATAATCACAAATATGTGAAAATAGGGGGTTAAAGAACTAGGTAAATTAATAAATACCTGAATTTAAAAATAATTCAATTATGTCAAATTATACAGGTCCATAAATAATTTATTTTTCTTGTATTGATTAATAATACTACTGTAAAATCCTATTTTGATTCAAATAGTGAAAGAGATTCTCTAGGATGATATTTTCCTCTAGAGTAGAGACAATCTTAGTATTTGGAAAGAAAATATCAACAATATTCCAGAATGTTCCATTATCAGTTAATAAGATTAAGTATTATAGGATTATTCGGGTTTTTTGGAGTGTTTATAATCAATGAATACTCATTCTGGTGTAAAGTATGTTAACCTAAGATGATACATGAAACAAGGGGGAGTTATTATATGAAAATGGGATCAAATTTTAATATTAGGAAATCAGCTACGAGGACATAATCTTCTCTATCAAGAAGAAAAGTATATTTTAGAATAAATATGTGGTAAATGTGACTAAAAATTATATATTTTTGAAATGTGTATGAGGAGTTTACTTGAAGATATACAATGTTGAGAAAAAATAGAGTTCAAAAAATGAATAAAAAACTACTCTTTAATTTTTTTTATTTGGTATCTATTATAATAACAAAGATAATGATTCATAATAGTGTATGTTCATCACACTAGATTGGTGATGTAATTATTCTGAGTAGAAATAAGAATCAACGAGGTAATGTAACCTTTGGCAATGATTATTCCATGAAATTTAATGAAGTGGGCAATGAAGAGACTGAATCCTAAAATATGATGTCTAATAATATGTTATTTATTGATGTGATAAAGCAAAATTTTATTAGTGTCATCCAATGTTTTTCTGATGTACAAGAGGTTTTGTTAAAAAATTATTCATGCCTCATTTAAATCATAAATTAAGGAAGGCTTATTACTCAAGGGAAAAGAACCAATAATAATTTATTTCAAATTTGTGATTCAACCTATTACTATTACATGAGATCAAAAGGTTAAAATAAAATATTTTATTGACATTGTGGAAATATTTTTTGATATATTCAAAGAAAACTTTTTATCCCTAATTATTTGAGAGATATTTCCAATCTAAGAAGATACTATGTTGAAATCTATAAAGCCTTTCAAAAAGGGAAATTGGACCAATGTTTAAATAATGGTGTTAATTTTAAATCATCAAGACCTATTTCACTTATTTATACCAACTTACGTGGTATAATGAGAAAAATTTAAACCAGATATGATGTATTAAAATACATTTATTTATGATTATATTTAGTTGAATAATTTCATGTTTTTCAAATGAAAGTTAGATGAAAATAAAATATTCAAATTTTTAAAAGGAAAATTTTGAAATATATGTGTCTCTATATCAAGAAACTAAGCTCAAATAACAATTAGGAGTTTTATTGTGATACTTTTGAATTGTATATTAAAAAAAATAGAATAAATATTGATTATAACACACTATATAATCAAGAAAAAATGGTTTTTATGAAAGTAATAATAGAAGAATAGTAGAGATTTGAAGGTCAATGTTATCTAAACAAAACATAAAATGTTATTTATGGAGAGAATCTATATGTAGTACAATATATATATTTACTATGTTTCAATTAAGGTGAGAAATATAAAATAAAACATGTTGAAATGTAGTTCAAGAAAAATCCAACTATAAAATACTTTGGTGTTTTTCGATGTCCTTGTTTTATAATAATCAACAGCATCAATCTCAGAAAATTTGAAGAAAATAAAAGGAAGGATTTTTTATGGGATATATATCTAATTTAATTTGATATATATGTTGGAACAAAATTATGCATAAGCTAGTTAACTATAGTAATGTCAAAATTACTAAAACAAGAAAAAAATATTGATATCTCAATGGATATAGATTAAGAATATTCAGTAGAAAATTAAATGAAAATGGAATATAAGTGTTATGAAATCATAGAGAAATATCCAAACCCTTTGTATAATGATTCTGTACAAACCAATGATGAATATTAAAATAATGAAAATAAGGGAACACAATTTAAAAATTGAATAAACATGTTGAAACTGAATATATAATTTAAATCCAACAATATCAAGTTCAATCAGGATGTTGATTGTATGTTGAATATCAAACTACAATAACTTATCAAATTTAACCCAATATTGTGGAATAAGAAGTTGACAATAGGGAGTGGTTACAAAATATGGATGGGAATCTTGATCATATTGAGAATAAATCACATGGGGATCTAGTACCATGCCCCAAAAATAAAAATGTTAATGTCACCAAGGGGTTGTCTAGAAATAAGATGAAAAAGATAGGTGAGGTATCAAGGAACAAATTCTTGATGGTGTGGAAAGGGTATTTTCAAAATAATGATATTGACATTAGAGAAACATTTTCACTTATGGGGAGACTCTAGACTATTAGAAAAGTATTTACATTCATATCACTAATGCAATATAAATTTTATGAAATAGATGTCAAATATACCTTTAAAAATACTCATCATGTAAAATAATTCTATATTATAAAAATTGAGAGTTTTTTCTAGAATATAATGGACATATGGAATTTATACTGATGAAATTATGGTATGGTTTGAAACAGGCCCCTAGATCAATGTATTCCAAATATGATGGCTTCTTATGGGATATATAAATATAAAATTTAAAGTTGACTGTAACATTTATTTGAGAGTGATGTAAAAAGGTACTCTCATAGTAATTTCGTACATGGATGACATCATATTTACTAGTGACAATGAATATCTAATTGAGTAGTTTATTGAGTATTTAAAAAGGAACATTGAGTAGTCCGTGCTTGGCCAGACAACATAATTTCTTGGATTTTAGATTGAGTCAAAAACAAATTAAATATTTTCATCTCAAGATAATTATGATATGTAATTCCCAAAATCAATGGAATAGATAATGAAAAATCTGATTCAACACCAATATCAGTTAGTAAGAACTTGTGAAATGATGAATTTAGGTGTAATGTAAACAATAATGAAATCAATAGAATCATTTAATGTCTTCTCTATAAAGAAACATCAATGTATGATATAACTTATATAGTGACTCTATGTTCTAGATTTAGGAGTGATACTAATGAGTCTCACTTATTGGCCTCTGGCATATTTAAAAGATACATGAAAGGAACATTAAACTATGGGATACTATACCGACATAGTACATATTTGAATCTATTCTGTCATACCAATGCATATTTGGTATGTGATTGAACAGAAAAAAGATATAATTTATGTGGAAATTTATTTCTGGGAGAGGTCTATTTTTTCTAGTATTTTAGGAAATAGATTTCACTAAAACTGATCATGAATAAGGAATAAAATTTAGAAGATATACATGTAAATACATAATTGATTTGGATTCATGTTTAGTTAAAATATTTTAAAATTGAAACTGAGTGACCACTAAAATTTTTATCTGAAAATAAAAGTGATATAGAATTGTATAAGATCTCAGTTCTACATTCACAATCTAAGAATATTGATATGATATATCAAATTATCATAAATAAGGTGGAAGGTGGAGATATCAAGAAAAAATATACTTCTATAAAACATCAGGTTGCAAGTATTTTCAAAAAAGCTATTCCATGAGAGAGGTTAGTGGAAGTAAGGATTAAAAATCACATTCAGCCTTCCCCTCTCACTTAAACACTTTTAAAAGATCACTCCCTACTCCATATTATTCTATATGTTATGATATAATAAGTAGGTAATTGAGGGAGAAGTGTGGTCTATCATGGAGATAATTCAATTCCATAATCAGAATGTAGAGTGAATCTCTTAAAAGGGAATATACTTAGGATAATATATTCTAATCACAAAATAACTACACATTAATAATCAAATTATTAACATCCATTATGCGGTGGGGTTATTGGTTGATGATATGATGAGATAAAGGGTGAAATATATCTTATGCACTTGATCTTTTATGATGTGTTTATTGATGTGTGTGAATGTTTTAGAATATTAAACATAAATATAATCCCTGAAGGATAATTCCTAATTTTTTATCATGATTTAATATGAATGGTAGGTTATTCTCAATACAATAATACAAGGTTATATTTTGTTTTCTACAGTAGATTATCCCATGTAGACACTAAGTTGATCAACTAAAGTATATTTTTATGAGTTTTGTATCATCCCACCCTATGTTTGCAACAAATAATATTCAAAGGGAGGAGAAAATAGTCTTAATAAGAAATTCGAGATTAAAAAACAATATAAACAATTTTTATTTGATTTTAAATTTTGGGGCGAAATATTTTACTAAATTTTTAATATTTTCTTTAGGGAAATGTTTTGATATTGAGAAAAAAATATTATGGGTGATATTGTTGACCTTTGATTGACATTTTTCTTAATAAGTGAACATGTTTTATTGGATGAAGTGGTGATTATTTAGAAAAATTTAAGGGTAAACAAGATGGAAATGGATTTCATGCTTGAGAAATTATACATGTTCAAATGTGATCATTTTTTAACTATTTGTAAATATAAAATAGATGTTCAAATAGTATTAAAGATATATAACATTGTTTTAATCAAGAATATTTCAATCTTAATATTTGTGGGAGTGAATGTATAATAAATTTGGATGAGGTTATAATAAATTTGGGAAGGATCCCATTAACGACATAAAAATAAAATGTACACATGTATTTTCATGATGAATTATATTAATGAAGGAATGCAATTCCATTTTATACATAGATTATATTGAGGTACATGAATAAGAGTACTATAAAAATAAGGGCTATCATGAAGGAAAAATGGGTCAAATCAACACCAAACATATATTAGGAGGACCTAAACTACTTGGGGGAATTATTATATGATGCCCCAAGGGGGAAGAGGTGAGGGCTGCCCTATGTATAAGGCCCGTAAGAGCATACGCCCATATGAACACATTGATATGGGCTAGATAGGGCTCTGGAGACAAAGTATATATATGTGTGATTGTTTTATTAAGAAGGTTATGATCCCATATATCCATGAAATTTTATGGTATAAGATGTAACATATAAATATAGAGAAATTAATTTTAATAAAAAACTGATGTGGGATGAAAAAAGAACGTGCTACTATTTCTCTATCCTTAAAAAGGCATATATAACACGAGCCATCTCATCATTATAATTTTTACTATCTACTCACTACTGTAGATCTTCATTAAACTTTTCCAACCGAGTCTTTATATTTTCACTACCATGCTTAAATATAAATGATGATCACTAATCAAGAAAAACAATCCATTCCCAATAATAATTTCTACATTAATACCTGAAACCTATAACGAATCCATGCATGGATAATAATTTTTCATACATTCCATGACTCAAAGATTATTTTGTGTGAATGATTATCCTTCGTATGAATCTATCATGCTATGGTATATTGATCACACGATTGAATGAATCTAATCAATTAAGGAAATAAAACAACTATCATGACATCACATGAACATTGTAGCATCACCTGAAGAAGAAAGTATATTCTATCACATGAAGGATTCATATTTTATCAATATAATTACATGTATTATTCATGAATAACATGAGGATATTAAGGTGTTGTATACAATGGAGTCTCATGTTAAATTAACTAATCAAGTGAAGTAGTCACGTGATTTGTGTGGCCACATTGATGTTTCATAATAAACAAATAAGTAATGAGTTTTGGTATTCATGAGATACTAATAATGTAAATGTTCATTGAATGAATCCTAAACACGTCATAAAAAGAGGATCTTATAAATATTATTCTCTTCTATAATTAATTATGTAATGGAAAATGTATTTCATAACCAATTTTAGATATCTTGATAGATCTTAAAAAACAGAGCATATGCATGCTTTGATAACACAAACTAGAAAAACCCATGTTATTCCTTTATATTAAACTGATCTTAAGAATCCCACTTAGTTGTAATCCAATGGAGATTTTTGAAATATGGAAATTATTGATCATGAATTCCTTGATCATGGTAAGGAAGGAATACTTTCACATAATGATTTTCAAAATACACAAAGGATCATTGTTCACCATGAATTTTCTAATATATGAGAGATAGTGAATAAAACATTGTTTTTTGTGGTCCCGTTGATTATCCCATGATTAAATAACCATTGATAGGTAATTTAATTTTCATGAGATAGAGGGTCATTACATGGAATTGTCTAATAGGGAAGAGAAAAGTTTTTCAATGGAACATAAAATTTAATATCGTATAAAAAATAATGTGAAATTGAGATGTAATGATTTCAAAAGATAGTGAGAAAGAAGTCTGTGTACAATATCAAATTGTTTTCCTCTAGGAATCTTGAAGAAGTGATGAATTTCTATTACAATTTACTTGAAGGCATACATTTATTATATTCATGAATAGTTACAAGTGAAGACAACATTCAGAAGTGGTCTATCTTATGTTGTTGGTGTTAACGATTTTTTTTCAATAGTGTGAGGTTATTGTTCTGGTAGAACTTTGGAAATCATAGTGTGATTCTATATTATTGAAGAATTTTTTGTTCTAACCTACTATTATTACATTATAGAATTTGTGAATTATTTCTCTAACTAATCAAATCTAGAAGTAGGAGCACATTTAGACCAATCATTATAAGAATATAGTTTTCATGTTCTATTTAATTTTAATATATTTGGTAAAGGTCAAGAAATAAAAAATTTGATCAAATCCTAATTGATAGAAAAAGGTTATTATCATTATATTTAACAAATTTAAAAAATACCACTGATTAAATCCCCCTTCCTAGTGGTGAAATATATCCCTTATAATATCATTTTCCATTATTTCATTATATCCTTAGAAAAGTGCAATCAACACTTATGCAAACATATGGACTACCATCTCTATGAATTGATGTAAGTAATTCTTTATCACTAAATTTTATGAAAAACTATAAAATTGTATTTGATTCATAAATATGATTCTTTTTTCATGATTATGATTCTATATATGTAGAAATCATGACCATGACATGAAAACTAGAACCATCAAACTAAAATATACATGTAAAATAGAACAATTTTCACTGTAATGTTCATTTTAATGAATAAAATTATAAATTAGAAATGAATAGTACATTTTATGTTATGTATTAATGTGGTTATAGAATAGATTTATACAAAATATATATTATTATATAAATTATTTTAATTCATACAATTCAAGATGAGACTTATGGTAAGGGGTATACACCATCATTACAGTTTATTTATTTGAATCATCAATTATATTTTTCCTTGGTTATTTTCAATTAAAGGTATTTACTAAATAACATATGATTTTTTTTAAATATTATTAAAATATATTGATATTTATCATGTTTTAAAAGAAATCCATGAGTGATCTATTAAATGTATGTTTACTTTATGTTAATATACCTTAAAGAACTTTATGCTACACATAGGATATAATCTTATGATATTATCCAATTTCTATATTTAGATGTCTTATGATGAAGATAATTTAAGAACTATTCAATAAAACCCATTTATTTTCCATGGGTAAATTATGTTATGATAAATTGTTTATGAAACATGTATCCCTTCAATGAGTAATGTTATTATGAAATGATAAAATATTTACGAAACATATATACATCCTAAGAAATATGATATAATGTCATGATTAATGTATTATCATATTGTGGAACTCATATAATGATTTTTATTATGTGATGGGTGTTCAAGGAATCATATACCCCTCCAATTCATTGGGTAAATATGTATAAATCATTTGATAATTATATTAGGCATTAATGTAATTCATGTTCATAGGTTTATATGTAGGCATTGTTTCACTTCCATAACTTTATTTTAGGGCCTTGTTTTGTATCCTTAACATAAAGTGGGAACATCTTACTATTTATACATTTTCACAATTTTATAATCTCAAAATGTTTCCACATTCCATTGTTTATGGTATGCTCCCATGATCTAGATTGATTATTGACGATTCCACATTATTTGGAATTTTTACATTCATCATGTTAATTACATATTCTTTGAAAATGATTTAAGATATTTAATTTCATGGTTATGAGTTTCTTATTTTATTATCATTTTATCACTCCCTTATTCTATGTTATTATTATTTATCACTGTTTCCTATGTATACTCTTACTATGCATCTGATCAAGCCCTTTCTTATGTATTCCTTCCCCATGTTTTGATCGAAGGTTCTACATATGATATGTCAAGAAGTGTAGAATCATAATGAAATTTATGGAAATTGTTGAATATCCTTTATGAAATAAGATTGTTATGTGTCTAATATTCAAAGAAATTAATACATTTTGGTCATGGGGATAGTATAATTGTGTTATAAAATGTACATTCATCTAAAATTAATAAATATTTTTTAATGTTATTATTTGGTCAACAAAGTCGGTATCATTGTATGGTTTAGTTATTTATTTAGATTAGTATTATAAAACATTTGTGAATGACTTGAGGATAAGTCCAAGTATAGGATAACATGATAAAGATTAAGTAAAAAAGATATTGTGTTTTCCCTAAAAAATAAACCTCTACATGGACATTGGAAAGTGGATGAGCTTATGATATAGATTCACTTAAGGGTAATAAATATAAATCACTCATAATGGTTATTTACTTGAATTACAACAGTCCATAATGATTGAGACTAAGACAAAACACCATCCTTGACACTGCTGGTGGATATGATTTTCTTAATTCACATTCACTTTATAAACCACTAAATTTCAATTGAATATATGATGACCATAAATGACCTTGGTTGACTATAAAGTGTCATAGAATGGTAAAATGATTTCCTAATTTTGTAAATATCATGAATGATTTTAATTAATATAATATTTTTCATAATTATTATTGTACCTCAATTAGTACAATATATTTATCATTTTAATCAATAGATGATACAAAAATGAATTAAGTAAAAAATGAATATGATTTTCCATTGAAATGATTGTACTTATGAGAAACATGGATTGGGATTTGGTAAAAAAAATATCTTGTGTATATGATCACACAACATTCTCAAGTCATGAGTGGTAACACATACCATTTGGAGATTTGGAATTAACTAGAGGGGGAGAAACAAGACATTGAGTGAATTATGTAACAAAATATACCATGTTCTTATGGGTAAAATTAAATATTAATTAATTAATTATGAATCAACAGGATGGAAAATATATTTTCTATTAAACAGTGCTCAAAACCAGATATTTTTTTCTTGGTAGTGTATCTTTTAGAATGTGCGAATGATAAAAAATAGAATCATGTCAAGTATATATGTAATTTAAAGGAAATAAACTCAATGAAATGAGAATAAATGAAGATGATATTTATCAATCAGTACATTCCTAAAATTATTCATACTAGAATAGATATAAAATATATGGCGTTAAAGAGGATGGATTTTGAATCCATCGGTTCCAATAAATAAAACATTATAAGAATTGTGAGGTATGCTTATTTTTTTATCACTAACCTAGGGAAAAATGATCAATTAATTCATTATTGGTTTGAAACCAATTACATGAATGGAATTGACTCTAATGGAAGTTGGAATCTGTGAATATATTCTTCTATGTTCACTCAAAGTCGCAATAGAAGAAGGAAACCATCATTTTAATGGATTTAGTGACATAAAAAGAATCACATAGTTTCATGGAACCTCGAATGGTGTGTCACATGCAAGGAAGAATAATTTTCATCATCATAGATGAAATTTTTTTCAAAAGATGAATGAAGGTAATTGACTAAAAAATGAGAATACGATTCATGTGTGGTAGTCTAGTTCATCGAGGAAAGTAATTTTGAAGAGATGTAAAAAGGAAAATAAAGGAAATAAAACGAGGGAAATGTCTACCATACACAGGTTAGTGTTTTAGATGTTAGGAACTTAGGAATAATTTGAATTGAAACCTCAACCCCAGTGATAATTAGGATTAAAATCCTCAAAAACCTATAATGTCAAATGAAAATGGAATAATTATAAAATAACAAGTGGTGATGTGGGTCAATAAAATTTTGTTGTGAAATGTAAACTTATCAATAAAATGATAACTAAAAATGATTTATTTGATTTAGTCTCTACCCTCTCTTTTATATAGGAATAATCTTCTACGATTATCACATAACCACCTCATGGATTAAATGTTGAGAAGTGAACTACCCTAATGGTATAATGATCACATATCAATTCTATAGCTCCTCTTAGATAGAAATTTAAACGAATTTGGTTCTTAAAAATATTTTTAATCTTACTTTTTTTTGTTTTTTTGTTATTTTATCTATGGATTGGATCTTTTAGTATAGATCCAAAATAAATTTTAAAGGTTGTTATGATATACTAGATATTATAAATACAACTATGATCATGTATTGGTGGGATTTTTAACATCAAATCACAATTAGAATTGATTCTATAATATGGATTTTACTACATATTCTGGAGGGGTATTTATCTCAAATGGTTTGGTATAAACTAGACATTGAAATTTAATATATATATTTTTTAATCTGATGTATTTCTTGATTAATTTCATTAAGTTCCCCAAAATCATGATGATACGTATTAAATTAAACAAATTAGTAGTGTTACAACAACTTGAAATACTCTATATAGAATGGTCCAAACTGAGTGGTATGTACTGAAGAAGAAAATCTAGGATAATCTAGACATGGGACTCATTTTATCTTAGTGGTTAATTATGGGGTTCACCAACGCTTCATGTTTAAATGAAAGATAGTTCAATGTGACTCTTCATTGATTATCTTAATTATAACAAGACCAAATTTATGAATAAGTATCCACTACCCCATATTGATGACATGTTTAATATATTATCAGTAACCCAATGTTTTTCTACGATTGATCATGGATTTTTAAATCATGCATCAAGGATCAAGAAGGAGGATATAACAAAATACAACCTTCCTTATGAAGAAATTTTATTATGAATTTATAGTGACTCTATTTTTACATACCAATACTCTTTATACCTTAATTAATTTAATGGATAGATACATTAAATATTACCTTGATTAGTTTTTTGTAGTCCTTGTATATGATATTAATATATGATTAAAGATAATGCAAGAGTTGAATGTATATTTGCGGTTTTCATTGAAGACCGTGAGGAAGGATAAATTGTAAGATAAAATTTCCAAGTGTGAATTTTGGATATATGAAGTAACATACATATGTTATATAATCTAATGTGGTGGTATATTGGTATATCCTTTGATTATTAATGTTATTTTACAATGGTCTAGAAGGACTACATTAAATGAGAACCACAGTATTGATAGGTTTAAATGATAATATTGTCTCTTTTTTAGAGATTTATCATAACTATATAATCTAATATCCATGTTAATATGGAAGATATATATCTTCCATTGGAAATATAAATTAGATGAAAATATTAGAGATTTGAAATGGAAAATTATTCAGTGAACATGAGCTTACATAAACCTATAACAGAGAAGGATTTGTGACATTTAGTAATAAATAAAATAAGGAATTTGGATAATTACTAGTAAAAATGATATTGTAATGGTTTATTACTCAAACCAATTGAATATTCCTGAGAAAAATTACCCAACTCAAGATTCTGTGTTGGAAGTAGAAATTATTTCACTAAAAATATGCAGGCATTATCTTTATGGTGAATTTTGAGGTATATATTGATTAAAACTGTTTTCAGTATATATTTCCGTAGTTAGATTGTAATATTCCCCAAATAATATGGTTGGAGTGGACTATGTATTATGATTTCTTGTTAAAATACCGCCTTAAGAAGGCGATCAAGGTAGGTGATGCTCAGAGTCAGAAGGACCACTCTAGTTTATACGTGGTGAGGATTGAAAGAGATCCCATATTCCAGAAATTATAGAATATATATATCATGGAATAATGATACAAGGAACGTATTATAATCTTTATCATATTAATGTTCAACTATCCATACATGTGAGGATTAAAGAGGTTTAGATGGAGGATATGATACTTCCAAAAAATGTGAAAATGATGCTGATTTCAACCATGACTGTGATGGAATGATAAGGTTCAAAATGGAGTATGTTTTTCGTCAATATGATAGATTAAGACATAGTTATAATGGATCAATTTTTTCTTTATATGAATATTCCATAATTTTCTTTGATAAATAACCTAATAAGAATACATTAAATGATTGAAACATTTAGTCTGTTAACAAAACCAGTCTTATAAATCCCTTGTACATAATAAAACATAAAAATTATTTAAATATTGCGTCTTGATCATCATAATCTTGTTAATAATCTCCTTAATTACTTGTAATAACCAAATTATATACATCTATGAATAGATAGAGATAAAATCCTAGTACGGTACGAACGTTATGGGTGGAACATGGGAAATGAATCAATAATACATGTGTCATCCTAATCAACATCAATATATCATAATCATATGATCATAATCAGAAACATAGGTGAATAAATTATAAAGTCAAGTAATGTGGAATGTTCGTAATAATGAAACATCATAACATAGTGTTCAAATACCACACTTAATTGTGAACAAATCTAGAAAATATTTGATATATAAATTATGTCCGTAAATAGTATCATGATAATTTTAAATATATATAGAATCATGTTCATGAATAATACACATTATCTCATTGAATATATCACATTATCCATTGAATTGGAGGGATATATAATTATTGGAACACCCTAAAAATAAAAAAATATTTATAATAATGCATGTAACATTATAAGAGAACATATAACAATCCGGGTCATGAAATGAACCCATGGAATGGAAGGGTTTTCATATGAGTTTTATGAATCCTTCACCGAGTAATAACCTTTGGGGTTTCCAAATTAATAAGGTAGATCATATTTTGGTATGAAAGATAATTCTTCAGTAAAGAAGAAAATATATAATTGAAGTCAAAGGGATGTTTGAAAAAATAAAACCTTCTTTGAAAAATCATTTAAATTAGCTTATAAATCCATTCAACAAGGTAAAAATATGTTTATCCCCATAATTAAAAGGGAAATAATTTTGAAATGAAACATTAAGGAAAATTTAGGAACATACATACCAAGAATAATATGAAGTAGATGATGACCCAAAAAGAGTAAATTTAGTTCAAGAATCCCCTTCCCTTAAATCCCACATTATTTTCTTAATTTTCTACCATATGAATAATAAAAATATGTTTTTCATAAAATGGAACCAAAATATAATTATATTAAATTTTTTATGTCTTGATAAATTATAATCATTGGATTATATTTCCTAATTCACTTAGTTAAATGTGAAATGTTTTGATATCATATTTATCTTAAAATATCCCATCTTAATGATATTGATTCATTGAAACTTATAGATTATTTATTTTAATTAAAAATGCATATAATTAAATATATTCATATATTGTAAATAATATTTAATAACTATATATTATTGGTGTGATAATTAGATAGTTGGAAACGTCCTTATCGGTGGTAAATAATCATTAATGTGACATTTATGAACGAATAATATAGATATTTATAAAATAAAAATACATGTCTATCAGTTTAAAATAATTAATATAATTATAAAATAGTGAAATTTTAATATTATAGTATTTTGGATTCAATAGAATATATTAAAATTTTTATATAAGAGAAAAATTTAAAGAGATGTAAATTAATGCATACCCTCTTATCGGTGTTTCCTCTTTTCAACAACCCTAAAATCTATTAGGGTTAGAAGTTGAGTGGCCACCAAACGCCATATATGATGGTATAAGGATTTTTAGTAGTTATTTAGGAAGATCCTTGGCTTTGATATGTGTAAGGTCTATTATTTTCCAAGGGAGTAGTGAGGTGTAATTTATAGATGAGGAGTGGTGTATATTAAGGATAGAATATTAAATAAATTGTTACAGAAAAGGTAAACCATATAATAGTATGTTTTTTATGTTATGAAATATATTTGAATAAAATAATATGATTTTATAACACTAAATCACATTATAATTTGATTATATTATTTTAATCATATATAAGGGAGAAAAATGGGAAAAAATTATTTAAAGGGAAACTTTAAACTTTTAGACTTTGAAAAACAATATTCAGGTTTGAAAATAATGTTTATTATTATTAAAAGATAAATTTACATAACTAAATTTAATTCTATCATAAATAAATTATTTAACATTTATTATGTCATTATTACTTCATTATTAATTAAATCACACTCTATTTGAGAAATAGTGTTTTACTATTCATGATAAAATTGATTTCTATAGGAAATTATAAAAAAGAAACCTTTGAATATTTTTTATGCTATTATGATAATAATGATTTTAATTTCATAAAAATATTCATCTATCAAAGTATGTTATAATTATTAACATAATAATTATTATTACTAAAAAACTCATTAAAATACAGTCTAATAATTAGTTTGTGTAATATATTTGAGATTTTTAATCATATTAATTGTTTTATGGTATTATAATAATTATATTTTCTTAAAATTATCATTTAAAAATTATTTATTATACATTTTTTGGTAAAATTTTAATTCAATCATTCATGTTAATATTCCCAACAATCATGTTACTATTTATAATGGGAAGGTCACTATTCCATTGATAAAATTATTATTCCAATAGTCATATTACCTTAAATAAAAAAATCTTCATTACTTCATAATTTACCCAATATAATTCCTATTAATGTTCAATATTTTGGTTTTATAATATGCCATTGGTTAACTAATATTCTATTTTTCATATAGTGTTGCTCATGGAGGTGATAGATCTACTATTTTGGAATGATCCATGTTTTAAAATTCTACATTTTATATTTAATATCTTTCCCATATTAATATTTAGTATTTTAATTGTTTTAGATTCCGACCAATTTAATGATCATCATTAATGAAATAATGTGTTGTTAGTTTCTATATGTGTTCTATGTGTATAATTATATATAATATAATTTCTTTTTAGGAAAAAAATATCATTTATAACATCTCGATCATTATAGGAGCTACTGGATGAAGCTCATAGTTTAACATTATCTATTCATCCAGTATGTATGAAGATTTATTGAAATTCAAAAGAGTATTTCTAGTGGGATATTATGGAAAAGGGTGTTTTTTAGTATGTGACTATATGATTAATATTTTTGTAAGTTAATATAGGGATCCATATTTATAATGGGATTTTTCTACTATTACCCATAATTAAATGAAATTGGGAAAACATTACCATAGAATTCATCATTACACACCCAAGAACATCTAAAGGGAAAATTATATTTCTATTGTAGTCGATTGCATTTTGAAATCAACACATTTAATTTACATCAGTGAATATTTCTCTCTTAAAATATTTCCAGTATATAATTTAAAGATATGGTAAGGTTTCATGGTGTACCACAATCTATTTTATCTGATTGGGATATATAGATTACCTCAATGTTATAGATATATTTTTACGAGGATTTGGATACAAATTTGAGTTTTAGTAATATATATCATACTTAAATTGATGATTAGATTGATAGGACCATTTAATCACTATAAGAAATATTTAGATCTTACTATATATGTTTCATAGGTAGTTGGGATCAACACCTTTCTTTGGTATTATTTTATAACAATAGCATATTTCAGTCAAGAATATATATGGTTCCTTATGAAACCCTTCATTGAAAGTTGTTCAAAAAAAACATGATATGACTAATTTTAAGAAAGAAATATTTTATTACCTTATATGGATGATTAAATAAGAAATAAGGTTAGAGTTATTTAGTATCACATTAGTTTTGGTCAAATTCTATAGAAACATTTTCCAAACTGTCATCACCAAGATCTAATTTATTATGTTTGTAACAAGGTACTCAAATATATATCTACACAGAAAATTGTTATGATATATTTAGGAATAATGGAATTTTTATCCATTGATATATCTATCCCTTTTTAATTTATTGATTGTTTCTTGATGATTTATTATGTATTTTGGATTCAATTAAATCTCTCTCAAGTTTAAGTTGTGTTCTATTCGTCTCTCCATATAAAGTACATACAGGATATTTCACATATATAGAACGTGGATGTTGAAAAAATGTAGAATGATAATTTATACGAGACAAAAAAAATAAGATCACAGATCAATGATATATATTTCTAAAAAATAAGACCACTCAATAGGTTAATGTTTTGTTGTGAAACTGAAAATTGGAGGATGTAATTTAAGAACTAGAATATGTGATAATCCAGAAGTACCCTCAGAAGTTTTTATCATAGTGATATAATTTGGATGGAGAAATTAGTATATGGGGGTATAATTTAACACCTTGATATTTTATGATAAGTTTATGTTTAAATTAATTTATTATCTTTTATAGATTTATTTACACAAAATAACATGTTTAAATGAACAATGATATACAATTAAAATAATATTATTTTATATGAAATTTATATCCCATTTATTTTATTAGAGAATATCAATAGTACTAACTAAATTATAATTATTTTTATATATCTCAAAAACTAATTCATATGTTTTCAATTGGATATAAATTAATATAAAATAATTTTAATGTTAAAATAGATGATTTTCTAAAAAAACTATTTTTTATATGGATAAAGTGTTTTTTATAATAAATTATATTACTACCTATTTATGTATAATTTTAATAATTTTTTTGAAAAATAAACTTTAATTTTTTTTAAAATTCATATAATATTTTTTACGTGGATGTTATGAAGTATAATTTCATTTTATTATTAAAAATGAATTTTTCTAAAAATTGTTTTATTGTATTTTGTGAAATTATTTTAAAATGTATTTAAACAACTTAGATAAATTTAATCCTCTAAAATTTATTACATCATTAGAATCATAATAATTAATATTATCAAAAAAATTTAACTTATAATTTTGAAATAATGAATCGTTAAAACAATAAATATTTTTTACTACTTTTAATGTTATAATATGTTACCATGGGGTTATCCTATGATATAATGTTTAAAATATAACAAAAAACACTATATGATTTTATTAATTAATGATATTTCAATATTATCATTATTATAATATAATATTAATCATTTTTGAGAGGTGTGAATTGAGTAATAAGTTAATATATTTTAATATTTTGAAATATTCCATGTGTGCCCTATCCCTCAATTATAAAAGGATACAACTTCTCTAATCTTCCACAAAATCTATCAGCCTTATATATTGGTGATGATATTTTAAATTTTCTTACTAAAATCTATCCATTGATCCCAAATTTCTTATTTTCATTACAATACTACTTTTCAGGGATTAAAGTACAAGCTAAGGGTCATTTCTCAATGAATAGGTATACCTCTGAAGATAGTCAATTCAAATTTCATTTCATTTTCCTCATTATTAAAATATATTTTATATATCATAATATAATATAATTTAACATAAAAAATATAAATTTATGTTATTATGATGATTTCACAACCATTTTGTGCTTCCTTTCCATGAATGGGAAAATAAAAGTATATCACATGTGTACGTGTGGACTACTACCTCCACATACCGAAATGATTAATTTTAAACACCCATATAACAAGCTTGGTTGTTATAATAAATTTAATATATATATATATATATATGAATTTTATGATATAATAATTATTCAGTATTGATGAATCATTTTTTAATATTTTTTAACTCCATCTATCGAAAAGTGGAACCATTACTCATGTGTAAAGAGAGATTACTATCTCTACGAATTGATGTAACTCATTTGTCACTATAAATTATTATGATTAATTATAAAAGTGTATATAATGAATAAATATGATGATTATTTCATTATTTAGTTTCTTTATATGATTAAACCTTCACAAAGTGGAATTCACTGGAACCATCAAACTGACACATGCATGGAAAACGAATCGGTTTTCCCACGAATGTTCATTTTAATAATGAAATTTAAAAATTATAAAGGAATGACAAATAGTAATTTATTTATTAATATGGTTTTATAATTTATGTATTATTAATCAATTTTTTATTTTACTCATGTTTTTAATACACACGAAGCATGATGAGACATATTGTAAGGGGTTTGTGATATAATCTCTTTTCTTTTCAGGATTGTCTATTGAAAATTTAATTTCAATGAAATTTTGTGAACGTTATCCACTAAAACCCAAATATTTTATCATACTATTTTTCTTCTTTAAATTTTCATATATCATTAGAATGTCTATTTCTTTTATCATTAAAATGATTAAGAAAATATGGTTGATGAATAAGTGACCTTATTTTCTATTTGATCAATGGACTTTTTCTATCATGTCCATTCTCTTAAAAAATAATATATAGTTATTAGATATATATTAAATGTTTAAATTTTTTCATTTTCACTAAATTTACATTATTTAGAAATTCTAAAAAAATGATATCTCTAAACTTTTTTGAATAAGTTGTTTTTAAATTTTTACAAAAGTGCGAACAAAATGATTCCTTTTAAAGTATAATACATGTATCGATTTTACCACTATTATTTCCATTCTATTCATTGATTATTACATTAAAAGTTTCATTATTTATCATCAAATATGAGGATTATCTCAATATTATAATAAATTTAAGTCAAAATTATAACAGATGAAAATGATGTTTTCTCGTGTTTTCAAAGAAATCTTCAAATGATATTATAATGGTATTTCCATCAATGTCAATATATTTTAAGGATTTTCATTATTATCTAGGGATATGATATTATGATACCATATACATTATTTCTCTAGATGAATTCAGATGATGATGATTTATGTATTATTCTATGAAATTTGACTTATTCTCAATGGTTTGTTATGTTATGATGACATTATTATGTAATTGGTCTCTTATTCATGGGTAATATTTTTTTTGAAATGATAGAACGTTTATAAAAATAGTTCTATTTCTATAGGTAATAATATGATAAATTTATTAATGTTTTTTGATCTTTTGTCATAGAAATTTCATGTTTTCATTATGTAATGGGAGTACCTAGAGTTATATACACTTTAATGAATTGGGTGAATATGGATAAATAAATTGATAACTATGTTATGTATGAACATGATTTTATGATCAAAAAATTACACATAGATGTGGTTTTAAGTCCATAAGATTATGCATGTACATAGTTACATGTATATAATTGTATGCACTGACCTATTTTCAAGTCCATACATTTTTAGAGGACCTTATTTAATGCCTAAAACCTAATGAGTGGACATGTTACTATTTATCTATGTTCCAATGTTATAATAATATACCTCTTTAATATTCTAATGTTTGTGATATTCCCTCATGGATCATGATTTATTAATGATGATTCAACATAATTTTTTCTTTTTTATTCTATTATAAAAAATCCTTACATCATTAATCATAATTAAAGGTATTTATTTGATTAGATTATAATTTCTTATGTTATAATACTTTTCACATAACCTTATTACCAGGTATGATAATTTATTATTCTCTTCAATATTTACCCTTACTGAGTATAATATCAAACCCTTTATTATGTTTTCCATATCTAGGTTTCGATGGAAGGATCTATGTATGGTATTCCTAGAAGGAAACTCATAACACTCCCTTTCTTACATAGGGATGAAAAGACTTATTTGGGTAACCTCAAGTAGTAAATGAGGGGATGTGAGTTAGATAACTCACCAAAGTCAATGAACACACACCCCACCTACATTCCAAGAGCCCACATAGGAGACACTTGTGTGATAAGAGTCTCAAATTGGCTCCACCTGTGTGAGAGAACATGAGTGGCCCGTGATTGTGAGATTAACAAATGTGACACACCTATGCAGTAGAAATATGTCGGTTTTATCCCTTACCCAGCGTCGTTAAATTTCATGTAAATAGGGTCCTTGGGATTATTCTTTTACATGGCTAAAATTGGAAGAGACGACTTGAATCTCTTCTCACCCAAATCACTCGTAATGTCCTCTAAACCTTAATGTAGCTCCTTAGGCCTAAAAAGGAAGAGAAAATTATAAATTTTGAATTGATTGAGGTATATAAAGTTATAGATTAATGAGAACCATGATAGTAAACACACCATCCAGTAAAAAATACTTGGGAGAAGGACCCTTCCATAGCTCAAAACATGAGTGATAGTCATCCCAAGGCACTGGAGGGGACCCTTGGAGCCTAGAGAAAGGCCTCTCCCAATTGGTTTTTACTAGTATTTTCATCACCCAAAGGAAACATCTGTTATCCCAGGTCCCAGCTATGTGAAAAAACCTTCTTTTTTCCAAGACCCATTAGCATGATGTACCTTCATCTTGTATATGCCACATCAATGAGAAGCACCTTCAGCTCTTATGGGCCCCACATTCCTGAATTATGTTTATTTCACCCACTATTCACCTGTGTGATCTAGTAGTTGACAACCCTTTTATACCACCAGTGATAGGAAACCTGATTCCATTTATCAATCATCAGATTGAGACTAATCCAAGACCTCCCCAAATCCTCCAGATATGTATGACCATAGAATAGTGTATAGTATAATTCCCCATCCATTATACATTTCAATAGTAAAATAAGTCTAGTATTTAACCTAATAAATAATTTCACTCCTTGGGGGTCCATAATAATACATTCCCATGGTAAAGAGGGTCCCAACCTTAGGGATTATGTAGAATAGTTTCTTGGTACGTTGAGATACACATTTTTCCAGAAACGTGATGAGGATCGATGAATATCTGTGTGGATACATATTCCCTGGTGCCCATGGTTCGAAAGAATGGGAAGATATAGGAACATCTAATCCCCATTTCATCTATATCCCAACCCCCATCCACTAGAAAATGATGACGATTGTGTGGTTTTATAGATATTTATCTTCATATTGTTTCTCACAATAATAATGACTCACATGGGCATAGAGGATAATGAATATCATGACATACTTATAATTAAATACTTTTCTTAGTAGATATTCCTTTTCCAGATCTTCCTCCAACCTTTCCATGTGCCTCCTATATAGGTGTAATCCCAACCATCTGAACTACATAGGATTTTATTCTTATCCAAATGGGATACGTAAGAATCCTCCTTGAGGTTAGAAACCAAGACTCCAAACTCATCATACTATTCTCTAGGCCATATCCTCATTAGGTTCATATCAAACATAGAAATCCATATTCCTTCCAGACAATATTAATCACCATATTTATGGGATATATTTCCAATAAGTTCATCCCCTCATCTTTCTGGACACATCCCTTACGATCCCTTTGAGACACTATAGAAAAAGACACACACTAGCCCTTGTATAAGAAACATTCCCCGTGATGTATTTTTTATAATTAAGTTACCTGCAAAGCTTGTTCCCCATCACAGGACCTTAAATTGTATGTTGGGTCATTTCAAGTCGAACTGAACTATATGGGTTTTGATTCCTTTGTTATTGATATTCATGACTCCCTTTTCAGAGAATTAATATTGATATTATACTAGCTCTTATCATCATTGATGTTGATAAATATAGAGCCCCACCCTAAATGGATTGAAACCATTATCATATTAATAAAAAAATAATGAATCTCTAATCAATTAAAATATGGTTTCACTGATGGTGAACCTTAGATGAATACATATAATTCTATAGAAAATACAAGATTTTAGTTTATGGTTAATATAAGGGTGACCCATGTCATATTTTTTACATAATAAATGATTAACGAATATATCTTAAATCTATAAGAGAGTCATAAGTAGGAAACATTTACCCCCAAAAAAGGTGTGATGAGAATGACCTCCCATCCACTTAAATAATTTGATTCACTTTGTGTTGTTGGAACCATGCCCCAACCACCACCAACCATTTGGAAGAAGGTATATAAGACATTACAAATCAGGGAACCATTGGGTGCCTCTAGTTCTGTGAATAAACATTGTTGGAAACTATTAATAAGGATATATTCCAAATGAAATAAAAAATGGCCAACCTGAAGTTAATCCTTAATAAAAATTACTATATTTCACACATTTCAAGCCCCATTCACATAAAATAAAATTAAAGTGGAAGAAACATTGGTTAATAAAATTGGATACACATGTGTTGATTTATTAATATACCACGTTGATGGGATTTTCTTGTTGGTTTTATTCATTTTAATATAGTGACATTGAACAATAACCCCCTTCAATTCAATAACATCCTTTTATCTAAAATGGATATATGCATTGGGTTATTCCCATGATGGGTCCTCTATTATCCCATAGATAGAATCAATAAACAAATTTTTTTAATTATGGTTCTCAAACACATTGATTTTAGAGTACCACCTAAATTGTACTATCCTAACTCAAGAGGCCGCTTATAAGGACTTCCATCACATGAAGTGCCACTAATCATCCACTGAGTAACAATTAGTAATCTAGAAATAGATGGCGTTTGTAGCTATTTCAAACAATTTTAGGAGCCTTTCCCAAGTGTACAACAATATATCATTCCCATATCATAGGCATTCTGGTCAAGATGTAACCAATGGACTCATCCGGACAATATATGGGTTTCACAAAGGGGTTCCTATCACTATCCACCTTCATCAACACTACACTGCAAAAAATCCATATAAAGATGAGAACACCTCCCCACATGTTCCATCATAGGTCATTCAGAGCCAATATTTTAGGTAAACCCATGGAGAGTGGAAATTAAACAACTATATATATGACCACATACCTTTCTCCACTAATGATACCTTCAAATAGAGTATGTACGAAAATTATGATTATATTTAAATTAATATTCATACCCATAAAACCATCCAAAATAGTTTGGAAAAAAGCCAAACTGAACCATCAAAGAAATATAATGGAAAAAAATATTATATGAAATTCCATGTCCATGTATATCAATCATGATAGCATGATCTAGTAGCATACAGAGACACTCACAGAAACATCCCAACATAAAGTTGAGGGAGGACCCATATATTCGCACTCACACATGGAGAATATTGTTTTATAATGATAGAAAATCAAAAATAGAAGTTGGCCAACACACCTTATAAAAACATAAAATTTTCATTTTCATCCATTCCATCCACTAAGGTCACTCCACATATATCAAAAATGATGAAAGGGTAGTCTAATATTCCTCCCCACATCTAGAAAACCAGTCAAAATATAATGAAGGCATGTTTAATGATTGAAGGGAGGATATGAATCTCCATACTCACAATTTGGGTGATTCATCAATGAAATATTACTGTCATTCCAAATAAAAAACACATTCATGTTTCTTTCTAGGATGGTTATTTTCAAATCCCATGATAAATGGATAAACAAATTAGGCACATACCCCTATTACAATTAGAAGTCCTCTATCCATCCTAGTGAACAATCTAGGGTAGGAATATATCCCTACCAAATTTATAGAAATATTTTAGAGAATTACAATAACAACAATGCATATATCCAAAATAATGCATCATATTTTAAAACCAGTATCCACAACAAGATTCCACAATCAACTGTAACAGAGTATAAAAATTTCCCCACCAAAGGTGATTATAATTTTAAGAGAAATATTAAAATCCCAATCTAAATAATACCAGTTTCCTTGAATCCCTCATATGTTTATTTTTTTTTTACTCAGCATCTTACTCATCCATTATAATATTATGGATAAAATATTAACAACCGTGAAGGTCCTCCACACAACTTTTCTTCCAGCTTTTCGGAAGGTCTTCCCAAAACATCTAACCATGATGGATTACTTCATGTTAATAATCTGATCGATATTGAGGACCCATCTCCTCAAAAGTTCCATGATAGCCCTCCTCATTTATAGAAGGTAAAATAGCCAGGTTTCCCTCCCCTGACTATCATTCACCTTGAAGGTCCTCCCAAAGGTATATGTTGTATGAATATCCTTGTAGTAGGATGTTAAGATTTAATGGTAACCCTACCTATAATGATAGTAACTATGATGGTCCTACTATTAATGACACTTCATTAAGTAAAAAATGTTACCCTCTTTCTCTCTTAATTTAAAAAATTCCCTCATATCATGAGGGTCTTGGGAAAATGAGGCATGTTTTGCCTAAAATATGGAAAATATCATAAGGATCTTCAAAATCCATTCTTCAATGCATTGTACAAATTACATTAGATGATCAAAAAATATCCTACCATTGCCCATATTATGCAATGGGTAGAATATTATCTGTTCATTTTAACTATCTCTATGATATTTAAAATCCACAAAATATGACATCATATAATGTTATTGCATCGGGTATGTTATAAGGTGTGAGTATCACTTATGAAATATTGTATGATTATAAAAAATTAGATCTGGATAGGTCATAGAAGAATTTGTCCCATGTATATGGAGTTATTGAAATACTTTTCTACTAGGAATCAGAGAACATTGAGAAAAATTCTCAAATTAGGGAAGCCATTTATTGGACACCACTAATTCCCTTAAAAGAATGTGTGTTGTGAAAAATACATATAATTCCCCGGAATCAATATTGAATGGTAATTCGCAAGATCAACCGAGTAGCCATTATTGTAGTAGCTTCTACAAGACCAGAGTATCCTATGACCATAAAGATAGGGGAATAAAAACACAATATGTCCCATCTAGTCCAATATATTTGGCATGAGTAATGGAAAATGTTGAATTTGTTCACCCCCAAAACATAGGGTTTCGGGAAGTTTTAAATCAACAAAATCAGCATCTAAAATCAATGTTTTACCATTTAGGAAGATTGTCCTATAGTTTTTCCTCCCAGTTCATGATGTCTCGTGACCCTATCCCCTAATCAAGAGATCATATAACAATTTTTTTAATTTACAATTGATTAAACCTTTTTGACATATCTAAAATGGAATCCTAGAATGAAGGGAAGAAGTTCAAATGTACTCAATGAAAAATGTGATTAATTTAGTGTATAAATACCCATAGAGATATAAAATTCAATAATTATATATCATGGGGACAATTTCCCCTCTGATTATTCAACTACCAATACAACACCTTCAATTAATTTTTCATTTGAGAACATCTTTTGAACTACTCCAATGGGTGCCTCAAGAAGATGGCGCCAAAATAGAGGGGTGACAGTACAATTTTTCCATCTAGAGCACAGTAAAAAACAATATAAATGAATAATAAGTGGGTACCAGGAATAATAATCTCACTATAACATGGAGGATTCTTTTATTATTCCACTACCACCCCCTTGATGAGATTCCTCTAAGGAACAGTGTAAGGACTCAGTACATCCCTCGATATTCCAGTAAAATTCAAATCACTCATAGTCAAGGTGTAGTTCAAAAAATATGATATTAAAATGAAGGATATAATAAAGTTAAATTTAGAACTACTCTTATGAATTGTTCATTCTGGGTATTTTCCATAATGTGGAACCACATCACACCCTCGGAACTAATACCCCTTAATAAGAATGGATCATCATTTCAATAGTAGATTATTAATAATCTCTCAATCCTGGGACTAGTCAAACTATTAATTTAGTCTCAATTGTAGTAGGGTATCCAAAGTTACCTCAATTAAGGAAAAAAATGACCCCAGACCAACCATCAATGGTTAACATATATTGGGTGTCAATTGAAGGGATTGACAGATCCGACACATCAGTCCCTAACTATTACTAGCCCTATTCATGAACTTATTCATCCAAACAAACCTTATGGATTTATCGATACAATTGAGTCGTCACAAGCCTTATTTGAATATGTGGAGGTATGGAATACACAATTACAACTTGAAAGGAATCCTTACATTGAATGGGTATATTTGAACCTTCCCCCACCAAACATTTAGAGACCTATGTTTCCAATAATTACTGACCTAGGGACTTAGAGTAGAAAATGACACATTTCATGTCTCATTGTGATCCCATTATGGGAACACATACATAATAATGATTGAATCATAGGAGATTCATAAAAATATTTGATGGTACAACATTGGTATGTAATAAAAGTTTGTCGGTTCGGTCTATCATGGGATGGGATGGACTCCATCAACAATTTTTCTTTCAATTTAACTCAACATTTTAGAATACAAATATCAAAAACCTCTAAAACTACAAACAACAATGGAATGAGAGGCTCTTGGACTTAATTAAATGGTGGAAGTGGTTTACATTATACATAATCCTATAGTTTACCCATGACGATTTTTTGTCCATGTGTATTAATAATCTTCAGGATGAGATTTGTTCACTACTTAACCCCCTGAAATATACTTGCTAGTTTTTAGATATTTCTAATGTAACTAAAAGATTAGAAGATTCCATCTTGAAAACAAGTCCATATCCTGAATAATTCCATCTGATCAAGGGAAGGGAATAGTAAAAATAGAGGCTGTCATTATCTTTATTAATATAGACACTATTCCAAATCTATCATCAATTAACAGGCCATACCATGATTTACTCCTTCCTAACACTCAGAAAAAATTTCTTTCTAATCAGGATGAGTGGAGGAGGCAAAGGAAAATTTAGTTTTATGTAAGTAGGAATTTTTTTATTCTTTTTTATATGATAAGGCCCCTGGAAACATTGTAGTGGATTTATGAAATAACTTATTCAACATGCAAAAACCCAAGAGGCTAGATCACGTTGGTCTTAATAGCCTACCTAACTATTTCCACCATCATTGAACACTGGGTCCCACCATCAATTAATGTTTTTTAAAGACATACTATAAAATAAGGTGGTCTTTGGTCAAGTGATGTTAGAAAAACCGCCAACACACGTGGCATGGGTTTCCATTGCTACCCTAATGGAAGAAGGATAGTGGGATGGTATTAATAGAAAATATTTGAATAAGTTAAATGAATGGATGGATAGGAAAACAAATAATAAAATTCATTCCACCCTCTAGGCAGTGTAATATCACCAAATAGTACCCCTAACTTATCCTTTAGTAGCCCGAACAACCTCGTCAGAGTCACAATATTCTATTAAACAATTCCCCAAAATCTACACAATTAGAAACAGAAAAATTATATATGGTAAGAAGATCCTATAGAGTTTACAAAACCCCCATTGTAAAATCTATCAATCTTTATAACTCCAACCCAAAGGACACAAGCCCAATATCGAAAACAAATACAACAAAAGATTTCCCACCAGACAGAATCCTCATAAAATAAAGAACTAATAATCTATTATATTATCCTCATATACTTTAAAGATTCATTCTCTAATTATGATTATGTTTATGATCCTATGTTCCTTTCACCTTATTGGAAAACTGGAGGAAGAGGCCCTCATATGTAAGGGTTTAGGGGAAGATGTAATCATGGATGAACTCAATAATTTATCCACAAACCTAGTTATCATTCTGTTTGATAGAAACTCATGAGAATTCCCTCCAGTGATCCCAGAAAGAGCAGGAAGTTCCCCCAAATACATATGGGGTTACTATAACCCAATTATCCTTGAATATCAATTAGAGGAGGATAAATTATCCAATAGTGATTAGTAATTAAGAAGACCACATCAGACTAAACCACTAAGGATATGGGTGCATTAGAATCCTATTCTAAGGGAAGATATTGCAATATCATGAACCTCATCAATTATATATCATGTTAAAATAATCATCATGCTATATTGTGCTGATATATATCCTAGAAATATGAAATTATAATCAAATCAGACCTGGTACCAGCCTGGTTTTTGTTCCCTGATGATCTAAATATATCAATATTCTTCTTTGAAGATCTCATAGAGGGTTTTCAGATCCCTATGAAGTTATATGTTGAAGTTGTTGTAACTGATATACATCATCTAAATATCAGTTCCACTAAATGCCACATGGTCAGTCCTTTTATTGAGTATGAAAATGATTTCATTATATAAGGACACATCAGACCCTCTTATGTCTCTTTAAGAATAATTGATTTTGATTTCTGAAGGGATTTAATTGATAATGGAACATGATTCAACCTCATTCTAGTCTGAACACTTCGCCAAATGGGATACAATGAGGACAAGAAGCACTCTTTTCCTTAATGCTATAGGGTTATCAGAAACCCCCTAAAATGTCCACTCAATATAATCAATATCAGGGATTAGTATGGGGACCTTATGTTAGACACAAAATTTTTATTTTTCTGAATATATAAATCATTCAACATTATTCAATGAATGACTTGGTTGAATCAACATGTATAATTACACTATTTATACTACCAATGAATATATTATTTCATTGATGTGAAAATTTGTATGTTTCATGGTTTTAATGATATATTTGAATCCTAAAAAACGAAATAAATTGATGCATGATTCTACCAGATGGAAGGGAAAAAACTTGTTAATAATTCTGTTTCTCAGGTCATTACTTCAAATAGTCTATACATAACCCCAAAAAATCCCTAAAAAACAATGTAGGGAATATATTTTTCCAATAAATCATATTGAATAAGTGAGTCCATGTTTGGGTATATATTCAACATCCTTCTTGATATTAATCTTGATTACTAATCCCATAATCTCTAGAAAGGTTATCCTCCCTATAAAAAGTGGTAAAAGCTCAGGTGAAAATGCCCTCATTCCATCCAATAATTTTAAACAGGTACCAACCATATTAAATGTATTTGAGAAATATTTCATCTGAACATGAGATATTGGGAATACTTATTATCCAACCCACATATCCCCTATAGATCATTAAATAAACCACAAATCATTATTTGGGTCGCAGTATTTTACTTCATCTTCAAGATGTTAAAATGATGAAACCCCTCCTTACTCAGTGAAATTTCCTTCATCAAAAACTTCCTCGAAAAGTGTGTAAAAAGAGGAATAGGAATAGTAAGAGGAGGAGGACCTCATGGATTCCACTACTGCATTCGAGGAAGGTCTCTCTACCAATATTAATAAAGTCATACAAATAAACTTATGTTCATATGATGACTCATTACTTAGATTAATCAGCAAGACGATGTATTACGTAGAAAAATAGGTATATAACTCATAAATAAATAATCATCAATGTATTTTTTTCTATAATTACATAGAAATGTATGGATTTGATCATGTGGTGGCCACTCACCCCCTCATTTTGTTTCAAAAATCCACTAGGGATACAAACATACAAGTAGAAGGGCACACAAAACTCACTCCACCAAACATTGAGGGTGAATACTAAAATATCATCAAGTTCAATTTCATTTAATAAGTATAGTATCCATGAAAAATATACTATATCATCTTGGTAAAGAAGAAGAATGGGGAAATCAGTATTTCCTTCAACTTCATTAATCAAAATTGGCCTTGTCAAAAAGATGTTTTCCCAGTTTAGATCATAGGTATACTGATTGATTTTGTTAATAGATATAAGAATATTTTCTTCATGGATGGTAGTTTTGTTCACAAAAACTCTAGATGGGCCCGAAGGATGAGGAATCTAATGATTTAATATCATCCCATAAGGTGTATTTCTATCGAGTAGTTTTTTTTTTGGTTTGAGGAACCAACACTACATTCCAACATTCCATTCAACATATCATCAAACAATTTTTTGAAAGGCATGTTGATTGCTATGTTGATGACCTAATGTATAAATGAAAAAATTCTCAAAGAACCTTATTGATAATGGAACCATCTTCAATAAACTAAGATAGTATATCCTGAGAATGAACCCCTTGAAATGTTGTTTGGATGTTTCTTCAAGAAAATATCCTGGTTTCATAGTAATATATACTAGAGTTGAAGTCGAGCTTGATAAGGAAAAGGAAATTCTTGATATTTCACATCCTTGGAAACTAAAATACATTATTTGAATATATGGTCACCTTTCTTACATTGATTTTCTAATATAAAACCACAAATGTGGGTGTTTTACATTCAATAGGTTAATGAAAATGTGGGTTAGATATTATTAGACTAATGATTGTAAAGAAGCATTTGATATTCACAAGAATGATCTTTTAATTCCAATAGGTATTTTTACGACCTGTTGAGTGAAGTTCTATTATTTTTTGTGGTATCAATATAATGATTATTGGTTTATTTCCATGAACAAAAAAATTAATCCTAGAAGGAAAATAACCACAATAAGCTCAGTCTATCCATGATCTATAATGAGACATGTCATTATGAAATTTATAAGAACTTCCTAGTGAAAATATTTGTGATTTAGAATCAAAGAGACTACATATAGTACCATTAGGTACACTTGGTATCATATATAATCCCACTCAATTACATCTTCATTCTTCCTCTATTTACTAAAAAATTGTATATGTGGTTGGTAATGTTGCAGTAATATTACATTTAGTTCATGCCATATAATGTTGTAAAATTCTATGCATTACCAGACTTCTTTAGAGAACATCCATCTTAATAACAACATTGTGGGATACTAAATTTCATTATGAAATTATATTACATATTAAAGTGGCTCTTGAGATATTAGAGATGTATTTTTATGGAAAATCAATAAGTCCAATAGGGGAGAGATTTAATCACCCAATATCTTAATAAAGTTGATTTGGGAATTGTGCTCATCTCCCCATAAAAGGTAGCCATACCCTAATTCTTCCAATTACAAGAAGATATTAGAAGGGATGATGACGAGTGTGAGGACATCATTACAAGGATAGAAATGCAACTTCAATTTTCAATGGACCACTTGAAGGAGAAAGGTGATTTCGAACTGGTAGTAAAGTAGATAAACAGTGACTATTCCATCAGTAAGGAAGAGATAATCCCCCTACATGACTTTGTCTGAGGAATAATAGAATAATTTGGCTGGGAGCCAATATTGACTCACAATACATGATTATAGAATTCATAGGTATATTCACTAGTGAGTGTAGCTACATCTTTGGTATATCTAAATGAGTATGAAACTTACAACAACATTTTGAACCTCCAAATGGTGTCTCATTTGGTTCGTGTCAATATAGAAAAATCACAAAATCCAATTCCATACCCAAACTACATTGGACTAGAACCAGTTAGACAATTACTATTTTGGAATACCTTTAAAATGGAATGCACCCATTATAAAAACCTGGAAAAGAGAAACCCCAATTATGATAAATTAATATTACTCTTTATGATAGCTGAAATCAACCAAATATTACCTATAAAAGGTTTTTTGATGAATTAATTCTATTGTGAGTTTATGGACAAGATAATATTTTTTCTTGAAATAAGTAAATATATGGTTTTATCTTTTCCACCATTATAGGTTTAGGATTTCCCATAAAATCTAGAGAATTGAGTACTTTTGGCCTTCAATGACACAATATCACAAAAACCCACCAAAAAGTGTCATTCCTTCTAAGTGAATATAGAATACATAAATTATCCCCCAGAGTTTCTACACACTTAAAAATACTCCTTTCCATTTTTATATATGGAATTGATGTTATAGAGCCATATCCTTCACTAAAAAAATTAGTTCAAGTATATACTAACTAGAGCTAAAGTTTTCTCTATGTTGGTGGAGGTTGTACCACTAAAAAATTATGAGGAAAATAATATTGTCATATTAGTAAAATAAAATATTATTAATATATTTGGTGTCCCTCATTAAATATTTTTGTTAAATGGTACCATTATTTATTGTTTATGATATGGAAAAGATATATTAGGAGTATAAGTTCAAATCCAAGCATTCTACTTTATATCATGCAATGGAATGTAGAAAAATAGTGTCCTTCATCAAGACCAGAACAAACATACTCCAGAATATTGTGGATAAATTAAAATATTCTTGAATCAATATTATTTTTTATTCCTTGTGGGATTACCAGATGATAATCTTTGTCACCATCTAGAATACCCCATATTTACTTTTATAAAGGATATAATTAGTCTTTCCCATTGATGATCTGTTTCTATCACTTCATGTTCCCATATGTGATAATCCATTCATATAAGAGGAATAAAAATGGATAGATTAACAAGAGTGAATTGATGAGAAAATATAGCGTACCTTGAATCACTTGAATGTACACAAAAATGAAAAAGAATGGGATTTTATCAATAAATTTTTCCTCCACTAGTTCCTCCCAGGAGAACTAGTACTCATCCTCAAGATAGTGATGATTCCAAGGAAGAAACCTTCGATGGTTGGGCCAATGTGATTGGGAAAATTTTCCATACAAAATTTCCACTATAATAGGGTTAATTCATTGATATCAATTGATGTAGATTCTTTTAAAAACCCTACCAATTTAAGGTTTATCAATAAATACATTGTGTAATAATTTTATTCAAGTTATTCATCACAAGACCTTAAAAGAAATGGGTTATAGTCTAAGTCATATAAGCTAAAACTACAAGAAACTATACTATGAGTTGTAGGAAATTAAACTAAATATCCCAATTTACATTATATAATACATTAAACTGTTTGAAACATCCTTTCCTCATAATATTAAACTACATGGTTCAAATCCTTTTTTTTTGATTGAATACTGTAAAACATTTTTCCTATACTTGAGCATATCACTATCCATGGTACTAATCTTGAAAAAAACCTCCATTCCAATATAATATGTGGATTGGTTCTCCTTCTAATAGGATATATAGGGATTCCCAGAACATATGTTCAGGGAATATCTAGAACTAAAGAAAAATATCCCTCTCTTATATAAAAAGAGCGCTCTATGCAGAGGACGCCAACATGGGCCATTTTACCAGTGGTCAAATCCTGAAGATTCAAAATTACATATGGAATGATTTGTGTCCATATAGTGCTTTTTATGCCTAGGCCCCCTAACCTAGGCCCAACAGTAGTTAAAAAAGAGGAGGAGCGTGTGTCCCTTTCTTCCCACCTATGACCACAATCCACGTCAGATATCTTATTTTGGGTTCTGTCTTTTATGGGGCCATAATGGAAACAAGAATATGCCTTCACAATATATACACAAGATCTATTGAGGGAACTTCACAGTCCATGGAGAATGATGTCCAAAATGATTCCTTTATGCTCAGACACATTACTTAAACAAATTATACTCCTTATACTTGGAAATTTGTATCTCCACAATCATTCTTTAGTCATTGTTAATAAAACTTCATATACTAGTGGGAACCTTTTAATTAAATATAAATGATATTACCTAGTCTATATATTCTTAAGAAAATCTAAAAAAGGCATGTTAACCAAAGGAACCTTTATCCTTAGGAGAAACCTCATTTATCACTATAATCCTCAACAAAATAATGCTATAATATTATTTTCAAACATTTTCTTAAGTCATTCTGGAATTGGTTTCCCATTCCATTTCTCATGTTATAGAACACCTAATAAGATGGATTATATTTTAATCCTTCGCATTTTAATTGTTTTATAACATCCATATCTTAGTAATCCTTTGGTCATTCATCGTTTAAATTTATATGGTCCTAGTAATATGATATAAAATAGTGAGACACCATTTATCCTTACTACATGGAACTAAATTTCATTGTTGATTTCCCTCTCATTATATGTTAAGATTCTCCTCAAACTATGTGAAGAATTATTTTCACTCTTATGAGATACATAGTGATACCCACATTCGGTAACCAGGTCCAATCACCACATGAGAAAAATAATCCTATCATGTATTTTAATCACCTTTTTTGGTGGAAGAAAGCTTTTCCACCCCATATTTCTCACACGAAGCATATCTCACGTGGTCTTAAGAATCTTATTAATGGGTTCGCCACATGATCATGACATATTAGTTCACTTTTGGGTCAGAATGGTCCTAGATTCAAGACCATAAATGTCACGCGATATGATTTTACCAAATGAAATTAAATTTTGTGGTTCAAATATATTGCATGAAATATAACTAAGAATTTCTATCGCCCTACATTAAAAGAACAATTATCCTTAGTGATGGTCTATAACCACATCACTATTCAATAAATACGTTTCGGTTAATTCCTTCCATAATAGGATTCATAACAATTAATTGATGTAAAATACTGTGTCCAACCCCATTATTAGAAAATTCCCCCTTTCCACAATAAAATTTGATCGGTGTGGGTAATCTATCCTAGAACTATGTGTGTCATAATTATCAAATAAAACAGATATGTAGTGATGCATGAATCATATATATAGGGCCCATTTTTTAAATACCCCTCCCTTCTTATGGGTTACACCTATGTAGGCATCATTTTTCATTCGTTGATGATTTTTAAATAAAATTATCTTTCCATTCCCAGAAAACAGTCTTATGAAATTAAAAACCTATTTGTGGGGAAATATGGTTCTCCATAAGATTCCCCTGGAAATTGTTTTTAGATTGTTTGATACATAAGGAAAACTCGGTTTGACAATATATAATACACTCCATATTGGTTTTTCATAAGTCTCCCATAAAAAGGTATCTCAAATAGAGGAACCTTCATCCTTAATAGAATCATCTTATTTCTCTATGCATACTAAAAACATTTATTTAGAAATTTCTATTATAACATTCCCCATGGTAATTTCCCATATAATTTTCCCATATCATTACTTTAGATCATAAAATCACAATACTAGGAATCAATTTTTCTCTCCTTGTATTTGGGATGTATTGGGGAATTCAAGGCCTGAAATACCTTCCTAGGTCTCTACCCAATAACTCATGGTAAAATCCGTTCAACCTTGAACATAAAATTCATTAGTCTATCTTAAAATACTCTAAACATTCAATAAAAATATAAAGAAAACTTTTTTTATTGGAAATATAGGAATAGATTCCTAAGAAACTGATGATCCTCACTTTCTTAGTCTTCTTGATAGCTAAATTGGGAAAACATTATTGTGGAAATGAGAAATAAATTACAGTTCATATGATTCATTATGTTATTCTAGAAATCATTGAACTAAACTCTATATGTCCAATGACCTAGGAAAAATAATAAATCTCCCTCTCATTTATATCATTGTAATTAAAACACATTGACACCAATAGATTCAATCAAATGAGTTTGTTTTATTGTTTTGATATTATTATAATGAGAAATGGAACACTTAAATAGATGTTTGGGAATAAAATCATTTTCATTTATGGATAAATATTATAAAGAGTATCCAAAAGTGGGATATTTCTATTAGGTGTTACAGTCATTCCTCAACATACTCCTTGATCTGTCAAAGTATTTCATGAGCATTTCCCACTATTTTTTTAATCCTAGTCTACTATGTAGATATGGAATCCTATGTGTGATGGTGTTTCACCATTTCCATGACAACAAGATCCCTTCAATGGAACTGGATTCCATATTTGGATTGTTTGAGGTAGAAAATCTCTCTATTGACACTATCCAACTATTCTTGAATGAATATTATCCATAGGGTATTATCCATGATTTGGTGAAACATCTCTTCTAAATCCATCATATTATTGACTTCCACCTAGGATATGGATGCACTGAGGATGTAAAACTAGATAATCACTTTTTCCTCATTCTATTATATCCATTTATCAGGCCCCTAGTTCCAGATAATATCCTTCATTACATGATATATTTCATGATAATCAAATACTCCATATTATAAATTGGTAGACATGGTTTTGAGTCAGTGAAGTGATGAGGGAAATTATTTATGTGGAATTATTGAATCTAGATTCCAAATTCACCTCTATAAAAAGTAAGATGAAATCAAAATTTATCCGTAGCCTCCATGTTCATCTCATAACTATTTTTGTATGAGGATACATACATACGAATCAACCTTCTTATGTAGTTATCTTTTTTTTCACTTTGATAGAGTGCCCCCCTCGAATTGAACTACATGTTGAGTTGTAGCAAATGATCACCATTCACATTAAACTATTAGAAATTAAAAAGATAAATGATAAAATAATTAGACTCTAGTATCAGTATATAGTAATAAAAGTGGAAAAAATGAGATCAATGTATTTAAAATTACTCACCCATTGATGTATCATCTACTGGGATTGATTTCAACTGAGAACACCTATTCTCAACACTTTTTTTGTGTTTATCTTTTTATGAGGAACATCCTATTATGTTTTCTGATAACATTGGATGGAAGGATATTAAAAATCTCCCAAATTAGGGCCTTTGGGTAATTTTATATTAGTAAGGGGAGAATTATGGACCTTAGAGCCTTGGTCACATACCTCTATGTAAATATTTCATAGGAAAATATGTATAAATCAACTATCCATGATTAAATCGTTAGGAATACGGGTTGACCATGAAAAATAAAGACTCTTCTAAATCAAATTCCTAATTCAGTAAAATATTCTAAAGAACTACGGATATTAACATGTATGATAATTTATTCAATATTCATGTCATTAGTTCTCATTTCATAGAATAATTCCATAATCTCAATGGTATCCTCACCCATGGGTCAACATGATAAATATTTCTCAGTACCTAGTGGAACATCATCCTACAACGACCTAAGACCCAAATCAGAATCAACTAAGATAGTGATATGGTCTAGATTTGTATCCAAAATATACAAAAAATGTATATGGAAGATCAAAAATATCAAAAATAACAAAATTAAATGATTGATACCCGAATCTATTGGATTCAGATATAATATAGCATTGATCCTCCTCCATCTCTACTGTAACATTAACTTATGTGGATTCATTTTTTGGAAATTCTACTATCATAGGGATGTACTCACCAGTATGAGTGTGTTCACTAACTAGAATGTCCCCCTACGTCACAAAAAGACCCCCGATGGACCCCTTATGGGAGGAAAGAGATGTATATAATGTAAATTACAAGATAGATAAGATAGGAACAACAGGTGAGGTATAGGACTTGATGACATATTGGAGACTTACTATGGTGCATAGACCTAACAAATGTCTTTTCCATTTTCTATTTCTTCACCTAAGACAATGGGGGTAACTTTTTAGACTTCTCAAATATGGAATAAATTATGAAAGGGGTCCCCCACCATTTCTTTTTTACATTAACCTCTAACCTAGAGATAACTCCTTGGGATCTTGGGTAGACCCCCCAACCCCAGTTGTGGGTTCCCTTCAAAGTGTATCACATGGAGGCTGGTTCTAGTGACCCCTCTTTCTATATGTCAATGTGTCTCCATATTAGGAGTTAATCTACACAAAATATATATTTATGTATGAAATAGAATAGGAAATAATTTTAGATCACTAAGATAAAAATATTCATCACATTTGTCCTTTGATTGGTTAGTTATTCCTTAAACAACAACTCAGAAAAGCATACTAGTTACCCAAGTTAGAGTTATGATGAAATAATTGATTTAAAATAACAAATATCTATATCATGAGTATATTTCCATACCTAAAAATAATTTTCTTCATGGTTATGATCATAGGGTACTCAAATATCCACAAGCAGATACATATTTATGAGTTCATAGAGAAATACCCAGAAACCTCTAATGTCACAGGTTATTACTTTCCATGTTTGGAGTACAATAAGCCACACATAATTTGGTATTAATGTATATGGGTATGTGAAATACTTAACAACTTTGGAATTTAATGTCCATTCAGGCATATATATAATAGAGTTATGTTATGTGATCAAAACACTATTTTCCTCCCTTAGTTGATGAATTGACTGCCTTGGCTCATCAGATGAGTACTTTTCAACACAATCCTTCTTTGTGGATCGTGTTCAAGAAAATTTGGATGTTTTTTGAGCTTCAATATCATAACCACTATGATGAGGATTTCTACCACCCTTACCACTCCTTGTAGTTTTCATGGCTTCAACATAGAGTAAAATTATTGTTAACACCATTTTAGGGTAGGAAAAATATTGGCATTAGAATACTATATTTTAAGCGCAATGGTTGAAAAAAATAGAGTTATACTAATGAATTATTAAGATACCTCCATGTCTATGAGGAATCATAATTTTTAGGCCACCATCAGCTGTTTATCAAACAAGATTGTCGTGGGATAAATTGATTTATTGTAGGAATAGTAACTAGAGTTAAAATCTGTATAAAGCATATGATTCAAATATACCACCTCAATGAATATGGTATACTGACACACTTTCTCTGAATGTAATAATATAAAACCTTCGGTCCTCACCACCTTGGCCATTATCAATGAATATCTTGGTAGGAGTATCACTGTATTTGTATAAGTTAACCCCTCCTAATACATTTATATTGTTCAAAGCATCGACATATTTCAGTGATAGAGGATTAATAAAACAAAAAACCTAAATTAATGGTCAAAACCAACCAATAGGGACTTTAACTCCACTCAACACAATATAATAAATTATGTGTGTTGTAATACACCCCAAAAACACATGAAATTTCCCTATGATTCAGTATAGTGTGTTTCTTACATGTACATACAATAATCATTGGAAAATGTTCACCAAAAATGGGTGAGGAACTCTATGTGATACAATTTTTCTAGTTTATATGCAACGAAAAATGTCATCCTCCTCAAACATTAATAAGATTCGTGAACCGAGAGTTAGTAAGAGCTAAACTACATCACTAGAAATTAGGTCATGTGGGTACTCACAACAACGTCAAACAAGACTATACATCAACACTCTTCATACTAGCCTTGCTCCAATATTGACATAAATTTTCAAAATATTATCCGATACTACATCAAATAGAATCTTTTTGGGTGATGGATATTAAGACCAAATTTTTGTTTCTCTAAGAAGGCCTTTAACCCGAACTCATAATGAAATATCACCCCATGGTAGAAGTGTGGTTTTTATTTTGGGGTGTGAGGCCTCAGTTCTAGATCATACATACTATGATGAAATACACATACACAATGTATTATTTCTTTTTTGATTAATATAACTATGGAGGTGATATTGCAGGTGGTAAATATAGTTTACTCTTGGAACCAATACTTTGGTAAATAACATTCTAGATTCATGATGAATTCATATTTCATAAGGTCATGGTCATACAATCATAGTGTATCACATTGATTGTATTCATTCTCATACATCTTCAACTAATATGTTATGTCTGAATGGTGGAGTCACACATATCATAATAATCTGACCTGATGATATCAAGAAACTCCTTAACGTATGAATAAACTATTTCATCATAAATCCTTTTTTTCTTTTTTATAAATATTTAATAGAAACACCATGATGTTAATTATAATTAAGGACATAGATTGGTGTTTTCATTAAAAAGGAGTAAATTTAACAATGGAGTTGCTTTTCTAGATCAACCGCTCAGGTGGTTTCACACAAGTCACTCGATCAAGATTCTTTTTCAATGTAACATGATTAGGTGACCTCATTTAGTTCTCTCACTCGGGTAGCCTCATAAAGGCATGTTAATAAGAGGGCCTTATATTTGGCCAATTTCCTAGGTGGGATTACATAGTTTACTTAATCAAGGGTTTAGTGAACTTACCAACGGAACATGAAGGGGGATGTGTGACTCATCATTGAAAGTGGGATGAATGAATTACATTCTTAAAGAGAGCATGGAGTATGTTTTTTAAAAATGAGTAAATATATAGTCTGAAGACACTATTTATAGATTCCTGATCACCTACATGATTGACTAGAGTGGATCAACTACCCAGATAACCTATACAACTGACCTGTGTGACTGACCTATCTGATGTAAATCTATAATAAATTTTTTTCTCTATATTCTTCACAAGAAGTAGTAATATTCATAGAGAACATTACAGTACTATATAACAAGGATAAAGTTGAGTAAAGTATTCATCGGTATCCATATTCCTCTCTAACTAATGACTATATCCTCTTCTTCTGATCAGATTTGTTCATAAGGGGTAATTTATAGACATTATCTTTTTTATAAGGAAAAAAAGACATAGTAAAAATAACCCCAATATTATATAAGATTTAGTTAATAAATTAATTCTCCCATGTCCACTTGGGAAGACCCCACTCATGCACCAAGAGGCTCGCAGATGCCCCACCTTCTTTCTAGGAGGCTCATGAAGGCCCCACCTATACAGCCACGCATGATTGTATTGTACCTTCACAAGGTTCATGCATGATACACCTATGTGTTGGAAATTTTTAAGTTGTTTTATTTTCCTACTTTCCTATAATTTATTTTATATAGGACCCCTGGGATCCTTATTTTATGGGATAGAATGAATAAGAGACCTCTTGATGATCTGATTTCCCAAGTCCTAAAAACCCTTAGGTAGATATTTACGCCTACAAATTATGGGTAAAATATAAATCCTAAATTGATTGAGTCCCCTAAGGGTCTATAATATGAAGAAACTTGAGAAAAAATACCCTCTAATAACAAAAACCACTAGGTAAAAGGATCAGTCCACTTCTTAATACATGAGCAACTGTCATTCAAAGTTACCCGAGAAGACCCATAAAGCCTAGAGAAAGTCCATACTAAAGACGTATTGGCCTAGTTTTACATATCCCAAAGGCATATTAAGCTCATAAAGGACCCATATACATATTGAACAATTACCTCACATAGTCCCCATCATCGTCAATCACCTTAATCTCACTTATTCCCCAACTGTATGATCCACCTTCAACTCTCCCATACCCCACCTATGAGAGGCATCTTTAGTTCTCCTAGGATTCGCCTATGTGAGCCATCCATTAATCCACCTTCCATTCCACCAATTGTAGGGAACATCTTTCCAATGAATCATTTTCCACGTTTAAAAATAAAAGGCCTCCCCCAAAGCCTCCTGATAATAATGAATAGAGCACAAGCCACATAATCATATCCCCATGATTATACAATCTCGTTGAAATAGATATCATGCATTTATCATACCATATAGATTGAATACTTATAGGTTTTTCAATTCTACATTCACATGGTAATGAGTTTCCTAGACATAGGGGGTGGTAAAAAAATTTACGAGCTGGGTAATTAGAAATGCGGCCCAAATCATGAATAGAATTTTTCCATATCCATATGGTTACATAATCCATGACCCATGGGGTTAAAAAAAATATATTAAGAAATCATCTAATCCTCATATCTTCTATATCCATACCCTTATCAAATAGTAGATGAAGAATATTGTGATGTTTTATAGATCTTTCACTTACTCTTGTTTCCCCACCATTCATGAATCAAATGGGCTTAGAGGTTAGTGATGATCATGAAATATACATGATAAAATATGTTTCTCAATATAGGGTCCTTTTCTAGATCTTCCTCACATATCTCAGTGTTAATCCTTCATAATTGTAAGATCCCACCTTTTAAAAAATGTGGGATTTGATTCATTTCCTAATAGGATATATAGGTTGACACCTATAGGATCAAAACGAACATCCTATATTCACCCTAATATTATATAGGTAAATCCACTAGTAGAGTCATATCCAAATAGGATAGTCATATTCATGTTCGGACCATTTCATCAACATCTATATTGGACTACATTCCCATACCAATAAGATCATTTCCCCGCATGGGAATAAATAAACCTTCCAGGTCCCTTGGTAAACTTCGAATGAAGTCCCATACCTACCCATGACAATGAACCTTTCACCTAGACATCCATTTATACAATGTCAATCTAGTTGGTTCGGTCCCCATCACATGATCTAAAAATGTATGTTTTGTCCTCTTAGGTGGAACCAAAATACAATGGTTCTAATTCCTTTCACAAGGATACATTGAAATGACTTTGTATGGGACGATCCTGATTTCAAAAAAACTCACATGTTTTTGGAGAGTGATAAAACACATAGCACCCCACTATTTGGAATAAAACTATTATCATAATAATAAATATAATATGTTTCAATAGTATGTTTTGAAATGTTTCAATTGATGGACATCCTTGGATATAAAGATATGATAAAAATAAAAATAAAATCAAACAATATATTTTTAATACATAGATGACCCAGTTCATATTGGGACATAGTAATGGATTCACAAATATGTATTAAATCAACATGAGAGTCCCAGTGCGGGCAATAATTCCAACCAAAAATATGTTATAAGGTGAAATTCCCATACTCTTGACCCATATGAGCCCCTAAGTGTTTTTAAACCTTTTTTAAATATCCACTTAACTTAGCAAAGATGGTTTATCAGACATCACAAATAAGGGAACCATTTTGTGTTTATGGTTCCATGAATAGACCATGTTGGAATCTTTCTAGAAGGATATTTTTTTTTAAAAAGGTACTAATATGAAGAAAATTGTGAGATATGTTGGTCATCCTTTATGAAATAATATGTCTATGTATATATTATCCAATTAAAATAATAGTTTATAGTTACAAGTAATGTACAACTATGATATATATTATATATTATTTATAAGGATGCAATATATATGTATTTTATACTTTGGTTACCACAGTAGGTGGATTATATAGTGGAGTGGTTATAGTGGCTAAACAAGTTGAAAACTCAAAATGTGTCTCTAGTATAAGAAAAATTGTTTGAATTAATTAAGGTTATTAGAGAACAATGATTGTGTATAAATTTAACCTATTCGGGTCAATAAATGTTCTTTATTTAACATTCTTACATTACAATCATGTTACAACAAATAAAAAATATTATAACTGCGGTAGTTATAAATTTTAAAAATTAAATACAAAATATAGTAATATTTCAATAAAATAGTAAATGATGAGTCAATAAATGTTTTTTACAAGGTCCTTACGAGATTAAAAAATATGATGTTATTAGTTTTGATCAATTGTCACTATTATTTCATACTAATGTTTCATATAAAATGATGAAATATGGAATTATATATGGGTACCCATTCTAAAATAGTAAAATGGGAAATAATGAATTCCCAAATTTTAAACATATCATAATTTTATCCATAATATTTACAAGAACAAAATATGCGAGAAGTTAAGAAAATAAATACAAGGTAAACAAGTATATATTAAAAAATAAAAAAAACACTAAAGGGACCTTGTATAATTCAATGAAATTTTGAATTTCTATATACAATTATTTTCTCTTTAACATCCCATATTGTTATTAATCTCTATTTTCAACATGAAATCTTTATTTTCTCCCTCCCGTATGAGACCACCAATTATAGTACCTCGATTGGGAAAAAATTGACTGCTTTATGTTCATGGGGTTCACTATCTAAAAATAGTTTCTCATCATTACCACCAATTCCATACAACACCCATGCCTCATGTTTACATAAATATTCAAAATCTTATCAATATTATCTATATAATATAATAATTTTTAGTATCAATCAATTATATATGGATCATTTTACCCATAATGACCTATATATGTTTAATGAATGAAATTGACTATCATGACCTCTACTCCACGAGTACACATCCATAGTGAGAAATGGAGAGCGGGATGACAACCACTGAATCTCACCTGCAATAGGACACAAGTTAGCTAGTTTTAATAATGGAATATAATCCAACATGGGAGGTATTATCCTCTTTAAATAAGTTTAATGAATAAGATAACAGGATATTCACCCATTAACACCATGAATATATAAATAAAAAATGTAAATACATGAAATAATCCCATATATAACTGATAATATAACAAAATAAACCATTGATAGTGACCACAAAATTAGCAAACTACTAAAAACCCACTTCAATCTAGTAATGCACAAATCTATTACTGAACAACTCTTACCATGCTTAAAAATATATTATATAGATAGTTTTAGCATAAAATTATACTAATTAGTATCCTCCCCAAAAAAATTCATGAAATATGTGAAATAATTATATAAAAGTCTAGTGAATAAGCAATAAAACCAACTCGTTAATTAATAAAGTAATACTATATCTTATCCTCACTATAACTAAGTAACTATGTAACACATAGAATTAATAATACCATATAAAAACTTATATACATATGAAGGGAACCCCACTTCTGCTTCCCCATTAATGTGTCACTCTAAAATCCTAACAACTCATATTTTAGAATCATTCTTCCGATAAGTCATCCAGACCAATGTTGGAAAATAATTTGAGAACCATACAACATCCCATGTCGCTTGTAAAAAACTCATCATTACCTTTTTTTACAATAAAGTAGAATTTTCCATCCAATAAAAACCAATAAAAAATACATTATAACCTAGGCCAATACATCCCATGCATCTAGTCCAATGGGAATCCATGGCCACTATGGCCGAATATATGTATGTGGTATAATATTAATCAATTTCAACTCATACATAATTATATAATAAAAATAGAGTCTTAAAATTCTACATGAGTCCATACCGTATACCTTAAGCCATTATGACTCGAGTATGCCCACATAATAAACTATAGTTAAAGTGACTGAAGGGGAATGGGAGTAGTTATTCATCTATTGCCTCATCCACCATGATATTTGGGAAAACCCCAAAAAAAAATCGTTGTCAATTGACCTAAAAAATTGGGTTGTGAATACGATTAAATCAAAAAATATAAATATAGTATTGCGAACCACCAAACTATGGGAAAATACCTAACATTAGACTCAAACTATAACTATCACACCCTAAGATAGCTAACTTCCACCACTAAGGCTTGGGAGTCTAGTTCTAAAACATGAAATTAAACATTAGGGTTTAACATCACTAACCATTTCCACTTATTAATTGTAAATTACTATTATTCATTTAATAACTAACAATTTTCTCATCATTTATAATCACATTGTAAAATCTATCAATCTTTATAAATCCAACCCAGAGGACACAAGCCCAATATCGAAAACAAATACAACAAAAGATTACCCACCAGACAGAATCCTCATAAAATAAATAACTAATCATCTATTATATTATCTTCATATACTTAAAATATCCCTTCTCTAATAATGAATATGTTTATGATCCTATGTTCCTTTCACTTGATTGTAAAACAAGAGGAAGTGGCCATCATATGTAAGGGTTTATGGGAAGATGTAATCATGGAAGAACTCAATAATTCATCCACAACCCTAGTGATCTTCCTATTTGATAGAAACTGATGAGAATTCCCCCCAGTGATCCCAAAAAGAGCAGGAAGTTCCCCCAAATACATATGGGGTCACTATGACCCAATCATCCTTGAATATCATTTAGAGGAGGATAAATTATCCAATAGTCATTAGCAATTAGGAAGACTACATCAGAATAAACCACTAAGGATTTGAGTGCATTAGAATCCTATTCTAAGGGAAGATATTCCAACATCATGAAACTCATCAATTATAGATCATGTTAAAATAATCATCATGTTATGATGTGCTGATATATATCCTATAAATATGAAATTCTAATCAAATCGGACCTGGTTCCAGCCTAGTTTTTGTTCCCTAATGATCTAAATATATCAATATTCTTCTTTGAAGAACTCATAGAGGGTTTTCGGATCCCTAAGAAGATATATGTTGAAGTTGTTGCAACTGATATACATCATCTAAATATCAGTTCTAGTAAATGCCGCATGGTCAGTCCTTTTATTGAGTACAAAAATTATTTCATTATATAAGGACACATCAGGCCCTCTTATGTCTCTTTAAGAATAATTTATTTTGATTTCTGAAGGGATTTAATTGATAATGGAACATGATTCAACCTCATTATAGTCTGGACACTTCACCGAATGGGATACAATGAGGACCACAAGCACACTTTTCCTTAATGCTACAGGGTAATCAAAAACCCCCTAAAATGGCTGCTCAGTAGAATCAATATCCAGGATCAGTATGGGGACCTAATGTTAGACACAAAATTTTTATTTTTCTGAATATATACATCCTTCAACATTATTCAATGAATGAATCAGTTGATTCAACTTGCATAATTACACTAATTATACTACCAATGAATCTATTATTTCATTGATGGGAAAATTTCTATGTTTCATGGTGACAATGATATATTTTAATCCTAAAAATTGAAATAAATTGATGCATGATTCTACCAAAGGGAAGGGAAAAAACATGTTAATAATGATGTTTCTCAGGTCATTGATTTAAATAGTCTATACATAACCCCAAAACATCCATAAAAATAACTATGTAGGGAATATATTTTTCCAATAAATCATATTAAAAAAGTGAGTCCATGTTTGGGTATATATTCAACATCCTTCTTGATGTCAATATTGATTAATAATCCCATAATCTCTAGAAAGGTTATCCTCTCTCTTAAAAGTGGTAAAAGATCAGGTTAAAATGCCCTCATTCTATCCCATGATTTTTAACAGGTACCAACCATATTAAATGTATTTGAGAAATATTTCATTTGAATATGATATATTGGGAATACTTATTATCCAACCCACATATCCCCTATAGATCATTAAATAAACCCGCATAATTATTTGGGTCATAGGATGCTACTTCATCTTCAAGATGTTAAAATGATGAAACCTCTCCCCACTCTATGAAAGTTCCTTCATCAAATACTTCCTCGAAAAGTGTGTAAGAAGAGTAATAGGAATAGTAAGAGGAGGAGGACCTCATGTATTCCACTACTGTATTCGAGGAAGGTCTCTCTACCACTATTAAAAAAGTCATACAAATAAACATATGTTCATATGATGACTCATGACTTAGATTAATCAACAAGACCATGTATTATGTAGAAAATACGTATAGAACTAATTAATAAATAATAATCAAGATATTTTTTTCTATAATTACATATAAATGTATGGATTTGATAATGTGGTGGCCACTCACCACCTCATTTTGTTTCATAAAACCACTAGGGCTACAAGCATACAAGCAGAAGGGCACGCCAGACTCACTCCACCAAAAAATTTAGGGTGAATACTAAAATCTCATCAAGTTAAATTTCATTTTAAGAAGTATAGTATCCATGAAAAATATACTATATCATCTGGGTAAAGAAGAAGAATGGGGAAATCAGTATTTCCTTCAACTTCATTAATCAAAATTGGCCTTTTCCAAAGGATTTTTTCCAGTTTAGATGATAGGTATACTGATTGATTTTGTTAATAGATATAAGAATCTTTTCTTCATGGATGGTAGTTTTGTTCACAAAAAATCTAGATGGGCAAGAAAGATGAAGAATATAATGATTTCATATCATCCCATGAGGTGTATTTCTATCGAGTAGTTTTTTTTTGTTTGAGGAACCGACACTACATTCCATCATTCCATTCAACAAATCATCAAACAATTTTTTGAAAGTCATGATGATTTCTAAGTTGATGACCTAATGACTAAATAAAAAAATTCACAAAGAACGTTATTGATAATGGAACCATCTTCAATAAACTAAGATATTATATCTTGAGAATGAACCCCTTTAAATGTGGTTTATATGTTTCCTCAAGAAAATATCCTGGTTTCATAGTAATACATAGTAGAGTTGAAGTCAAGATTGATAAGGAAAAGGAAATGCTTGAAATATCACATCTATGGAAACTAAAATAGATGATTTGAATATATGGTCACCTTTCTTACATTCATTGTCTAATATAAAACCTAAAAAGTATGTGTTTTACATTCCATAGGTTAATGAATGTGTAAGACAGGTATTATTGGACTAATGATTGTAAAGAAGCATTTGATATTCACAAGAACGGTCTTTTGATTCCAATAGGTATTTTTACGACCTATTGAGTGAAGTTCTATTATTTTTTGTGGTATCAATATAATGATTGTTTGTTTATTTCCATGCGCAAAAAAATAATCCTAGAATGAAAACAACCTCAATAATCTCAGTCTATCCATGATCTATACCGAGACTTGTCATTATGAAATCGAGAAGAGCATCCTAGTGCAAATATTTGTGATTTAGAAACTAAGAGACTACCTATAGTACCATTAGGTACACTTGGTATCGTATATTAACCCACTCAATTACATCCTCATTCTTCTTCTATATACTAGAAAATTGTATCTGTGGGTGGTCATGTTGTAGTAATATTAAATTTAGTTCATGCCATAGAATGTTGTAAAATTCTATGCATTACCAGACTTCTTTGGAGAACATCCATCTTAAAAACAAAATTGTGGGATACTAAATTTCATTCTGAAGTTATATTATATATTAAAGTGGTCCCTGATATATTGGAGATGTATTTTTAGGGAAAATCTATAAGTCCAATAGGTGGGAGATTTAATCACCCCATATCCTAATAAAGTTGAGTTAGGAATTGTGCTCATCTCCCCATAAAATGTCGCCATACCCTACTTCTTCCAATTGCAAGAAGATATTAGAAAGGATTATGATGAGTGTGAGGACATCATTAAAAGGATAGAAATGGAACTCCAAATTCCAATGGACCACTTGAAGGTGAAAGGTGATTTCGAACTGGTAGTCAAGTAGATAAACAATGACTATTCCGTCAGTAAGGAAGAGATAATCCCCCTACATGACTTTGTCTGAGGAATAATAGAATTATACTACTGGGAGCCAATATTGACTTAGAATACATGATTATAGAATTCCTAGGTAGATTCACTAGTGAGTGTAGCTACATATTTTGTATATCTAAATGAGTATGAAACTGACATCAACATTTTGAATCGCCAAATGGTGTCTCATTTGGTTCGTGTCGATATAGAAAAATCACAACAGTAAATTCAATACCCAAACTACATTGGACTAGAACCAGTTAGACAATTACTATTTTGGAATACCTTTAAAATGGAATGCACCCATTAGAAAAACCTGGAAAAGAGAAACCACGATTATGATAAATTAACATTACTCTATACGATAGCTGAAATCAACCAAATGTTATCTATAAAAGGTTTTTTGATGTAGTAATTCTATTGTGAGTTTATGGACAAGATAATATTTTTTGTTGAAACATGTAAATATAGGGTTTTATGTTTTCCACCATTATAGGTTTAGGATTTCCCATCAAATCTACAGGATTGAATAATTGTAGCCTTCAATGACACAATATCACAAAAAATTCACCAAAAAGTGTCATTCCTTCTATGTGAATATAAAATACATAAATTAACCCCCATAGTTTCTACACACTTAAAAATACACCTTTCTATTTTTATATATAGAATTGATGTTATAGAGCCATATCCTCCACTTCAAAAAATCAGTTCAAGTACATACTAACTACAGCTGAAGTTTTCCTTATGTAGGCAGAGGTTGTACCACTTAAAGAATTTGTGGAAAATAATATTGTCATATTAGTAAAATAAAATATTATTACTATATTTGGTGTCCCTAATTAAATATTGATGTTAAATGGTACAACTATCTATTGTTTATTATATGGAAAAGATATATTGGGAGTATAAGTTCAAATCCAAGCATTCTACTTTCTATCATGCAATGAAATGTAGAAAAATAGTGTCCTTAAACAAGACCAGAACAATCATACTCCAGAATATTGTGGATAAATTAAAATATTCTTCAATCGATATGATTTTTTATTCCTTGTTGGATTACCAGATGATAATCTATGTCACCATCGAGAAGACCCCATATTTACTTTTATAAAGGATATAATTAGTCTTTCCCATTGATGATCTATTTCTATCACTTCATGTTCCCATCTGTGATAATATATTCATAGAAGAGGAATAAAAATGGATATATTAAAAAGAGTGAATTGATAAGAAAATACTGCATACCTTAAATCACTTGAATTTCCACCAAAATGAAAAAAATGGGATTTTAACAATAAATTTGTCCTCCATTAGTTCCTCCTAGGAGAACTGGTACTCATCCACAGGAGAGTGATGATTCCAAGGAAGAAACCATCGGTGGTGTTGCCAAAGTGGTTTGGAAATTTATCCATACAAAATTTACACTATAATTGTGTTAATTCAATGATCTTAATTGATTTAGATTCTATTACAAACTGTACCAATTTATGGTTTATCAAGAAATACTTTTTGTAATAATTTTATTCAAGTTATTCATCACAAGACATTAAAAGAAATGAATTATAGTCTAAGTCATATAACCTAAAACTACAAGAAACTATAGTATTAGTTGTAGGAAATTAAACTACATATCCCAATGTAGTTTATATAATACATTAAACTATTTGAAACATCCTTTCTTCATGATATTAAACTGCATGGTTAACATCCTTGTTTTCTAATCGAATACTGTAAAATATTTTATCCTGTACTTGAGCATATCACTATCCACAGTACTGATCTTGAAAATAACATCCATTCCAATATAATGTGTGGATTGGTTCTCCTTCTAATAGGATATATAGCGATTACCAGAACATATGTTCAAGGCATATCTACAAACTAAAGAAAAAGATCCCTCTCTTAAATAAAAAGAGCGCTCTATGCAGAGGATGCCAACATGGGCCATTTTTCCTCTGGTCAAATCCTAAAGATTCAAAATTATATATGGCTTTATTTGTGTCCACATAGTGAATTTTTTATGCCTAGCCCCCTAACCTAGGCCCAATAATAGTTAAAAAATCGGAGGAGCATGTGTCCTTTTCTTCCTACATATGACCACAATCCACATAGGATATCTAAATTTGGGTTCACTATTTTATGGGGCCATAATGGAAACAAGAATATAGTTTCACAATATATAAACAAGAACTATTGAGGGAACTTCAGAGTCCATGGAGAATGATGGCCTAAATGATTCCTTTATGCGCAGACACATTACATAAACAAATTATACTCCTTGTACTTGGAAATTTGTATCTCCACAATAGTTCTTTAGTCATTGGTAATAAAACATCATATACTAATGGGAATCATTTAATTAAATATAAATTATATCACATAGTCTATATATTATTAAGAAAATCTAAAAAGGCATGTTAACCAAAGGAACATTTATCCTTAGGAGAAACCTCTTTTATCACTATAATCCTCAACAAAATAATGCTAGAATATTATTTTCAAACATTTTCTTAAGTCATTCCGGCATACTTTTCCCATTCCACTTCTCATGATTTTAGAACACCTAATAAGATGGATTATATTTTAATCTTTCACATTTGAATTGTTTTAGAACATCCAAATCTTATTAAGCCTTATGTCATTCATTGATTAAATTTATATGGTCCTAGTAATATGATATAAAATAGTGAGACACCATTTATCCTCACCACATGGAACTAAATTTCATTATTTATGTCCCTCTCATTAGTTGTTAAGATTCTCCTCGAACTATTTGAAGAATTATTGTCACTCTTATGAGATACATAGTGATACCCACATTTGGTAACCAGGTCCAATCACCACATCAGAAAAATAATCCTATCATGTATGTTAATAACCTTTTGTGGTGGAATAAAGCTTTTCTACTCCATATTTCTCACAGTAAGAATATCTCACGTGGTCTTAAGAATCTTAGCAATGGCTTCCCCACATTATCATGACATATCAGTTCACTTTTGGGTCAGAATGGTCCTAGATTCAAAACCCTAAATGTCACGCATAATGATTTTACCATATAAAATTAAATTTTGTGGTTGAAATATATTGCATGAAATATAACTGGGAATTTCTATCTCCCTCTCTTAAGACGACCACTATCCTTGGTGATGGTCTATAACCATATCACCATTCAATAAATATGTGTGGGTTAATTCCTTCCATAATAGGATTTATAGCAATTAATTAATGTAAAATACTATGTCCAACCACAATATTAGAAGATTCCCCCTTACCACAATAAACTTCGATCAGTGTGGGTAATCTATCCTAGAACTATGTGTGTCATAATCATAAAATAAAAGAGATATGGATTGATGCATGAATCCTATATATAGGGTCCGTTTTTTAAAAACTTCTCCCTTATTATGGGTTACACCTATGTAGGCATCATTTTTCATTCGTTGATGATTTTTAAATAAAATTATCTTTCCATTCCCAGAAAAAATTCTTATGAAATTTAAAACCTATGGGGGAAAAATCTGGATCTCCATAATATTCCCCTGGAAATTGTTTTTAGATTTCTTGATACCTGAGGAAAACTCAGTTTGAAAATAGATTATACACTCTATATTGGTTTTGCATAAGTCTCCCATGAAAAGGTATCTCAAATAGAGGAACCTTCATCCTTAATAGAATCATCTTATTTCTCTATGCATACTAACAACATTGATTTAGAAATTTCTATTATAACATTCCCCATGGTAATTTCCCATATACTTTTCCCATATCATTACTTTAGATCATAAAATCACAATACTAGGAATAAATTTTTACCTCCTTGTATTTGGGATGTATTGCGGAATTTGAGGCCTGAAATACCTTCCTAGTTATCTACCCAATAACTCATGGTAAAATCTGTTCAACCTTGAACATAAAATTTATTAGTCTAGCTTAAAATACTCTAAACATTCAATAAAAATATAAAGAAAACTTTTTTTCTTGGAAATATATGAATAGATTCCTAAGAAAATGATGTGCCTCACATTCTTAGTCTTCCTGATAGAAAAATTGGGAGAACATTATTGTGGAAATGAAAAATAATTTACAGTTCATAGGATTAATTATGTTATTCTAGAAATCATTGTACTAAACTCTATAGGTCCAATGACCTAGGAAAAATAATAAATCTCCCTCTCATTTATATCATTGTAATTACAAAACATTGACACAAATAGATTCAATCAAATGAGTTTGTTTTAGTGTTATGTTATAATTATAATGAGAAATGGAACACTTAAATAGATGTTTGGGATTAAAATCATTTTCATTTATGGATAAATATTATAAATAGCATCTAAAAGTTGGGGTATTTCTATTAGGTGTTATAGTCATTCCTCAACATACTCCTTGATCTGTCAAAGTATTTCATGAGCATTTCCCACTATTTTTTGAATCCCAGTCTACTATGTAGAGATGTAATCCTCGATGTGATGGTGTTTCTCCATTTCCATGACAAAAAGATCCCTTCAATGGAACTGGATTCCATATTAGGATTGTTTGAGGTAGAAAATCTCTCTATTGACAACATCCAACTCTTCCCGAATTCATATGATTCATAGGGTGTTATCCATGATTTGGTGATACATATCTTCTACATCCATAATATTGTTGACTTCCACCTAGGATATGGATTCAATGAGGATGTAAAACTAGATAATCAATTTTTACTCATTCTATCATATCCTTTTATCAGGCCCCTAGTTCCAGATAATATCCTTCATTACATGATAGATTTCATGATAATTAAATACTCCATATTATAAATTGGTAGACATGGTTTTGAGTCGGTGAAGTGATGAGGTAAATTATTTAGGTGGAATCATTGAAACTAGATTCCAAATTCCCCTCTATAAAAAGTTAGATGAAATCAAAATTTATATTGAGCCTCCAACTTCATCTCATAACTATTTTTGTAGGAGGATACATACCTATGAATCAACCATCTTATGGAGTAATATTTTTTTATCAATGATAGAGTGTCCCCCTCGAATTGAACTACATGTTGAGTTGTAACAGATGATCACCCTTCACATTCAACTATTATATATTAAAATTTTAAATGATAAAATAATTAGACTCTAGTATAAGTATATAGTAATGAAAGTGGGGAAAATGAGATCAATGTATTTAAAATTAGTCACCCATTGATGTATCATCTACTGGGATTGATTCCACCCGAGAACACCTATTCTCAATGTGTTTTTGTTTATCTTTTTACGAGGAACATCCTCTTATGTTTTCTGAGAACATTGGATGGAAGAATTTTAAAAATCTCCCAAATTAGGGCCTTTGGTTATTTTTTTATTAGTAAGGGGAGAATTATGGACCTTATAGCCTTGGTCACATACCTCTAAGGAAATATTTCATAGGAAAATATGTATAAATCAACTATCCATGATTCAAACATTAGCTATACGGGTTGACCGTGAAAAATAAAGACTCTTCTGAATCGAATTCCTAATTCAGTAAAATATTCTAAAGAACTAGGGATATTAAAATGTTCGATAATTTTTTCAATATTCATGTCATTAGTTCTCATTTCATAGAATAATTCATCGATCTCAATGGTAGCCTCACACATGGGGGAACATGAAAAATATTTCTTAGGACCTAGTGGAACATAATCCTACAATGACCTAAGACCCAAATCAGCATCAACTAGATAGTTATAGGGTCTAGAGTTGTATTCAAAATATACAAAAATGTATATGGAAGAAAAAAAAATATCATAAAGAAAAAAATTAAATGATTGATACCTGACTCCATTGGATTTAGATGTAATATTACTTCAATCCTCCTCTATCTCTACTGTAACATTTACTTATGTGGATTCATTTTTTGGAAATTCTACTATCATAGGGATGTACTCACCAGTATGAGTGTGTTAACAAACTAGAATGTCCCCCTATGTCACAAAACGATCCCCGATGGACCCCTTAGTGGAGGAAAGTGACGTATATAATTTAAATTACAAGATTGATAAGATAGGCACAACAGGTGAGGTATAGGACTTGATGACATAATGGAGACTTACTATGGTGCATAGACCTAACCAATGTCTTTTCCATTTTCTATTTCTTCACCTAAGACAATGGGGGTTACTTTTTAGACTTCTCAAATATGGAAAAAATTATGAAAGGGGTCCCCCACCAATTCTTTTTTACATTAATCTCTAACCTAGAGATAACTCATTGGGATCTTGGGTAGACCCCCCAACTCCGATTGTTGGTTCCCTTCAAAGTGTATCATTGGGAGGCTGGTTCTAGTGATGCCTATTTCTATATGTCAATGTGTCTCCATATTAGGAGTTCCTCTACACAAAAAATATATTTATGAATGAAATGGAATAGGAAATAATTTTAGATCACTAAGATAAAAAGAATTCATCACATTTGTCCTTTGATTTCTAAGTTATGCCATAAACAACAACTCAGAAAAGCATACTAGTTACCCATGTTAGGGTTATGATGAAATCATTGATTTAAAATAATAAATATCTATATCATGAATATATTTCCATACCTCAAAATAATTTTTGTCATGGTGATGATCATAGGGTACTCAAATATCCACAAGAAGATGCATATTTATGCATGCATAGAGAAATACCCAGAAACATCTAATGTCACAGGTTATTACATTCCATGTTTTGAGTACAATAAGCCACACATAATTTGATAATAATGTCTATGGGTATGTGAAATACTTAACATATCTTGAATTTAAGGTCCATTCCGGCATATATACAATATAGGTAAGTTATGTGATCAAAACACTATTTTCCTCTTTGAGTTGATGAATCGACTGCCTTGGCTCATCAGTTGAGTACTTTTCAACACAATCCTTCATTGTGGATCATGTTCAAGAACAATTGGATATTTTTTTAGCTTTAATATGATAACCCCTATGATGTGGATTTGTACCACCCTTACAACTCCTTGTAGTTTTCATGGCTTCAACTTAGAGGAAACTTATTGTTAACACCACTTTAGGGTAGGAAATATATTGGCATTATAATACTATATTTTAAGACCAATGGTTTCAACCAATAGAGTTATCATAATGAATTATTAAGATACCTCCATGTCTCTGAGGATTCATAATTATTAGGCCACCATCAGGTGTTTATCAAACTAGATTGTTGTGGGAGAAATTGATTTATTGTAGGAATAGTAAATAGAGTGAAAATACGTATAAATCTTATGATTCAAATATAAAACCACTATGAATATGGTATACCTACACACTTTCTCTAAATGTAATCATATATAACCTTTGTTCCTCACCACCCTGGCCATTATCAATGAATATCTTGGTATGAGGATCACTGTAATGGTATAATTTAACCACTCCCAATACATTTATATTATTCAAAGCATCGACATATTTCAGTGATAGAGGATTAATACAACAAACAACCCAAATTAATGGACTAAACCAACCAATAGGGACTTTAACTCCACTCAACACAATATAATAAATTATTTGTGTTGAAATACACTCCCAAAACACATGAAATTTCGCTATGATTTTGTATAGTGTGTTTCCTACATGTACATACAATAATCATTGGAAAATTTTCACCAAAAATGGGTGAGGAACTCTATGGGAAACAATTTTTCTTGTTTATATGAAAAGAAAAATTTCCTTCGCCTCAAACATTAATAAGATTCGTGAACCAAGTGTTGGTAAGAGCTAAACCACATCACTAGAAATTAGGTCATGTGGGTACTCATAGAGACGTCAAATATGACTGTATATCAAAACTCTTCATACTATCCTTACTCCAATATTGACATAAATTTTCAAAATATTATCCGATACTACATCAAATAGAATCTTTTTGGGTGATGGATACTAGGACCATATTTTTTTTCTCAAAGAAGGCCTTCAACCCAAACTCATAATGAAATATCACCCCTTGGTAGTAGTGTGGTTTTTATTTTCGGGTGTGAGGCCTCAGATCCAGATCATACATACTATGATAAAAGACACATATAGAATGTATTTTTTCTTTTTTGATTAATATAACTATGGAGGTGGTATTGCAGGTTGTAAATATAGTTTACTCTTGGAACCAATACTTTGGTAAATACCATTGTAGATTCATGATGAATGCATATTTCATAGGGTCATGGTAGTACAATCATTGTGTATCACATTGATTATATTCATTCTCATGCATCTTACACTAATATGTTATGTCTGAATGGTGGAGTCACACATATCATAATAATCTGACCTTATGGTATCATGAAACTCCTTAATATATGACAAAACTATTTCATCATAAATCCTTTTGTTTGTCATTATAAATATATAATATAAAAACCATGATGTTCATTAGAATTAAGGACATAAATTGGTGTTTTCATTAAAAAGGAGTAAATTTAACAATGGAGTTCCTTTTCTAGGTCAATCGCTCAGGTTGTTTCACACAAGTCACTCGATCAAGTTACCTTTTCAATATAACATGCTGATGTGGCCTGATTTAGTTCACTAACACAAGTATCCTCATAAAGGCATGTCAATTATGGGGCCTTGGATTTGGTCAATTGCCCAGGTGGGATTGAATAGTTTACTCAATCAGGGGTTTAGTGAACCTACCAACGGAACATAAAGGGGTATGTGTGACTCATAATTGAAAGTGGGATGAATGAATTACATTAATGAAGATAGCATGGAGTATGTTTTTTAAAAATGAGTAAATATATAGTCTGAAGACCCTATTTATAGATTCCTGACCACCTACATGATTGACTAGAGTGGATCAACTACCCAGATAGCCTATACAACAGACCTGTGTGACTGACCTATCCAATGTAAATCTATAATTAATTAATTTTTTCTATATTTTTCACATGAAGTAGTAATATTCACAGATAAAATTATGATACTATAGGACAAGGATACATTTTAGCAAAGGATTCATCGGTATCCATATTCCTCTCTACGTAATTACTATATCCTCTTCTTCTGATCAGATTTTATCATAAGGGGAAATTTATAGACATTATATTTTTTATAAGGAAAAAAGACACATTAAAAATAACCCCAATATTATAGAAGATTCGGTTAATAAAATAATTCTCCCATGTCCACTTGGGAAGACCCCACTCATGCACCAAGAGGCTCACAGATGCCCTACCTTCCTTCCAGGAGGCTTATGAAAGCCCCACCTATGCAGCCATGCATGAGTGTATTGTACCTTCACAAGGGTCATGAATGATACACCTGTGTGTAGGAAATTTTTGAGTTGTTTTATTTTCCTACTTTCCTAAAATTTCTTTTATATAAGACCCCTGGGATCCTTATTTGATGGGATAGAAAAACTAAGAGACCTCTTGATGATCTACTTTCCCAATTCCTAAAAACGCTTAGCTAGATATTTACGCTTACAAATGATGGGTAAAATATCGATCTTAAATTGATTGAGTCCCCTCATGGTCTATAATACGAAGAACCTTGAGAAAAAATACCCTCCAATAACAAAAACCAATAGGTAGAAGGACCATTCCATTACTTAATACATGCGCAACCGTCATTCAAAGTTACCTGAGAAGACCCATAAAGCCTAGAGAATATCCATACTGAAGAAATATTGGCCCGGTTTTCCATATCCCAAAGGAATATTAAGCTTATATAGGACCCATATACATATTGAACCATTACCTCACATAGTCCCCATCATCGTCAATCACCTTAATCTCACATTTTCCCCATATGTGTGATCCACCTTCAACTCTCCCATACCCCACCTATGAGAGGCATCTTCAGTTCTCCTAGGATTCACTTATGTGAGCCATCCATTAATCCACCTTCTATTCCACCAATTGTAGGGAAAATATTTCCATGGAAACATTTTCCAAGTGGAAAAATAAAAGGCCTCCCCCAAAGCCTCCTGATAATAATGAATAGAGAACAAGGCACATAATCATATCCCCATGATTATACAATATCGTTGCAATGGATAACATGAATTTATCCTAACATATAGATTGAATACTTATAGGGTTTTCAATTCTATGTTCACATGGTAATGAGTTTCCTAGACATTGGGGGGTGGTAGAAGGATTTGCGAGCTGGGTAACTAAAAATGCGGCCCAAATCAGGAATAGAATGTTTCCATATCCATATGGTTACATAATCCATGACCCATGGGGTTAAAAAATATAGATTATGAACTCATCTAATCCTCATATATTCTATATCCATACCCTCATCCAATAGCAGATGAAAAATATCGTGTTGTTTTACAGATCTTTCACTTACTCTTGTTTCCCCACCAATCATTAATCAAATGGCCTTAGAGGTTAGTGATGATAATGAAATATACATGATAAAATATGTTTCTCAATATAGAGTCCTTTTCAAGATCTTCCTCACACATCTCAGGGGGAATCCTTCATAATTTTAAGATCTAACCTTTTAAAAAAATATGGGATTTGATTCATTTCCTAATGGGATATATAGGTTTACTCTTATTGGATAAAAACGAACACCCTATACTCACCCTAATATTCTATAGGTAAAACCACTAGTAGAGTCATATCCAAATAGGATATACATATTCATGTTCGGACCATTTCATAAACATCTATATTCGACTACGTTCCCATACCAATAAGATCATTTACCTGCATGGGAATAAATGACCCTTCCAGGTCCCTTGGTAAACTTTGAGTGAAGTCCCATACCAACCCTTGAAAATGAAAATTTCACCTAGACATATATTAATACAATGTCAATCTAGTCAGTTCGGTCCTCATCACATGATCTAAAAATGTATGTTTTGTCCTGCTATGTGGAACTAAAATACAATGGTTCTAATTACCTTCACAAGGATACATTGAAATCCCTTTGTATGGGATGATCCTGATATCAAAAAAACTCACATGTTCTTGGATAGTGATAAACCACACAGCACCCCACTATTTGGAATAAAACTATTATCATAATAATAAATATAATATGTTTCAATATTATGTTTTGAAATGGTTCCATTGATGGAGATCCTTTGATATAAAGATATGATTATAATAAAAATAAAATCAAAAAATTGATTTTTAATACACATATGACCCATTTCATATTTGGGACATAGTAAAGGATTCAAAAATATGTATTAAATCAACAAGAGACTCCCAATGCGGGCCATAATTCCACTCGAAAATATGTTATAAGGTGGAATTCCCATCTTCTTGACCCATATGAGCCCCTAAGTGTTTTTGAAACCTTGTTTTAATATCCACTTAACTTAGAAAAGATGGTTTATCAGACATCACAAATAAGGGAACCATTTTGTGTTTCTGGTTCCATGAATAGACCATGTTGGAATCTTTATCGAAGGATATTTTTAAAAAAAGGTACTAATATGTAGAAAATTGTGAGATATGTTGGTGATCCTTTATGAAATAATATGTCTATGTATATATTATTGAATGAAACTAATCGTTTATAGTTACAAGTAATGTACAACTATTATATATATTATATATTATTTATAAGGATGAAATATATATGTATTTTATACTTTGGTTAGCACTGTAGGTGCATTATATAGTGGAGTGGTTATAGTGGCTAAACAAGTTGACAACTCAAAATGTGTCTCTAGTATAAGAAAATTTGTTTGAATTAATTAAAGTTATGAGAGAACAATGATTGTGTATAAATTTAACCTATTCGGGTTACTAAATTTTCTTTATTTAACATTGTTACATTACAATCATGTTACAACGAATAAAAAATATTATAACTGTGGTATTTATAAATTTTAAAAATTAAATACAAAATATAGTAATATTCAATAAAATAGTAAATGATGAGTCAATAAAATGAATTTTTACAAGGTCCTTACGAGATTCAAAAATATGATGTTATTAGTTTTGATCAATTCTCACTATTATTTCTTACAAATGTTTCATATAAAATGATGAAATATGAAATTAAATATGGGTACCCATTCTAAAATACTAAAATGGGAAATAATGAATTCCCAAATTTTAAACATATCATAATTTTATCCTTAAAATTTCCCTGAAAAAAATATACAAGAAGTTAAGAAAATCAATATATGTTAAACAAGTACAGATTAAAAAATAAAAAAAATAACACTAAAGGGCCCATGTATAATTCAATAAAATTGTGAATTTCTATATTCAATTATTTTCTCATTAACTTCCCATATTGTTATTAATCTATATTTTAAACAACACATCTTCATTTTCTCCCTCCCATATGAGACCACCAATTATAGTACCTCGATTGGGAAAAAATTTAATGCTTTATGTTCATTGGGTTCACTATCGAAAAATACTTTCTCATCATTACCACCAACAGCATACAACACCCGTGCCTCATGTTTACAAAAATATTAATAATATTTTCAATATTATATGTATAATATAATAATTTTTAGTATGAATCAATTATATAAGGATCATTTTACCCATAATCACCGATATATGTTTAGTGAATGAAATTGACTATCATGAACTCCACTCCACGGGTACACCTCCATAGTGAGAAATGGAGAGCGGGATGAAAACCCCTGAATCTCACCAGCAATAGGACACAAGTTAGCTAGTTTTAATAAGTGTATATAATCCAACATGGGAGGTATTAACCTCTTTAAATAAATTTAATGAATAAGATAACAAGATACTCACCCATCAACACCATGAATATATAAATAAAAAATGTAAATACATGAATTAGGCCCATATATAACCGATAATATACCAAAATAAACCATAGATAGTGACCAAGAAATTTGAAAACTCCTAAAAACCAACTTCAAACCAGTAGTGCACAAATCTGTTACCGAACAACTCTTACCATGCTTAAAAATATATTATATAGATAGGTTTAGCATACAATTATTCTAAGTAGTATCCTCCCTAAATAAATTCCAGAAATATGTGAATGAATTATATAAAAGTCTAGTGAATAGGCAATAAAACCAACTCGTTAATTAATAAAGTAATACTATATCCTATCCTCACTATAACTAAGTAACTATGTAACAAATAGAATTAATAACCCCATATAAAAACATATATATATATATATGAAGGGAACCCCACTTCTGCTTCCCCTATAATTTGTCACTCTAAAATCCCAACGACTCGTATTTTAGACTCATTCTTCCGATAAGTCATCCATCCCAATGTTGGAATATAATTTGAGAACCATACTACATCCCATGTTACTTGTAAAAAACTATCATTATCTTTTTTTACAATAAAGTAGAATTTTCCATCCAATAAAAACCCATGCAAAATACATTATAACCTAGGAAACTACATCCCATGCATGTACTCCAATGGGAATCCAGGGCCACTATGGCCGAATATATGTATGTGGTATAATATTAATCAATTTCAACTCATACATAATTATATAATAAAAATAGAGTCATAAAATTATACATGAGTCCATACCATATACCTTAAGCCATTATGACTCGAGTATGCCCACATAATAAACTATAGTTAAAGTGAGTGAAGGGGAATGGGAGTAGTTATTCATCCATTCCCTCATCCACAAAGATATTATGGAAAACCCACCAAAAAAACAAATCGGTGTCAATTGACCTACAAAATTGGGTTGTGAATCTAATGAAATCAACAAATATAAATATAGTATCACGAACCACCAAACTATGGGAAAATACCTAACATTAGACTCAAACTATAACTATCACACCACAAGACAACAAACTTCCACCACTAAGGCATAGGAGTCTAGTTCTAAAACATGAAAATAAACATTAGGGTTTAACATCACTAACCATTTCCACTTATTAATTGGAAATTACTATTATTCATTTAATAACTAACAATTATATCATCATTTATAATCCCATTGAAAAATATAGTTCTATCATTTGATTTTACCCAAGCCATCATGCCTTTATAATCATTATTCAACTTTCCAAATCCAATTCTAATGCTCTTAGACAATTTACCATATCCATTTTAAGGATCTCTCTAAAATATTATTTTATGTGTTCTGGGGTATAATTACATTTAAAAACACACATCGCACACAAAAATCATGAAAAGTCATGTCATCACCCCCAAAAGTTAACCCACACAACCACCTACATTTTATTACATTAAATATTTATGGACAAAGGCCCAGTGGGAATGAATCCCATTAAATTTCCCTTAGGTCCACCATCATATGTATCAAAGGCCCTTTTGCAACATGTCTGTGTCACTAACTATCAATCATACCTGATTCACCTCCCCCTTGATTGCTTCAAGGCCTAGTGGCCCAAACTCCCATTCGAGATGAATAATATTATTGTTATAGTACCCCACTATAGTACCTACTATAGTCCCATATTTATATCATATAGAAATCCTACTATAATGATAATACAGTACCAATAAAATTCACTCATACTAGGATTTGAAATCGAGTCTCATGTAGTGTTATGGAGAGTGTTTACAACTCAGGTAATCCCCTAACTGGATTTCTCATAAATAGATAATGAATTTATCAACATTTAAATCAATAACCCCCCATCCCATGTGATTATTATTAATCTATTTTTCAATATATAAATTTAATCAAGTACTCTAGGTATCTTCCTTAGATTCCAAACCCAAAAATACACATCTCATGCATGGATCCAAACTGCATAGAAAATTTTAAAATAATAAAATATAACTTCTAAAACCCAACAATTTAAAATAATTATCTATAAAAATATAAATATAAACCCCTTTCTCAAATAATAACAACCTTATTGATGTGATCTATGACAACATTACACACTTCAAATTCCATCCTACCATCATCTGTATAATTTCACCACTAAAATGATGGTAAAACAACAAATTATACATCATGTGTACCAACTATAGTAGGTTTTCATTAAATCACATCCAGGGTTTGACATCATAAAGAATTAATTTGTGGATGTATTAATTTTTTTAAGCATGAAACACTTAGGGGGGAAACAATTTCTATAGAACCATAGAATTGAAATCTTTATCAAACTATAATGGGATTTTCAGTCCTAACAAATTTTCTATATAAGGATACAATCTATTTACAATTATGAACAGACAAGTTCAATATACATAGGATCAATAAAGAAAATATAAATATAAAAACCAATTACACAATATCTCATGTAAGAACCTGGGTTTTTAGAATGGGTCAAAATTCCAACCATGTTTTAATTTTTGACATGTTTTTGAGAAAATAGGGAAAATCTCGGAAGTTCTAGAAATTTTCAGAGTACACACCATGTACTCCAGAGTACACACCGTGTATACATTAGTCATGTACCGACAGCATTCTCACTGAGTATATGCCGTGTGATGACTGTGTAATAATTTCCTATTACGCGGTGTGTAGTATTTTTTAACACGCGGGGTATTCTCCTTTCCATGTTCCAGTTGAGTTCTAGTCGTCTGTCGACCCGTGTGGAAAGTCCAAGAAGTGTGGATACCTATACATAAGTCAGAGTATGGACAAGGAAATTACACGGCATGTATTCTTTTATACATACTGTGTATTTTTATTTTTCTTCTCTTAAATTAAAGTGTGTTATGTCTAATATCAAGAAACACCTTTTTCTTCCCCAACATTAGAATCGGTATGTTCTGAAAACCTGAATTATATAATTTGCCATAGAATCTTCAAATGGATTCTGTTTTTCAATCCATCAGAGGCTGTGGGATAGCAACAATGAGGCTAAACCTTTTCACCCTGTTTCATTCTATTTTCCTTGCCTCACACAGCACAGATTCTATCCGAGAGGAATTTCGAGGTTTTGTGGGAAAAATAGAACTACGAAGACTGGATTCGAATTTGATCTTGATATTAGAAATCTCTACATATATGAGTCTCAAGTAGGTGGTGCATTACATCATTCGTGTTTTCATAGTCATTTGGGTGGCACAACCTTTAGCGTGTATTTGGGTATTTTGTGTGTGACCCTATTTTACCTACTATTGCATATTAAATTGTTTATTTAACCTATGGGATGCCTTTGGGTATGCCCTATTACGTGTTTTTCTTAAGTGGGGTCATGAAAGTGGTCATTACTAAATTGGGTCATTTAGGTTTTGTATGTCGAAATTCATTAAATTGAATCTTTTAGTTTAAACTATTGAGTTTAATTTTTTATGGTATGATATGAATTGTTAGAGGAATTAAAGACCTCAGTGTTGTTATCTGGAAAAACAATGTTAGTGAATTTAAATAGTTTAGCTTTCTTCTTATTTAAAAGTGATTATTTTGATTATTTATGTAAATTATAAATTGCATGTTCTAGAACCCCTATGGGCTGTGTTGAGAATTTCCCAGAAATTCATGAGTGATGTTGTTCCCAGGTTGTGATTGATCAAGGTTAAATTTGGGGGTTTTGACCACAGGATTGGGTGTTATGGGCATCGGCTTGAGGAAATGTCACTGCGTCGTTGGGCATGAATCAGGTTACATGGATGGAAAGGCCATCGAACTTGAGAGTCATGGTCGTAGGGGAACGAGGTGTCTCTGATGTTGTGCCTCAGGTACAATTTATATGACTACCGTTCACCCGAAACTTTCAGTATTTTTCACACAGAGAGTCTCTGTGACGAGGCGGTTTTGACCACTTGTGTGGTTAGAGGCCCTTGTTATTTTAGTTTTAAGTACTGTTGGTTTGGGAGTTCATTCCATAGGATGTCACATGGAAGGTGAGGAGCCTTCAAGGGAAATCATTGAGTCCATCTGGTTGGGGGTAGTGGCTTGCCATTATTTGAGGGAAGATATCATTGTCCCTTTAGTTACATTATTTGAGGGAATACATCACTGTCCCTCTGGATACTTAATTGAGGACAAACATCATTGTTCCTCTAAGTTACTATTTCATGGGTGCTCCTTCGGTATATCGGTACTTGAGAAGCACGGTGTCAGGGGGCACATGGTTCTAGGTTACATGATATGGATTCCGTCGTTGACTGAAGCAGGTGATACTTCATGGTGGCTTCTGAGCACGAGTGGAGTTTATGTTTATTTGTGAATCTTACTTTTTACTATTTTCCTTTTAATTGATTTAATCCTTAAACGTTTTTATTAGGTACTCACCATTGGGTGGTATCCTCTTGAAATTTTTATCACACCCTACACGTGCCCTTCGAGATTCTTGGAGACTTTACGGATTTTCGTGCATGAAAGAGATCAACTTCAGGAGTTGGACTGCATTAGCTATTGTGTTGGGATGGTATGGATCTTGAGGTCTTTCATAGCTGGAGTTTACCTTATTTTTCATTCTTTCCTGTATTAGCATGGTTACCTTGTTATTCATAGCTATTGTTGGTTTGCAATTGGCACCCTTTTTACAAATTGACTTTATATAGAAGCATGCTTCTCTTCTCTAGCAGTTGCAAGAGGTGTCCAGAATGTTGTTCTGTTTACATTCTACTGCACTTGTTTATATTTATTGGTTCTACTATTTGTTGTTATTGATTATTCCTCTGCTATATGTGTTTGGTTTGGGTTTACTAAGTCATTTATTTTCAGCTCATGTTATATATATTATTTCTCGTAACAGTACCATTATTGTCCTTAGAGAGGGTATAGCTTCCCCAATATACCTATCAGACCCTTACTGCTAGTCGGAAGCCAATGGAATTTGGGTATGTGCGCCTAATATAGTAACACCTGACCTGTATCGTACTGTTCGAGTGCCTATTAGGGTCCACATAATTACAATTTATTATCGAATATGTTCATGATAGGGACTTATTAGTATTATTTTGTTGGCTACTAATGAGATTGAGACTTCTATTTTTATTTCTACTCATTTTACTATTAGTGATATGGTAGATTGGAGATAGTTTGTTGTTGGAACTGGGTTTGTAGCTTGTGCTTGGGTGTCTACACCCCTAGGTATGAGGGATGGACCATGTTTCCATGGGAAGGAATTACAATTTTCTTTTTTCTTAGATTACTGTTTATATGATTTCCACCTCAGTGGCTCACTTTTTGGGTGATGTAATTGATTTTGATTTGTAACCTTTGACCCGGCGTTTAAGGGAGAATTGTACCTTGGCCTGATATGGAATAGTGTGATTGTTTTGATTTTAATACAAACATTTTTAGGGTATTTAAATTTCATAACTGCACATATTCTTGCTGAAGTGATAATTCTACGTCAATAATATCAATTTTCATGCTTTATATGATTTTAAATGTGAGTAGGTGAAATTACTTATAGAATTGACTTTTTATTGCTACGTGTAATTCCATGCTTTAAATATATATAGAATTTTCATGTGGTAGGTTATTTCGGTCTATCTCTTATAAGAGCAAGCATGCACTATGGTCGAGGTTATTTTGATCATTAGGATTGTGTGACCCAGTCATCAGTTTGAGGCAACGTTAGTTGTTAGGACATGCATGGTTCGAGGTACTTTTTATACATGGCTCTGTTGAGGGCTGGTAAGGAGTCCATAAGGCCCGGATTTTGTCGGCATGGGTTGAAATAGGGGAGAGTAAGGTTAATTGTTTTATGCTTCCACTTTACTACTTTATTTTTATGTGTTGAATATATATTGTTATATATACATATATATGGGTTGCTTGACGATTTTTGGTATTTAGTTGGTTCCTTTTTGTCGAGTTAGATGGAGTTTCATATAGGAGATGGTACAGTGACATAGGAGTAGTACAAGTTTCAGGATCCGGTGCTGGCAGTGCATGCGCCGAAGGTACAGGCTCGGGGACATGAACTGGTCCAGGCTCTAATGCAGGCAGGACAAAAGCTAGGTTTGGTATTGTTCGGACCATTGTACAATGTGTAGCTCTGAGCTAGCCTGGGTTGTGACATGAAGGGGGTCGACAGTGGGGGGCATGGTATAGATCAATATATGTAATATCTGATGATGAAGTTCCAGTAAAAGCACCCACCACTTTTTCAGGGTGAGGGTGGTCTATATGCAGCTGAGAACTGGATAGAGAGCATGTAGATGATCTCGAGCAGTTCGAGATTCCTCTAGGGTGATGGGTCAAGCTGGCGATGTACATGCTTCGAGGACCGGCGAAGTGTTGGTGGGATGTGCAGGTTTAGCCTCAAAGGCACGAGGGACTACCATGGAAAGACTTCTATGGCATGTTCTTCAAGCACTTTTACCCAAAGACACTAAAGTAAGAGAGAGATTATGAGTTCTTAAGACTTTAGCAGGGAGAAATGTCCATCATAGACTATGAATATAATTTCACTAAGATGTTTCACATTGTACTTGGTATGGTAACAGATGATGTGGCAAGGGTGAAGCGCTTAGAGGATGGTTTAAGACACACCATTTAGATCTAGGTGAATATCTCCAGGCTGCGTTCATTCTCAGAGGCAGTGAATCAGGCCCTCATAGAAGATGGTATCCAAAGGGATATTCCCCAGCTTGGTCAGGTGATGACTTCATGTGATAGTTTACATTGCAGGAAGTGAGGGCTGGATGAGTTCCAGTAGAACAATCAGGCCAATGACTCAGCTTGACCACCTCGTAGCAGATCAACAGTGGTTTTCTTTTAGTGTGGGCTGCCAAGACATATTTGTTCTTAGTGTGATAGTCTTTTAAAGGAGTACCGAGCATGTAGACATGTCGAGCATCTTGAGAGGTTCTGCAAGAAGCCTTCTCAAATAGCCAGAAGGTAGGGACTAGGAAAGGCTACTGCATCTGGATTTGGCTCAGTTTTGGTACCAGGAGAGGGTAGCCCAATTTTAACTGCATGTGGAGGATGTGACAGAGACATCGAGACCCATCTCAGGGGTCATTGGCTGGTGACTGGAGAAGGACCATAGGGAGGTCAAGCATCCAACTGTTGTACTTCAAGCTAGGTGCAAGTCATGGAGATGTCAAGGGTTGAGTAGGAAGGTGAGCCGATGACGGTTAGAGGTATATCGTGAGTGTGGCCATGAATTTCTTGTCTTCTTTTTGGCATTACTGGTTGAGCCATTTCCATTATGAGTGCATGAAGTGCACAAGATTTATGTGGACTAACTAGATACTATTTAGTGGGATTGGAACCATATCGGGAGTGTGATATATTTATATATATATATATATATATATATATGAGATGTGTGGCATCAGGAGCATCGAGGATGAGGGTTACTTGAGGTACCATGGGAATTGGGGCATCACAGATGTGGGTTACTAGAGGCGCCTTGCGCATCTAGGAATCAAGTACTCATGTAACATTAGGTGCCATGGGCATCATGGCATCGAGGATGCGGGTTAGTTGGGGTGTCATGGGAATCGAGGCCTCAAGGCAGCAGGGTACTTGGGGTGCTAGGTACCAAGTTTGTTTTGAACATACAAGGGATGCATGACCTCTTGGAGGCAGACACCAATGTGGTGCATGATACGTTTTTGTTTTTGAAACGACTCGGGAGCACCAATGAGGTCCAGGGGTGATGATGTGTCATGATAGCTCCAGGAGTCCTGAAACACGTTATTTAACCATTTCTAGGTATGATTTTTGTATGGTTGAGACCATGTTCGGAAATTTTCAAGGTGAGCAGCCGATTGATGAACTTATCCAGAACATTTGAGACCGGTGGAGTCTAGGTTACTTTGATCAAGGTGGTTTGTTCTATACCATATCGAGATTTTGTTTGTTTGCTCAGCGACAATATATGTTATGGTGGGGAGATTGTAAAAACCCGGGTTTTTAGAACGGGTGAAAAGTTCTAACATGATTGAATTTTGACTTGTTTCTGAGAAAATAAGGAGAATATGAGTTGTTCTGAAAATTTCTAGACAACATGCCATATACTTGAAAGTGCATGTCGTTCATGGGTTAGGCACGTACCGACAAAGTGCTCTCCGAGTACATGTCATGTGATGACTGGGTAAGAATTTCTTACTATAGGGAATGAAGTATTTCTTGAAATTCCATGTATTATCCTTTCCACATCCCACCTGAGTTATAGCCATGTGTCGACCCGTGTGGCGCATCCAATCCATGTGGCAACCTCTGCTTATGTTGAAGTATGTACAAGGCTACTACAAGACGTGTAGTCCTTTATACATGCTGTAAAATTTTATATTTATTCAATTAAATGAAAGAGTGTTGCGTCAAATTTCAGGAATCACCTTGTTCTTCCCCATCTTCGGAACATGTCTGTTCTAAAAACCCAAATTATATACCTCACCCTAGAACTTTCAACCGGAGTCTGTTCTTCAATCTGGCAGTGGCTGCAGGATTGCAACAGTGAGGCTAAACCTACACACCCTATTTTGTTCTAGTTTATTTACCTCAAACCTTACAGATTCCATCTGAGATGAATCTGTGGGTTTGAGGGAAACGTAGATCTAAAAAGATAGACTTCTAATTAGAGCTCAATATTGTATGTACCTATGTATAAAAGTCTCCTGTAGGTGCTTCATATCATCTTTCTTGTATTTGTGGTCATTTGGGTGGTGCGACCTTTAGAACATATTTGGGTATTTTGAGTGTGACCCTATTTTACCTGATATTTCATATTAAATAGTTTATTTGACCTAAGGGATGCCTTTGGGTATGCCCTGATACCTATTTGGATTAAGCGGGGCCGAGTAAGGGGTATTTGATCAATTAGGGCATTTGGATGGGAATGCCAAAATGCATTAAAATGAATTGTTTTGTTTAAATTTTTTAGATTAATTTGTTAAGGTATGATATGAATTATTAGAGGCTTTAAATACCTCAGTGCTGGTATGGGATAACAGTTGGTTATTTCATTTCAATTGTTTAGTTTGTTTTTCTTGTTTGAATGTGATTCCTTTGATTATATATATAATTCATGAAATTCATTTTCTGTAACCCCTATGGGTTGTTTTGGGAAAGTCCCAATTTTTTTTGAGTGATGTTGATCATAGGTTGGGCTTGACCTCGGTAACATTGAGTGGTTTTGACCATGGGATTGGGCACCATGGTCATCATCTTGTGGAAGTGTGATTTTCAGTTTGGGCATGGCCCGGTTTACTTGGATGGCGAGGCCATCGACTTGAGCAACATGGTCACTAGGGCATAAGGTGTATGAGATGTTGTGGTTTGGGTAATATTTTGGTGATTAATTCTCACTTATAACTTTGATTAGTGTGCACAGAGAGATACTCCGTGATGAGGTGGTTTTTACCACTCATATGGGTAGCGCCCCCAGTTAGATTTGGTTTAGGCACAAATGGTTTTTGGGTGCTTTCCGTAGGAATCCATGTGAAAGGTGATGAGACTTCAAGGGATAACATTAAGGCTATTGAGTTGGGGGAAGAGGTTTGCCGTTATTGGAGGGAAGAAATCATTGTCCCTCTAGTTACTTTATTTGAGGGTAAAAATCGTTGTCCCTCTGGTTACATATTTGAGGACAGACATCACTATTCCTCCAAGTAACTATATATTGGGAATGAAATTGGGAGGTTGGTAATTGAGACACCTAGTGTCAGGGGGAACATGGATCCGGATACATGATAGAGATTCCTGCGTTGGTTGAAGCAGATAACACTTCATGGTGGCTAATAAGAACCAGTGGAGTTTATGTTTATTTGTGCATCGTATTGTTTACTTTTTTCTTTATAATTGTATGTCTACTTAAACAATTATATTAGGTATGCACAATTAGGTGGTATCCTATTGAGACTCATCTCAAATCATGCATGGGCCCTCTGAGAGATGTGTAATCATTATGGATTTGTGAGTAGAAAATAGTTTAGCTTTAGGAGATGGACTGCATTAGCTGTTACATGGAGATGTTATGGACCTTGAGGTCTTGCCTAGCAGGAGATTACCTTGTTTTCCTTTCATTCCTGTATCAGCATGCTTACCTTGTTATTTGTAGCTACTGTTGGTTATCTATTGGAACCCTTTTAATATATTGACATTCTATAGATTCATTCTTGTATTTTATAGTAGTTTCAAGTGGTGTTCATCATGCTATTCAATTTAAATTCCACTGCACTTGTTTAAATTTATTGCGTCCGCAGTTTGTATCTATTGATTGTGCTTCCATTATGTGGTTCTATTTCGAATATGATTAGAAATTTATTTTTTCTACATGTTATATATATTATTGATCGGACAAATGCCATTATTTTCTTCTGAGAGGGTATAGCCTCCCCACAATACCTATTAGACCCTCACTCCTAGTCGGCATCCTTCGGCATTCGGGGAGGTGCGCCTAAGGTTGTAACACCCAACCCATATAGCACTGTTCGGGTGGTTGTTCGGGTTCGATTTGTTACATATAATAATTGAAAATAAACACATCATTAACAATACTTATATATTTCAACAATTTAAAGACATAAACATTAAATTTACATGACTCTTTCATTTTCCTTTTTGAAATTCCAGATTTATATTATTTATCAAATAGCCATCATATTGATATTTATAAAATATTAAAAACATAAAAAATAAATTGAACACTATATAGTAAATAAATAGGGAATTTCATCATGAAAATTTATATATGATCACAAAAACCCAATTCAAAATCCATTCAAGATCCAGTTATTATATTCATTTAGGTTAATGACACTATGAGCAAAGGAGTTAGAAAATGAAAGTTTCACAATTTTACAAAAATAAAATGTGATTTAATATATCCCAAACACAATTAACATAATCAATAATATCACTTCACAAAATGTAAGAATAAGGTAAATAAACACCAAAAATACTAAAGGGGAAAAAATTAAAACCTTTGTAAAAAACCATCACTGCATATTCATGGAATATCAACTCCAAAAATAGAGGAACTAGATCACATGTTCCTACTAAATTAATGATTGAGTACATGGAAAATGAATAGGATTAGGGAAGATATAGTACATTTATTAATTATACATTGATTTAGATAAACCAAAATAGGTACAATATTAAGAAAATTGTATGGAGAGTGGTGAAAGGTCATGAGATCAATTGGGATATGGAAGAAAAATTATAAATATGAACCAAAGAGATGCTCTAAATCTTTTTATATTAAAATTTTAAATAGCCTCAACCATGAAATAGGGATCCCCCATGTTGTGGTTACCTTCAGAAAAAGTAGAAAAAATTTATAAAGTGTTTGAATATTAAAAGAGCATGTGTTGTAAACTACGTTGAGGTGCCTAGACTAGAACCACACCTTTCACTATGGCATGGTAGAAGGATTTTCATCTTAAAGATTTCCTCAATGAAATACCACTATTGTGTATAGTACATTCCCTATTCATTTCCCCTCACCACATAGAAGAACACTATGTGGTAAAACCCCACTCATTATTTCTCTTTCCTCATATGTGTAGCTTCATTATTCCCATATAAATCGAGAAATACAACAACCCAAAAATTTTGTCATGAATGTTTCATATAGAATGAAACTATTGTACACAAATACCAATGAAAATAGTTTAGTGTTTGTTTTTTTCAAACAACGTGAATATATAAGAACCTCTCCTAGTGCATCCTCATCTTTACACTACTACAACATAGGTTGTGGATGTTTTAAACTACCTATGGTCCCTGAGAATCCTCTACCCCCATTAATCATTATATGATATATACTATTTCACAGGTACCCATTTCACCTAAGGGAACTCACCAAGAACCATACCTAGCCAACTATGTACTTTGGAATGCCTATTTGACAAAGGTAGAAACCCCATGAAAAACCTTTATTATCTCTAGAATTATACTTCCTATAGAGTACCTCAGGCCCAAATAGTTTCATCCTTATACAAATTATAAAATACCCTAAGCTAAAATAAGACCATGTAATTCCCCCGAGTTCAAGCATCCTCAGTTACCTAAAATGGCAAGCACCTCACAATCCATTATGGTGCTGAGATGTTTTTAAAGAATAAAAAACATTTTTAACATCTAGAACACCACTCAACATTCATTCAATTCCATGGGGATCAAATAAAAAAATCGTAGGGATCTATAATTATATTCACCTACATCAAATAACCCCACAAAAGTTATTATCCTCTAGAATATAAAACAAACCAATAAACGAAAGAAAGGGGAATGAACAAGCACCCAACGAGATACCTCCAATAGACCCAACTATAATAGAACACAACTAAAACCACATAATGAAATAGTGTATATATATGAAAAATTAAAAACCATCACATGAAACAAGAAAATTCTATACAAAACATATAAATAATAAGAAATTAATTGCGTAAATAATCAAACATTGAAGAAATAAGTATATTTTGCTCACATATGTAACTACTACCCCAATTTTCTATCTTACATGAAATTATACATCCAAAGGACATGAAAAAAATTAATAGAAAATATATATAATACCTTCACTTAGTGGTCCAAAATCAAAAGAGGCCACTCCTCAATGGTCAAACCATCTCTAGGTTATAGCTTTCCATAATTGATTGTATTCAAATAATCATGGGGATAATGGTGAATATGAAATATAAAGAAGATATAAATAATCTATATTTTCTATGGGTATGTGATTACTAATATTCCATAACTCTGACACACATTAACACATAAATGGTTGTACAGATTAAGGAGAAATCTTACTATAATGACTAAACCAACACTTCCATGATGAGGGTATTACTTTAAAAAATTATAATCTTTGATTTTTAACTCAAGAAGCATCCTCTTATTATTATCATAGGTATTATGATGATCCTTAAATTACTTAATTCACTCATAGATCACTTGTACCTTCTCTATCATGCTCTACAAAAATACAATTCCAATAACATATGACTCACGGGCTATAGTTAAATGTAAAGATGATGAGTAAGTTTGGATATAAATTTATTCTAATAGTGACATACCAATATTGGATTGACAACTATTATTTAATGAAAACCCCACCACGGGTAGGTGCCTCACCCATGATCCTCCAAAATATAGAATGAATGTGCGAAACATGTCCTCTAGAGTCTGTATAGTCCACTATGTCTAACCATCCATTTGTAGATAGAAAATATTTCTCATGAATAAATAAAATAAAAATGAATATTAGGGACCTATATAAACCCTATATTTGTACCAATATACAAAATTGGAGATAATAATATTAAAAAAATCAATGAATCATATCCAAAGAAACCATTGGATACCTTAAAAAACCCTATACTGATATTTTCTTCATAACCGCTACAAATTGAGGTGACTTTTTCAAGATGATATCAATAACAAATATTACATCATGACATCCATGACCTAGAGGAAAATTATTGTTTATGTCCATTGATATTTCAATGCACATACATTGGGGAACATCAATTGGCTGAAACAACACACCAAAAGTATGATGCTTATAAATTTCCCATCAATGAACAAAACATCAAGAGATTATAGTTACAATAGATCATTTCAGGACAAACCACCAAACATGACCTCACAATGAATGAATCATATTTACTAAATCATGATGTCCTTGTAAAGGTGAACTATAGAAAATATATATTACCACCTCATCAATCATTATCTTAACTAAGAGATTCCTTTTAGAAAAACACCCAATGTTGACTATTCATGGACCATCCCTTGAGAACATCAATGTAACACACTTGTTTTAGGTTATGTAATTTGATTTTATGCATTTTGTTGTTATAATTTGGTAGGTATTAGTAAAATAATTTTTTTGAGATATTTGTGTGATTTTTGAAATCATTTTAGAATAAAAATATTTGGAACATGGTTAGGGAGATTCATGGGAATATACCTGGTAATTATGTAAAAGTTTGGAGATTCTAGTAAGTGTTTCACAATTGGTTCATATTTAATTAAACCCATAATGATTCCATAGGGATCCATACGACACTGGATAGAGTAATTTTATACGGATTATTCCTAGGTTATCAGAACATGTGTCCAAATTGTGAAACCTAAGAGTTTTGATGCATTACTGTATTTATGGTTAGTGCATAGTTTTGTAAATCAGGTGGCTCAAAATTGAAATGAAATTAATTAAATCAAAAAATTGGGTTTACAACTAGAAAACTGACCTAATACACTCGTTATTCATACATTATTCTGTTTTCGTGTCCCTTATCCCTCTTCTAGGTAATTTTACTCATTCCTTTTAACCCGGAAACCAATTTCAATGAATCATGGTTCATTGTATCATGAAATAGAATGGATGCATATTTTTATATTTTATATATGAAAATTGTATCATCTTATTTTTTAAATTAATATATATTGGTTCTATCATGGATGAATCTAGGGGTTGGATTATATTTTTAGGAGATTTATTTTTAATAGATTGATGAAAATGATAAAGGAACCTAGATCGAATGAGATCATTGTGTTTTGATTCATAAGAAAATTGTATCAAGGTAAGTGGATTCTCTATACAATAGTTCATTTAGGACCTTAATTCTATGGATTTCTAAAAAACAAGTTTATGTTTTAATTAAAAACCCCATCGATAAAAGATTTTTGATCTTTCTCTTGTTTTACGATCTTAAAAGTATTATTTTACAAAGATGTAATAAAGGGGTCCGCTCAAATTCCTAAGAAAGAATATATTTTAAGAATTTTTTTTCGATATACATTAGCATACATGGGTTATAGTGAGTATAGAATTTCATTATGATGGTCCATGTTGTATTTAGACTTGGTTTTCTGTGTTAATTGGGGCATGCGCGCACATGACCAAGTGATGTCTTATTTCCAAATATGAGTTACTAATCAGGAGTACTAGGATGATATTCTAGGACACATACTTGTGTTTTTGAGAATTTGGAATTGGTAATACAATAATAAATAATACATATTAGGGTTATATTATTTTTTTATGAAATGGGTTGACCATGGAATTATTATGACCATATATTCCATTATTCTTATTCTTTTTTAGTCTTAATAATAATTATTCTTGTGATATATAAATTTTATTTGATATCCCTCTTTGTATCATGTATATATAATTCTCTAGATGACTATTTCTCATAATATAATAATTTTATATTTGTTTTTGTTTAAATATTCTAGTCTTAATAGAATTCGTTGGAATCATTTGGTGGATTATCTACTGATTTGATATACTCACCCCCTATATATACTTCTTGGTTCATATGTAAGAATTTATTTAATGATATTGGTAGGAGGATGTTTTCTTATTCCTCTAGTGGTGCATCATGAGGCTATAGGCTTGGTGATGGTGGGTAGTGACTATAGATGTTTTGGTAGTAAGCTTTGAGTGATTCCACATTGGCAACATTATATCAAGATGAATTTTTCATTTTGAGAGTTTCTGTATCTTACATTATGTTGATACCCTTATTTATAATATTTCATTAATTTTTTATTTGTTTGATTTAATTTCTTGCATCATTTATAATCAGGGTTGTTTTAGAATATTATCTAGTACAGTTTGTGTGTGTAAAATATAAAATCATTCCCCAATGATTATGTATTCCATTGTAAATTATTTTGAGTAATTGTTATAATAGGGACTTTGTGTAAGGTTATTATAACCTATGAATATTACCATCACTATATGTTAGAGGTGGTATGTTACAAATATTATCAGTTTGGCCTCATCCATCAATCAGGGAGGTAGATCTAGATATACAACATCTCAGAATATGAAATATAGAGTATAAAAGGCATAAATAACCTCTTTATATTAGACATCAATTTACCAATAGGTGTTTAATCACCCCATCATCATTGGTTTATCCAATCAGTGTAGAGTACCATGCATTAATATAGAGACTTCCCACTAGGATTGTAACATCAATGTTGTATTTGACGACATTTGGAATCTTGATAAGATGATTTTTTTGTAATGGATCGAAATATATTAACCATTCAAGAAATTTTTAATATGGTTGGTAAATATAATGCACCTATAGTTATAGAAATATTTAACAAGTTTTATGATCAAGATGTCAACATGAGTATGCGCCTAAGAAATTTCTTCAACAGGAAGGACAATATAATTAAAAAATAATTTATAGTATACATTAATATTATCAAGATATTTATAAGGTAAATATGATTCTAGAACAAATCAATTAGAATCTATTATTATAATTTCCTATGTTGAATCAACCAACCATTCTTTGGAATTTGGGAGAAAAAATGATGAAATATGGAATTGTAATATTAATAGAATATTTTATTTTCCTAGGACCTTGATATATATCAAAGTAAATCTAGTGGTATAAATTTATAAATAACTTATAAATAAAGTGCATGATATTGTTTTCAAATTAAAGAATCTCATAATCTTACGAGGATAGTGTTTGAAAGATTGTTTAATAAATAATTCTTTCCACATACCTTCAAGATCACAAGGATGAAATATTTCTTTACTCCCAAAAAATAAAGAATTTCTATCACAGATTGTATATATAAGTCCATGAAGCTAGATCACTATGCTATAGAGGTATCTGATAGTTAATACCTTAAATAAAACTCTTTTAAGGTATGTTTGTGACTATACATTCCATTTAAAGTAGTCATCTTCTATATTTATGATTATACAGAGATGACCAATAGAGTACCAATTGCCTAAGAATACATTGTGAGAAACAATGGTTCGAGGAACTCTTTTACCTATATAAATATATATGAGAATTAAAATAGTAGAAATAATAGGAAAATTTAACCCTATTATCAAGGATGTGAGACATCAAAGAACTAATTGATTATATTTTTTTCATTTCCACCCCATCCTAACACTATATGAGGTTATTTGTTATGTGGATAATTAGAGAATAAGAAATAGGATTTGATCATGTTATCTCAGAAGTGTCCTAATTTTATTGGAAATGGACTCCACAGAAAATGTTATACTATAACCCATAGAAACACTAGTTAAAGTGGATCAAATATGTCACAAGGCCCTCATTCTTATATGGGTTGATCTCATCATAATAGATCCAAACCCAAGAACCAATAAGGTCATAGTGGGTCTAAAAACACCTTAATATCACAATGAATTCCAAAAAAATAGTGATCTCAAGATTATTAGGGAGGAGTTGTATTGAAGTTATATAGAATATATTAGATTCTCATTGAGTATAAATCATCACCCTCAATAGTGTGAGGTAATATCCATCTAAATAAAACACCTATGAATGTTCTGATTTGTACTTAGAAATACCACTTTTTTATTTATTCCCGTATAACAAATATTTTGGTGTTTTGGGTTGAAATGTTTCTTTATGTTATAAGAATATATAAAATTCTTGTTAAATGAGAGTGTATGGGATGTTGGTGTAAATAATGTTCTATAACTATAAATGGGCCTCTATTAGTTTGGGATTTTTATTTTCTAAAGAGTAAATCTTTAATTTACTTGTAGGAATGTATTGGTTAATTGCCTTAAAATTAAACATCAATTGTTATAGAAAAAGATTTATTTTTAAATCTTATGATGGAGTCGTACATCTATTTAAGGGAGATTGGGATAAAAAAACTAGTAGAGAAGGACATTTGGTAGTAATATTCAAGACTATTAATTATTATTTATTAGTTACAACTTTGGAATATGTTCATTTAATCATGAAAATATATTTTAATACATATTAGATTGATATATGAATTTTCTACTCAAAAGTTTATCAATGTTATGACCTGAAAGATAAGTGAAATTTTTGATTGATCTACTACCTTAGAAAAATCGTAGTTCCCTCTCTCATATTTGGTGAAACCAATGTAGTTAATGGAATCTAAGATCTAGTTGTAAAAGTTATAAATAAAATAGTTCATAAGACATAGTACAAAAACATGAGCTAATCGAGTTCTATTTATGTATAAGAAATATTTTTACTTTAACTTTATGTTGTTTATCATAAGATAAATCAAGTTACAATAAATAATCAATAACCTTTCCAAGAATTTTTGAACCTATTTTATCAATTTAAGGCATCAAAATACTTCTCTAAAATATATAATTGATTGGGGTACCACCATGTTAGGGTTTTGAAGGATGATATTCTAGATAATGGATCTGTTATAATCACTATGATTTAATTTTCACTCTCATTAACCACATGAAAACACCAAAAATCTTTATATAATTGACAAATAATATCATTTAGGGGTACCTTGACATCTTTTGTGGAGTTTTTATAATATCCCTATATACTGTTAAATGAAAAGAGGCCATGAATAACAATTAGATATAGTGTAAATAATCCTATGGGAAAAAATGTTACATCGAGATATAGGAACTATGATTCAATGGATATATTATTTCTAAGGATGTTGTATCATTATATTATAAAAAGATAAAGGTCTTCATATCTTGGTTACCATCAATGAATGTTGTTGGGGTACATGTATTTCTCATAATATCCGGATATTTCTAGAATTTGTTTTGTGCATTTTCACATATTTCATATCTAATGATACCTTTAATGATGAAAGGTGATATATTAAAATAGAGTGATGTGTGAGAAAAATCATTACAGGATCTTATATCCAAATTCACATTAGCACCTATCCATTCCTTTTCAGAACAAGGGAATATTTATGTAGTGTATTATGATTCATATGGATAATTTTTGGTGTTTTATAATAAAACATTACAATTTAATGTCATTAATATCCTTAAAGTTAAACATACATGAAAATAATTTTTGGATTCATAATTTGAAACTATCTATTTTAGTATATGATTTGAAAACATGGTGTCATTATCTCTATGGTGAAAAAGATATTGTGGTTACAAATCATAAAATATTTAAGCGTATCATCTCATAATTTCATTAGATCATTATGAAATTCTGATAGAGATAATATTTTCAAATATATGACTTAGAATTAGTGCATACATTGGGTAAATATAATTAAATATATGATTCTATAAGTAAATATATGTATAATCTGTTGGATGATGATGCTTCCAACCAGAAACAATTTACGATAGTGATAGATGACCTAGATCTAGATTATGCTTGGTATGATATTTTTGTAGTCTTATTCCCAGCGTCTCTTATTAAAAAAAAATTTAAAAGTTCAATAATGATAAATATCTTACACTGGTCATATAATCCTATTGTCAAATCTCAACGATTGGTAGGTTGTTGAGTGATGTATAGAAGATGTGAACATGGTGATTCATTTTCAATATTAGATTTTAATTCCTAAATATTATCATGAAAATATTCTTTCATATTATCTCCATGAAAAATGGGATTTTTTTCTTGGATTATAAAATATATAAAACACATTAATGAAGAATTCTTGGTGGTATAGTATAAAATTATGAGTAGCTAATTATTTTTTCAATTTTCCCACCAATCATGAGATTAATGAAGAATATTAATATCCATATGGTTTTTTGGAATCCTTATATATAACGATATATTAGTGGGATAAAGTTTATATAGAAATTTTCAGGAATCTACTAATAATGATTCAAATGTATGACGCCATCTTGGTGATTTTGAACCAACCCACTATGTCATACCACATTATTTGGATACAATAATCAAATAAGGTAAAATATCCAAAAATATATTTATATTTGGTATGTATTGATGTTTTGTGGTGTACTAGTTTTAATAATATCAAATCTATAAAAATGGTTTATCTCATAGTATTAGAGATCAATAGAATAAACCCTTGGAAACAAATTTACCATGAACATGGAATATCTTCCAGAAATGTATGGGTCTTTAGAAATTATTATTCTCACACTGGAAGAGATGATCTAAACATGGGTAATGTGTTATAATGAGTCATGGGAGGATTATTTACCATAGTTGAGTTAAAATATAACAATAGCTATCAATAAATGGTAAATATGTATTCGATAGAATCATTGAATAGTCATCTATAGGACCATCCACTTTATTTGGTTTGTATAGGAGACATTCCCAAATTTGATTTAGCTTGGTGCTTCATATAATAAAAAACCCTATTGACCAGGAAATAATAGCTTCAAACTTGAGTTATCATAAATATTTTATAGATCAACATCATCATCCATTAACATTTGTATTGGGGAAATGTTTTCATGGGGGTCTCTCCATGATGGGGAATCATGGTAAGGGTGAACAATGGAATTTATCAATATGATATCTCAGAAATTTTTGATATAATTGAAAAAATTAGTGATGTGGAATATCAATTATATTATCTACCAATGTTGAGTTTTTGTATAATATATATCATGTATCTTTATTTAACATATAGAAAGACGATCCTTGCTATGTGATATGATGAGACCATCTTGATATTGATTTAGACACTACATTTATGATTCCACTCATACATATTATGGATATGTGAGAAAAAAATATTGTATAATTTTTTTTGATTTAGTTATTATGGATCTGCAGTCATCTTTAGGATAATAAATTGGAATTAGAGGACCTTATGGTGGAACAGTGTTTAGAGATATTCCAAAATAAATATCAATCACCGGATTTCAATGTATTGAAATTCCAATGGAATATAGAATGTAATACTCCGGATTTCAGATATGCATTAACATTTATATGTTTTTTATCTATGTTTTTTTTCCTAGTATCAAAATGATTTGTGGGGATTTTGAAATGTTTTGGATGTAGTTTAGAATGATCCTTGTTATATGAAATTATGTGTATTCTCTAAGTGACAATGTGGTAGGCTATGGATGTATATGAGGATGTACATGGTTGGTGCATGATTAGGGTAAACTATAAAAAGTAACCAGTTAATCACGGGGAATGGTAAAGAGAAATATTTTATGGTTGGAATACAGTATTTAAAATCATGTGTCTGAATCATGCGACCTAATATTTTTTTAGTAGTTTTCCCTTACAAATGGCTTGAGGTTTGGTACATAGTATGACCTATTCATGAATATTAATGATCAAAATCTGAAAATTATATTCCTAATATGAAAACTAACTTGAAAATCAAATTATTCATATAGTTTTCTAGGATTTCACCATAAAACCTCATGTATGTTATTTTGGGTTTTCTTGAAAACCATAGCCATATTTTAAAATATCTATGTGTATTGGGTCTAAATGTAAAAAGTATATCTCCGTATCTTTATTATCTTTCTTGAACATCTAAAATTTTATTATAAATAACAATACATTCAACATATGATAGATTGATCTAGGGATTGGATCGTGTTTGTATGATAATTATTTTGGATATATTAAATAAAAATATAGATGAAAATGAATATATCTAGATATCTTTGTGTCACTCTAACACCCCAAAAATTCTAAAATATTAACTTGTATACAATAAAATTTATGAAATGAGACACCAAGCGCAGAAGGGGATATGATATCCATATATATTATAATATATTTCTATTTAAAATAAATTCAATATATTTCAATTCATTCAATACTAAGTTAACATGTGTTACCCAAATGATAGACCTTCTTTGATTGCTTTTGTTACATGCAATACCGACATTTATCGACCAATTTTATTTTATTAAAATATAATGAGATATAAACTATAATTAAATTAGAATTTAGGAATAATAATAAGTAATTTATGAAAAATATGGTTTAAAAAAATACAAAAAATTAATTAGTTAAAAATTAATTAGATATGAATATATAAATCAATTGAATATAAAGTGAATATTTTTATAATAAACTATCATTATGATCACAAAGATGATTTTTCCTAATAAATTAAATTAAAAAAATTATTAAGTGATATTAATTTAATATATATATATATATATATATTATTCAATCAAATATTTTTTATATTCATCAAATATATTTTATCAGCATAAGATAAGAGCAGACCTAATTTTACACATAAAAACATATATTCTTATTAAGGCCCTTTTACTATCTTTTAATGGAGAACCCACTTTAAATAAAATTATGACCCTTTAATAAATATTTTATTTCTAAATAAACATCATATTTTAATGAGTAATATAAAAATTAGGATAGGATGATTTTTGGTTCGTTTCCTTGATGTTTTATTTTTAATGAATAGTGAAAAATAATGAATTTTAATTCATAATTGTTTTTTCATCTGATTTATTTTTGAAAAGAAATTATATTTAATTTTTTAATAGTATAATTATATCAAAATTTTGTCAATTAAGAAAATTTTGGTCATTTTATAGAATTTTACATTGAAATTCACTATAAAAACATTGAAAACCTTCTAATGACTTTACATTGAAAACCCACATTATTTATGCATATGTGGGATTAAATTTAAATTAATCTGTGCCACTTATTTTATTAGAATTTGTAAAAATGGATTCCATATTTGGAATCCATATTATTTATACTGTATAATATGGTAAAAATATTTGTAAACCAAAAATATTAGTGAATGATATTAAAATTAATTGGGGTCCATTATTGGAGAAACTATAAACATAAAAAATGGATATAGAACAGCTTTTTTAAAATATTAAAATACTATCACTCCTCCATCACATTAAAAATTAATCATCACATTTACCTCCCTAAAAAATATCATTCCTAATTACCTAGAACATTAACTACCCAAACAACTCTTAAACTTACCTCCACTCACCCTAGAAGCCTCCCATTCGGAAAAAATCAATCCAAGGGAGCCTTTGGTTCAATGTAAAAGGTGTTACCTGTTTAAGATGTAACATATTTCCTTAATCTTTTTAATATTATTTCCATTTACACTCCATTAACCCTACATATTCAATTATTATATAACAACAAAAGTATCCTCAATATACTTTCATTTTTTGATTCTATGTTTTTTTACCAAAAATTACACAAAAACCATCTAATGGGAAACATACATAATATTAATGTGAACGGAAAACTATCACCTAACGAAACGATGATCGTTTGTTCTTCCCTTATCACCTATCATGATGATAATTATGATATAATAACTTTTTATATATGTTCTATAGGGTAATTATTATGTATTTAAGTTTCTTTTATTATTTTATAATACATATATTCATAAATTTCATTTTGTGTAAAAATAATAACATCATTTGTGGATATGTGGACTACCACATCTAAAAGTGATGTGATTTGATCACATGATACAATAAATGGGTAATATATGGTTTTAATTAAAATGTTTTATATAAAACATAAATTTTTTATTCATGATTTAATTAACATTTTGAAAATATAATTTATATCATTCTCTATATTACCCTCTAAAACACTTAAAAAGTGATAATGTTCTTCATGGATGTGTAAATTACCACCTCCCCAACATGATGTGATTTCTTTTACAAAACATGAATTTTATATATAAGAATATATGAATATATAATAAGTTATTTATGATATAATTATCATTTTGGAATGATATAATATTACTTACCGTCTTTCCATAACGATTATTGAAAAATTGTAACGTTACTCATGTGTCTGTACGACCTACCATCTCCAAGATTGGAACATTGATTCATTTTTCATATCCATATTTATTTATTGTTTATAAAATTACAATTTAGGTGTACATATTAAAATTATTTAATTTTTATTATTTTTTGGACGTTATATAATGACCCCTTTTTCCATAGTTGACCAACCAAATTCGATTTTGACATATAATCTGTAATTGGTCAAAACACCCAATATAAACATAATTATTTATGTATTTATGTAAAAAATAGTATTGATTGAAATAAATGTAAATGAAAAAAAATAAAAAGGTACTGATGTAAGTAAATAATTAATATAACTTTATAATTTAGAAATATAAGTACAAACAAGAACAGTTAGACTCATGGTATGTGATTCTCATCCAATATTTTACATATGTGGGAAAAATGTCATGTTCAATGTTAACTTCTTTTGTTTAGTGTATCTACATACAATTTGGTTAAATTATATCATTAATCCTCTTATATTCATGGTATTTAAAATATTCATTTTATGTTATTTTGTCATGAGTATTATTATTTAAATTTTTTCAAAGTGGTATGGGACACTTTGGAATGATTAATGATTATATTCCTCAATAATAACATTAATAACCATTAAATGGTATTTAAATTCAAAGAAATTATATGACCATTTTTTAATAAAATCTTTAATTTTCACTTTTATGGTTATTCATCACCATTTAAAAGTTTTAATACCATTTTACACTTTTTGGTACCAAAAATATTTTAGAAAATGTTTTCCAGAAAACCTGAATTCATTTCTCTCTTTAGTCAGAGAACCTGTTTTCTTCAAAAAACCAATTTTAATAAAAAAATATTTAAGTAATTTTTTTAAATTGATTTTTGAATCCATTTTTATGACTTTTTTATTCAAAATGTTTTTCAAAGGAATCCTTTAGTGTATTTCTGAAAAAGTTATCTTTTTTATCTTTATCCATGAAAAAGTAATGTTATTTTTATTTTATATGACTTGTATAGATTTACCTGCCATAATTTCATTAGAGATAACATTAAATGTTTAAAATGAAACTTTTTAAAGAATTTTTTTTCTAAATTGATTTTGAAATAAATTTTTTTTAAATGGGGTTTTCCTAATAAAATGATATTTTCCTTAAAAATATTTTAAAGATCGTTTTATAGTAGTTCTATTTAGAAATGGAAACAACCATTATTTTTACACCTCTTGGAATATGTTGTATTAATACCATCCTTAATATATAACTAGATAGTTTAAGGTTTATTTTTCCAAGGATAGTATTCACATTCACTTCCTTAATTCAATTTTCAGTCCCCTTGAAATATTGAATCCCATATGACCATTGAACATTAAATTTCCCCTAAATTTCCCATTTCATTTATCATAGATATTACTATTTCCTAAACTATACACCATTTTACAATTGTTTCCTAATTGGATAGTTATTTTATTATTTGGGGAAATTGTGATAATTCCTTTTAATTTATTCCATAAAGATATTTGTTAATGAATATTGTTAATTAATTAAATAGATTACTCGATATGAAGAATTCTTTGGACATGGAATGTTGGGTGGAGCCCATAATTTTTATATCTCATCAATTCATCTATAGATTCTTATTAGACATATAAGATGATAAAATTAATTTGGAATTTATCTGTAGATTTAAACTACATAGGGGATAAATCTCGACAATAGAGGTTTTCATGTGCCTGATACATGACATCCACTAATTATGTATTACCATTATTTTTACTCATTATTTATTATCCATGAGATTTTCACATGATAAAATATATAGACACATCTCATTCATAGTTTATTGATTAAATGAAATGTGTTTTTAGTTTCTTACCTATCCATATTTTTTTCCTTATATAGTTATTTCAATGGAATGTGTTTCCATTTATCACCATTCCATATTATATAAGAACATTTTTCTTGGTTTATTGATTATATGGTATGTGTGTAATATTATGTATCATGAAATATTTATTATTATCACTGATTAATTATCACTTCCAATTGAATTTACCCTTTTTGAGCATTTTATCTCACACTTATTATGTATATTTCCATAGTAATCCTAGATGATTAATCTGAAATATATACCGAAATATACTATATGTAATACAGGTATCATTGAAGTTATTTAGAAATAATAAAAAAATTATATTGTAATTGAATATTCAATTATTCTAAAAGACTAATGTACATATATGTCTTACCAAGACTACTAAATTCTTAATCCTTCAGGATTTAATTCTTTTTAATAATGCCTATGTAATTGATAACAAAAACTAGCTCCAAGGTATCTGGGTTCGGGTCGATACAGTTGGTATGAAATGAATGTTTTGTAGAATCGTTTGGAACTAGATTTAGGAAAAAAATATTTTAGAAAACATATTCCAAATGTATAATTTCAGGATAAGTACATAATAAAAATATAACGTTTTTGTTAGATATTGATTATGTGGGTTTCTTAGCAACACATCCATGTCTATATATTAAATGTAGATGTGGTTCTGATACAGATATACCTAGTAGTAATAACTCTAACAAGGTGTTGAATTACTAAACCGGGATTACCTGGTACATTATAATAGGCCTTACTATGCACCTGGTTTGACACTATTGGGGGATATACTAATGAAAAATCAAATTTTATTTAGAAAATAGTATAAAGGATTTTAATAATGAATGACCTAAGATAAACTTGTGATTTTTAGTATTTAAGATAAGGTTTCATGATTTAGAAACTCGTATGTACATTTGTGATAAAAAAATTTGTCAAATGATTTTGTATTTATTGAGAACTAAGCATTTATTTCTATAAGAATTTTATTTTATCCATGAAAAATGAAGTAACTTTGTTAGAAAGAAAAAATTTCCCCAATACATAAGTTTTTGAATGAATAGGTATTTTTGTTTTTGAAGAGTTTTGAAAGAGGATGTTGATGAAATTTTAGATGATTGAAGATATAATATTTTAAAAAAATTGAAACCAAATCAGATGATGAGTTAATGATCAAAATTTCCTCAAAAATAGTGAGAACTATCCTAATAAAAGCATTAGAAAAAATGGTAGAAATTTTTGAAGAAATCAAAATCACTAAAAAGAAATAAAAAATTAGATTCAACTTTTTTCGAAATAATTGGAACCAATATTATACACAATTTTGGAAATAGCACTCCGCACAAATCAGAACCAGCATGCAATAAAAAATCAAAACAAATATTCCGAGAAACTCGATACTAGTTGTCTGAGAAAATTGGAAGATGTTGTTTTAGATAAATAAAAACCATGATTTGTAGAAAATAGAACAATGTTTTTTGTGTAAAATCAGAAACAACATTTGGATAAAATAATACCCAATTTTCTACAAAAATCTGGACCAATTTTCTAAACAAAATCCGAACTAGTATTTTGGGAAAATATGATCATGTTTTCTAAGTTAATCCAAACTATTTTTTTTAAAAATTTGTAACTAGTTTTTGGAGAAAAATTAAAACAAATATTCTAATAAAATTAAAACCATTATTATGAGAAAAATAGAACAAGTTTTCTAAGAAATATCAGAACAATGGTATTGAGAAAAAAAGAACAAGTTTTTTGAGAAAAATCAGAAAAAACAATATTCAATAGAAATCGGAACCAACATTCTTTTATAATCACAACAAAAATTATATAGAAATGTGAACCAACATTTTATTGAAATAAAATGTAATATTCAGTTTAAATCCAAAAAACATTCAATGAAATTATAACCAAGATCTATTATTACCATACCGTGAAATATATGTATAATTGAAGAAATAGAACAAGAATTTCAAATTTGAGTAAATATATGAGAAAATTAAGAAGGTGTGAAGAAGTCAATGATTTAAGATTAAATGAGAATGATTTGTGGATATTTTGAGATTTGAAGTAGTGTGAATTTGTTCATGTTTTTATAGATTATTTTCCGAGTTTCCTATAGATAATAGCTTAGGTCAGTTTTACATTTGTAACTTTTAAATACGCATAAAAGGAAAAGCACTAAATAAATCTTTGTGAAATGTTCCTACCAGATTGGAGAATAATTTTTTTGAGTTTATGAGTAGAGAAAAATTGGAACCATCATTACCATATTGAGATGATCTGACTCAACCAAATCATATTAATGAATTAAAATGTTCATTTTGTAGAAATGATTAAAAAATTCTTTTATTATTTTTTTTCTGGATCAATTGTTTTATAAGAAATCATTTTAAACTGAAAGGAGTCAAAATAATATTTCATATCCAGAGATAGAAGTTGTCTAATGGGAGATGGAACAAGTTGTACTCCCTTCATCATAATAGTGTATTTCTATAGACCCATAGAAGTGGATATTGTAAGGACATAGGTTCTCGCACGGAGGAAGAACCTTTTAAATATAGTTTTATTTTCATTCATTCAAACCATTTCATGAATAAGTATTTACTAATGGTAGATAAGAATAGAAATCATAACAAGATTTAGGGGTTATGTTTTTTAAAAATTTAAACTTATAAAAAAGTTCACAATAGATTCAACCCCCCTTTTATATTGTTATTTGATCTTTGGAGATTAAATTGGTATTAGATGGAATGTTACCATTTTGAATCATTAACATGGATAATATCAATTCTATCAAAAGTAGTTTAATTACTATATGTGATGGAAAAAATTATTATGAATGGAAAAATAGGATGATTCTCTATCTTCTATCTCACGACCTAGATGTTGTTGAGGCTATTACTATTGGTTTTCCATATATCTAGAAAGATTATCCTATGAAATTTGCTAATAAGATAAATATAGAAGTTTAAGGAAATGATAGAAATGAAATCTATATGTCATTATAAAAAAATATTTATCAGAAGGTGATGGGTATCAAAACATCAAAATGTAGATGGGAAATGATGGAATGTTTGTTCAAAGGTAAAACTAACTTCAATGAAGAAAAGCTTCAACATTGGTGTATTAAGTATGAATACATAAGAATGAGGGATGATGAAAAAATCGATGAATACTTCACCAGAGTAAATTTTCCTGTTTGCAACGCCATGGGATTTAGAAATATCTAGAAAGATTATATAATTGCAATGAAACTTATGAGAAACATTCCAGACATGCTTGCTACTAAAATTTATTCTTTAAAAAATAATTATGATCTGCATCTTAATGAATTTCATAAATTTATTTTTTCATATGAAATGATGAAATCCACAATGTTTAAAAAGAAGATAAAATATGAAATGGATTTTGAAGCGATGAAAAAGATCAAAATACAAGATATTGAAGAAGAAGATCCTTATGAGTACAAAGTCTCAGAGGATGATGAGGTCAATGAAAAAAATTCTCTTATATCCAAGAACTATCAATAATGTAAAGAAGTGGAAAAAATGATAAAGAATTACAGTCTTCAAAAATATACAAAAAAAAGTTCACTGGAAACAAAATATGTTTTTTGAGTTAGAAAGTTGAATCAAACTCAACTTACAATAATTTATCTGAAGAATAATGTTCCAAATAATTCTGAACCGTCATTGAAAATGTAACACCACAGGTAAATGAAGAATAGACATTTTCATATTTATCCATATTTGTGAATAAATTATTAATATTACTTTAAAGGGTTGCTATGTTCGATAGCGTACCCGATACACAACAAAAAGTTTCATTGAATTCTTACGTTGCACTCTAATAATAAAATAATATTATTTTAAATGGTAGTTAACATGTATCCGTTTTAATGGCGGTAATGGATAGAAATAACTAAAATATGATTATATATGTTTTTAAATGTTTATACATTTACCCAATAAAAGATAAAGACTTAAAATACGGAAAGAGTTCAATTTTAGGGAATATATACTCTAATTTTCACTAAAGGTTCACTTATCACCTTTTAATGGTGAACCTTCATTAAATATAGTTTTGATCACTCTTATACTTTATTTTGGACCAAATATAACTCTTCTTTAGAATCAGGACATCAAAATTTACTTTGTGTAAATTTTTGGTACCTTTCTGATAAAGTTCATTTTTTTTATGAATAGTGTAAAATGTTGTATTTTAATTCAAAACCACTTTTTAATATAAATTATTTATATGATTAGATTATATTTTTAATTGGTTTTAAAGTAAAATTAGAAAATATTTCTACCAGTTAATCCAATGGTGGTCATTGGAATCAATTTCACTTTGAAATTGGACTTAAACTGGTGTCAATCATTTGATACTTATTGTTTCACAAAAACACGCTATTTGTCATGACAGCGGGAATTAATTATTAAATTAATTAATTTGACTTATATTTTTTTAATTTTGTAAAATGGACTTCATTTTTGAATTCGGAATATCAAATATAGCTTAGGGTGAATTTTTGGTAATTTTCTGAAAAACTTCAATTTTTGATGAATAGTGAAACCACTAAGTGGTAATCAAGCAAACTAATTTTTCAGTTAAATGAAAGTTTACCACTAATGTGTATTGAATTTTGAAAATCCGACATACATGGTTGTCATTAAGAAGTAAAATGTGGTTCAATTAGATTAAAATAATTTTTTGGTGAATAGTAACTTTTTTTCATTAATCGCGATTAGAGGTAATTAGTGTAGTTTAAGGTAAAAATGGTATTATAAGAATGTGAAAACACCATGAAACTTGTCCTACACCTATTGGGTGAGTCATGGACGACCAAGACAAGCCATGGGCCAACTTGGGGACCCCATGGAGCCACTTTAGTTGGAAAATGACATTAATATATTTTTATTTAATGTTAAAGTGAAAATGACACTAACATAAATTGTTTTACTAAAATAATTTTTGAGTGGGGTTATACAAGTCCAAATTTTTATTATAAATAGTCATTGGAAAGCTAAAAAGATTTCCTACATCGTAGTATTTTTGTTATAATTTTTAGACATTAAATAAATTAAATTATATATGACATAATAATGATGCAGCGATGACATCATTATTTGACGATTTAAATAAAATGGAAAGATAATGTAAATTATATGCACTACACATGGCCAAAATCAATTGGATGAGTGGATTTCGAACCCTTATCACCTTATCCACGAATTATATCAATGTGGGACCTTTTAAAACTGAAACACAGTTTCAAATAAAGTAATATTTCTTTACTTTCCAAAAGTGCCCCTCCTCTCCTCTTATAAAAGGCCCCCACCTCTACCTCATTTCACACACTTCTCAAGCCTTTGGCTCGGCCAACCCCTTCACTATTACTCTCTCCACATCCCTATACTCATCCTAGAGGATTCCCTTTGGGAATAATCTTTTCAAAGGAAGACTTTAGGCTCAAATCAAAAGGGAGTTACACTTTTAAAGGTAATTCATTCTCTCGTGTTCATTTGTTTTATTTTGCTTCTCCGACCCTCTAAACTATTTTTATTTACTTCTTTTGTAACAACACCAGTATCTTAAATATACTAGGATGTTTTTATAATATTTATTTGAGCTACACTATCACACAACTACATCAAATGGTTAAAGAACATACGGTTTCCGTGGATGGCGAAATTCTGCCTCCCGAAACGATGATTGTTCAATACTCATTTAACACCTTCAAGGGTGGCCATTATGATGTCACTATTTTTATATATGATATATAATATGTTTATGTTTTCTTTAAGCTTCTGTATTTTTCATTTTTGGCATACCTTTATGGTTTCCATTATGGGTAAACACGATATCTTCATTTAAGGAAGTGCGGACTACCGCCCCCTAAAAGTGATGTGATTCGTTAATGCCATATGTGGGATGTGTAAAGGATGGATTTAAAGTTATTATATATGATGTTATACTGGAATTATAATATACCTCTATATCATTATTATTTCTTTCCATTAAAGTATGAGATAGAAATGAAAGTAGTGTTCATGCGTACGTACGGCTTACCGTCTCCATGAACGGTGCATTTCATTTCTTATCCCCAAATGTAATGTACTATTAAAATTAAATGTATATAATGTATATATATAATTAATGATATATATAAATGATGAATATAATTATGGAATTAAAATATACATAACTCTCATTTAGTTTTAATTCCACTAATATGACAAAGAAATGAAAGTAGCGTTCATGCGTACGTACGGCTTACCGTCTCCATGAACGGTGCATTTCATTTCTTACCTCTAAATGATTATGTAATATTATAAATACATGTATATGCTGGATATATATGATACATATTATATCCAAATATGGAATTTCATTCTGGATATAAAGAACTTTTGACCACATGAACAACATGTAATTGTAAGAAGTCAACTTTCGACTTAAGAACCAAATATTGACAAAACAAACATTATTAACTTAAATGGTTACATAATGTTTATAACATGGCAAAAAGTGATAGAAAAAGAATAATTAACTTTAAAAAGGTTCTTAATCAATTATAAATTAACTCAAGTTTATTATTCAGGACGTTAAAGAACGATCGAGTCAAGTCGGACCCAAGGTAAGGGACTTCGTCTCAATCTCCTTTCATTGAGGCATATTTCGTTTTATTCACAACTTTCTTTTATACGGTGTATAAACTCCTTTGAATTTTACTTTTATACAAAAGGAATCTTTTTATATGAAGCGTTTTACAAAACGACAAAAAGGAATGTTTTTTTTAACGTACGCGGTGACAATGACCTTTTCCGCCGCCGCGAGTATTATTTGATCTTTGGCTTTCTCAACAAGCCGTAATTTTTTTAGAATAAAATAAATACCATATACTCTTTTATGTATTTTGGTATTGAAAATGGTTTTGAAAAAGGATTCTATTATGTCAATATATTTGTGATATATTGTGATTGAAATGTGGAAATGTTATCATTCCTTTATATTGGTTTTATGTTTTATGATTTTATACTGGTACTTGGACATTTTAACGGGTGGTTACGTTATAAACCATATGACGGATGGTGCCGTGAATACCAGGACTGGTGGTTACGTTATAACCTCCAATGCATTGGGTATGGAAGTCGTCTGTATGGCTATTCCATTAAGTATGTATGGAAATTGGTCGTATGGCTATTCCATTAAGTGATATGTGTGGAAGTCAATCGTATGGTTATTCCACTTAAGTATGTTTATGTCCCAAGTTACCTTTATATATGTTATGTGTTCTTTATATGGGTTTTATGGTTATCCTTTGGTTACAAAAAGGTATGTAATGATACTTTATTCCGTGAAGAGTTTTTACTACTTCATGAAGATGAAGGTATTACTTTGATAGAGTATATATGGTTTACTTGATGTTTGAAAAACTAACAGTTTTCATTCTTTCGGTATACCTTACTGAGCTTTTTATGCTCACCCCAAGTTTTTCGAAATGTTTTTCACAGGACTTAAAGTGGAATAAGGTCAAGGATGGGATCAAGGGAATGTCATGCTATCTAAAATGAGGAATCTAGACATATTTCTTTTTAAGAGTTTTTATTTTATGGAGACTTAGTAGAAGTGTCTACTTTGTAATCTTTTAAGATGTAATAGTTATGTTCTAATTCTCTAAAACTCTAAACCTGAAAAGATCATCAATGTGAATTATTCATTTAATTCAATATTAAGTAAGGTTTAAGGCTGGGGCCTTATAGTTGGTATCAAACGTCAGTTTAGACAACTTTAGGGATTAGGAGTTTTTGTGAGGCACATGATTAGTCCCTATAACTATTATTTCTGTTAAATCCTTGTTTTATAACTTTTTTCAGGTCAAGTAAAGTCGGTTACGAATGGAAGGAGGAGGATCTCAAACGACATTCCTATCTCTCCCTGATGACATGCTTGCAATAATTATTGCAAAGTCATATTCAGATGATTGTGAAACTTTTTCTAGCATACAACTCACTTGCAAGAATTTGTTTGAAATATCAAACACCTCCGCTATACCTCATTATCATCATGGATCATGGGTTGTTTTTAGAAAAATACTATTTTCACAATATTATCATGTTTTCAAGAGAGGTAAATATTATCAAGGTATTTTCAAATATTTTACCTTATCACATGAATTTGAAGCATATTATGATTTTCAAAATGGTGCTGAGGAAGGAGACCCTTGCGCAACCTATTTATATTTGCTTTTAAAATATAGTCTCACATCTCATACTTATGGTATTTTAAAAGGACCAATGATAGAAAGTTTCAACTCAATTTCGGTCCGACTATTTTTTAGAAATCATGTTTTATCAGATGTTTTGGAATTATATGTCCTACATGATTATTTTCCAAAACTGTTTTTCTATGAACACCCATATGACCCATGTTGTGCGAGGTGTATTTGGATGGAGGAAAAAATGATTTTGAAGGATCCCTAAATCATTTTTGTAATGCATGGGACTTCTACCTACGTGAACAAGATGACGATGAAACCGAGTGGACGCCATGATCAAGGTATGCTATTATGAGTTTGTGTAAGAAACCTAGAAAGAGTTGAAAGTCAACATGAAATGTATGTTTCCTTAAGATCAAAAAAAAAATTCCTAAATGAAAAGTAACTTAAAAGAAAAATGTTGTCTATTAACTTTTAATACTAGGGAATAAAATACTATTTAACCCATCACATGTTTGTGATTCTCTCATGGTTAACTTTCTCCTAAACATGTTTTCTATCACTCTCCATCAGAACATGACCCTATGTTTTCTCCTCCATGTCCATGTTTTCATACTTGGAATCCTAGTATGGGTTAACTCGGGTGACCTTTGTACTTATCTTTCTTTATTTTAAAGTGATTGTTTTACCGATCCTTGTTCCGATGTGGGACTTTCAAGGATGTTACCAAGCCCAATTTTAAAATTGCGAGGACGCAATTCCCAAAAGGGGGGAAGGATGTAACACCCCAGGTAAATGAAGAATAGACATTTTCATATTTATCCATATTTGTGAATAAAGTATTAATATTACTTTAAAGGGTTGCTATGTTCGATAGCGTACCCGATACACAACAAAGAGTTTCATTGAATTCTTACGTTGCACTCTAATAATAAAATAATATTATTTTAAATGATACTTAACATGTATCCGTTGTAATGGCGGGAATGGATAGAAATAACTAAAATATGATTATATATGTTTTTAAATGTATATACATTTACCCAATAAAAGATAAAGGCTTAAAATACGGAAAGAGTTCAATTTTAGGGCATATATACTCTAATTTTCACTAAAGGTTCACTTATCACCTTTTAATGGTGAACCGTCATTAAATATAGTTTTGATCACTCTTATACTTTATTTTGGACCAAATATAACTCTTCTTTAGAATCGGGACATCAAAATTTACTTTGTTTAAATTTTTGGTACCTTTCTGATAAAGTTCATTTTTTTATGAATAGTGTAAAATGTTGTATTTTAATTCAAAACCTTTTTTTAATCTAAATTATTTATATGATTAGATTATATTTTTAATTGGTTTTAAAGTGAAATTAGAAAATATTTTTACCAGTTAATCCAATGGTGGTCATTGGAATCAATTTCACTTTGAAATTGGACTTAAACTGGTGTCAATCTTTTGATACTTATTGTTTCACAAAAACACGCTATTTGTCATGACAGCGGGAATTAATTATTAAATTAATTAATTTGACTTATATGTTTTGAATTTTGTAAAATGGACTTCATTTTTGAATTCGGAATATCAAATATAGCTTAGGGTGAATTTTTGGTAATTTTCTGAAATTTCAATTTTTGATGAATAGTGAAACCACTAAGTGGTAATCAAGCAAACTGATTTTTCAGTTAAATGAAAGTTTACCATTAATGTGTATTGAATTTTGAAAATCCGACATACATGGTTGTCATTAAGAAGTAAAATGTGGTTCAATGAGATTAAAATAATTTTTTGGTGAATAGTAACTTTTTTTTCATTAATCGCGATTAGAGGTAATTAGTGTAGTTTAAGGTAAAAATGGTATTATAAGAATGTGAAAACACCATTAAACTTGTCCTAAACCTATTGGGTGAGTCATGGCCGACCAAGACAAGCCATGGGCCAACTTGGGGACCCCATGGAGCCACTTTAGTTGGAAAATGACATTAATATATTTTTATTTAATGTTAAAGTGAAAATGACACTAACATAAATTGCTTTACTAAAATAATTTTTGAGTGGGGTAATACAAGTCCAAATTTTTATTTTAAATAGTCATTGGAAAGATAAAACGATTTCCTACATCATAGTATTTTTTTTATAATTTTTAGACATTAAATAAATTAAATTATATATGACATAATAATGATGCAGCGATGACATCATTATTTGATGATTTAAATAAAATGGAAAGATAATGTAAAATATATGAACTACACATGGCCAAAACCAATTGGATGAGTGGATTTAGAACCCTTATCACCTTATCCACGAATTATATCAATGTGGGACCTTTTAAAACCGAAACACATTTTCAAATAAAGTAATATTTCTTTACTTTCCAAAAGTGCCCCTCCTCTCCTCTTATAAAAGGACCCCACCTCTACCCCATTTCACACACTTCTCAATCCTTTGGATCGGCCAACCCCTTCCCAATTACTCTCTACACATCCCTCTCCTCATCCTAGAGGATTACCTTTGGGCAGAATCCTTTCAAAGGAAGCCTTTAGGCTCAAATCATAAGGGAGTTACACTTTTAAAGGTAATTCATTCTCTCTTGTTCATTTGTTTTATTTTGCTTTTCCAAGACTCTAAACTCTTTTTATTTACTTCTTTTGTAACAAAACCAGTATCTTAAATATACTAGGATGTTGTTATAATATTAATTTGAGCTACACTCTCACACAACTACATCAAATGGTTAAAGAACATACGGTTTCTGTGGATGGCGAAATTCTACCTCCCGAAACGATGATTGTTCAATACTCATTTAACACCTTCAAGGGTGGCCATTATGATGTCACTATTTTTATATATGATATATAATATGTTTATGTTTTCTTTAAGCTTCTGTATTTTTCATTTTTGGCATACCTTTATGGTTTCCATTATGGGTAAACACGATATCTTCATTTAAGGAAGTGCGGACTACCGCCCCCTAAAAGTGATGTGATTCGTTAATGCCATATGTGGGACGTGTAAAGGATGGATTTAAAGTTATTATATATGATGTTATACTGGAATTATAATATACCTCTATATCATTATTATTTCTTTCCATTAAAGTATGAGATAGAACTGAAAGTAGCGTTCATGCGTACGTACGGCTTATCGTCTCCATGAACGGTGCATTTCATTTCTTATCCCCAAATGTAATGTACTATTAAAATTACATGTATATAATGTATATATATAATTAATGATATATCTAAATGATGAATATAATTCTGGAATTAAAATATACATACCTCTCATTTAGTTTTAATTCCACTAATATGACAAAGAAATGAAACTAGCGTTCATGCGTACGTACGGCTTACCGTCTCCATGAACGGTGCATTTCATTTCTTACCTCTAAATGATTATGTAATATTATAAATACACGTATATGCTGGATATATATTATACATATTATATCCAAATCGGGAATTTCATTCTGGATATAAAGAACTTTTGACCACATGAACAACATGTAATTGTAAGAAGTCAACTTTCGACTTAAGAACCAAATATTGACAAAACAAACATTATTAACTTAAATGGTTACATAATGTTTATAACATGGAAATAAGTGATATAAAAAGAATAATGAACTTAAAAAAGGTTCTTAATCAAGTATAAATTAACTCAAGTTTATTATTCAGGACGTTAAAGAACGATCGAGTCAAGTCGGACCCAAGGTAAGGGACTTCGTCTCAATCTCCTTTCATTGAGGCATATTTCGTTTTATACACAAATTTCTTTTATACGGTGTATAAACTCCTTTGACTTTTACTTTTATACAAAAGGAATCTTTTTCTACGAAGCGTTTTACTAAAGGACAAAAAGGAATGTTTATTTTAACGTACGCGGTGACAACAACCTTTTCCGCCGCCGCGAGTATTATTTGATCTTTGGATTTCTCAACAAGCCGTAATGTTTTTAGAATAAAAGAAATACCATATACTCTTTTATGTATTTTGGTATTGAAAATGGTTTTGAAAAAGGATTCTATTATGTCAATATATTTATGATATATTGTGATTGAAATGTGGAAATGTTATCATTCCTTTATATTGGTTTTATGTTTTATGATTTTATACTGGTACTTGGACATTTTAACGGGTGGTTACGTTATAAACCATATGACGGGTGGTGCTGTGAATACCAGGACGGGTGGTTACGTTATAACCTCTAATGCATTGGGTATAGAAGTCGGCCGTATGGCTATTCCATTAAGTATGTATGGAAATTGGCCGAATGGCTATTCCATTAAGTGATATGTGTGGAAGTCAACCGTATGGTTATTCCACTTAAGTATGTTTAAGTCCCAAGATACCTTTATATATGTTATGTGTTATTTATATGGGTTTTATGGTTATCCTTTGGTTACAAAAAGGTAAGTAATGATACTTTATTCGGTGAAGAGTTTTTACTACTTCATGAAGGTGAAGGTATTACTTTGATAGAGTATATATGGTTTAATTGATGTTTGAAAAACTAATAGTTTTCATTCTTTCGGTATCCCTTACTGAGCTTTTTATGCTCACCCCAAGTTTTTCGAAATGTTTTTCACAGGACTTAAAGTGGAATAAGGTCAAGGATGGGATCAAGGGAATGTCATGCTATCTAAAACATGGAATGTAGACATCTTTCTTTTTAAGAGTTTTTATTTTATGGAGACTTAGTAGAAGTGTCTACTTTGTAATCTTTTAAGATATAATAGTTATGTTCTAATTCTCTAAAACTCTAAACCCGAAAAGATACTCAATGTGAATTATTCATTTAATTCAATATTAAGTAAGGTTTAAGGCCGGGGCCTTATAGAAAAAGTTGAGAAAAATAGATTCATCATAGAGTGAAGAATTTTTTGAAGTATCTTATAGAGAGTTTCATCTCAGAACCAAAATTATTGTATGTATTGGGGAAACAAACTCTAAAGAAACAAATTAGAGTAATGAATAATGATCAGGAATATGTTTCTAAAAGAATAAAACATGTAATCAACCTGGAGGATGAACACATTTAGTATATTCTAGGTCACAAACTCGGAATTTTTGAATAGGGAAAGATGATTGAAGATCATAGAAAGAAGCTGTATGATAAATAATAATCGGTTAATAGGTTAAAATCAAAACTTCATGAGTCTAAATGAAACATTAGGAAAATGAATTAAAACTTCAAAAAAGCCTCAAAAGTAAAATTTAATACTTCTAAAGTTGCTGAGAATGCTCAATACAAGAATCTAGTGAAATCTTATGTAACCAAAAATAATTTTTTATCTAATTACTTTAAAATTTCAGGTTTCAAAAAGTATATTTAGGAAACATGTGAGGAGAAAGAAAGTGAGAAACCTATAAATTATAAAAAATTATTAAACACGCACAAATGAAAATACGATCTATGTCATAAGAATGTTATATGTAAAATAGGTTACCAACATCAACAATGTTTCTATTGATAAATATATTTCTTTAATAATAAATCCTAATTTGATGGATATTTCTGGTGTTTTGGAAATTATTTGAACATATATTATAATTTTTGGCCCTACATATCATTACCCAAATATGTTTTGAGTAAAAATGAGAGAAATATTGAAACAATAATGAGTAGCTTTCCTAAATTATAGGATCGTAAAAAGGTTAATTCTCAGGATGTTAGAAACATTCTAACAAAGAATAAATTTTAATTTTTTGAAGAAGTTTGTGGAATATGATATCAGTCTGGTCATCATGCCAAAATATATATTATATTCTTTCATGAACAAGATTCTTATAATTGAAAATAAAAGAAATATTAAAAGAAGATTCGTGAGAAAAGATCATTTTTTATTGAAATATATTTGAAAGAAATTAATATGAGAAAACAATGGATACCTTATGGTGGTTGATAATCAAATATGAGAGGTGATTTATAAATATTGAAACATGTTGAAAGTCATGATGGAGGAGTATATAATTTTGGCAATGATACTTATTTAAAAATAAGAGGATTCAAAATGAAATAGATTGATGTAGATAAATTCAAATCTAATGAAGTTTTACTTGTTGATGGGATAAAAAAACCTATATAGTATAAGACAACATTTTGATGAACCAAAAGAATTAATCTTGAGAAAGGATTTCTGTATAATCCAATGTATATAAGACTTAAAAGTCATTACAAAATGAGAAATAACTAGAAAGAATCTATTTCAAGTAGAATAATTCAATAACTCTTTTTATTTGAGTGTTGATGATGAAAAATAGTTGTGGCACCGAAGTCCTGGCCACAATGGGCAGAAAAAAATGAATAAACATTATAATGTTGATTTTGTTCGTAATTTTTCATAATTGAAAAGAATATATGATGTTGTTTTTATTAATTTCCAAAAATAAATATGACTAACAAATATAATATAAGTTATGAGATTTAATCTATCATATCACATGAGAAAACTCATTCGGATTTATGTAGACTTATAAGACATCAATCAGAAACAGGATACATATACTTTATCACTTTTATTAATGATTTATCTTAGATGAAAAACACAATGTTCATGAAGCACAATTCAAGGGCTATTGAAATGTACATATTATTTATAGAATATAGTGATAAAAAATTGGGGGGTTCCATCAAGAAGTGGAGAACAAATAATTTTACTGAATTCAAAAAACAAATTGAAGCTTATCTGAGAAAACATGGTATCAAAAATAGGTATATTCTACATATACTATGCAACAAAGTGGAGTAGCATAATGATATAATAGAATCTAGGTTTAAATGAGAAGAAGTATGTTAGTATAATACATACTATAAAAATTATTTTAGAGAGATGATGTCTGTACTACTATACATATTCAAAATAGATGCTTGTTGAGACTAAAAACCAATATGTCTTTTTATGTAATATGGTATAACAAAATACCATAATTGAAATACTTAATTTTTTTTAATTCCATGATTTCTCAAAGACAAAAATCAATATTTTGGAATATTTGATGGGAATGATATGAAAGGAACATTCATGGGTTATTCCTCAAATGAGAGAAGACAAAAATGTTGGAACAAATATTTACAAATGTTTGTTGAATCATATGATATGAAGGTAATTGAAAATAAAATTTTCTTATCAAATATTATTGAGAATGTAGAGGAGGATAAATTGGAGATTTCACAAAATAGTGAACGTAATTCAAAAAATTCTTGTCAGGATTCAGAAAAATCATGTGATTAGGAAATTTGTAACTTGGAATGAAACCATGACATTTACTACCTTACAAAAACTTATTGAATCTAAAAAAATTATTAGGAATCAGATGGAACCAATTTTGATTTGAAGGATGTTGAGATTACTTCTCTCTAAAGTTGAAGCAGATAAATTTCAGAGGAAATTTAACATAAATAATTGGTGGATAGTATGAATTAATAGTGGTATCGGATTGAGAAGAATGAAAATTTGAAGTTGATTCCAGGATAGAAAATAATTTATTTGGAACGAAGTGTGTTTATAGAAACAAATTTAATGATAATAAAGAAGTATCATGTAACAAAGAAATAATTTTTCATAAAGTATATACATAGGTGGAAGGTGTGGATTTTGATGAAATATTTTCCTCCATTGAATGGTTAAAATCTATATAAATATTTCTGGAAATGGGTTATCATCAGAAAAACAATGTTCATTCATTAAATATAGTGTCATCTTTTTTAATGGTGATATTGGGGAAGATTTGTACTCTGAGAATCCTTGTGGTTTTCAACTTGATGAGGATAAATAAATTGGAAATTAAAGAAATCATTTTATGTGATGAAACAAGTTCCACTTGTTTGGTTTTTAAATCGTGATTTTTTTAGAATGATTAACTTTAATAAAGTAAATGTTTATAGAAACATGTATGTGATTTTTTTTGACTCTATAACCTTAATTGTAATTTTTTATATGGATGATTTAATTTTTTATTGGGAGGAAGAAATTGTTTGGGAAGAGTATGCTGAAGAAAGGAAGAGTAATTTTGAAATTTCAATGCTCAGAGAATTAATTTTCATCCTTCGATTGAATGTTCAAAAAAGCCGAAATATATTGTCTTATTTCATTAAATGTATTCAAGGGAATTGTTAAAGATGTTTGGGATGACTAAATCCAAATAAGATTCAACTCAAAATTCAGTTAGCACAATGTTGTGTAAAGATGAATATAGAATAAGTGTGAATCAAAAGGACTTTAATAAGATGATAGGAATTACCCTTTACATTAAATCTTCATATCCAAATATTGTTTATGGTATGACTCTATGTGCCAGGTATCAAAGTAATCGTAAATAATCACATATGTTGGCCAAAAAGTGGATTCAGCGATATATCAAACGAACGTTTTTTCATGGGTTGTTATAAAAAAGATGTTGTGAGATGATGCTTCATAGTAATATTGATATTGATTGGGCTAAATATTATAATGATAGAAACTCAACCTCGTGGCGAACATTTTTTCTGGGAGAACATTTTGTGTAGTTGTCATAGTAAGAAACAATGTTCAGTAATATTGAGCACAACTGAATCTGAATATGTTTCAGCCACTAAATATTGTACTAAAATGTAATTGATGGAAGTTTAGTTTGAATATTTGAAAGTTAAAGTTTCTAAACCATTTAAGATAATTTGTGATAATCAGAGTGAGATTGATCTTTCGAAGATTCATTTTCGACATTCAAGATTAAAACACATCGATATAAAGATTTAAATTATATAATAGAAACATGCTGCTAGAGTTGTTTTGTTGGAATATATTTTAAAAAAATATTAGATTAATAATATATTTATGAATGCATTGTTGATATAATGGATTATTAAATTGTGGTTTCTACTTCAGTTTTATCCTCCTCAACTATCTTTCTAAACCTCATATGGAAGAACCCCCACTGTGCATTGGATTATGTTAACCAAGGGGAGAGAAATTAAAAAAAATCTACATTGTAACAATCACAACTTATCTTCATTTTATGGAATATAATTTTGTGGTTATCAAACAATGGGAGAGATAAAATATAACTAATAAAAGAAAATATAATATTTATAGAATAAGAAAAATTAGTTGGATTTATCTTTAAAAAGCCACAAAATCTTCGTTCCACTGATAGATGAAATTTCATCAAACAAATTTCTTTTTCTAGTAGTGTAGTGTTAGGATACTCTCTCTCGAGAAAGGAAATGTTTTGATAATAGTCAAGAAACATGATTTTTTTGCAAAATATGATTTATGAAAAAATATAAGAGTATGAAAATTTGTTAAATAGGGTTGTCAAAAAATCCAAAGGGGGATATTGAAGTAAATTTTTTGATAAATTATTTTAACTATGTTTTTTGTATTTGTTGAAAAATACTTTTTTTTATAATATTTATTTTTTTATCTAGGATGAATGAAGTTTCTAAGATACAAAGAAATATGTTTATCAAGATATATGTTATTTAATAATGAAGTCTTTTTGTTATTGAAGTGTTTTGAATGATGAGATTGATGAAGATTGAAAAGATAAAATATATAAACTTCTTCAAACATTTGAAACAAAATAAAACAATTATTTAATGATCAAGAAGTCCTCAAAAATCATGAAAAATGTTATGAAAAATTCTATTGATGAAATGGTGGAGATTTTTAAAGAAATACGAATCACTAAAAAGAAGAAAAAAATGGATCAAATTTTTTCTTATAAAATCAGAACCCACATTGTGCACAAATTGGAACTGGTATTAAACAAATATTTAAAGAAACTTTCCATAAAAAAATAAATCCAAGGTTCTATGAAAATTTGAAGTTGTTTTATGAGAAAATCGAAGAATGTTTTATGAGAAAAATTAGAACCAAAATTTTGAACAAATTAGAACCCATTTTTTGAGCAAAATTGGAACCAATATTCGGAGAAAATCAGAACCAGTTTTCTGAGAAAATAAAAACCATTTTTTAAGGAAAATAAGAACCATGATTCTATGGAAGTCATAGCTAATTTTCTAGGAAAATATGAAATAAATTCATAAAAAATAATAACAAGTTTTCTGAGAAAAATTAGAACCAATATTCTAAAAAAATCAGAACCAGTTTCTTGAGAACATCCAGAATAGATTCTTGAGAAACATTGGAACCAACATTCTGAGAAAATATGAACTCATTTTATGAGAATAATTAGAACCAGTTTTATATATAAAAAAGAACCATTATTCAAGGAAAATTGGAACCAATATTCTGTAGAAATCGGAATCAATATTATGGAGAAATTGGAACAAACATTCTGTAGAAATCAGAACATAGATCCAATATTATTGTACTGAGAAATATATTAATTGTTGAAGAAGAAAAACTATAATGTCAACATTGTATAAATTATGGATAAATTTACTGATTTTTGAAGAGGTCAATGATTTAATATTAAAATTTTAATAATTTTTTGATATTTTGAGATTGTAAGAAGTGGGAATGTTTTCAAGTTACCAACCTTTTTTTGAGTTATGAATAAATTCTGGCTTAGATAAGTTGTCCATTTGTATATTTTATATACCTGAAAATGGTTTAGCACTGAATAATTATAAGTGAAAAGTTTTTACCATATTAAAAAATATTTTTATTTAGTTTTTGGGCATAGAAAAATTGGAACCATTGTTAATGTACTGAGGAGACCAGACTCATCCAAATCAGACTGACGATTCAAAATGAGCATTTTATAGAACAGATTCAACCATGTTTTTATTATTTTGTTTGGATTAGTTATTTCATATGAAAAAATAATAAAATGAAGAATTTTTTTATGTATTTCTTATCATGATATAGAACATTTTTAATGGGTGTTGTCACATGTTGTATTCACTTATTCAAAATATTGGATTTCCATATACCAATGGGAGTGGCTATAGCAAGGACATTGGTTGTCACATTTAGAAAGAACAATGTAAATATTATATTTCTTTCTTTCATTCTTACCTTTTCATGCATAATTATTTACTAATGATTTATAAGGATATAAATCATAATAGGTTATAGTGGTTACGTTTCTAGATGTTTTGAAACATATAGAAAATGAACAACTAATTAACCCCCCCCTTATTAGTTGGTATTTGATTCTTAGAACATCAAATCCAATAAATGATATTATTATTAAATATTTGTGTAATTCCCCAACCCCAATTACCTAGATTAGGTGCATTATTACATAACATTGGCATGATCACAAAAGATCAAGTCTCGAAAGACCTATTAGCTTCATAGCCTTGGAATTAATAGATACATTAATAAGGTTTACATTACATCATAAAATTGAAAACAACAACAACATTATTTCTATAGAAAACACTGAGATCCCATATACTATCCCTGAAGTTTAGTCATAATATACTTCTTCGTATCCTGGAAAAAATAAAACATAGAACTGGGTGAGCACAGATGCTCAGAATGGATAACAATAAAGCGGAAGCTTTCATAAATAAGCATACACATTTAAGGAAATGTATAAAACTAAAACAAATCCTTTTAACATAATCTTCATCAAAATATTGAAAATATAACTCCAAATAATTCTATTTACATACTCACATGGATATTCTACTATTCGAATAATCACATGAAATGTCAAGAGCCATTTTCATAATGATGGAATGCATAATGCCATACTTTCCTAACCACATAGTCAGGGCCTTGTTCCAAGACTACAAATAATATTTTGTCTAGGCCTTGTGACAAGACACTAGTTTTTCTAATGTGACCTACCGATGCATCACAGAGCCATTGGAGGCTCCACCCGTCACTTACTATGTCTAATTCATTCCTCATATGAAAAGGTTTAAACCTAATATAAACATTCATAAAAAAACTGGTATACGAAATGTCAATACATTATCTATAAACCATGAATGGTATTAAATAACACCTCCACAGTCAATCGTATCAAAAAACCTTCAATACAATGTGATAGTTTTGTATCATAATAAATCAACATCAAACAAACATAAAATCCATCAAGGGATGTTGACATAGATGAAATGGGAACCTTTTTAGTGAAATAAATGTTTATATTTTGAAATCATTTAAAAGTCACATAATTATAAAAGAAAACATATATATTTGAAAATAATCTTATAATCTTATAAGGGAATCTTCGATGATATTATAATGATAGAAAATAGATGTACCCACTGTATTAGTTAAAAAAACATGATTACCTTAATTTTGTCGAAAAGGTAATAATGTACCTTGTTTGAAAAATGACAGAAATATTCCATTACAAACATAAAAGGTCAAATAAATGTAAAAATTGTTTGTCTAGTAAATAGTAAAAATGTTTTGAAATACATTTTTATGAAACATGGATGTGGATGATAAAGAGGTCCCGATAGATACTTCGGTAAAAACAACCTCGTATAATAAAAAGATTGTGAAATTAACCCTTACCTTTTACATTTCGTTTGTCAAGGGTAGGTTAACCTCCTGTATAATGGTGAAATAATTTTTATTAAATTATATAAGAATAATATACATTAATATAATATCATATATGATCTTTTAACATTACTTTGTTAATAATATCATAGTATTATCATGATTTTGGGTGTTAACGGATTCGTTTTACTTTATATTCTTTTTTATGTGAGTCATATTTGTTATGGATGGAATGTATATTAATCATTTCATGAATGATATCAATTCTCTAAGAATAATTTCTAATCATAAAATGAAAATTATCTTTGAATGGATACGATGGGGAATGAATCTCATCACGTTCGTGGAGACGGTAATCCATACGTACGCACGACCGACAATATCATTCTTTTAATATTAAAAGAATATCTAATTGGATGGAATATAATATATACATAATCATTATAATTTTATATTTATTATTTACATAAATTACACATCATTATTATACTCATCCAAATAATAATGTATTGAATAACAATTACACCACGACGTGGAGACGGTAAGCTGTACAAACGCACATATGGTGACATGTCATTCAAAGGATGGATATAATAATGAATATGGTTATACAATCTTTATAATAACATGACAGTATGTAGATGATAATGGAGTTATTATTTTATAATGGAAACAACAGAGAAAGAGGAAGTGGAAGAAGAAAGGAACTTGAAAGAGGGGATGAAATATTTACATGTTCTTCAGGTTCTTCCTTTTGATTTGATCAAAAGGTCTCCTTAGGTTGGTTGTATGACTAAAAGAAGGACTCTACGATAAAGGGAAGACATCTGGTAGGGTATTTTGGCAGAGGTTCTCTGATCCAAATATCACTGAAGGTGTGAATTATAGAGAAGGGGGAGTTCCATTTTATAAGTGGGGTTCGAGGCACCTTTGGAAAAGATAGAAATATTATTTTATAATAAAATCATTATCGGTTTCTAATGGCTCAAAAATAAATTATTTAAAGGATAATGTGTGGATGGGTTGAAAACCACTCAACCAATTGGTTTTAGAGTGTTTTGGGTCAGTATAATATCCTTATCTTTCACATTTATCTCTTAGTTATATAGTTTGACTATTACCATGTCTCTTTTTATTTTTATATTATATTGATAATAAACATACTAAAAAAATACAAGAGAAACCCAAGTGTTTCATCAATGACACACCTATCATTATATAAGTATTTTTTCATAACCTTATATTTTAGGAATATAATATCAATTAATAATATAATATTTGTATTAAAAACTCTTTTCTGTCAATTTTGACACTATTTGGTATTTTTTTTTTCTAAATTCATAAAAACATTATTACATCAAAAAAATCCAACTAACCAACCATAATATGTCATATTAACCTATAAAGGAATTTTAATTCATAAAAAGTCTCAAATTACATTTATTTGGATATTTACAGTATCAATTATTTTAATATTTCATTAATTAGGTAATTATTGCATCATCATTGTGCCATACATAAATTAGATTATTTAATGTCTAAAAAATATAAATAAAATCCATTAGGTATGAAATATTTTTATATTTCTAATGAATAGTTATAGTCGAATTTATCTTTTTTGTAACCCTATATTAAAAATGGTTTAGTTAATAAACTATGAATTTAACACTTTTAACTCTTCTTTGAATTAAATAATAATAAATGTCCTAATCAAATCCAAGTGGACCTAAAGGATCATATTTTATTCCTAAGGCTGTTTTTGGTCGAATTTAACTTATACAATAGAATTAGGACATGTTTTAGGGTAATAATAATATCATTTTAACCCTTAATTACCATATTTACTTTTAACCGTGGTAAATAAAAGTAAGCATTTACTATTCACCAAAAATTAATTTCATCTCATTTAACCACATTTTACATATATATATAAACTGTGTCTCTAAGATTTTTGAAACTCAACTCATAGAAGTGGTAAAATTATGTTTTATGTAAATTTGCAAATGCTCCTAGGAGGTGGGTAAAAGTCAGTAAAAAGTTCAATAAAATTTTTATATATCTAAAATTATTATAAAATGACACCAATGAATTAAATTGAACTTATATAGGTATTATGTATCTATTTTTACATAAAATAAATTTAAATAAAATAAAGAATTATTTAAACAAAAATTTGGTTTTTAACTATAAGTTAGTGTTTTTCACTATTCGTCAAAAATTGAAAGTTTTCAGAAAAATTCCTAAAATTCACTATAAGAAAATTTCGATATTCCGAATCCAAAAATAAAGTCCATATTGAAAGATAAAATTTATAAAATTTCAAAAAGTGGGTATTACTATTCATAACAGCTAGTTTGATTTGTTGTGGTGTGTTAGAACTCAAAGTAGTGTACAACACACGCTATTGTATTATTCAAAGGGAGGCATACTATGGAAGCATGGGGTGTTACATTCTATACTCCTTCAAACTATTTTGTTCTCAAAATTTCTAGAGTATCACAGCTTAAAAAGTCTCGCGTGGTTCTTTATCATAAGTTCCTTGGGTTCCCACGTAGCCTCTTCCATCTTATGGTTTCTCCATAGAACTTTTACCAGACGAGTCGTCCGGTTTCTCAACACTTGTTCTCTTTAATCAAGAACTTTGACAGGCTCTTCGCAATTAGACAGATTGGGTTCCTGTTCTAATTCCTCATAGTTGTGTACATGTGTTGGGTCAGGCATGTATTTTTCAACAGTCATATGTGGAATACATCATGAACATTGGAGAGACTTGGTGGAAATTTCAAATGATAATCTACAGCCCCAATTCATTCTCGAATTTTGAAAGGTCTGATGTACATGGGACTTAATTTTCTATTCTTACCAGAACGTATAACACCCATTCCTGGATATACCTTAATGAAAACATGATATCCTACCTAAAATTCCAAATCCTTCCTTCGGTTATCAGTATATCTCTCCTATCTACTTTGAGCTGCCTTGATGTGGTTTTGGATTACCTTCACATTTTTCATCATTTCCTCAACATGTTCTGGGCCTACGAGTTTTCTTTCACCAACATCATCCCAACAGGTTGGTGTGCGGTATCTCTTTCTGTATAACGGTTCATATGAGGCCATCTGAATACCTAAATGGAAGATATTGTTATAGGAAAATTCTACAAGAGGTAAATATTGATCCCACATACCTTGAAAGTCAAGTGAGCATGATCTCAACATGTCTTCTAAGGTTTGAATCGTCTGTTCTTATTGTCGATCAGTTTGAGGGTGGTAGGCAGTGCTCAAACGAAGTTCAGTATCTAGAGATTTCTAAAGGCTTTTACATAATCTTGATGTAAAATGGGGATCACGATCAGAAACAATCGATAGTGGTACTCCATGAAGTCTGACATCTTCATTAATATATAGTCATTCTAATCATTCAAGTAATAAATCTTTTCTTATAGAATGAAAATATACTTACTTTTAAGATGATCAACAATGAACCATATTGCATCGTTCCTTCTCGGAGACTTTGACAGTCCCATGACAATGTCCATCATGATATTATCCCATTTCCACTCAGGTATGGGAATTGGATGAAAGACTTCTCTAGGCTATTTCTTTCCAGCTTTCACTTGTTGGAAAAACCTACATCTTGTCACAAAATCCGCAATATCCCTCATCATGTTGTCCCACCAAAATTTTTTCTTCCAATATCTATAAATTTTGGTTCTACCACGGTGGATAAAGAAATTTATACTATGCGAATCATCCAACAATTCCCTTTTAGATCAGGTATATCAAGAACACAAAGTCTCTTCCCAGATTTCAAAATTTCATCTTCATACACAAAGTCACTAAATCTCCCTCATTCAGAACTTTAATATTATTTTGTAACTCTTTACCATCGGTCTAAGAACTATTTATCATTTCTAGTAAATATGATTAGGAATAAATTTGAAAAATTATTCATGTTTCACCTTCCATGGTTATCCCCATGTCCAACTTTACTAGATCCCTGAAAATATGATCTCTTTAAATTATCATCTTGTTCAAATCTCCATGATCCTTTCTACTCAAAGCATCTTCCACCTTATTTTCCTTCCCCAGATCGTAGTATAAAGTGAAATAATAATCCTTGAGTAGTTCAAGCCATCACCTTTGCCTCATGTTGAGTTCTTTCTGTGAGAAAATATACTTCAAACTCTTGTGGTCGGTATATTTCTCAAAATTTTCACCATAGAGATAATGTCTCTATATCTTCAAATCAAATATTACAGCTGCTAACACATGATCATGAGTGGGATAGTATTGTTCATGAATTTTTAACTACCGTGATTCATAGGCAATAACCCTATCATTCTGCATAAGGACACAACCAATTCCTTTCTTTGAAGCATCACTATAAATAACAAACACATCATACCCCGATGATAGAGTCAAGTTAAAATAATTGACTAATATTTTCTTCAGTTCTTCAAAAAAATATTCACTCTTTTGTCCAAACAAATTTAACCCCTTTTCATGTGAGCTTTGTTAATGGGTTAGTCAACCGGGAAAAATTATGGATGAAACGTCAATAATAACCTACTAAACCAATAAAACTACATACCTCAGTTATACTTGTATGTGTTATTAATTCATGGATTTCCTTGGTCTTAGAAGGATCAATAGAGATTCCATCCTTGGAGAAAATATGGCCAAGAAAAAAAATCAACTGAACCCAGAATTCACACTTGCTAAACTTCCTATATAATTCATGGCTTCTCAAAGTCTTCAGGATAATGCAAAATTGATTTTCATGATCTTAATATCATTTGGATTATACTAAGATATGACCAATAAATACAACTAAAAATTCATTAATATAGTCTTTGAAAACTATATTAATTAGATCCATGAAGACAGATGGTGCATTAGTCAATCCAAAAGGCATTACTGTAAACTCATAATGCTTATACCTGGTTCGAAATGCTATTTTTGGAATGTCTTCCTTCTTCACACACAACTGATGATATCGATATCTAAGGTCAATATTTGAAAATTATTGAGCTCCATGAAGTTTTCCAAATAAATAATCAATACGAGGTAGGGGATACATGTTTTTTATTGTTATAGCATTGATCTCCCTATAGTCAATGCACAACCACATAGATCCAACTTTCTTCTTAATAAAAAGCACATGGGATCCCCATGGAGAAACACTAGGGAGAATAAATCCATTATTACTCAATTACTCTAGTTGTTTCTATTGTTAAACTAATTCCACAGCGGCCATTCTATAAGGGTTCTTTGATATGGGCCTTTATCGAGGAATTAAATCAATGGAAAAATCAATTTCTTGTTCTGGAGGATGTCCAGGTAAATCTTCTGGAAACACATCAATATATTCTTTCACAATAGGTACATCCTCTATTTGAACATTATTTTCCTCACCCACAGTTATTTCATTCTCTCCCTCCCCAATAATTGAATTTAGTTGACCAAATGAGGGTGGATCTACATAATAATTAGGTGGTGATGATTCTGCTCTAAAGATAAGGAGTTCATTATTATCGTTATCAAAAATAGTAACCTCCTTCTTCTTACAATAAATTTTTGCATCATGGTCCAAAAGCCAATCCATAACGAGGATTATATCAAATTCAATCATGGGTATGAAGATGATATCAGTAGAAAAAGAACATTAATGGGACCTAATGGGGACTGATTCACAAAACATTATTGAAAAAATACTTCTCTTAGGAGTTTTGACTGACAACTCCCTTGTTAAATCAGATGGGAAATATCTAACTTTCTTAGAAAACTATGAATATATGAAACATTGAGATGATCAAGAATCAAATAAAGCATTGGCTGAACTTGAGGAAACCATTAAATTACCTTCCAGTATGTCTTTTGGAGCTTCAACATTAGATGTAGTGATAGTATAAGCTTGACCATGATCTCTCAGAATTTTCTGAGGTAAGTTCCCCTGATGCTTAGGAAATTCATTTGCATAATGCCCCATTTCTCTACAATTGTAGCATTCAACATCGACAGCCCCTTTCTTCCCCTTGCAATCACGACCTTGGTGGCATTTTTCCACCCACTTATAATAGACTCTCATTCCCTTCAGGCAATTACCAGGGTGTTTCTTCGCACATTTAATGTAGGAAGGATATTCAAATTTTCCCTTATTCCCCTTATTTCCATTTCTGGAGTGTTCAGTAGATCTCTTATTATCTTTCTTTTCATTAAATTTGTAAGACATAGAGAATTATTTTTTTGTCTTGATAGCAGACGGGATAATAACTTCGTATGACAAGAAGGATTGTGAGACTAATGCTAGATGGAGAAATGGTTTTAACCAATAAAATAAATGATCAATCATACTTCTTGGGTTACGTATATAATCTGCATCAAGCCTCTCTAACCTTGTAAAGTTATCTTCATACTTTGTGACATTGTCATCCTCCTTTTGCTTTAGAATCAGAAATTTTCTTTCTATATCCTCTCAATGGTCAAGAGGAAAGTATTTTTCAACGAAAAACCCTTTAAACACCCTCCATTACATTTTTTATACTTCATCATCTTTCTTTTAATTTTGAATCAATGACCGCCATTGATCAACATCTCCAGTGAGGTGGTAAGCTGCCATAACAACGTTTTCCCTTTCACTTCTCCCCAAAGTGTGGAATATTTTCTCTAAGGAATTTATCCATTTCCTAGCTACTAGTGTACTTTTACTCCTATTGAATGTTGGTGTTTGTTGCCTCATGATTTGATTTGACATTGATCCTCCATGTTGTGGATCAGGGTGCTCCATTCAGGTAGGGTTATTATTCATAATCTGAGTGAGTCGTCCTAGTATGTTGATTAGCTGATCAACACCAGTTCCATCACTAGATCCATTATAATTATCTTGGGTAGGAGGGAAATCTCTACATGGTGTGCGTGCATTGATATGGTTTCCATTCCTTCCACTATGCTCCATTTCTAAACAATGGAATAAACTAGATTTGTTTATGAATCAAAATACATAATTCCAAAATTCTAAAACTCTTAACATAAATTTAACTATATATGGATATAATCCATAATCATAAAAAATGTTTTCTTTGAGGAAATATATACTCATAAACCCTTCATAAGGGTTTGTAATGTAAATTATAATTATCCTAAGCATATCCCCCAGGATTGTCGTAACCAAGAGTGCTGCAAGAGCTGTTGTGGTGAATTAGTTCCCGTATGAGTCTAGCTCAAAGCAGTGTTTTCGGGTTATACCCCAACGTACATATGTTCTAGATCCGCCTTTACCTAATCATTTCTATACAAGGATGTATTTCTTGGAAAACTCACAAAATCATTACAATACCAAAATTCTAGTAATTTCTTCTATACTAATCCTCAATGTCTATATTAGGGTTATGTGCTCTAATCAGAGTTTTTCTAAATCTAGATTATAAGGTTTGTTCAAAACATCATCTCATACAAATTATAACACCCTGACCCAATTTACCAGGAGTTGGTGCATTATTATATAACATTAGAATGATCACAAAAGACCATGTCTCTAAAGAAAGATTATTTTAGTTGCCTAGGAAGTACTAGAATCATTCATAATGTTTACATTACATCATAAAATGGAATACTAAAACAACATTGTTTCCATATACAACACTGAGATCCCATAGACTATCCCTGCAAGTCAATCATAATATACTTCTTCGCATCCTGGGAAAAATAAAACATAGAAAGGGGTGAGCTCAGATGCTCAGTAAGGATAACAATATAATGAAAGCTTTCATAAATAAGAATAAAAATTTAAGGCAATGTATAAAACAAAAACAAAATCCTTGTTAACATAAAATTCATCAAAATATGGAAAATATAACATGGATATTGTACTTGTATAATAATCTCATGCAATATCAATATCCTCTTTTATAATGATAGAATGTATAATGCCATACTTTTCTAACCACATAGTCAAGGCCTTATTCAAAACTAAATAAAAAATTAAAGGCCTTGTGTGAAGACACTAGTTTGTCTCGTGAGACCTACCGATGCATCGAGAAGCTATAGCAGGCTCCACCTGTCACTTACTTAGTCCAATGCATTCCTCATATGAAAAGGTTTAAACATAACATAAACATTCGTATTAAAACAGGCATACTAAATGTCAATACTTTATCTATAAACCATGAATGGTATGAAATAACACATCCACAGTCAAAAATATCCTAAAACGTTCAATACAATATGGATGTTTTGTATCATAATAAATCAACATCAAACAAAATTAAAATCTCTCAATGTATGTTGATATAGATGAAATCAAAACCTTTTTAGAGAAATATATCTTTCTATTTTGAAATCATTTAAAAGTAATGTAATTATAAAAGAAAACATTCATATTTGAAAATATTCGTATAAGCATGTAAGGGAAGCTTTGACAGTGTTATAATGGTGCAAAATAGTTGTGCCCACTGTATTTGATAAAAAAACATTCTTACCTTAATTATATCGAAAAGGTCAAAAAGTACCTTGTGTGGAAAATGATGGAAATATTCCTTTCGAAACATATATGGTAAAATAAGGGTATAAATGACTTTACCCATTATGTTGTAAATAGTAAAAATGTTTTGGAATACATTTTTATGAAACATGGATATGGATGAAAAAGATGTCCCAGTAGTTACTTACGTAAAAACAACCACGGATAATAATGATATTGTGAAAATAACCCTTACCTTGTACTTTTCCTTGGTTTAGGGTAGTTTAACCTCTTGTATAATTGTGAAATAATTTTTATTAAATTATACAGTAATCCTATACATTAATATGATAACATATATGATCTTTTAGAATTTCATTGTTTATAATATCTTAGTATTATCGTCATTTTCGGTGTTAACGAATTCGTTTTCCTTTATATTATTTGTTATATGAGTCATATTTGTTATGGATGGGATGTATCTTATTCAAATCAAAAATGATATCAAGTCTCTAAAAATTATTTTTAATCATAAAATTAAAATTATTCTTGAATTGATACAATGGGGAATGAATCTCATCGCGTTTGTGGAGACAGTAATCCTTACGTACGCACGAGTGACAATATCATTCTTTTAATATTAAAATAATATATTATTGGATGGTATATAATATATACAGAATAATTATCAGGTTATATTTATTATTTACATCAATCACACATCATTATTATACCCATCTAAATAATAATGTATTAAATAACAATTACACCACGACGTGGAGACGGTAAGCCATACGTACGCGCGTATGGTGACATGTCATTGAAAGGATGGATAGAATAATGAATATGGTTGTACCATATTTATAATCACATCATAGTATATATATATGATATTTATGTTATTATTTTAGAATGGAAAGAACAGATAAAGATGGAGTGGATGAAGAAAGGAACTTGAAAGAGGTGATGAAATATTTAACTCTATTTCGTGATCTTCCTTTTGATTTGATCAAAAGGAAACCTTTGGATGGATTTCTGGCTAAAGTAATTCCACTAGGATGAAGGGAGGACAATTTAGAAGGTATTTGGGTAGAGGTTGGCCATGCTAAATTGCTTTGAAGGTTTGAATTAGAGAGAATGGGGAGTGACCTTTTATAAGAGAGGTGAGGGGAACCTTAGGAAGAGCTAGAAATATTATTTTATAATAAAATAATTTTCGGTTTATAATGGCTCCAAAATGATTTATTTAAAGTCTATGGTGGTTATGGGTAAAAAAATACTGATCCAATTGGTTTTAGATAGGTTTGGGTTACTATATTAACCTTATTGTTCGGATTTAACTCTTAGTTAAATAGTTTGACATTTACCATGTTTCTTTTTATTTTAATATTATATGGTTAATAAACATACTATAAATATCCAAGATAACCCCAATGGGTAAATTAATGATACACCTATTAGTATATAAGTATTTTGTCCAAACATTATATTCTTAGAAATATAGTATCAATTAATAATATAATATTTGTTTTAAAAACTCTTTAATGTCAATTTTGACACTATTTAGTATTTAGAATTTGATAAATTCATAACAACATTATTAATTCTAAAAAATTCATCTATCTGACCATAATATTTCATATTAACCTATAAAATTAGTTAAATTCATAAAAAGTCTCAAATTACATTTATTTGGTTATTTATAGTATCTATTATTTTAATATATCATTAATTAGGTAATTACTACATCATCATTGTGTCATAAATAAATTAAATTATTTAATGTCTAAAAAATATAAATAAAATTCCATTATGTAGGAAATCGTCTTAGCTTTATAATTAATATTTATAGTCTAATTTATCTTATTTGTATCCTTATATTAAAAATGGTTTAGTTATTAAACATTTAATTTGACACTTTTATCTCTTCGTTGAATGAAATAATAATAAATGTCCTAATCCAATCCAAGTGGATATAAAGGATCATATTTTATTCCTAAGGTTTTTTTGGTCGAATTTAACTTATCCAATAGAATCAGTACATGTGTCAGATTAATAATAATATCATTTTAACCCGTAATTACCATATTTACTTTTAACTGTGGTAAATAAAAGTAACAAGTTATTATTCACCAAATATCATTTTAATCCCATTGAACCCCATTTTACATAATGATATCAACCATGCCTCTCATATTTTTGAAATTCAACTCACAAAAGTGGTTAAATTATGTTTTATGTAAATTTTCACATTATCATAGGAGGAGGGTAAAAAACGGTCAAAAGTTCAATAAAATTTTTATTTATCTAAAATTATTATAAAATGACTCATATTAATTACATTGAACTTAGATAGGTATTTTCTATCTATTTTGACCTAAAATAATTTTAAATAAAATAAATAAGTATTTAAATAAAAATTCATTTTTAAACTATAACTCAGTGTTTTTCACTATTCATCACAAATTGAAATTTTTCATAAAAATACCAAAATATCACCCTAAGATAATTTCGATATTTTGAGTCCATAAATGACGTCAATTTTGAAATATAAAATTTATAAAATTTTAAAAATTAGGTATTACTATTTATAACTGCTAGTTTGATTGGTTGGGGTGTGTTAGAACTCGAAGTTGCGTACAATTCAAGCTATTGTATTATTCAAAGAGAAGCGTACTGTGGAAGCGTGGGGTGTTACAATTAGTCCAAGGAAGGAAATATGTTGAAATAACTACATTAATTATTTATTCATTGAAGTTATATTGAAAACATTGGATAAAATGCTATTTAGAGATTAACCAGATTTCCAGGATGTCCATCATATTTATTTTGGAAATTATATTATTTTTGTTTTAGAAAGGAAAACCTATAAGATTGGTGACATCCAGGAAAGTCAAGAATGGATTTTGGTCTTGAACTCATGAATTAAGGATGATATGGGTTTCACATGAACCACTGAACTATGCAATGTCTTGATTAATTTATCATTTTTTTAGTTAAAAAATTTGATGAATAAATTTTAATGATGAAAAAATGGAATCACTTTTGAGGATTACAGATTAATATGTCATCCATATTGGTTTTTGAATATATTTAGAGTCCAACAGTTATACTTGTTACACATTTATGGGCATTAAAATCTTATAAAGGTTTCTTTTAGTGCTTCAGGCCTAAAAATACATCATTGATAATTAATTTCTTGGATTAAATGCATGAATTTGAATTTTATTGAAGAAGAACAAAAAAGTTAAGATTATTCATATGAAATTGAAATCTATCAAGTAATAATATTTTCTTGTATTCTTGGTTAGTAAAAGAATTACCCAAAATTAATAAAATGTATTCTAAATAAAATATTGTCTTAATACCTTAATCTCTACTAAATCGATGGTCTCTTAAATCATAAATGTTTTATTTATTTGACTCCATAAAATTTCAATTGATAATTCAATAATTTAAGATTGATGACATCGAAAAATCCATAAAAATATTAACACTTTTCCTTGAAGTATGTATATATACTTGCAATTAATGTTCTCCTACATAGAGACGTAGTTAAATGTTATTCTATGTGAGATTTGTAATTCCCATCCTCTCTTTTATATATGATGTTATATGAATCCTTTTCATGATGTGGGATTGTATACGTGGAAAATATAAAACATAATATCACCAATATCATGTTTAATTTGTTTGGAAAAAATTATTTATGGGGGAGATAATGTAACACCCTAAGTATTATAAATATGTAACTTGTAATCGATAATGTGTATGACACACGACACAAAGTGTGTAAGGGAATATAATATCCAAATAAATTAAAATATATTTAATTTTTAAAATATATTATATATATATTTCAACACATGAAACACTGAGTTATTTTTCATTACATGCAATACATACCTTCTTCAATAGATTATGTTACCCACACTAACGAGTTTAATAAAACAATAATACACTATTAAATTATAATGAGATATAAGCTATCCCATAAATTGTTAGTTATTAATATTAATAAATAAATTATTAAAATTATGGTGTAAATAAATATAAATTGAATTAATTGGTTACAAAATAATAATAAATTAATATAAGAAGAAACTAAATATGATGTGAATATTTATATAGAAAACTATTTTTATGCTCCCAAAGCTATTTTGGGAAAATTAATTGAACTAAATAAAAGTAATAAGTTATATTAATTTAATATATACACATATAATATTAAATGAGATTTTTTATATTCATCCAAAATATTTTATTGGAATAAGATTAGAAAAAACAGAATTTTACACCTAAAAACCAATATTTTTATTAAGGCACATTTACTTGGTTTTAATGGGGAACCCATTCTAAATCCAATTTTGACCCATTAATAAATTTAATATTTTAAAATTAACATATATTTTAAAATATAATCAAAAAAATTATTTTAGGTTGAATTTTTTGTTTTTTTCATTCATATTTAAATTTTTAATGAATTCTAAAAAATACAAAATTTAAATTCAAAACAGCATTTTCAATCTGATTTATTTATAAGGATAAATTATAATTTATATTTTTTCAAAGTATAATTAGATCATATTTTTATAAATTAATCAAAATTATTTCAATCTAAATATTTTCACATTGAAATTGACTATAATAACATAGAAAACATTCATATGTTTTTACATTAAAAACATACATTGTCATCACATCTCCAGGATTAACTTTAAATTAATTTCTAACACTTATGTGATACAAATTCAGAAAAATGGATTCTAAATTTGGAATCAACATAATAAATAATATATAATTAGTTCAAATTATTTTTTGAACAAAAATATTAGTGAATGTAATTAAAATTAATTATAGCGATTACGATAAAATTAAGCTTAATAAGGGACTAAAACATAATAATAAGGGAACAAATGACCTATACATTTTCCCAAGATCCATTTTATGGAATTATTTAGACCATATAATCCCTTTAATTGAATTTTATCCATTTTTGGAGAAAATATTAATGTTAGAAAAGTGTTCATAATTCCCTTTTCAAAATAATACAAGTGTTCAACTTCTCCTCCACTATAAACGGCCTCTCCTCAACCAAACACTTCCTCAAACATATGAAGAAAAATAGGTTAAACCTTGAAATGTAAAAATATACCCTCAAAACCCATCCCCTAATAGAATAAGTCTCTATTTTTGAAATAATCAATCCATGGAAGCATTTGGTTCAAACAAAAATGAATTACCCATTTAAGAGGTAACATCATTTTTTATGATTTTTCATTTTATTTCCATTATCCACTCCCTAAGAAACCTTATTATATTATTATAAAAAAACAATATAATAAATATAATATTTTTTTTAATCTATTGAATGGACATAAACATGCACTCATATATATTTAATGGGTAACAAACATACTATTTATGTGAATGGTGTACTATCACCTCACGAAACGATGGTTGTCCATTATTCGTTTAAAGCCTATCATTGAAGTCATTATGTTGGAAAATATACATATATAGGTTATATATGTTATTATTATTATTTTAATTCTATCTTAATTCTTTTACAACACACATCATTATATTTTCTAATTATTGTAAAAATGATCACATCATTTGTGGAAGTGTGGACAATCGCCTCCTAAAAGCGATACAATTCGATCCCATGATACATGGAATGTATAGAATATAGTATTAATTAAAAATAAAAGAAATATAATATATATATATATATTTTATTCATGAAATAATTAACCTTCTTTAAATAATGTAGATTTAATTTTATTTATTACCCTTTCAGAAACATAAAAAGCGATAACGTCATTTCGTGGACATGTGGACTACTGCCTCTTTGTCATGATGTGATTCATTTTACCTAATAAGAATAATATATGTAATTTTATATTAGTATATAACATATTATTTATTATATAATGATCATTATACAATGATATAGTGTTACTTACCTTCATTCCATAATGATCATTGAAAAATGGGAATGTTACTCATGTGTATGTACCACCTACCATCTCCATGATTGTAACATTAAATAATTTTTCAAAGACATATATTTTTATTATTTTTAAAAAGTATGGTTGATATTTAAATATAAAAAATAGATTATGACTATTATTTTGGAGATTTTATATATTGACCCCTTTGACCAAAGTTTACCTACCATTGTCGTTTTTGACGCATAAACCGAATTTGTTCAAATCAACCGATGTAAACATCATTGTTTAAGTACATGTCTACAAAATAGTACTACCTGGAATGAAAATAAATGGAAAACATAAAAAATGTTATGAATAAATTTTATAGTTACTATAAGTTTATTATTCTCAAATACAGGGACACTTGAGACAAGTCAGAATCAAGGTAATGGAATCTTATCTCGCTTTCTTACATCCGTGAGATAAATGTCATGTTCACCACCTACTTATTTTGTGTGGTACATCTATTTCAACTTTTTAATATTATATAACTTATCCTTTTATCTTAATTTTAGTTTAAACATTTATTTAATTTTTTTTATCATCAAGATTAGGATTTAAAATGTTTCAAAGTTCTTTGTGACACTTTGGAACGTTTAATGATTATTTTCCTCAAAAATAACATTTATGAACTTTCAATTTTATTTCCATTAGAGGAAATTATATGACCATTTTTCAATAATCCCTTTAAATTTATCTTCTTTGGTTATTCAACACCATTTTTATGTATTAGAACCATTTATCCACTCTTTCATACTCAAAATGTTTTAGAATTGTTTTTTCATAGAACCCGATATTATTTATATCATTAGATAGAGAACTGGATTTCATCTAAAAAAAAGTTTTATTAAAAGGTTTTGAATTTTTTTAAATTGTTTCGTAAATACATTTTTACAATTATTTTCTTTTACCAATGTTTTCATATGAATATTCTTGTTGCTTTTGGAACAAGTAAATTTTTGAACCTTTAACCATGAAAAAAAGAAAGTTCTTTTTAAATCATACTCTTTGTATGGATTTACCGACCATCAGTTATTTGAGTATCCCTTTGTATGTTTAGAATGTGTCTATTTAAATAAGAATATTTCAAAATTTATTGTCAAAGAAAAAAAATTTTGATTGTTTTTTCATAATAAAAGGATATTCTCCTCTAGAATGTTTTTAAAAGATCATGTTATTTTCCATCTATTCATCAAAGAAATAACCCTTATTTTTTCTCCACATGGGATATGATGTATTGATACAAACCTTAATCTCCCTCTTAATGTTTTATGATATATTGGGATAAGGGTTGTATGCACATTCACCTCCTTGATTATTTTTCCAGTCTCATATAAATAACCAATATACTACTATCATGAAACATTGAATTTCCCTTAAATTATCTGTTTAATTTATCTTGAATATTAATATTTCATAAACTATATATCATTTTACAAATTTTTCCTTGTTTTACTATAATTTTATTATATGTGGAAATATTGATAATTTTTTATTCTTTAATCTATATAAATATTTTAGAAGACATATTTTTTATTATCTAAATTTATTACTCGATATGAAGAATGATTTGGACATGCAAGGATGGGTGGAGCCCTGAATTTATATACCTACTCAATGCAACAATATGTTCTCATTATACAAAGAAGATTGAAAAAGTAATTGAGTTTCTATACATAGTTTAAAATAATCTAGAGGAAGGAACTTTACAATAGAAATTTTCTTGTTCCCAAGACATGATGCCCAATAATTAATCATTACCCTCATTTTGATTCATTATTTATTATCGATGAGATTTTCTCATTATAAAATATAGGGATGCATTTTATTCTTAGTTTATTGATTAAATTTCACATGTTTTCATCTTGTTAAATTCCTAAATTTATTTCTAATTATTTAGTAATTTGAATGTCATGTGTTTCCATTTATTACCATTCTGTATAGTTTAAGAACTTACATATCAGTTTATTGATTACATGGTATGTGTGTCATATTATTTACTATTCCATAATTATTATTATCATTAACTCATTATTGATTCTGATATACATTAACCTTACTAAGAATTTCATCCCACCCATATTAGGTTTCATTACCCAGGAATCTAATAATAGTATAATGAAAGATATGTAAGAATATAATAGAAGGCATAATGTTATCCTAATTGATATTTATAAAGAAGAGAAAATTATCTTATTAATAGTTTATTCGTTTTTAATAAAATATTAATGTATGCATATACTTTACCAGGACTCCTAAAATCTCTTCCCTTCAGGATTTAATTCCTTTTAATCATGCTAATGTAATTGATTTCAAAAACTAGCTTCGGGATATATGGGGTCTGGTCACTATAGTGACAATAAAATATAACTTGTTTTGAGATTAGGGGCTTCTCTCTCTCTCTCTCTATTTATTTTAGAACATGTAGGCTTTAGTTTTCTTATAATATTAAATATTATATCCTTATAGAACCCCTGATGAAATTTTATTTAAAATTATTGGTGTAATTAGTGTGTTTATAATTTTTTATATACTCTCCTTCCTGATTTTCAAGGAACAGTGCATAATTGATGTGAAATTATAATTTTTTAATATTAAATATAATTTGTAAGAATTGTTTTAATTATTCAAGATTCAATTCATTTCATTATTCTATTCACAAATCCACCATAACATATCAAATTTTTTGGTTATTAATTTATAGGGTTCCTAATTCCAATGGTCAAAAATAATCTAATTGGTTCATTTAATAATTAGGCCATCTAAATTCCCATATGGACCACACAATAATGCATTCAGAATCTATGTAGAAAAATAGACTCTCCATTATGATTTATTTATATTCACAATATAGAGTCCCAAATTTCAGGAAACATTATAATATATTTTAGGATATCCATCCATATATTTGAAAAAAATTTATATCACATGTAAACCAATAGGTGGCCTAATTTATAGATAATATCTAGCCAAAAATTCTATCTGGGAATTGAAGAAAACCAAAAAATTATGACCTTTATCCCAATCCAATTTTTTAAAAGATCTGAAATTTTATGTCTTGAAATTAATGAGATAGAATCATATATTTTTTGATGAAATGGTTTCAAAATGAAGAAATATTCCTAGTTTAAAACCCATCACATCCTGACCATGGAAAATCCTAGAGAAATCTAGATTGTAAAACATTGTTTATGAATAAATATATAATATAGGCAACCTATGTCCATTGGACACAAAATTTTTAAGGTTTAATTTAAACACTCATATTTATAAATTTAAAGTAGAATATTTCTCGATATTATTGATTATAAGTGATCAAATGGTGTCACACCATGAGGGTATGTTTTGGAAGGAATATAGTATGCCACCTTATTCTATAAATGCACTCCTGAATTATTCAGAAAAGAGGTTTTCACTTCATAATTTAAGGATGATAATTAGCATTACCATAGCCTTATAAAAGGCTTAGGTGACTTTCTATATTTCTGCTTCAACAAGATAATCATCTCCTTTACTTTAAATTTTGAATTTTTTTTACTTTTTTTCAATTTTGATTTTGTACATTTCAATATTATTTCATTTGATTTTTAACAAATGATTCATCTTTATGATACATTATACTCATCCACCATAAATTTTGTGATATTATTAATCATAAAATTGTTTACATTATATTCAATACCATTAAATATCTACACATTATCATTCAATCCAAAGTGTTTTTTTAACTCTCATCACCATTGCGATTTGTTTAGTTCAAAAATCATCACAAGACCGATTTTTTTAGTTTTAAACCCCTTCAATATAAATCAAAAACCATATTATTGACCATCTCAGTTGATGAATAAATCAGCCATTGGGTTGGGTCAAAATCTGTGGATGTCATGTGATTGAGAGATTTTGGATATCGAATATTCATCAGGTTATCGTTTTCTATGTTAAAATGTAAAATTTCCTTGATTAATGAAATTACTGAGTTATCATGTGTATTCTATTGATTAATGGAAGAGTAAATACACTTCCATAAACAATTATTAAATGATATCATTACTATAGAGGATACTTGGAATAAAGCCTCAAAAATTGGGAATTTTGATAAAAATCATATTGTGAATAGGGTGTTAATTTAATGCAATATATCAAAATTCTAAAGTATTTCATTATCATTAATACATATTAATTAACTCAACCCAATTATCATTATATTTTTAAATTAAATTCATCAATCAATCATTTAAAATTAGCTCTACAAACACCCATCAACAAATTTCAAATACACAATAAACAACAGTTAACTATAAAATATAGGCCCATCATTGTAGATTGGACCGAAGTGGTAGTAAACACATTATAAAAGTGAACTAGAAAATATAATGGGCCATATGTTACAATATTTAATGACTTGAACTTTTATAAATAAAATACTCTTTTTGACTAAATTAAATGCCCTATTTGTATTAATGTAACTAAAAAGACATGCATTATATGGTTTTATAATATCCTATCAAATTTTAAAGAAAATTAAATAATATAACCATTGATAATATAGATACTAAACAATGATTATAAGATTACTATAAATATTTGGTTTCGATAAATCCAATTGACTTAGACAAAGGAAGTATTGAACTCAACAAATAGGATTGTACCCTATGAGTCCCATTTATCAATGCTTATGAGGGTGATAGAATCACTAGGATTATCCCTTGACCAATGCAAATATGATATAAAATAACTAAAGCATGAGAGATACCGTTTACCGGAAATGTTCAAGCTCATCCAGATCAGGACCCAAACCATATACACCAAACCACCCCCTAAAAATGTCACCATTGTGAACGATAGCCTTATGAACTTTACTGTTGTAATACAGGGATATATATCAATACCCTAATAATATTATGATTTGTGTTGTATTTTTAATATAATAATGAATATTTTAACTTCATTTTGTTTTTACTTTATAAATGATTTATATTTTGATATGATGAATCAAGAACTGTATTTTTGTGTAATATATAATTTCAATTAAGTCATACCTTTTTAATTAGTTCATGAATTTCGAAAATAAATTATTTTTTAATATAATAATATAATTTAACAATTTTTATAAAATAAAATTTATAGTGAATAATTTTTAGAAAGTATATTTTATTTTTGGATTCAATATTTAAAAATTATTCAATTGTTTATTTTTCATAATTTACTGATATAATCAAATTTTCAAATAAAAATTAAATATGTAACAAAAATATAGTGTCTATTATGACATCATAATGACTCAAAAGTGATTTAATAAATGCTTTAAATTGTGTCCTCATACAAATATATTTTTACCCTTTAAAATAATTTCATTTTGAGGTTATTTTAATTTTTTTAAAGACATTATGAATCCTCTAACACTTATATTTTATTTTATAGTTTTAAAATCATATATTATTTAACATGACCCACATTCATTTCACTAATTTTTATGAGTTCATCTCTTTTACATATAAAATAAATTGAACTAATTTATTTGTTAGAATCCAAGGTCAACAACATTGGGATGTTTTGTGGTTTTTATTTCATTATTATATAAATTCAAAAATATATGTTCAAGAAATAACATATGACTCCCCTATGTTTTCCTATATAAACCCACACAGGTTCCCATTCCTCCTCATTCAAAACATTTTAGAAAATAATTATTCTTAACTCCCATATCTATATTATTCTTATGGTTACCCTATGATCTCAATAATCGCCTCTTATACTATTTGAATCACCCTATCAAGGTTAGTGATCCTTTCCAAATATTATTTATTCAAGAATATTCTTTCCGTTATGACATTTATTTCCAATTTTAATGTTGGGAGCTTTTTTACACATTCATATTACTATCTATTTGATTTAAAGATAACAATATACCACTCTTATCTCTCAATAAATCATTTAATGAATCTTTATGTACTGTCGTCATGCTAAAAAAATTTCATTGTGATTTTATAATCTAAATGATTACATTGTGAATATCCACCTCTATTTCCACTAAAGGGAATTAAACTATATTTACCTTGACTTCATTAATCATGTAATTCTATTTTTATAACCCACACACTTTGATATTGTGTTTAAAATCCATGAAATAAATCATCCCGTTATCAAATTTATTTGTAATCCTTTTTGTAGCCCCCACCCAGTTTCAAGTAAATAACCCTTTTTATGCTTTATAAGTATGTAATGATTATGGGTGATGTTTGGGAGAGTTTGGAGAACGTTTTTTGGTTTTTGGGATTTTATATAGGTGATTTTTAATTCTTGGTTGATGCATAGTTTGGTAAAAACATGTAACACATGGAGGACACCATGCAAAGTGACATAAGGGAAAATGTGTTGGTGCATAGGCAAGGAGAAACCATATTCTCTGAAACATTGGCTTTGGAATTTTGAGATAGTGGTTTCATTATAGATGGATCATGGTTTAGAAACCATGTTATACCACCATGTGAGGTCTATTGTTGAGGTTATGTCTAACACAGAGTCAGCACATGGTTTTCCTAGTCATGTGACTAACCGTGCACATGTTTAAAGTGATATCCTAAAATTATGTATCACAAATGATCTTATGGATAATTACCTTGTATATCCTTTTATGTGTCCCTAATTTCATAATCTATCATCCCAAAGGTTATGTCATATTCTCCCATGTATCTGATGATTCTATGAAGGACACTCTTGGTGTTTTGAAGCCAGATTCACACTGTATGTGATCATTCTTAATGGGTTTTCTTATATCAACTTCTTTGTCTATCTCATTTTCATTTATAGATAATTTTTTTGATATATACATATATATATATATATATATATATGTGATATTTTATTCCAAATATGATTATATTTGTATTTTTTATGGTATTAATGATATCTAAGGAATCTTTTTAGAGATTCAACCAAATTACGTTGTCTTATATGTGTCGTTATTTGTTTTCTCTATAAAATGAGAGGTAGGTGGCTTAAATCATTAATCGTATTTCTAAAACTTATTGAATTTATTCCAAATTGTTTATTTTCCCTTGAAACTAATTATGAATTTTTTATTCATTGATTATTGAGAACACTCTTGAGGGAAATTTTGTGGAATCATTGAATTTGTGTGGTTTTGTAGAAAGTACTTTGGTTCTTGATTTTAAAATGTTAACAATAAAATATGGATTTTCTATAATTATGTAACATGGATTAATTAGAATATATTAAATAATAGGATAGTTTTGATGAAAATAATGTGAGTTTTCTTTTTTAATCATTTTGTTTTGAGGTTTTCAATACAAGAATTGTTTAGTTTAAATGGTTGAAATGGTTGTTTTGGAAGGGGATTTTGGCATAATGGTTAAATATGTATAGGTGGATTCGGGATGGATAAGGGTAAGGAGTATCCCCCATCATTAGTGGGATGGATAAGGGTTAGGGATATCCCCCATAAAATCTATTCATTAAGTGACAGCTTAGAGAATGTTTGGAACACCACTCATGAATATATGGAGGTCCAGGATTTCATGCATGGTTAGATGTGTGGATACGTAGAAAGGAATAAATTATTAAAAAATATAAAATGTGAAATTCTTTAAATTATTTATTGTTTTGTGACATTGGGAAAATATATTTTGTTGGAAATTGTTTTTTATAGCACGTTGTTTATATTTTGATATAAACTCTCTTTGAATTTTTACTATATAAAATGATTTATATAACTGTGATAAATTGTTCTATCCTTATGGAGTGAGTATGGAAGTAATTAAGGAAAATATATTCAGTTTAATTACAAACCATTTCTTTAAAACTCTGGATATTTTTCATATATTTTTTACCAAGACATGGGAAATATTAAAGTAAAACACATCATTAGTTTTATGTCGTGATACCTATGTTGTTAGTGAAGTTAGAGCATGGATCATTTGGAGATTTAGAGTTTATATCCATCTTGGAGTTTTGATAGTTTTGTCTTATGATATTTACTTGTTTTTTATAGTCTACTGATATGGTACTCATTGGTTGGTTCTGATATAAATTAAATGGTTGAGTTGTCTTTCATTTATATCATGCATCATGTAGTGTTTTATTATATATGGTATGTTGGTTGGTTGTTTTATTTGAAAATGGAAAATCATCCCCCACTTATATTAAATACCTTCAACATTTATTTCCAGCCTTTGGAATCTTTGTTATGTCTCTTGAGTCCATATATTATCCTCATGCCTTCTAAAGACAATGAAGAATATGAGGGATACCACAAGTGATATAATCTTGGTCCTTCCAAATATCATTTTGAAACAAGGGGTATTTTACATAGTATTGGTTGTTAGTCTTGGAGTTGAAATTTAGTCTTGTCTATTCTATGAGTTCAGATCATATAAATGATTATAATTTCTAGTACATGATATATAGTGCAAAAAAAGACAAATATAACCTTTTTATACTAAAATATACGTTTCCAAGGAGGTGGGTACATTAGTTTTTTTGAAGATACATATAGGGTTTTAAATCCCATTTTTGTGGGTTTAGCAAATGAGATAAGCCTGACATGCATTAGAAAAATTACTTTCTTCTAAGACATTATATTTCATTTCTATTAATGATACATGATTTGGTGAAATGTGTTGAATTTTGAAAATATTGAAATTGTTTTCAAATGAAATATTTTGAAAATAATTATGATTGTGGAATATTGAAAACAATTGCTTTTCAAAAAAAGCTACAATTTTCCAAGTGTGGTTGAACCTGGAAAACATTGAGTTTCTAAATCATTATTGGGATATAATGATGTGATAGAATTTTATATGTCAATCCTTTAGTTTCAAGATAGTGGGAATTTTGGTGTATGATTTTTGTTTAGAAAAGGAACCTGATAGGCATCGTAGAAACCAATCGAATCAACCAGTGGAGAATATTGTTGACCTTAAACCACTAGTGAACCGAAATCTATTTTAGAGTATTATCCAGGCAGTTCAGGTTGTAGACACATGGATTTGGAGGTATGATCCAAGGAAAGTGGATGATTATAACTAGTTATAGAAGTAAAATCCACCCATCATTAGGGGTAATTTAGAACCAAAAAAGAAAGAGGTGTGGCGAAATAGGATGAATTGTATCTTTGATTTCATCAGTACACCAATACAGTTGTATATAAAACTAGTAATGTATATACTGAAGAATCATGTACACCAATGATGGTAACTAGATGTATAGGCTAAAGTGGGCATAGGAATTGGTTGGGAGGATTTTGAAAAATTTCTCCACTAACAATTATATCCTCACACATTAAAAATTAAGAAAAAGACAGACTTTTTCTTCTTGAAGTATGAAATTTATTCTATTATAGATTATATGGATAAATTCATGAATTTAGTATTTTTATACCCATGGTTATGTCTAGTGAATCCTTGAAGGCACACATCTTTTAATTGGGGCTGAGGCAGGATATTTTCTCAATGATTAATGTGATTTTTATTTCATTCTATACAAAGAGGGTGAATAGAGTGACAGTGGCTGAATGAGACATATCTGGTGTGACAATAGGAGGATGCTTTCTAATACCCCTAAAAAATTGTGGAAACTATAATATTGGGAGGAATCAGAAGAGGGACACCTATTTCTAAGGTGGGAGTATGAATCAAAATCAAATAGCTAGATCAGTGTATCTTCCTCAAAAACCAAAGAGGGTTCGTAGTTGTTTTCAATGTGGTTTGTTTGACCACATGAAGAGGAAGTGTATGACAACACCGAGATCATTCCATACTTATAATCATATTGGGAACCATCTACATTATTATCATAATTCTACATGGTTGGGTGTTAATTGCACTTTTTATGTGTCGTAGGAGACATATGCTTCGATGGGATGAGTGATCTAGAATACCTATTCTCAGTAGAACAGAGCTCTCCTTGGTGATTCCAAGAATAAAATGACTCCACATAAAGGGAAATCTCCACAGGGAAATAAGGAACAATGTATAGAGAGAAATATATTATATGGATCTGATCCAGTGATTGGGGATGATCATCTGAGACCATCTATGCTGAGAGATATAATTCTTTGTAATTCCACCCTTACACAATATTTGTTTAATATAAGTGCATATCATTCTCTTATTTCTTATCATTATATTAATTTGGTATGTTTGAAAGTTGTGATGATTCATTCTATGATAAAATTTTAAACTCCTCATGGGAAAAGAGAATGTTGAGCCCTTATATGTAAATCATGTTCTATAACATTCAACAGAGATAATATACTGTGGGATTTCTCTATGATAGAAATGTACATATATGATATTATCCTAGGTGTGGACTGGATGACAATGTACAAGGCACACAATGACTTTTATCGAGGAATAGTTAGTTTTCGGACTGAATATTCCCATGATAATCTCCTTATAAAAGGATAGGATGTAAAGATAGGTGAAATAGACTTGTTTGTACTATCAGATGAAATGATCAATTACTAGTTAGTAGCATTGAAATTTTCATCAATGGATGAGGCCAAGAATATAACTTTTCCAGCATTCATGGAATAGTTCTTATATTTTTTTCCTAATAATTTTACATGGTTTTAGCCTATATGTGAAGTGGGTTTTACGATAAATCTCTTTTCGGGGACGAATTGTATCTCACTTTTGTATTATATAATGGGACCAACTAGATTAAGGGAATTGAATGTGCATTTTGAAGAACTAGAAATAAAGGAATTCATTCGACCAAGACAGTCTTTGTGAGAAGCACCGATCTTGTTTATGAAAAAGGAGGAAGAAACTCTTTGGCTTTATGTGGATTATTGCATGTTTAACCATGTTATGATAAAAAATCGGTATCCACTTCTACACATTGATGATCTATTCAATCAATTTAGGGCAGATCAATGATTATCAAAGATTGAATTGTGAAGAGGATATCACTAATTTGGAGTTTGAAAGGAGAATATTATGGCAATAGATTTTAGAAGAAGATATGTGAATTATTAATATATGATAATGGCTTTAAAAATTCTCCATTAGTAATTATAGAATTGATGAATCATATATTTTAGTGATACCTATATTCCTTTTTGGTGGTGTTTGTGGATGACATATTGGTGTATTCAAAGAGAAGGAATGAGTATGGGAAACACTTGGGAACATTTTTTAGAATATTTAGAGTCCAAATTTTAAATGAATAATTATCAATTTGTGATTTTTGGATATAAGTGGTATAGTCTCTTGACCATGTAATTTCATAAAGAGGATTTTTAGAGGATGCTGAGAATATAGAAGCTGTTATCTCATGGAAACCACAAAAATAATTTCATTGATAAATGGAGGTTTCTTGGTCTCCATGGTTAATAACGATGATTTTCTCTTGAATTATGATGACTATATTCACAAATGATAGATTTGAAAAAGAAAAATGTTCTATTTCAATGGTTATATAAATGTCAATAATATTTTCACGAGTTGAAATTTTTTCCTTAGATCAGCACCAATCATGATTTTTTCAAAACCATGAAAATGTTACCTAGTGTAGTGATGCTTCAGTATCTGGGTTGGGATGTGTCATCCTAAAAAGAGATCATGTTTTTTCATATAGATTAATGAATTTGGTAGATCATGAAAAGAACTACGCAAAAAATAATTTGGAGTTCGGTTTAATATTCCATGATTTGAAGACTTGGGGTCATTGTATCATTGATGATAAATTTATTATGTTCATGTATCATATGATCTGGAAACATATTTTATCACAGTGGGATTTAAGGATGAGACTAATAATATTGATGGAATATCTAAAAATGTTAATATATGACTTAATCTATGCACTGTGTAAGGTCAATTCAATGGTATATACATTAAGAAGAAATTTGCATTATCAGTTGAAAAAAGAAGCTTCATATGAGTGGTTGTTGATATCTGTCCTACAAGACATGGATGTGGAATGTGAAGACTGAGGTGATGTTAGATTTTAATTCTTAATTTTGGTGGTTCATAATTTTTTAATTATGGTCAAAGAGTCACATACATCAAATTTAGAATGTGTTATGATGATTTCAGAACTCACTGATGGGGAGACCATTGTGGGATAGAAGCTGGAAGAGATTTTAATGATGTGGTTCAAAAATTGGATGGTTGTACCTTTTCATTGTTAGGAAAAACTTAATAATGTTAACCACCCAAAAATATAGGTTGTTAATCATTCAACAGAAAATATTTATTGGTAATTTAAATAACATTTTCTATGGATCATCATGAAAAGGAAGGTTTCTTAGTTTATCTCAAAATGATTAACTTGTCAGCATGTTAAAGAATAGAATTAATTAATAGTAGGTATATTGGAGTATTTACCAATTACATACATGAAATAAGAGTAGATAGCTATAGATTTTGTAATTGGTATCAAAATAATGGTTCATAAACATGATTCCATATGGATGATAGTGGATCATCTCACAAAGTGAGACCATGTAATCCCTATTCTGGAATCTCATATGGTTGAAGAATTTAAAAAATACACATCTGAGAAGTCGAAAAGTGGAATAGAATACTAGTTTCAATATTCTTATATAGTGACCTAAGGATTAGGTATCATTTATGAAAATACTTAAAGAAATCCCTTGGGACACAATTGACAATCAGTATAGGGTATCATCCTCAGATAGATAGGAAATCTAGAAGGAAGATAAAAACATTTGATGACATGGTGTAAGATTGTGTAATTTATTTTAGTGGCTTATGGGAAGAGAATGAGTCATTGGTGGATTTTTCCTATAAAAACAGTTACTAGGCCTTGATTCATACAGATCCTTTTGACGTATTTTAGGCGCATCCTTTCCTTTCTCCAATTTTTGGGTTGAAATAGGCGAGACATCACAAGTTCGGTCGAACATTATGAATGAAACAATATAGAGGATTCTGTTGATCAAGAAAAGTATAGATATGTAATATATTAATAAGAAATCATATACAAATCATCTTTGATGGTCATTTACATTTGAGCTGAGTGATCTTGTGTTCTTGAGAATCAATCCAAGGCTTAGGCATTGTCATTTACGGTAGAAGGGAATATTATCTCCTCAATATATAGGCCCTTTTGAGATAATTGAATGATTTGGCGAGGTGTCATATCGGTTGGAATATACACCACAGTTTAGTGAAATGCCTAATGTGTTTCACGTATCTCAGTTGGAAGAGTATCATCAAAATCATGAACATGTGATTATATGGGATCATGTTGACATATAAGTGGATTTTGTTATTAGTGCACATGAAATTACAAATTGTTGAATCACAACATCATGTCTTTATGTGAAACAACATTGTTCTAGTGCATGTTTTGTGGAAACATGGCTATTTTTTAGATGAAACGTGGGAATGGGAGAACAAAATGATTGAAAAATGGTTGGAACTATATCATGGAATCAATGTTTTTCTATGTTCCTATGAAGGAAATTCCAATGGTGGGGAAAATATAGAACCCTTGTTTCTTGTAATTAACCCTTATTTTATTCTTTTTAAGTATGTAATGTTTATGGGTGATGTTTCAGAGAGGTTTTGGAAATTTTGGAGTATTTTTGTTGATTATCTATTGGTGCATGGTTGTTACATGTTTTGGGAGAACTATGAGACATTTTTAGGAAAATGTGCATAGTGAGATGGTGAAAAAGGTATGGCAGATGAGTGGTACACGGTTTTCCAAAACTGTGCATCCACTAAGGATAAATCTTGTCCTTTGAAATAATGGATTTGGATTTATTTAGATAGTTTCTTTAGCCTAGTTGGAACACATTTTAGAATCTACGTAATAAAAAATTGTGAGGTCCATTTTTGAGGAAGTAGCTAATGTGATTTACCACATAGTCTTCCTATCTATAAGACTATCCATACGGGGGTTAAATGTGAGATCCTTAAATTTTGGGCCCCATATGTTTTGACCTCTAAGGCCTTTTTTTCTCATATGTGGCCCTAACTTCAGATTCTATCCTCTGAAAGGTTGAGGTTTCTTAAAAAATCAATCTAGAGATGATGTGAAAGATTATCATGGTTATTTAAAGACAAATTCTCATGGTATATGATTGTTCTTGGTTGTTCTTGATCAATTTTATTAGATCTACTACTCAATATTTCATAGTTTCTTAGATCTAAAACTATTGTGGATAGATATAACATAGTGGTTGAAAAATGTAAATATATTTTACTTTTTTATTAATAAGAGGAGATAAGTAAGGTGGGGTTTTGGAGATTCTATACTATTTCATTGGTGTTTAAGTGTAATTTTTTCATTTTTTCTATAAAATAAAAGGTAATTGGTTCACTCTTGAATCCTATTTCTAAAACCAATTGGACTACTTTCAAACTGGTCAATTTTTCTTCATATTGATTCTGAATTTACTATTAATTTATTGTTGAAAACCCTCTTGAGTGTTGGTTTGTGGAATAATGGAATATTCATGTTTTTGTAGAAAATAAATTTGGTTTATGATTTTTAAAAATGTGATTTTAAAATATATATTTTCCATAATTATGGTAAAAGGATTAGCTATAATATTTTCAATAAAAGTATAGTTTTATTGAAATGAATGGGAATGTTTGTTTAGAATTGGTTTTTCAGAAGGTTTTCAAAAAAAGAATGGTTTTATTAAAATGTTTGAAATGGTTGTTTCAATATTGGATATTGGAAAAATGGTTGTGTGTGTTCTTGTACATTCAGTATTGATAAGGATAAAGAGTCTCACCCATAACAAGTGGTATGGATAAGTATTAGGGATCTCCCCCCCCCAAAGATGTTCACTAAGTGATGGCATAGTGAAAGGATGTCTCACCACTCGTGAGTATTGGGAGGTCCAGGTTTTCATGCATTTTTTGATGTGAGGATATGTGGATAGGAATAAATTATACCAAAATCAAATTTTCAAATGGTTTTAGAGAATTGATATATTTCTTACATTGGGATAATATATTGTTTTTTGAAATTGTATTCTTATAGATTTTTTTTTATATTTTGATATAAACTATCTTAGAAAATTCATTATATAAATTGTTTTAAATAAATTTCTTAACATGTTATATCATAGTTGTGTGAGTAGGGAAGTCATTGTGGGAAAATATACTAAGTTTCATTACTCACCATTGCTTTGGTACTTTGTTGATTTTGTAAGTGTATTTTATTAGGGCATTATAAAATTTAAAGTGTCACACATATTAATTTGTACTTTATGATACATGGTCTATCTGTGGAGTTGGAGTATGGAACATGTGGAGCTTTGGGGTTTTTGGTCATCATTGAATTTTGATAGATTTTTTTCCAATGTTTTCTGAGATGTTTTATATTCTTTTGTTGTCGTAATATTTGGTTGGTTTTGGAATAAATGAAATGGTTGAGTTGTCTTTCATTGATATCATGAATAATGAAGTGGTTTATTAGTTATGGTATGTTGGTTTTTTATTTTATTTTCTAAGGGAAAATAGTCCTCTATATATATTGAATCCCTTTGGAATTTATTAACATCCATTGACATCTTGGGGATATTTCTTAAGATGAATTATCATCCTACCATCTTATCAATCCAATGAGGAAAAAGGGGGATGTTACACATATTCTGGTACGTGATATAAAAATTACTGGTGCTCCATTAATTATATAGTTCTCCTTGAATTGGGTATTGTTTTAGTGACATGAGATATCATGTGTGGTATTGGGGAGTGAAACTAATCCATTTTGGGACTTCATACACTGTTTTATGACAACTTGGTGGTTAGTTTTGATTCATGTTTATGATTTCATGTTCATGGTTTTTTCCACTTCACAATGGTTCTTTTATGTTATCATGCTATATCATTCCATTTTTTCATGTTTATGTTATTTAGCAATTTTAAATACCATTGAAGTTACTATTTTTTAAGATGTAATATTTTATTCATGATATGCCATGTTTATTCCCTTACTTGTATTTATACCTCAACCCTTTATTATATATTTCCTCGGGTTATCCCATGTAGGTTTTTGGCTGATGGAATAGTATGTTCATATTAAGGATTTGTTCAATAATACTGATATACGAATAGTTTTTATGTTGAAATTTAATTTACCAAATCACCCAAAGACACTAAAACTATCCATCTTCTCGGTTCTAATATGTGTGTTCTTATTTAATAAATCACGAATTAATTTATAATAAATACATGGGGTTTTATAGTTTGAATCTGAGGAATATATAGTTATTTTAGTTATTTGGATTAGATAATTTGAAAAAAATCCTTAGGTATAATGGAAAACATAAGTATAAACTCCTTAGTTTTTCTAAAGAATAGAGAATGTGTTTTCTGTTAAAATAAATCCCTATCTGGATACTACAAATGGATATGTATCTATAACAGATATACACAAGGGGAAAAACATAAATCACGATATTAAGCTAGAGTAAACCCATTAATAGTTCACAAAAAAGGCCTTGAAAAATGAAGTTTTTATTCTCCCAGAGGATATGCATTAGTAAATTCACAAGCACATCACAAAACATTATTAAGGGAACAAAAAATGTAAATAATAATATTTTCTAGAAAATAGACCATAGATAACATAGACTGATTCCTATAAATTCATAAGTTAAGGAAAAAAAATTCATTTATAAATTAATTATTAAATGTTATTGGATTAAATATTATGTGTTTAATTGTTTAAAATAACTTATCCCTGCTTTTTCTATTTTTCTAGACAATGGTCTAAAATAGAATGAATTGAGTAAAAAATGTGAAGGGAAATGTGATGACTACCCAAATGAGAAACAAAAACTAATGGGAGAAGAAATAATGATGTTTTTGATAATACTCTCTCAGTTGTCTCAATTTCTAAATTGAAACAAAAATTGAGTTCCCTAAGAATGAATAAGACAAAATTGATACCGTTATGTAAAAATGGAATCATATTTTAAATAGATAATTTGATCCATAAACCACTAATAATTGCATCATATTTATTGGGAATATCTTCTTCATCCTTAAATGTTTTGACAAGGTGGGGTTATAATAAATGTTTATCATATGTATGGTAAAGATGGTCAGTTGGGGACATTGATCAATAATACCAATCTAGGGTAAGAGATCGAACTGATGGGATCTAATGCATAGTAGAAAATATTTTGTTGATAAATATTTTCCTCGTAATCTCTAACATAAAATAGAGTGGTATTTACATACCCTGAAGAAGAAATATTATGAATCCATTAGGTCTAAGGAGGATAAATTTACATATCTTTCACAATACACCACTATAATTATCAGTACATCAAGATGTAATGTTGACCACTTATTTACTTGGTGAAAAATGAGTTTATGATATTCCTTGGAAATATGAGATAATGAAAGTAAAGGGAAATATTCCTCAAGGTCCCTCAATAGTGAAATGGAGATAAGAAAATTTAAATAGTATTTTGTAGATAATAAGTTGAAAATAGAGTTTAATTATAGTAGTGTAATGAAGAAATCAGTCTATGGGTAGATTATCCAATATCTCAATTGTAATGAGTGCGGAAAGAAGAACACTAAAAACACCCTGAAGAGGATGAGGAGATGCATTTGGCATGGGATGTATGGGAACCTTGGAAGTTATTTACAATTAGAGAAAACCACCAATGTAATAAAAGGGAGAAATGGTCTAGTAAACCCTTATCTTATTTTCCAATGATTCTACTATATGGAATATGGTAACATAAAAAACCAATGCACCTTGACAAGGGTGGTTAGAGAAAATTACTACCAATTACCACAAAGTTATCAAGGGTGTGATCAATCCATTAAAACACCAATTTAGATCCTAAAATGAAGTGGTGAGAGGTATTCTTTTTATTAATTCAAAAAATGGGATCTTATGTTATAATTATGGTAATAAAAATTCCTTCGTATCAAACATGTTTAGATGAAATATTCAAATACACCACAGATCATTGAAGTATATCTATTAGGTAAAATGGAAAATGGGGAAATTAATGCATCCCAAGTATATAACTCATCCACTATAAAAATTTGTGTGATGAACTTCTCAAATAAAATTTTAAAAGTCCATTTAGTGAAATTTTATGAAATTATATCTAGGTATTGGATTTCCATACTTAGATGTAAAACAAATTTCCTTGAGTAGGAAATCACTCTTCATATCGCAAATCATCTTCTAATTCTATATAAGTTCATGGAAGATAATGCATCTTATTTATCACAAAAATATCAATCCTGGATATTATTTCCCAATGAGAAATAATATCTAGCTCAAATGATTGAGTCTAAGGAAAGTATAATCCTTAAATACATTCTCAATGTGAATGAATATATTTAAGTGTTGCCAACGTAATTTCACGGTGTTCCTCTTAATTTAAAGGAAATTTTTTTAATAAATATTATACATAGGTATTTGGAAATATCCAGAACTCTATATGGAATGGTTATTGTGGAATTTAAGGAGCTAAAGAAATAGATTTTAGATAATCTGGATAAAGATTCACACACCCATGTTCTTCACAATGAGGTGAACTATTAATCTTTGTTAAGAAGAATGATTGGTCAATATACCATTCAATTGATTCTCATGAGCCCAAAAATAACATGATAAAGAATATGCAACCATTGACATGGATTGATTACTTGTTCGATCAGCTATGTGGTGCCCAATACATTTCCATGATGGATCATCAATCATGGTTTTAATAATTAATGGTGGATAAGGAGGAAATCACCAAGACAGATTTTCTTTCATGGTACGAGTACTATGTGTTTGTAGTGATACCATTAAAACTCACTAATTCCCTAAAAATATTTATATAATTGATGAATAAAGTCTTTAGAGATCACGTTCAAAAATTTATGTTAGTCATTTTGGATGATATTATAATATACTCAATAAGAATTTCGAATCACGGGGATCATTTTAGTACTATGATAATGACTATAGGTAAGAAGAAACATAATGTAAATTATTGAAAATGTGAGTTATAGTTGAAGAAATATTCATAACTGAGGCACATTATCATAAAAAATTATATATTTGTGGACCAATTAAAGAGATAGGAAATTGATGGATGGAAAAAACCAACCACTATGACAGAAATCCATAGTTCCCTTAGATTATCAACATACTACCATTGATTTGTGAGGAATTTATCAAAATTATTGAACCCTAAAACTAATAAAATTGAAAATTGATTGATGTTTGTTCAGAATAATGAATGGGATAAGAGTATCAAGGATTTTACAAATGGCTTATAAATACCCATGTAGATACTCTACCTGCAAGGAAAGAACATTTTGGGGTATATTGTGATTCTTAAAAGAAGTGTTTAGTATATGTACAAATTTATAATGATAAATTTGTATATCATTCCTCAATTGTATTTAATGTTCTTGAAAATAACTACCCAACACATTATCTAGAGTTTTCCCCTGTAATATTCACATTGAAAATCCGACAGCATCATCACTTTTGGGGGGGGAGTGTGAAATATATACAGATCATAAGAATATCAACTATATATTAGAATAGTGATAGAAAACATGTTTAGAGATGATTAAGGACTATTACTACACAATCCACTAAAATCCTTTGATAGAAAATAATGTCTCATATGATCTATGTAGAACGGTTCAAAAAAAATTTCATTGAAGAGAATTGAGAAGGATCTGATCTTATTAGGATTTAAAAGGATGGACATGGGAATCATAATTGAAGGAACAACAACAATCCATTAAAAAATTATTTAATAACCATCCATTTTTGGGGTGATAAAAGATTTTAAAATAGATGGTTTGGAGATTAAAAAAAATTGAAATAGGAAAAGTGAAATCTTTATATATCAAAAAATAATGTAGAAGGAGTTGTATGATTTGGGACATGACTATTTATACAAAAAAATCCTATGTTATAGAAGGTGATATTTGATGATGCACATATCTTGACCTTCTAAATATATATAGGGAGAACAAAGATATATCAGGATATTTGATATAACTATTGGTGTGACTATATTAACACAATGATCCAGAAATATACATCATGGTGTCTATATGTCAGTAAGGGAATTCTTGAAGGTAAAAATAAAGGAGATGATGAAACTATTACCCATACCTATATGGATATGGGAAAAAATAACAATGTACTTTATCACTAGAATTTTGAATAAATCAATACAAAATAATTCTATATGTGTTATCGTGGATCTTCTTAACAAGATTGACCACATCATCGAACTTTGAGGGGACTTATCACTCAATCAACTTGTAATGATATACATTAGTGAAGTTGTGTGGTTTCATCAAACACCAATATAAATTATATAGGATTGATATTATAGATTTACCTCCAAGTTATGGTAGACTCTCTAATATTATGTAAATATTTAATTGACCTTCAATATGACTTATCACTAAAAAACTGATCGTTTATCAGAGTGGACAATCTTGACACTTGAGGATATATTGAGAACAAGATCAATGAACATAAAAGTATTTTTGTATTGACATATTCCTATGTTTATGTTCTTATACAATAATAATTTCCACTAAATAATCCAAATGTCTCCCTATTAACCCCTTTATGGGAACCATTGCATAAAACACTCATGTGGGGTTGTAGCTTCTGAATGAAATCTAATGGGTCTTGAAATGGTTGAGGAAATAGTGGAAAAGGGCAAGACCATTCCGCTTTGCATTATGGTTAATCAGAGTCAATGGAAGATATATGTCTAAAATCAACAATGAGGTTGAGAGTTTGAGGTTATTGATAACGAATTATTCAGTATTATCTTTATTGAAGAACCTCATGAGAGTTTTTAAGAAGGTAATGCTTTTTCAATGATACATTGTTCCCTTTAATAGTAGTGATCACATTTGAGTGGTGTTATATCGATTAACACTCCCACATGACCTATTCTAAGTACATGATGTAAAACATGTATCCCCTATGAGGAAGTACATACCATCCACATTACATGTTTCGAACCTATAGGTGGTATCGTTGGAGAATGATCATTCATCTGAGGAGTATTCGACGGAGATCATAGAATATAGAGATAAATTTCTACAAAATAAAATAATTTATTTGGACATTATTTTATAAGGAATACACATGTCTGAATATGTGATGTGGGATCTAGAGGAGGTGATGAAACTAAATTACCCCCATTTATTTTAGTGTGTGAAATGAAAATATATATTTAATTTTTTAAGGGCGGATGATTTTAATGAAACAAAAGTTTATAAATAAATTTACATTATTTTATTAAATTAAATTCGATATTATATATTTTGGTTATAGAAACAATATGAAAATAATTTTATTTATTATATAATTTCATATTTAGAATAATTTTAATCATAATAACCATTGTTAATATAGTCATTGAATAGTTATCACGTGACTCGTATAAATATGTGGCATTGAAAAATCCAATTGAAAAAGAAAAAGGAAGTGATGGAATCGACCAATAAGATCAAAGCTAATGAATCCCACATATCAAAGATTCTGAGGGAGATAATATTATAGAGATTTGAGCTTTAACAATCCCAATATGAGATCAAATTACCAAATAATAATGGAATACCTTTATTGGAATTGTTTAATATAATCAAGATCATAACCCAAACAATGTACGCTGAACCACCCCATTAAAATCAAACAATCACACACCTTACCCTTAGAGATTTTGCTGGTGCAATAACGGTCTACATATCAATACCCTGATAATAAGAAGTTATATAATATATATCCAATATAATTATTATTATATTTCTTTCTGATTGTTTTTACTATATAAAATATATTTATTTTGATATGATAAAACCCAAATTGTAATTTTTGTAATATACAATTTCAATTATTACATTCAATTTTTTTTTCTGAATTCATGAATTTTAAAAGTATAATATATTTTAATAAAACAATGAAATTCGAAATGTTTTATTAAATATAAATTATAACTAAAAAATTTTATGTCAAATTTAATACTTTTACAAGTGTTCTAAAACTATTATTATCCAAAAAATCAATAATTATCATTAAATGTTGATTCATTTTGAAAATTAAAAATTAAAATTTTATGAAAATTATTTTGATAAAGTAATTTTTTTTTTCAATTAATACATCGAAATTATGAAATAATGAATTTTTCAGAATTTTTTAAGAAAGTAGAATTTTTAGGTAGAAATTAAATACTATATATATATAGTGTGTATTATGACATCATAACAACCCGAAAGTGATTAAATAAATAATAATAATTTTATAAAAGGAAAAATATATGTTTATGCATTAAACTAATGTAACTGTTAGGCTACTAGATTTATTTTATAAACCCTTTTGTATCATTTTTAGCTAGTATTATATTTTAATTGTTTCATAGTCATTTAATTATTATTATGACTCAATTCCACATCACCAAGGGTAATATTTTAATTATATTGGACCACTGACTTATAAAATAAAGGAATCCACTCATCGTTGGATGAAACCATTGAGGAAATCCATGGGAAGGTTTTTGGTTTCTATTACATTATTATATAGAGTCCAAAATATATATATGATATAGAATAATGAACTCCCTTCTCTTTCCATATATCAATCCACCCTATATCCCATTAATCGTCACCCAAATACATTGTAGAATTAACTTACACTACCCTCCCTTCTCTAGAGTTCTCTCATGGTTCCCCCATACACTTAAGAAGCTCCTCCCAAACTTTTGGAATCACCATATCAAGATAAGTGATTTATTCATTCTCTTCTTTATTCATGTATATTATTCCTTTTAGGTTATTTATTTCAAATTAATATTTTGGAATAAGTTTTTCAACATCCATCTTGCATTTAATTTTATGAAAAACTAATGAGATACCCATTTCCTTATAATTTTTCTAAATTATGGACCTTTAAGTACTACAATTTTGATTTCGGAACATCCCTAAAATTTTCACTACCAAAAGATTGCATTTTGAATATCCACCCCTGCCCCCCCCCCCCCATTTCAACTATAGGGTATTCACCAAGATGTACCTATCCTTAATTAAGTGTGGAATTAAATGCATATATCCAACAATCCTTAATCATAGGGTTGAAATTAATGAAAGAAACACTTATTTTATATGATCTATGTTCCACACTTCTATATGTACATGATATAAAAGCGACGAGTGTTCATATAATTAAATAGCACTCCAATGAATTGTGTAATGTTTGATTCTTAATATAGGACATGTATTTCATTAGTGATTGATCCTAATCTATTATAGAACTTTTTTCCACCATGTTATGATATCTTGGTGGTTAGCCTGACCCTATGTTTAGGAGGTCAAATTTAATGTTGTTTCAATATTCCCATGTTGCCTATATATTATCACTATATATCATGCATCCTTGTTCATGTTTATGATTCAAACCCATTTATACCCCCATTGAAATTACTGTTGTATCAAATTTAATTATTTCTGGATGTCATTTCTTTTTTATTCATGTAATAGTATTTATAGATAACCCCTTTATTATGTATGTCACCTGTTTATCACATGTAGTCTTAAGAATGGTATAATGTGATGTTAATTTTAAAGATGTTTCCAATAATACTAATGTTCCCCAAATTATTATATTTTAATTTAATGTACCTAAGTACCCAAAGAAACAATATTTCTCAATATTATGGGTTTTAATATGTGTGTTCTAATGTAATAAATCATAAAATAATGTGTAAAAAGATACGAGTTTAAATATAATCATCCCCGCTTCAAATGGTTCCATTGATGTGGATGGTGTGACAAGAATTCATTAGTTTTTTATTTATTTAAAAAAATACAACAAAAATATTATTAAAAAAATATAAAATGCCACCTTCCACATTTCACTATTTCATTTAATACATAGTATCATGTAAAAAATCCCCCATATATCATTTATCCTAAAAATTAGTGAACACCTCAACAACATGTAGGATAATTAGGGATAATAAAATCACTCAAGAAGCATTAATTTCCCATACAATTGATCTAGATATGGCCAATTATTGGGAAAACCATTAAATAAATCACTTCGCCTAGAATGAATTAACAACCCCTTGGTATTGAATAATCAATAATTGATGAAACATTTGAACTCAAATCATTCCTAACTCATCTTTGGATTTAATTTTATGGCCTATTTGGTGAGGATCCACAACTTCACCTCAATGAGTTACAACCGGTGTTCTTCCCTATGAAGTCTCAAGGGTCTCTAAAGAAAAAATAAAACTATGAAAATTCTCTTTCTCCATATACGAATCTACTGATTTAGGGATCTACTACACTATCATGGTTCCAAAAATAGAATGATTGAAATGAAGATTCGCTTTTGAGAAAACAAAATTTCTGGTTCTCTAAATTCTATTCAATGAAAAATTAGGTTTATCTACCAATTAAATAATGAATCACTCCATGATTATTGGGAGTGTTTAGAAATGATTTTAGAAACATTTCCACCCCTAAAAATATTTAAAAACTCATGATAGGATAATTTTATGAGGGGTTATTGGATATCGAGTGAACTCTCAATGATGTTGCAAGTGGCAGTGGTTATTTTGAAAAAAAAATTGTTTATTCACAAGATATAATAATCAAAATGGACGAAATCGCATAAAAATTACATACATGAACATATGTTTAAGTGAAATAAGACCATTAGAATCAATCCATAGAGTCTAACATGATGGCTGAGTGGATTATTGACATTATTGGTCTTCTGTGGAAACTAGTTCTAGAAAACAAATCCCAATAGTATCTTATCCATAGTCCCAATAATTTGGACCTATCAAAATTTTTGGAATATGTAGTCCACTAGATCATCCAAATAACATGTGTCTATAATTATAGGATGATAAATTCAATTGATCTGGATAAATATATATCAATGTGTCAATCTGTTTTCTGAATATCCTCCCTCATTAACAAGGTCAACGTTTTTGAAACTCTAACAACCTATCTATGATACCTTCTATCCTACCTACCAACCAGGTTATAATGATGAACCAATATTGAGGCATTGTAGTTCTACAAATTAAACTCTTCAATTACCTCCTCAAATTACAAACCAATTTCAATATGATCATGGTGGGAGTAACTTGAAACAACCGTATACTTTTTCTACTCAACATTATAGAAAAAATACTCTCAGGTCTCCTCATGTATTCCACCATCGTATTGAGACTTCCCAATTACCTAAATCATCAAATCTATTTACGAAGATCAAAAAATCAAGTAAATCCCAATAGGGGAAATTAATATTCATCCAAGAAACCATGGGAAAGGTCTATGGAAGATCTTACCCTTTTCAACCATTTTAGAAAATAAAAACCATGAAAACAAAACTGGTCAACTTGTATCACACCTAAATCAGAAAAAAAATCAAATTCCTCCAAATTACCAAAACAACCATTTCCCAAACCAAATGTTAATGTAAGTGAAACTTCACTTCGAAATGGAAATAAAATTTCTAGGCCTGAGGATGAATCCTTAAAATCCCTTTGAAATATTGATCTGAAAAAATAATGGAATAAAATTATAAAAAAAGAACCTAAATCAAATATCTCACCACATTCCAGTTTGATAACGAACCCAATTACTTTTCTTTAAACCATTTTTACGCATAATTATTCATTAAAAAATGATTAAGAAATGATCAATAGGTAATGACATGTATACGTTAACATACCCATTTTAGATGTAACCAAAAAAAATTAATATATATGAAATATTTCTTAAGGAATTTTTCACCCATAAGAGAAATCATAAGACCATTGAAATTTTTTTAACCAATATTATATTCCCATGACGTTAGAAGATCATGTGACCATTAATGTTTTATGTCAAATAGGGATTTCCAAAATTTTTGATGCACTCATAGACCTAGGAACCATGATAAATTTCATTCCCAAATTTATATTTCCCCACAATGAACATTTTCCCTTGCACACACTGAATGTTTTGATAATTTTTTTTAATTGAAGCACTACTAGTCATGAGGTAAGAATCGAGGATGTTCTTTCCAATTTCAAGGATCATATCATCCAAGATGATTTCCATGTCCATGTCATGGATTCTGAGATGGCATTCTCTCAGTCTCCAAAAATTTAAGAAAGACCATTCCAAATGATATCTAAAACTAAAATTGAAGTCTATGAAGGCTCTTAGTTCTAGGAATTTGATGACTAATAGTCCAATTTTAAAAAAAATCTATCCATGAAATACCTATCAGAGGATTACTCTACATTCACTATCTGTACATATTTGGACATTAGTAATACCCCAAAATTCCATGATTTCTTTTAATTAAATGGGATTTTTTTGAGACCAGGAAATGAGAAGACACGTAATTCTAAGGCCCAAATTGGTCGGAACGTATTTTTGACTATTTTTATGGTTTATTAAATAAATGCGCAATCAGTTTTTTCTAAAATTGAAATTGGTTCCCAAATAAAAAATATGATGGAACAGTTGAACTCAGAGCATCCAGATTCTCCTTGAAAAGGCCTAACATTGGAAAATTTGGTCCAATAGGAGAATGTAGTTTTTGGTAATAAATAAAATTGTCAACATATAATTATTTTATGTTCAAATCCTTATAACTCATAAATAGTAACTCTGATTGGAAATTTGAGAGTACAGTTGAGCTTGTGACGGCGTCTTTCCATTTGGAAGTGCTTAACATCAACCGGCATGAGTCTAGGGTTAATGATAGTTTTCAGTCCTTTTAATAAATATTTAAATAAAAATGTGATTATTTTATTTTTATTTTGAACATTTCTATTTTTTTCAGCAAAACGGTCTTGTAATGCAAAAAAACCTGAAATTTTGTTTCATAAATAAAATTTTGTAATGTAACTGCAATGAAACAGTAATAGAATAGAATTTCATGATTTATTTTTCTAACTGGAAGTGGATCATTAACATGTTGGGGGAAAGACTCTGAATGTCTAGATGATCACTGTTGATGAATGATAAATAATGATAACCAAAAACATCGAACACCCACCCTCCTATTTGAGAGATCTGACCTTCAACAATGCATCACGAGCTTCCATGGATGGATCAACATCTGCGGAAAATCCACCTTACAATAAAAAAATTTCTCAAGGTAGGGGTTTTAGTTATTCATAAATTGTATTTTCTTATTCTCTCTTCTAAATGATGTAAGTGGATCAACTCTCTAACAAGTTTATCCACAAATGGATTTCCCTTTTGGTGTTGGGAAATACAATTGCATGTGATATCTGGATTAAATATTAGTGATTTATATTTTATATGTTGTGATCCCACTAACACAAAAAATTCTAGACTAACACAAACGAAGACTAGTTGTTCAAATGGGTGTTGGTTGTGATCCTCTCAGTCTCTCTCCTTGTACTATGTGGAATAGCGGACATCGACCCATCCGTTGTAGAGGTACCAAGTGGAAGGGACAGGGAAAGGGGGCCATAGTACTGGAAAGAGGATGAAATAAAGGCTTCAGTGGTGGCATCAGGCCATGCCACCAGCGAGAGAATATAGGACCTCGGTCGTGGTGGCAGGCTGGAGGTTGCGTGCTGACAGCATACGATGGTGGCAGCAGAAGAACCCGACATAAAGTCTAGAGTATGTAGGAACCCATCCATTTCAAAGGTTCATGTGGTACAAATATGTGGTATGGAGACCACTGCATTGATCTGGACCCGCAAAAATTCCACAAGCCATAGGGGGAACAGTTGGAATGAGTGTACCGGCACAAAAGGGTGGCACACATCGGGTGCTTCATTGGAGGAGTGGCCTATTGTACCCTCATGACTTTGTGTGGTGAAAAATAGACTTATCATGGGTGTTCGAGTAGGGGGATCTAGACCACATGTGGGCCAAATTAGTGGCACAAACCAGGCCGCTAGGCGGCTCAAGCTGGACAAGAGCTGACCCACTAATACAGGCTAGGAAAATGGGATAAAGCGGGCTACAGGATGGCCTGAGCTAGAGGAAAATCATGTGGTTATTTCGAGCTAGGGAGGATTGAAAACATGGCCACCAGGTGACCTAGTGAGGTAGTACTAGTCTGACCAAAATGGAATGGATCACAAGGTGACCTAGTGGGCAGGCCCCACGACTAAACCGTGCTAGGTCCAACAAGGGCCGATGGTCTCGGAACAGTGGCCAAGATGGATCGAGCCAGCTCTGACCCAATCAATCAGACTCGGCAAAACCGGGTTGGGTCATGTAGGACCATTCAGTGGGGTTGGTCGGGTTGGTTTGACCAGGCTGGACTGAGCGCTGACACAACCATCCCATGTGTACTAAAACACTATTATCGTTCAAACCGGGGGGTCTGATTGGAATTACGTATATGGAATTGGGACCCTTATGATTAGGCAATGATTTGGGAATACTCTAAGAGATTTTTTGTGGTATTTGAGATGTGACCAATGACTTAAGGATTACACTCTTCGGTAATCAAGCACACTACGAGAATGAATGCTACAGCTAGCTGTGACTTGAAGGATTTGATGAGGGTGTCTTAGTGATCCCGCAGGCACATCGATGGGTGGGTATAAGTTATCAAGCTGGAAAAGAGACGAGCAAGACAATGTGATCCAGCTAGCCCAGAGATGAGCTGGTCTAAGTGATCCATTAGGCCCATAGACAAACGGGTCTAAGTGATCCATCCACCCTTGATACGATCGGGTTGAAGTGATCCATCTATCCCCAGAGATGAGCGGGTCTTAGTGATCCCACCGGCCTAGGTGATGAGTGGGCCTAGATAATGAATCCATCTATAGTAAGAATGTTCATCTTTACGACTGATAATTCTACATCAAATACATTCAATTATACCTGGTGTGAGCTGCTTTCTTTTGATCATGCTTTGTGGTTTTGTTTTGTGGTTATGCTTTGAAGTTTTTCCTTTTTGGATTGGGGTCCTTACTGAGTATTGTGTTAATCACCCCTACATGGGCCTCACCCACACATATCATGTCTCATGTAGGTGATTATCATATTGAAAAAGACCTTGGTGGTCTAGGACTATGTGGTTCCAAGTGAGGTGGGACGGATGTGACATTATTCTTTGGCTACTGACAATTATCCTCCACCTTCCATTTAGGTAGGGCTTGAGTAGGCAGAGCTTGGCTGATTTACTTTTCATTGTGGTTTTGGGCTTTTATTCTGGACCCCTGTAATTTTTAGTTGTATTGTACTATTAGTAGTTGTCTAAATGATATTTGTGGTTTAATTAGTGTTTACCTTTTTTTTTAGTTTGAGCTTTGTGCGTGTGTACATGTTTAAGGGAAAATTCCTAACCATTTAGGAAATTACAATTTGGTGTTTTTCTCGAGCCCCTGACCTATGTAACGCGGTCACTGGTTAGTCATGGAATGTGTTCTGGGGGATAGGACAAGAAAAATTATTATTAAAGGCGGCCATTTGTACTACATGAACTATGTGTCTTTAAATTTTGATGGGGTAATAGTGTTATGTGTTTTGAGTTTTTATTTCTAGCAAGGGAGTCCAGTGATGTTGTGGCGGCCTATGTATCCATACATAAGGACCTTGAATTCTATTTTCCATCTTGGTAAATGGAAAACTTGGTGGGTGCATCTTTGGATGTTTTCTCATGATCTTTCTAAGTCATAGTTAGCTCATCCAGTATAATCTACTGACCATGGTTCATCTAAATTTCTTTCAGGGTGCCTCTAAATAGATATCCATACATGATTCTAGTACGTGACATCTTGGATGGTCCACAGAGTGATGAGTCTTTAGTACAAATACTGCTGACTGAGATGCCACCTTCTGGCAGTGTACCAGTGATACCACTTCCCATTGGTTAGCAGTTATTACTAGCACTATCAGTAGAGAATTCACGTATTCCCATTGCCTTACATGAGTTCCAGCGATAGGGGACTCTTAGGATCATAAGGAAAAATCCTCATGTACCTGAGGATTGGCTTGAGGTTGTGAAGTAATTCTTCAGCCTAGTGAGGATGCCATTTGAACATATGGTTGTTCTAGCAGCGAACCTTCTATAGGGCTCAGTGGGGTGATGGTGGAGTTTGACCATCCATACTAATGTGGAGGCATCCCTCACCTGGTCCAACTTTGAACGACTTTTATAGGAGGAGTTATTTCCTGCGAATTTTCAATCTATGCACATACAAGAGTTGCTTCATATACAGTAGGGCAGCCTGAAAGTGGCTGAATACTCTATGAGGTTCACAGACCTCTCCCATTACTCTATGGATATGGTGCAAGACCCTTTCTTTAGGTCTTAAACCATTGATCAATGACTCTGACATGATATTAGGGAATTAATGATTTTCCCCAGTATCCCTATATAAGATGAGGTGCTAGAGTGATATCTACTGGTGGAGAGCTTCTTCGGTGAGCTAGAACCAACGGTGGGAGCTACAATCCGGAAATGGGTGGCCGATTCATCTATTGTGGGTAACCGACATTTGACCTATTGGACCAGGTAGGCAAAACCATCTGGAGGATGCACTACTTACTCCGATTTGGTGGTACAACACCACTAGGGAAGTGGGAGTCAGCAGAATAGTAGGGAATGCTACTCATGTGTTGGGAAGGGAAAAATGTATCAGGACTGCCCGACTCGCCACACAGATGATCAGAGGATGGTCGAAGGGCTGTCGAGGAATTGGAAGACATTCAAGCGAGGTTTTCTAAATGGTAGCGGATATGGTAGGGGGTAGGTAGATTGGTAGGTTGTGGAAATAGGTTTGAGGTGCTACCACCAAAACCCCCAGGTGGTCAACCACAGGCTCCGGAAGCTAGTGGATAGGGGTGACACCACCTTCAAGCGATGGAGGCCTATAACCAAGGCACTCCATAGATGATTGGTGGTAATATCTATGTCGTCTCCACCTTGGAAGAATTTCTTATTGATACATGTGTCTGTCACTCTTTATTTTCCATATATCTTTTTCAGAGCTCGAAGATTTAGATAGAGTCATTTTCTCAGTCATTATTATTATGGACTCCTATGGGAGAGGATTCGATGATCAAACACTAGTGTCGGCAGTGTGATCTTTCTGTGGGAGGGGAGGGATTTGGCTGGGATCTCCTAGTATAATTGTCGAGTCCTTACGAAGTAATCATGAGTATAGAATGGTTATCAACAATCGATGCTCATCTAGATTATTTTAAGCACACACTACTATGTGTATGTGGAGATGGGAACATATTTCCCTTAGTTAGTGAGAATGAAAATAGAGAAGTGCAGGATGGACACTCACATATAAGGGTTCAACTGATCACTCATCTGTTGTCTAGACAGAGCCTCATTACAGTGGATGAGATGAGACCATGGTTTCTTATAATGGTGTATGATTATGATGATGTCATTTGAGAGGATGTTCTAGGAATACCTCAACATAGAGAGGTATACTTCCACATTGATAAGTACACTAGGAATACACTGATATCTACAAATTAATACTGGATATCTCCTATAGATCTCCAGGAGATGGGGTATAGTTGGAGAACTTGTAGGGGAAGGGGTTCCTAATTCCCAATGTTTCTCCATGGGAAGCCCCGATTTTTTTCTCTAAGAAGGAAGATAGAATATTGAGGATATGCGCGGACTTATGACACCTAAACTAGGAGACCATGGAGAATAACTATCCTCTAACAAGGATTTATGACCTCTTCGTGCAGTTGAAGGAAGAAGGAAGTTTCTCAAAGATTGACCTCAGATAAGGATATCACCAGCTTCGAGTGAAAGATTAGGAAATTTCAAAGAAGAATTTCAGATGTCTCTATGGAAACAATGAGTACATAGTGATTATGTTTGGAATGATGAATTCTCCAATAGTGTTCATGGGAATCATGGATAAGATATTCTAGTCATACTTAGACTAGTTTTTAGTGGTCTTCATTGAAGTAATCTTAGTATATTCAGCATTAGAGGAGGAGCATGCAATACCCATGAAGATGGTTCTAGACACACATCGATATCACCATCATTATAGTATGCTCTCGAATTGTGGGATCATGATATGAATGGTCCACTTCTTGAGACATGTCATCTTATAGGATGGAGTTATAGTGGATCTAGCAGTGATCAAAGTGGTTCTTTCTTGGGAACCTCCCAATTGCATTACCGGGGTGCAATGTTTCCTTGGGTTGGATGGGTAATATCAAAGGTTTTTACCTGACTTATCCAGAGTAGCATCACCCATAATGACAGTAATGAAGAGGGAAAACTCTTTGAGAGGAAAGAAGGATGCCAACGGTTCTTTCAACAGTTAAGGTAGAGCTTGATGAGTGCTCCTATCTTGAGGTAGCCAGATGAGGGCACTGGCTATGTGGTGTACTGTGATGCATCAGAAACCGTAATTGGTAGTGTCCTGATGCATGGGAAAGAATTGAATGCTTATGGATCTTGACAGTTCAGACCACATGAGAAGAACTATGGAATTCATGACCTTGAGTAGGAAGTGGCAGGCTTCACACTGAAGATGTAGAAACACTACCTTATGGGTGAATGATTCATCATCAACTCTAACTAAAAGAGTCTCATGTATATCATTTCTTATATTTATTTGAATCTAAGACAATTATGTTGGCTAGAGTCTCTCTAGGACCATGACCTAGAGATATTTTATACTCCTGGGAAGGGTAACATGGGGGAAGATTCTCCTAGAAAGAGATTGAGTTCGAAGCTACATAGAGAGGCCTCAGAGTAGTTGGAATCACATCATATACACATTTTGGAAAGAGATGAGTTAGCATATCATCAGTTAATAGTAGTTACCCCATTACTCTTACAAAAATTTAGGGAGGCACAACTTGTATATGCCAGCTAGGAGACTACACAGGCCCAGATGTTCTCAAGACATGCCCCTGGTTGATTTTCAATAGGTTGGGAAGCATGTCACCTTTTTAGAGGACATACTATAGTACCAGTGGAATTGCGGGAGGATTTATTGAGGGAGTTCCATAAATCTACTTTAGTGGTTCACCTTGGTGTGGTGAAGATGTACCAAAACCATCGACGTCCGTATTGGTGGTTTGGGATAAAGATTGAAATGGCATATTTTGTATCTAGATGCCCCAATTGTCAGAATGTGAAGGCTGAGAACCAGGTTCTCAATGGATTGACACAACCCCTTGAGGTATCGGAGTGGAAGTGTGATGGTATATCCATGGAATTCGTGACATGCTTAACATCTATTTCTAGGGGCATGATACCATCTAGGAGATCATAGAATGACTCACCAAGTCATCCCACTTCTTACGCATTCCAGAGTAGGGTTCAATAGAGATCATGGGATTCCCCTACATGAAGAAGATAGTTTGACTCCATGGATTCCCCTCTATGATAGTCTCAGATCGAGATTCACACTTTACATCCCAATTGTGGAAGGTATTGCACTAGTCTTTTGGGACTCACCTGTGCTTGAGAACATCCTTTAATCCAGAGACTGAGTGTCAGATAGAGTAGACCATACAAACCATGGAGGACATGCTTCGTGCCTACGTCCTAGATTTCTATCGTATTTAGAATTACCCTCTACCACTTGTGGAATTTTCATACAAAAATATCAACCACTATAATATCGGTATGGAACCATTTGAGGCACTGTATAGAAAACCATTCATGTCATTGTTATGTTGGATATTCCCAGGGGAGTCGACACTCATTGGTCCATAGATGGTACCCTCTGCCTCTGAGAATGCGTATGTAATTTGAGATAAAATAAAGACCACACAAAGGAAAATAAATTCCAATTATTATAGGTAACAAAGACCCATTGTGTTTTAGGGGGGGGCACATATTCCTAAGAGTCTCTCCATGATGAGGGATATAATGATTTGGCTGGTGCAGCAAGTTATCTCTGAGGTTCATCAGAACATCCATGATACTGCATAGAGTGGGAAAGGTGGCATACCACATGGATATACAACATCAGTTAGAGAGGGTTCACAACATCTTCCCCGTATCCCATATGAAGAGATATGGGCATGAACCTTCTCACATCATCAACCATGGTGAGCGTGAGATTAATGAGGGGATGACATTTGGGGAGTACCCGATGGAGATAGAGGATCAAAATAAGAGGATCCTTTGTGGACATTTGATACCTATGGTGCGTGTTCATTGTCTGTATGGGAATATATAGGAGAGAATGTGGGAGTGAGGGGATCATATTCATAATTAGTACCCTCATTTGATTGATTAGACCTATTTTTGGCTGACGATGACATAAATCCCTAATGGTGGATTAATTTAATTCCCCAAAATTCCATTATTTTTTTGAGAATTAAATCGGATTATTTCATGACTAGGCTTTAAGACGCTATGTTATTCTAAGTCCTAGAGTGTTTGGAACATATTTTTGAACTATTTCTAAGTTTTATTAAATAATAAGTGAGTGGGTTTTTATATCTTTTAAACTGGTGCCCTGATCAACAATCAAAGGGCGCCGTTTAACTAAGAGCATTAGGGTTCGACTAAAAAGGGAGTAACATTTACCGACACAGTCCAATAGTGAAAAGTAGTTTTTGGCCATAAATAAAATAATTAAGTAATAATTAATTTATTTTCAATTCATAATAAGTCATCAACAGTAACTCGAATTCGAAATCCGAGAGTACCGTTAAGCTCATGAGGGTGTGTTTCCCTTCGATGGAGCTTAACCTCAACTAGTGTGGGTTGAGGGTGAATTATAGGTTTTGGAATTTATATTGAAAATTAATATAAAAAAATTGATTATTTTATTTTTATTTTGAGATTTAAATATTGTTGTAGCAAAATGGTGTTGTAACACAACAAAATTGAAAATCTATTTCAAAAATGAAATAGTATAATGACATTAAATTGCAATGGTAACTAAAATTTGTTTCCTCCTTTAATGATTTAACTAGGGGGTGCATCATTTACACATTGGGGGAAACACTCTGAATCTTTGGAGAACCTCAGTTGATGAATAATGAATGAAGATTTCTAAAAAATTATTTCACCATCCCTCCCCTTTGAGAGATCCAACCTTCAACGTCAGATCGATTTCATCAATGGAAGGATCTCCATCAGCGAAAAATCCACCCTTCAATCAAACATTTTCTCCAGGTATAGGTTTAATATATTAGTAAAAAAAATTCCCCATTATCCCCCTCTAAACAAAGAACGTGGATCAACTCTTTATCAATTTGATGCGTGGATGGATTTCACTTATGGTGTTGGGAAATATTATTTGAGTTGATATTGATCTTAAATATTTGTGATTTATATTTCATATGTCATGATCTTTCTAACCCGAACAATTCTAGACCTACACAAACAAAGTCTTTTTGTTGATATGGGTGTTCTTTGTGATACCCTCCACATATCCCCCTTTTCTTCGTGTTTTAACAGATAACGGTGCATCAGCTGTAGAGGCACCAGGAGGAAGAGTCAAATCTAGAAGGGCTATGGTAAAAGAAAGAGTCAGTGGTATAGGGCCGCAGTGATGACACCCTGCTGTGGAACCAGAGACACACCATGACACCCCTGCTGATGCGATGGGTGGGAGGCAGCGTACTGGTAATGCGCTGCGGTGGAAACAAAAACTACTGGAAAAGAGGCCGATGGCTATCAGAAGGTGGATGTGGCCACCTTTTCACATCGAAGGCATAGATGACACAGAGTTATTGTCCATAGTTGGACCAATGGAAAAACCATGGGTCATGGGTGGTGGGGGGATGTTCTAAATGAGCGGACCAATGTATAAGGGTGCTACCTCTCGGGTGCCGTGTTGGAGGATCGACCCACGCTGGTGGGGTTACAAAAATCAGCTGGAACACATTCCCCTTGGGACCACGTGAGGTGTGAAACATATTCCCCTTGAGTGTTTGGAAATGGGGGAAATTAGTCGAAATGCGGGTCAGGCCGGTGGCGTGAACAAGGCCGCTGGGTGGCCTGGGTAAGATAAGAGCCAGGCTACCGATGTAGGCCGAGCTGACAGGATAAACCATGTCGCTGGGAAGCCCATGCTGGAGGAAAATAATCTCTCCATTAGAGTCTTGTTCCGATGGAAACCTCGTCAACTGGGTGACCGGAGATGAGGTACCAGTTCATCAAGTTATACTAGGTCAGAGAATGGAGACCGAATCATTGGGAGACCCCGCTGCTGGATCCATAACTGAATTGGTCTAGGACTAGAATGGCCAGATGGGCCAAGCATAGTTGCCAGGGTGGATCGAGTCGGACCAGACCCAACCATGTAGGGTTGGAAGAACCTGGTCGGGTCATGTGGGACCCCCGGTCCGAGTTGGTCAGGTCTGTCCGACTTGGTCAAACCAGGCTGAGACACAAAAAACCCTTATTTACTAAAACACTAATATCTTTTAGATCAAGTGTCTGATTGGTGCATTGTATTTGGAGTTGGGACCCTTTGATGAGACATCCCTTAGGGTATACTCTAAGTGAGTTTTTCTAGCTGTTGGGATGCTACCGATGGCTCTGAGAGTATATTATCTCATAATCAAGATTTCCACAAGAAAGAACCCTATGGATAGATATGGTTTTAAGTATATGATGAGTAGGCTGTAGTGATGCAGCTTTCCTAGATATGAGCAGGTTTATGTGATCCAGCTGGCCAAGAGAGGAGAAGGTCAAAGTGATCAATTTGGCCTGATGATGAGTGGGACTATGTGATGTAGCTGGCCCAGAGATGAGTGGGTTTAGGTGATCCAGCATCCAAAATATTAGCAGGTCTATATGATACAGCTGGCCCAGAGATGATTGGGCCTTAGTGATCCATCTGGCCCTGAGACGACCAGGTCTATTTGATCGAGTTGGCCCAAAGATGAGTGGTTCTATGTGACCCAATTGGCCCAGATATGAGAGGGACTAAGTGATCTAGTTGGACCTAGAGATTAGTGTTTCTCAGTGATCTCACTGGCCCATGTTATGAGTGATCCTATATGATTAATCTCTTAGTAGTACAATGATTTATATTTATGAATAACAATTATACGTCATCTATATTGAGTTATACTTAGTGAGAGATGTTTTGTTTGTGATCATTCTTTCTTATTTTGATTTGTGGTAATGATTTGTGGTATTTTCTTTGTGGATTAGGGTCCCAACTAAGTATTCTGTTATTAACCCATGCACGGTCATCACCAGTACATGTCGTGTCTCATGCAGGTGATCGAAACTTTGATAGAGACATTGGGGTTCCATGAACAGGTGGTGCCTACTAAGACAGGTGGGATGACACATAATTATACAGATACCAATAGCTCTCATCCACCTACCCTTCAGGTAGGTCATGTGTAGATGGATGATGGAAGCTTTACTTTCCTTTGTGGGTTTCGACAAGTATTATATCCCCTTGTACTTTTTAGTTTTACAGTACTTTCAGTAGTGGTCTCAGTGATAGTTTTTGTTTACATAGGGTATAACTTTTTGCAGTTTGATAATTCTGCATGTGTACAGTTTTAATGGTTAATGCCTTCCTTGTTTTGGATAATACTACTTGGTGCTAGTCATCATCCCCCGGCCTATGGAAGTTGGGATGAGGTATTCATGTCATGGGCCTAGGGGGACAGGTCATGAAAACATATCTAAGAGTCACTTGAATCCTATTCCATCTTGTTCATCCAATTATAATGATAGTGGGTTTCATGAAATCTTCTACATGATTAACCATGTCAGAAATGGGGAAGTTTATGTTGAACATTCATTTATAGACATCATCTATATAAAATATCTTTAATAATATTTGGAATCCCTTCTCACCTCTAATAACTTATTTTACGCATTGGAATATAATGAGGAAAATGAACCAAAAACAAATGTATGTGATTATATTTTTCATAAGTTGTTCATCCAATAAATAAAGGATGGAACTAATTTGATACCACTCCCTACAAATCTCTTGTATACATTCTTTTTCCAATAATACTCTTATCATAATATTATCTCCACTACAATTACTAAAAATGGGGAGTCAAAACTTATTCATGTGGTATAGGAAAAATTCCATAGGATAGACCCTATATAACATACTAGGAATCATCCCTTCCCTTTACACTCACCCCCACCATATAGGCCAATTATCCAAACAAATTATCCAACCTCAAAAAAGACTCAATTTACTAACACTCCCATACAAGTGCCTCATTTTTTAGGTATTTTCAGATTTATTTTTTCCCAATCATTTTCTTATATAGGTTTTACTTGTATTTTGAATAAAAATAGAAAATTTTGGGTAAGAAAAATGGAGCGCATGGTCATGGGTTAGTTTTCCAAGACATTCACCCTTTCCCAAGTAACAATGTGGAGAACTGTTTTTTGTCTTGTGGATTATCGCAGGGTTAGTTCATGGTTTGTAAACATTGTTGGATGACCATGCATCATGTACTACATGGAAATTAATAGGATCGTGGTATCTGCAGGTTTTCGAAAATTGTTTGTCTTATTTAGGTCATTAGAATTTGGGTTTTTTTGTCCATTGGATTTTAGCCCCTAAACACGCAAAATACCACCCAATAGGGATTTCTACCTTAGTTGCACCTCTACCTTTTTCTCGACTCCCCAGGGATTTATTTTGGTTACATTTATGACATGATTTCTCCACAAATATACATGTATGCTCCCTCTTTATTTCCCCCTCTTTTCAATGGTTTTCTTCATCTTTTATTTGGGGTTTCACATCTATAGTTGGTTGGGTGTCATTTTTATGGTTAGATCATGATTATTATGGATTAATATTTAAGTTTATGGTTTTATAATTCCTCTCTAGGGTCCTATTGAGGTGTGGTTGGAGTTTTCCATTATATTTTATATGTTTCTTCATATGCGATAGGTGGTTTAATGCTTAAACATTATTTAAAATTTTTAATATGCATTATTTCCTTCATATACCTGTTGTATGAATTATATATGAGGTTAAAAATGTGTTTTTGAAATTATTCATGGTGTGTGGGTGTTGAAAATAGTTTCCCAAAGGAAACAAGTGATATTCCATTGTGTTTCACAAATTTTTCCTTGTTTTGTGCCTTTAAGGTGTTTGATAAAATGAGTGGATGGTGTGAATCTTGTTTGAAAATGATTTTGGTGTGAATTTGGTTTCAAAAGGGGTGTTTGTATATGGAAATGGTTTTTTATAATGTATTTTTTTTTGTTTTTCTCAAGTATAAGTGAAACTGATGTTGCATGTGATGTGTGAAATGTGAAATGAGTACAAAGGGAATCCTAGGGGACTAGTTTGGTGGACTTGAACATCAAATCTAGAGATTTAGAAGTGGATTTATCCCAGTTTTCACATAGAAACGATTTATCTAGGGTCACACTCTTATCATGTGCCTATAGGGAACTTCTATGACTTACTTATCTCTTGTGATATCACACACACTGTCATAATACTGTTCACCTCATTGGTTATTCAAAAATCTTTCATACCTTTGTTTTTTATGAAACATGAATTTTATTTTTTCTAATAATGTTTATAGCATGGAATATATATTTTTTGGTTGGAATACAACTAGGATTTATCTCACACCCAACTTACAACATTGTGTGTAATTAGGCATTATTATTTTTGAAAAAGTTAAAGTCAAGGTGTCTGGAGAAGGTGGTTTGGAATACTAGGGGTCTTTCATTGTAGGTGTTGAGGTGGTTTCTTGAGTAGAAGGACCCCTTCCTCATATGGTGGTTTTTGATATTGTTTGGTTGTTTTCTTTTGTTTTTGTCTGTTTTGGTATTGTTTAGAAGTTGTAAACATAAATCTAAAAAATTGTTATGTGAGGTTTGATTATGAGTATCAGGTTTTTTTATTGTCCATTTTTTATATTTATTAAGTCTAGTGAAATCATTCCCAATGTATTCTATTGATACAAATGCACTGGTTTTTAGGCCATGAGGATTAAAAATGACCCTAAACCCATGACACAAATTGAGTTGGGTGTTAGGTTGGATTGCACTCAGGCTTGGATCATGAAAAAATGGTATCAGAGACAAGTTACAATCATTTTTTTGTCAAGTGATTCTGGTGATAATTTTGGATATACAAGTGCTAGGTATGTCAGGGCTTGAGGTTCTGATTTGGATTAGGGTGCTGGCCTAGAACACCTCATGATAGGACTCAAGACACCATGTGATGTTTGTATATTTTATATTAATTCTTCCTCCATGTGATATTTTTAGGATATATACTACATACGGACACCAGGTGTGGGTTGTGGGGTCCATTGGATTGATTTTAATGTTATTGTGATATGTATTTTTGACTTAGTGAAGGTTAATTATTGTTTTTATTGCAGAGAATTTTCAGAATTGTTGTATTAATACTTTCTCTTATAATTTTATCTTATTTTAGATAAATACATCTGTAGAAACTTCATGTGAAACCTTGGAATGATTCTGGAGAGAGTTATCCTTCATTGATTTATCACAAAATAGTGGAAATTGTGGTAAAGGGTATTCATGATTTGGGACATGGAGCTGTTTTTGGTCCTGCTTTTTTTAGAGATGCTGAATGGGGTCTTGGAAATGACAAAGCTCATGATTTTTCTTAAGAACAAGACTCATTCCTTTCATTGAAATGATAAACATAATGAAGATGATGAGTGGATTAATAATATTAAGAGCATGGTTGAGTTTCTAGATACTCATGAGGATTTAAGGGTGATGTGTGCTTCATTTCACTAGAAGGTCGCATTTATAGATGGTGGGACTCAGTGGTTCTAACATGGAAGACTGAGTAGATTAGTTGGAAATATTTCGAGATCCTCACGAATGAGAATTATTTTACTAATGTATTGTATTATTCAAAATCCAAAGAGTTCAAGGATCTTACACAGGGTAAAAGGTCTAAGATGAATTATTCTAAATATTTTTTTGAGCTAGGGAGGTATACACATGAGATCCTTTCGAATGTGTAGATGAAATATTGCAGGTTTGATATGGAGCTTCAGCTAGAGATTTATTCTCAGATATTTTTTAGATATATTGACCAATTATAAGGTGTTTGATCTTGAATTCATCGTAGAGGTCAATAAAAAGGTGATTTTTGGGTTCCCTGGATCCATTTTAGTTATGGGTTGTGGTAGCTCATTAGAGAAAAAGCGTAAGCGAGGTGAGCATGGGATAAGGGAGGTGGAATTTCATCAACCTTTCCTAGTAGTCATTGTATGTGGATTCCAATGTAAGGTCTGTTGTTTTCTACTAATGTGGAAAGTTAGGGAACATATGAACTATTTGAAAATCTCCACAAAAATTTTATAACTGATGTGCTGTGATGGGAAACATGTAGTTATTCTTTACAGACACATGTTTTTATAATAGTGGGGCTGGATATGTGGCTTCTAGAGGACGTTAGCCTAATCAGAATGATCCTGGATAGTGGAATCATGGTTGGGTGGTCATAGAGGTTGGGATGTATCATCTTTTATGAAGATCTAGTTCAAGTAATGGTCGTAGGTGAGTGGTCATTCACATGATCATGATGAAACCAAGATTCTTACTATAGTAGACCAGGAACCTATAGGATTGGATGATGGACCATTGACAGTTCAAGGTACCATTTTGATTGTAGCACCTATATCGATTGTTTTATTTTACACTAGTGATTTTATGTTGTATATATTTCCTTGTCTTGTGAAAATTGTCATTTTAAAAATAGTGATTATTCCATAAGCAATTGAGTAAGTGACGCCTATTGAATAGAATCTAGAGAAGGGCCTCAGGTGTCCCTCTTGTGAACTCACCATGTCATGGGTCAAGCCGGAATGGTATTTCCTAGTCTTGGAGGTGGACTGATTTGATGTTATCCTCATCATAGATTAGATAGTTAATTTTCAAAAACACATCATTTACTACAAATGTGGAGTGAGTTTCATACCACTGGATATAAGTACCCACATTTATCATGGTGAATGGGATCCTTAGTCGGGTCATGCAAGACCTCCACCCTCAAAGTTGGTTAAACTTGTTCATCTGTTTTTTTCACTTGTATTGGAGGATTATGGTAGGGATCCTAATGGTGGATTAACTCATGTGGTGGATGGATTCCCAGAGGTATTTCTAGATGAATTTTTAGGCTTTCCAATAGTTTTATGTTGAGGTATCGATTTATTTAGTGCCGAGAAAAAACCTACATCTCTTCCCTCAAACGTTATAGCCCCCACTATGTTAAAGGAATTAAAGTTATAACTAGATGATTTGGAATTCAACGATTCATTCACCCGAGCATCACTACTTCAGATACCCAAGTCTTTATCTAGAAAAATACAGATGGATCTCTCCAATTATGCGTTGGTTACTAGAATCTAAACAAGGTATCCATGAAGAACAAGTATCATTTTCGATGAATTGATAACTTGTTTGACTAGTTAAAATGGGAAAGGAAGTTTAATAAGATAAAATTACAATCTATTTATCACCAAGTCTGGGTGAAAGGGGAGGATGCCCTAAAAAGAGTGTTTCAAAGTAGATATAGCTATTTTGAGTACTTTGTTATGCCTTTTGGGTTTGACAAATGTTATAATGGTTTTCATGGATCTTATGAACTGGATGTTTCATTAGTATCTCAACTATTTATTCATTGAATTCACAGACTATATCCTATTTATTCTTGAATCGAGGAGGATCGTAATCATTATTTAAGAATCATATTGGTCACTCTTAGAGACCATGTCATTTATGATATGGTTTCAATGTGCTCTTTCTATTTTAAGGACATAATGTTTCTCAGTCATGTTAAATCGGAATGATGAGTTTCAGTATATCCTAATAAGATTAATGTAGATATTTTATGGTAGAATCTTAAGAATGTGTTTGATATTAGAAGCTTTATAGGATTGGAGGAATATTACAAGTTTTTTGTTCAATAATTCTCTCATCATTCTTCACCCATGATGGCTCTCACATGGAAAAGGGTGAAGTTTGAATAGATCTCATAATGTATGTATTATTTTGAGGATATAATGTGGTGGTTGACTACTACATCTATGTTTATCATTCCAAAATTTTGAAAAATATATGTAGTTTATTATTATTCCTTTACTGTGGGTCTCAGGTGCGTGTTTATGCAGGATGATCATATAGTTGTGTATGGTTCTCAAAAACTCGTACCCCATGAAAATAATTACTCCACCCATAATCTAGAGTTTATAGTTGTAATTCATGTCTTGATGACATGGCATAATTATATTTTTAGGTAGAAATATTTAGTTTATTTTGATCATCGAATCATAATTTAAATTTTATATCAGAAGGATTTGAATATATCCCAATCCCAAAAGGTTATATATCTGTAGGGGTTTGATTTTGATGCTATCAAAACCTTGGGTAAATGGACTATTGTGGAAAATGAATTAGAAGGAATTTCCCTCTGTAGGTATTAAAATATTCTAGTAATGAGTATACTTTCTTGGGGATATTTTCTCAAATGCATTTGGAGACCAAGGAGCATGATGGAGGTGCGTTCTCGGATAGTGTTCAATGGGATCCATCTTTCATAGAGGTAATTCAGTTAGATAAGCCATGTTATGAGATTTACCAATAGTCTATGTTGTTTATTCATGGTGGGGAGATTTCTTATGATTGGTCATTGTGTCTTATGAGAGTTTTGGGTTTCATGGTATATTTCATGGTGTTTTTGTCTCCGATGATGGTGGTGATGTGGGTTGGCCACCTATCATTGTTGGTAATTCATCCTAGTTCTACAAAAATTTATTATGATGTGTGTCAGCCATTCTTGTTTCCATGATTGAGGCAAGACATAGTTGAATACATTTGAGGTGATATTTGTGTCACCAAGTAAAATCATTGCACCAAAGTCCCTCATGATTGCGTAAGCCTTTACTAATTTCTACATGGTGGTGGGTTGAGATTTCCATGGACATAAATATTGGATTACCCCATACACGTAGGGAAAATAATTCCATATAGGGAGTGATTGGTGGTCTAACCAAATCATCACATTTTATTCTAATTATATATTCATCGATGGTGTATGAGATTGTAAAAATATATGTTCTGGAGGTTGTAAGGCTTCATAGTGTGCTTTTAGAAATCATTTCGGATAGGGACCCCCCATATTAACATGTAGTTAGTGGAAGGCCTCCAAAAGGCATTGGGGTCACAAATCAAATAGGGCATGGAATATAATCCTCAAACTGATGTTCATAAAGAGAAGGAGAACTATATTTTGGAATAAATTATTCAGGAATGTGTCTTGGATTTCATAGGTTCCTGGGATACCCATTTGGGATCATTGGAGTTTTCCTATAATAGCATTTACCAATTCTCGATCTTAATGGATCCTTTTGAGGTGCTCGATGGTCAGTTGATTTGGTCTTCATTATGTTGGGTTGAGTTGGTTGAGACCTCATTATTGGGTCTGATCTTAGTGTAAGAGAAGTAGGGGACCATCATGTTTAGTGGGAATAAATTTTTGACAGCACAAACTCCCCAAAAATATTATGCTGATAAGTGATGCAGATATCTTCAGTTTTATATGGGTGACCGAGTGTTCCTGAATGTGGAACCACACTTGGGTCACTATTGTTTTGGAATGAAAGGAAAGATAATTCCATGGTATTTTGTACCTTTGAATATAACAGAGTGGGTTGGTAAGGTGGCATACATGTTGGGATCACATTTTCTGTTGACATCAATTCATAATGTGTTTAATGTTTCTAATTGAATAAATATAATCTGGATTTTTATCATGTGATAAATTGTGAAGAGTTGGAAATAGAATCCAATTAGTCCGTGTTTGAGTGGCCATTGTGGATTATAAACTCTTAAGAGAATGTGATTCATGGTAAGTCAATTCCACTGGTCTAAGTCCTTTGGTAGAACGACAATGATATGCATGATACATGGGAGTAAAAATTTTGTACTGAGAAAGTGTAAATGTTTTTATTCATTGATCAAGCTTCAGGTTGACTTTTTGAGGAAGGAATGCTTTCATGGTGGGGAGAATTGTCACGAACATTCTCTCTTTCTGAGATAATTATCATTTTATTTTTGGTTTTTCCTTTACTCATTTGGTTTTTCTTTTTTTGAAGAAAAATTGAAAATTTTGGGAAAACACAATGGTGTGCATTGTCAGCACATGGTTTTCTAAACTGTGTGACCTTTCCCAAGTAACCATGCATAAAAATGGTGCTTTTAGTCAATGGATTATTTCATGGTTAGTGCACGGTATGTAAACCATTCATGATAACCATGTAACATGTATTTATGGGATATTAAGTTGACCATGAATTCAGAATTATTTGGCATACCATGAGGGAAAAACATACAGCATGTCCAGGTCATTAATATTTGGATTTTCCTTTCTCTACCCGCAGCAGATTTTAACCCCCAAAAACCAAGACTCACCCACCACTATGGAACCATTTTTGTGGCATTTGTGGTGATATTTATCCTCAAATAAAAAAATAGGTTACTTATTTCACCCCACCCCCTTTTCTTGGGTTTTCTTCGTATTTTATTGGGTTTTAAAATTTATAGTGGGATGGTTGTAGGTTTTTGGGGTTAGATCTAGATTATTATGGTTTAATATTGATTTTTATGGTTCGATATATCCTCAAAGGGTTCGATTGCAATGCAATTGTAGTTTTACAATAGATTTTGGAAGTTTCTTCACTAAAGGTTGGTGGTTCCATGGTTAAAAATTATTTGGGGATTTAAATATGCATAAAATTATTAATATACATGTTCTATGTATTATATATTTGGTATGATATGTTTTTTTGAAATTATTCAATGTGTCTGTGTGTTGAAAATGGTTTTCTATATGAAATAGGTGATATTCGATTTGTGTTTCATATATTATTCCATGTTGTGGGCCTTGATGGTTTTCAATAAAAATATTTGGATGGTGTCAATCAGGTTTGAAAATGAATTTGGTTTATTTTTGGATTTATAAAGTGTTTTGGATGTGTAAATGATGGTTTATTTTGTGTGTTGTATTGTTTTTGTTGTGTATAAGTGAATGTGATGTTTCATGTGATATAAAAAATGCGAACTGAGAAAAAAAGGGATACCATATGACTAGGTGGGTAGACTAGGACTAGTATTCTCCTGAATATTAAGTGGATTCATCCTAGATTAACATAGATGTATTGTCGATTACAACACTATCAAAATATTGATGATGTTTGGAGACCACTAGAATTTTGTATGCTTCTCCTCTCTAGTGGCTCATTCATGAGGATAGAAATGGTTGTGGTTTTTATTCCACTTTTAACCAAGATATGATGTCTCTAGGGTCCCACCCATAGCTAGTGATTATAGGGATCTCTATTGACTTAGTGATCTCCCGTGAAATTACACACACCATCTGCATATAGTTCACTTTATTGGTTGTTAAAAAATGAACCATAGCTTATTTAGTTAATGTTTTCTATAAATAAAATTTCTAGATTTTTTATAAAACATTCATTTAATTTTGTATAATAATATTTATAACATGGAATTTATTTTTTGATTGGAATATTATTGGTCTTTGGTTCACACACAAATTACTCCTTTGGGTGTATGTCAAATTTGTTATGTTTGAAACATGTACAAGTAAGGGGTTTGGAGATGGTTGTTTTGGATGGTAGGGGTCCTCCCTTGCGGATGTTGTGGTGGTGTCTTGAGGATGATCCCCCATTTATTTTCATATAGTTATTTTTGAGTTAGTTTGGTTATTTCATTTTTGTTTTTCCTATTTTTTTATTATTTGGATGTTGTAAAAAAGAGTCAAAAAAATTGTTACGCCATTATTGGTGAAGAGTTTTTAGTATTGGTTTGATTATTATTGTTGGTTTTTTATATTCAAAAAGTTATGTGAAATCATTCACAATCTATAATATTATACATGGGCGCTAGTTTATAGCCAGTGGGGATTAGAAATTCCCTTCAGGTCATTCCATGGACTAGGTCAGTTGTCTTATCGGATGACACTCTGCCTTGGTTCGTGACACTCTGTTGAGGTAATTGGGTGAAATATCAACATGATTCATTAATATTGAATTTACTACCCAATACTCAATAGTGAATGGGTTAGTTCGATTAAATAATAACCTAATATGGGATACATATCTAATTTCACAAATGAACATGGAGAGATTGTGACAACTCGAGTGAAAAAATAGTGTGTTCATTGAATATTGAAATTCAATGTTCAAACATGAAAAGATCACTACCCACTTAATTTCAATGATCAAATGATAAAAATATTATTTTAAAAGTTATGTTATTTCATTATTGATAGATTCAATAGCTACATACAAATCATAATCATATCTTAGGACCAAGAAAAGACAACATTCACATACACCTTTGGAACATAGACGTATAGGATAATGGCTTTTAGCCATTTCAATGATACTATAGCATTATTGAGGAGTATGATGAGTATATTTCTTAAATTCATTTATCATTTTCAATAGGTCTTTATATAAGAATTTAAAATTTATGGGGATTCATTTGAATCCATCTTTCATTCACATTCTCAGGCCCTATAAAAGGGTTTCAAATGTAACATTGTGATGATTTCTAAAAATTCCACTTCATGGGTACAAATGGGATTGTTAAAGTACACATAGTTTATAAAGAGGGAATTTTAGTTAATTTTTCTATGATATAGTTGATACGATAACTTCATGAACTGACATCATTTTGAGACATTCAATCATCCCTAGTCCATCTTTATATCTATCTGTGATTCATCCAACACATCGGTATGATTTCCCTCTCACTCAATCGACTACTACAAAATGAAGTTGCATTAAATATTAATGTGACTTGAAATAAATACATCATTAATATAAAATCTTTTCTTACATCTTACCTCATAATCCAACCCCCATAATGGTCTTTAACATTTGATTTTATTATTGATTCTTCTGATCAGATAATTGTGGCCATTCATAGTTCTATAATAGGAAAAAGTAATCATGTATTCTATTATTATCCAAAAACACATGATGAAACTAAATCTCATAAATCTATCACTGAAAAAAAATTATCTATGGATTTGGACTTTCATAAATCACATATCAATCCCTTATGTTCGAAATTCTTTAACTATAAAAACCATTTAGATTTAAATTTAATACTCAATGAAAGTGTTACAATAGAGAGGCTAATAAGATAGACACTAATTCTCTGAGAGTTTTACCTTGAGATTAAATAATGTATTAGAAATGATATCTATATGGGTGATCACTTGGGAATAAGTTTTTATCCTTATTTTTCTAAAATCATTGATCCTGAATTTCTATCTGAACACCTCTTATATATCACTCCATATAAACCATGGTATGACCCATATGTAAGTTACTTTTATTTTTGTACTTTTCAGGAATTTTATTCTAATATATAAATTTCAAGGATTAAAATTGATTTAAAATTGTATTTCTAGGAAGATAATAAGATTTTTAAAACTGTTGTTTGACATTGTGATTCAAAGATGTGTTGATGAAGATGAAAATGTCTCCATTTTTGAATTATTCCACTACATTTCTATAGTTGTCCACCTTAGGCAAAAAAAGGACCTCCTAAGAGGTCCTTTACTCAAGATTTGTTGTTACATTACTCTTTAAGTACTCACATGAGTTATTTCAACTGTGACATAATTTACAAAAAGTTAGCATAATTTCAAAAATAAATGAAATAACCAAAATTCCATTAATATTCTGGGAGACCTTAGATGTAAGGTGAATCAACATAATTGGAACATTCCCAATTATAGAGTATTATCCTACATTATTCTTTCTATTTACTATGTATTTAGTTTGGTTAAGGCTAAACCCACAAGGAAGTATGATTCACATACTATTAGTGAGTTCCTTAAAATAGACATCATCCATCTGTTCGTATCTCTACAGTCAATGGTATGTAACATAGGAACCCAGTTCTATAATATAACTATGGAATATCATTTGAAAAAAATGGGGATGTACATATAACATCAACTTCGTATAACACAGACAATAATTGGATTGGATGAACTATCTAACACAGAGGTAAAAATTATTTTTGAGATAATATTTATTCCCATTAAAATAGTATATTTGGAATGAAGGTGTGAAACACATTATGATTATTTAATTGAATAAATAACACCATTAGGAACACTCTTTTTATTATAGTTTATTGTAAGTATTTTAATTTAAATGTTTAAATCCAATAGAAGTCATTTTTTGATGTGAAAACTTGTAATTTTAACTATTAAAAATATAGCAATGATGGATTGTTTCATTTGAATGAAATTCTTGAGATTCAAATTGATTCTTATTATAATTCAAATATCTATAATGAAAAATATATGGCACAGCAGAAAAAATATATTGAAAATGGTACATCATAATGGTCAAAAGTTATAATGATATTCATTTCTAAATTTTGGATTCAGCTAAAAAATTGTAACTCCCCATAGGAATGTCCTTTTATGGATACTAATGTTTAACCATATTGACATGTGAATGTAAAAGACCCAAATTCAAAAAAGAAATTCATAGTTAATGGAAATCTATTTATTCATCAACATGATAGGACATACAAGCTGGGAATAAAAATGAATTTGACATACCCACTATTGGATAGAGATGATTACCCAGCAAATCCAAACCAAGGGTACCAATTTTCATTTAACTTCTTATCCCTCTATTTCGCATCTTTATAAAAGCCTTACTCCTTATCTATATCTTCATATTTCTCGCTTATTCATCCCATCTCATTCCCACATTTACTCTAAATATTTTTAACTAGTTTCTTCATCCACAATACTGTGTTTTCTTTTATATGGGTGAGTTAATAACTAGATGAATAAAAATTATCCGTCATCCAATTTTTATATTATTTCCAATCCATTTTAGGGAGTCTAGATAAATTTTTTAATCAAATATATTTTATTTTCATTATTGTCGTGGAAAAATAATTTTTTATCACATCCTATAATTTTTTAATACTCATTTTTTGATTTGGTAAATGGTTCTTCCATACAGGGACGAAAAAAATTAGTATTTATTCCATGACCACATACAATCATCTATTTATTTACTGTTTTTCACCCCTGATTGAGAGTATTTATTTTTTTGGGAATTCAAGCTAAATTTATTATATTTTTATGCATTAATATGATATATATATTTTCTGAACCACATTGGAATAAAAATTCCAAAGAGCCTCCTAATACTCTTATATTAATCCTCATTTTCAAATACGATTAAATATGAAAATAATATTTTTCATGATAGGCACATTAAAATCCAAAAACCTTCTCACATCCAACATATACAAGGATTTTCTATAAATAATTTTTTGAGATTTATGTTTGGGGGAATTGATTTCATTTTTGTGTAATTTCAAGCATTGTCAATGATCTATAATATTCTTCAGGGAAAAATTATTGTATGTGAGGTAGAGTATTTTTCATTCATATTTTTTTGGGAATGGATTTATGTTTATATCATTAAGTATATATAAAATTAAAAATTCTTCAAATAAATAAAAAAATTTGAAAATAAGCAAGTAATAAAATTTAAAAAAATAATGGGATATGTCTTGAGAGGGTCAAAAATAAATCATCCTAAACCATTTATCTTGTTATAACTATCATAATTTGATTTATTCGGTGAAAACATTTGATTATAGATTATTGGGACATTTTTTTCGAGTAGAAATTCAAAAAAAATAAAAAAAAGAAAAAAAAGAAAACATGTATCATATTATCGAATGAAATATGGAGAATTGTTCTATTTTATAAAAATTTCATATATTAATAAAATTCTAAAAAAGAGTATTTATTTTTTAGGAATTTAAACTAAATTTCCTACATTTTTATGCATTAATATGATATATATATTTGCTGTACCTCATTGGAATAAAAATTCCAAAGAGCCTCTTAATACTCTTATATTAATCCTCCTTTTCAAATACCATTAAATATGAAAAGCATATTTTTCATGATGGGCACATTACAATCCAAAAACCTTGTCATATCCAACATATACAAAGATTTTCTGGAAATAATTTTTTGAGATTTATGTTTGGGGGAATTGATTTCATTTTTTGTGTAATTTCAAGGATTGTCAATGATCTATAATATTCTTCAGGGAAAAATGATTGTATGTGAGGCAGAGGAGTTTTCATTCATATTTTTTTGGGAATGGATTTATATTTATATCATTAAGTATATATAAAATTAAAAATTGTTCAAATAAATAAAAAATTTTGAAAAAAGAAAATAATAAAATTATAAAAAAATAATGGTATGTGTATTGAGAGGGTCAAAAATAAATCATCCTAAACCATTTATCTTGTTATAACTATCATAATTTGTTTTATTAGGTGGAATTTTTTTTTATAGATTATTGGGACATTTTTTTCGAGTAGAAATTCACAAAAAATAAAAAAAGGAAAAAAAGAAAACATGTATCATATTATCAAATGAAACACGGAGAATTGTTCTGTTTTATAAATATTTTATATATTCATAAAATTATAATTTTTTGTCTCTATATGTATATATTTTATTTAATTAATCATTATAAAATTTAAAATATTTTTTTTTAATTCCTTCATTTCCTTTATTAAAAAATGTGCATTATGTTTTCAATGTTGGAGTCTCACCCCTCATTTTATCTCTTTTGAAATTAAATTACTTCTTTACCATAGCCACTAAAATGAATAATAAAGAACTTTTGGTTCATGATAAACATAAAATAGGCAATAAAGGATGAGAGATCTATTCTTTCACTTTTTTATGGTGAAAGAATGATGGAGTCTAGACCTCTCAAGATTGTTGAAAATGATATTTTAATATTTTTTTGAGGAAAAATGATTTTCATACGTTATTTTTATGGTTTTACATTAAGAAACCAAAATGTATAAATTGGTTGGTGGGGTAGGGAGTTGAATTTATTATATTATTCATATTTCTATATATCCTACCCTTAATCATTTTCAAGGAAAAGCGTATAATTTGTTTGAAATAACAATCTTTTAATATAAAATACAATTTGTTAGTAATGATTGAATTAGTCCATATTCATTTCATTTTATTATTTTTTTCTTAATAACAAATATAAATATACAAATTTCAAAATTCATTTTTTATGGATCCTTATAATAGTGATTACAAATCATTTCACAACAGATTTGGATAATTTGTTCATCTAATTTTCAATTCGGACCACATAAGAAGGCCCTATAATCTATGTAGAAAACCGAACCAACCTTGTTAATTAAATTTATTAGCTCAATATAGAGTCCTAAATTTTATGAATACCCACAATATTTTTGAATATATCTAAAGACATATTAGATAAAAAAATTCTTTCAACACAACCAATATGTTTCCCAACTAGTTCCTGAAATTCCATCCCATAATTCTATCTACGATTTCAAAACATCCCACATTTTATTAATTACATCAATATAATATCACCCAATTAAGAAGATTGTTTTGGTTTGGAGGTAATTATTTCGTCTTGAAGCATTATAGAAGAGAATAGTGTTACTATTATAGAATTTTCCCGATCTACAACATATTCACATTCATGCACTAAAAAATCAATGATAAAACTAGACAACACACATGGTTTAGGAAAACTACCATATAATTTGACCTAGAATCCAAATAGAAACTTAATTTGGAGAGTGAAAATTCCAATTCAATAACCCAACTTTTAAAAAGAATAGTTTTTTAGATTGTATTGACTAAATGGTCAAATTGTTAATCTGACCTTAGAGGTAGGTTTGATTGAAAAATAGTCCACCACCTTGGGCTATAAATAAAATCCAATATTATCTTTTAAGGAGGATGAAACTAAATCACAAAATAAATATAATTTTAACTTCCATAAACCATTAAAATTTCGTGGAGGATATTCCATACTCTTATTTTAACATGATAAACATTTCCTTCACTTTCCATTTCATGATTTTTTTCACTTATTTTCAATTATAATCACATAAGACTCAATATAATTCCATTTTAATTTTATTTCATGTTTCATATTAATATAATATTTCCCTCATAAAACAATTTTTTTATTATTAATTTTTTATAAAATATTATATCAAGTTGAAAACAATTCCATTTTGAAACATTCCCATTCGATCCATAACGTATGTTTAACTCTCTTTACTATTCAGGTATATATTTGGTACACAAACCATTTCTAGTTACACTATACTTATTTTATTTTAACTCACCACCATATAAATCATATACTATATTATTAATAATATAAATTTCTGATTAAATCGTCCATTTGTATGAGTCATAATTTTGGGAATTCATGTGATTGAGAGATTTTGTTCATTAAATATTATCTAGGATAACATTATGTATAATAAAAAGAATTCAGGGACTAATGACATGGTTGGTTTAACATGTAAATTCTATTGATTACTGTAACCATCTATACCCATCCATAAACAAGTTTGAATGGATTTTATAAACATAGTATATGATTTTATTAAAGCCTCAATATCACTAAATTCTGATCAAAATCATCTTGTGAAGTGGGTTCTAAATTAATAAAATATATTAAAAAGCTCAATGATATTATAATATTAAACGACTAATAATTAACTCAACCTAATAATTAATAAAATATTAAATTAAATATATATATCCATCATTTCTACTATGCTCTATGAACACAAACCCCCATTTCACATAGTCAAAAAAAACAATTGACTCAAAAATATTGTAGCATATATGAGGATTCCGCCCATGTACTCTTATACACATTATATTGTAACATTGAACCATTGATTGTAAAATATGTTAAAATCAACCATGCATCACCGATCTTATAATATGGATGTAATATCACTGTTTTAGAAAGGTACAAAGAACAAGTTTTCTTAAATTCGTAAACTTGAATGTGTTTAACGATGTCATGTTTCTAAGAAGTTTTTACATAAATGTGTTTTTTTGAGTTCATGATAACATTATGATGGGTATTTTGGATTCAAGCATTGATTCACATTCTAACTTGTTCCCAAAGGGGAACAACATAGTGAAAACATCATATAGAAGCTGGATGATTGCTGTTAATTATTTTTATTATCATCCTTGATGAAAAAATTTGTGTTATTATACAACATGGGTATTCTAAGAAGAGGGAAATTATATGCTTCGTATAAAAAATATTTTTTAATGAACATGTTTGCCATTTTTGTTCACGGAAATTTTTTTAATTATATTTCTGATATTTTTTTATATTCTTCTTTAATAATTTTATATGAATTGTTCAAGATAACCATTTTTCTTAATTTTTCTTATTCATAGAAATTATGGAACCTATCTTTTTTATTAGTGGTATGTGTAAGATATTTCTGCTGTACTTCCTATTATTTTATTATACTAACCCCATGATATATAGAACATGGTGTATATGAATCAATATTATCTAATTAAATAGGAATTGGGAGATTTATTATTTTATTATGGAGTATCATGATGCAATGGTCTTGGTGATAGTGGGTGGATCTTTGAGATGTTCAGGTTGTATTTCTGGAGGGATACCACCTTAAAATCATTGCATCATGATGTAATTTTAATTTTGATAGTTTTTTATATAACATTATATTGATAATTTGATTTATAATTTCTTTTCGATTTTTTTGGTGTTGGGTATACTCTCATGCATCATATAGTACCGTGTTTTTTCAAATGAGATATGTTTCAGGTTGAGTATATAAAATGGGAAATACCCCTCAATTATCTTGTAATCCCTTGAAATTTATTTGTTTACTTTGGTGTCATAGGGACTTAACCTAAGTTCATTACTACCACTACCTCCTTCCAATCTAATAGGTTTGTAGTAATTTGTTACGATCTCCACACACCACTTGTTCTCACTTTACACATACCATAAAATCATCCAGCTAGGACTCCTCTACCTACTAGACAAAAGACAACTTCACTATCGTCTGATTAAGAATCCCAATGAATTAAATGTAACACCCCAAGATTCCACGGTACACTTCTCATTGAATAATACAGTAGCATGTGTTGTATGCAACTTCGAGTTCTAACACACACTACAACTAATAAAACTATCCGTTATGAATAGTAATATCGACTTTTTGAAATTTTATATATTTTATCATTCAAAATGAACCTCATTTTTTGGATTTGGAATATCAGAATTAGCCTAGGGTGAAATTTGGGTACTTTTCGGATAACTTTTATATTTTGATGAATAGTGAAAATTTCTAAATTTTTATTAAAAATAACTTTTATGATCGAAATAATTAATAGTGATAAATTATGAATTTAAGTGGTTTTAAAGTATATTTAGAATATATTTTTTCCATTTAATACAATTTTGTTCATTGGTCATAATTTCACATTTAAACCGAACATAAACAAGTGTCAATCTTTTGATAGTTATTATCTCTTAAAAACACGCTTTTTGTTTTGACAGCGGGAATAAATTTTAAATTAATTTCTGCCACTTTTGTGTTTTGAATTTGAAAAAATTGAATCCATATTTGGAATCAGGATGTCCAAATTATGTAAATAGGTAAATTTTATTTTTAGACATTTTGAATAATTACTGCGGTAAATATTTTATTTACCATGGTTAAAGGGTAAATCCGGTAAATAAGGGTAACAATTAATATTATAATAATAATAAATTACCCTAAAAAGTGTATTAACCCTATTGATTGATACATTTCCGACCATGGGAATCTTTTGATCGATTTTGGGACCCCATGGTTCCACTTGTAAGTCATAATGAAACTTTATATTAATTAAGTTAAAGCAAATACAAAAATGACATAAGTCGATATCTTTTAGTAAAATAATTTTTGAATAGGGTTATATATGTTATATTTTCGACTATAAATATTTATTAGAAACATAAAATGATTTCCTACAAAATGTAATTTTATATATAAGTTTTAGACATTAAATGATTTAATTTATTTATGACACAATGATGATGGAGTAATTACCTTATTAGTGAAATATTAAAAGAAGTGATATTATAAATACACAAATAAATATAATTTGAGACTTTTAATAACTTAAAAGAATTTTATAGAATAATATGACATGTTGGGAGGGATTTAATTAACTTTTTTCTAAGTAATCACACTGTTATGATTTTCCCAAAAATAAAATACCAAATAGAGTCAAAATTGACATAAAATAGTTTTTAAAACAAATATTATATTATTAATTGATATTAAATTCCTAAAAAACTAATGTTCTACCAAAAGACTTTTATAATGATAGGTGCATCATCAATGGACCACATGGGAGTCTCTTGTAGGTATATAGTATTTTTATTAACTATATAATATAAAAATACAAAGTGACATGGTAAGTGTCAAAAAAAAAACAAAGAGTTAAAACTAAAAGATAACGTTAATATAATTACCTAAAACTGTCTAAAATATATTGGTTGAAAGAGTTTCAACCCATCCCAACCATATAATTTTAATAATACACTTTTTATCCATCAAAAACAGAATATGAATTTATTATAAAATAATACTTTAAGTTTTTGTTAAAGAACCCCTCCTCCTCCATATAAAAGGACACCACTTCTAACCACTTTTTCACACCTTCAATGCCTTTTGGTTCGGCCAAACCCTTCCCTAATACTCTCTAAACTTCCTTAAATTTAACCTAGAGGCCATAGTTTGATCATAAACCCACCCCAAGGAGCCCTTTTGAACAAATCAAAAGGAAGAACCCGAAGAATAGGTAAGGTCTTCACCACCCTCTTTAAAGTTCCTTTCTTCTTCAACATCTTCTTTCCGTGTTATTTACATTCTAAAATAATAACATCAGTATATTATATATACTGTGATGTTATTATTAATATGGTACAACCATATTCAGTATTTTATCCATCCTTTGAATGAAATGTCACCATACGTGAGTACGCACGGCCTACCGTCTCCACGTCGTGTGTAATAGTTATTCAATACATTATTATTTGGATGGGTATAATAATGATGTGTAATTCATCTAATTAATAAATATAACATGATAATGATTCTATATATATGATATACCATCCAATTATATATTATTTTAATATAAAATGAATGATATTGTAGCTTGTGCGTACGTACGGACTATCGTCTCCATGAACGTGATGAGATTCATTCCCCATCATATCGATGCAATTATAATTCTCATTTGATGATTAAAAATAACGTTTAAGGACTATATATTATTATATATATATGAATAATATAAAACCTATCTATAATAAAAATGACCTATGTCACAAAACATATAGAATTAAACGAGTAAGTTAACATCTGAAACGACGATAATACTAAGATATTATTAACAAATAAATGTTAAAAGATCATATATGATATCATATTAATGTTAATTATTATTGTATAATTTTATAAATATTATTTAACCATTATATAGGAGTTTAACCTACCCTCAACCAAGGAAAAGAACAAGGTAAGGGGTTTTCATCTCACTACTTATTCCCATGAGATTCATGCCATATTGCCACTATTATCTTTTGAGTGGTGTATGTACTGCCCATAATTATATTCTTTGTGTAATACACATTAATTTATGTGTATTTACATATTCATTGTATGATTCCTCTTTAATGGGTTGTATGTTTTGTAATTTATCAAATTGGTAAGGGTTAATTTCACAATCTCTTTATTATCTGAGGTTGTTTTTATGCAATAATCTACTGGGACTTCTTTATCATCCACATACATGTTTCTTAAAAATAAATTTCAAAACATTTTTACTATTTTACAGAATATGGATTAAAGTCATTTATACCCTTTTTTGACTATTTATAAGATGTTTATAAAGGAATCTTTCCGTCTTTTTCCAAACAAAGTTATTTTTAACCTTTTCGACAAAATTAAGGTAAGAATGTCTTTTTTTAACTTATACGGTGGGAGCGTTTATTTTCCGTCTTTATTAAATAGCCAAAGCTTCCCTTACAAGATTATAAGGAAATTTTAAAAGTAAATGTTTTATTTTATAATTATGTGACTTTTAAATGATTTCAAAAAAAGAGATATTTCTCTCAAATAGTTTTGATTTCATCTATGTCAACATCCATTGAGGGATTTTAAGTTTATTTGAAGTTGATTTATTATCATACAAAACATCTAAATTGTATTGAAGTTTTTGTGATATGATTGACAATGGATGTGATATTTTTATACCATTCATGTTTTATGGTTAAAGTGTTGAAATTTTATATGCTAGTTTTAATACAAATGTTTATGATATGTTTAAACCTTTTCATATGAGGAATGTATTGGACTTAGTAAGTGACTGGTGGAGCTCGCTATAGCTCTTTGATGTATAGGTAGGTCTAATGAGACAACTACATGTGGAATTGGACGAGGACCTTTCCCAATTTGATTTATGGGTTTGGCCTAGGCCCTAATCATTTCTAGACGTCTTTGCCGAGGACTTGAAAAAATGTTTCAGAATGTCCGGAATTAAACATTACCTCATTATGAAAAATATTATTGATGGTTCATGTGGTCATTAGACTAGTATAATACCAATGATTATGTTTTATTATGGCATTATTTACTCATCTCATATTCCTGCCATACAAATATTCATGTTTATTTTTGGTAAAGGCATGTGGTTTCAATTATTCACCTTGCTTAATATTTATGTTATCTTCCGCTGTATTTCATACCCTTACTGAGCATTTGAGTTCACCCCTTCCTAATGTTTCATTTTCCCAAGATATGAAGAAGTTAGTTATGAGTGACCGACAGGAATAATCTAGGATGGATGGATGTTTCAAATGAAATATATTTGTTTTGTATTTCTCTTCAAGCTGTACAGTTGAACATGTGTAAGAATCTTGTTTCCAATAATACTAAAATGATCAGTCTTTCGAGACATGATTTCCTTTTGATCATGCCAATGTTATGTAATAATCCACCGACTCAAGGTAACAAGGGTCGGGGTGTTATAGTTGGTATCAGAGGAATTTTAGTACAACCATTGGAAACTAGATTTAGATAAACTCCGATTAGAGCACATTACCCTAAGATAGACTTTGATGATTATTATAGAAGAACTTCCTATAATTTTGGTATTGTGTGAGATTTTGTGAGTTTTCCGAGCAATACGTCCTTGTCTAGATATGTGCAGGTAGAGGCAGCTCTAGCACAAATGTACCTACGGGTAAAACCTGAAAACACTGCTTTGATCTAGACTCGAACGAGAACTGGTGCACGACAACATGCCTTGCTGTACTCTTGGTTACGACACTCCCGGGGGATATGCTTAGGATAATTCTCATTATATTTACAATCCATTATGAAGGGTTTATGAGCATATACTTCCTCAAATAAAACATTGTTATGATTATGGATTATATCCATAAACTGTTTAATGTATGTTAAGTGTTTTAAAACATTGCGATTAGGTATTTATATTCATAATCTAATCTAGTGAATGCCATTGTTTAGAAATGGTGCCCAGTAGATGGAATGAGAAATCCAACAATACGTATGATCTAAATAGTAAGAAGGTTCATATCATTCATGATATTAATCCAAATTTTAGAAGGGAAATATTCTACCATGTACTATCATCATATGAAGAAATAGTATCATGTGTTGATAAGATAAGTAAAGAGTTCTCGGAGTCCTATGGATTTGAAGGGATGCCAAAGAAGAAAAGGATGGTAGAGAGAAAGACTGATAAAAGGAAGAAGGTAATGAAAAAATTTCTCATATGTGATAACTGTTGAATAAATCACCTTGGAATATTCTTGAAGGGAATGGGAGTGTGTTATAAGTGTTGAGAAAAAGGACACCACGTTTGTGATTGCGAGGGTAAGAAAAAGGTTTCAAATGTATAATTCTTCATCTGCAAGGAGTGGGGACACTACTCGAATCAATTTTCAAATCATCAGAGTATGCCCCAAATGATCCTATTGGTTAATAATAATGTTATGATACTACCACAGATGAAGAGGAATGACTATTGTTATTATGTTGTTATTAATGAATTATTTGTTTTGAGGGTTGTATCCACAATGTATAGGTTATATGAATTATGGAGATAAATAAGGATTGTACTGCATTACTATTTAATTGAGGATTTGAGATTATATGGTACTATGAAAAGCGACTCAACAACAAGTTAAGCTTTTTTTAGAAAATACATGGTTGAAGGAAAGGTAATCCTTAATATGGTCTTGATACGGAGGTAGTAATTTTGGAATAAGATATGGTTGATTTGGATAAATTATATTGGATATTCTTGACTACCTTGTCACTGATTAATGGTGTGTTTATTTCATCATTATTGGAATATTATATGTTTTTGGATATAAGGAGTATATCCAGTATTCTATAAGTAATAAGGTATCATGAATGTAATCAATAAGGTTTTATGTTATTTCAGGATATTGTAGTGTTTTAATAGAATACATGATGAAGTTTTTCACATGCTATTACGTGGGAAAAAGGATATTCATTGTGTTTACCTACCTTATAAATTTTGGACTTTGAGTTGGACATATGTATTTTGGATAGGTCTAGTTTGAGATTATTTTTGGATTTTCATAAAAAGGACAGCCTGGAGGTCGGGCGACAACCCGTCGCGTCCGGTAAGGCCGCGAGACTTGAACCCACAACTGAAGGGTGAAAAGGGTGTATCACCTACCACTGACCCACATGATGTCCTGGATTGAATAATGTAGCCTTTTTTTAAAAATATGGTAGATGAATTATAAATTCATTTTTTTCTGAACCCTATATAAATAGAGTAAATAGAATATTATTTTTAAGTTATATTATCTTTTATAGTGAAAGATGAGTTTCTATTAGAAATTAGTTAAAGGATGGGACTCTACTTGTCAAGTATATATTTTTCCTCTTCTCTTATTCTATGAATAAATTAATTCATATACTTTAGTGAAGTGATCATAAAACTAAAATTTTTTATCATAATACCATATGTTTTGTTGAACCGATGGTATTTTAAATCATCATAGATTGATGAATTTAAGGCCCTCAATTGTAAACTTATTTGTGATTGATGACCTCAATCACTACCTATAAATATTTATGTTTTTCCTCCAATTATATGTCTTTAATTTCCACCAATGTTCTCCTAATCGAGATCATAATTTGGTGGTAACCCTATAATTTCCTTTTTCCTCTTATTAAGACTAAATTTTGTTATCCTAATTTCCGATGTGGGTTTTCCCAAAGTATTTTCTATTTTCAACCATTTATTTTTGAAAAATAATTTCAAATTGAGATGAAATACTTTATTGAAGGGGGGAGAATGTAACACCCCAAGATTCCATGGTACGCTTCTCATTGAATAATACAATAGCGTGTGTTGTACGCAACTTCGAGTTCTAACACACACCATAACTAATAAAACTAGCCGTTATGAATAGTAATATTGACTTTTTGAAATTTTATATATTTTTATCTTTTAAAATGGACTTCATTTTTGGATTTGGAATAAATAAATTAGCCTAGGGTGAAATTTTGGTTCTTTTTGGATAACTTTCATATTTTTATGAATAGTGAAAATTACTAAATTTTTATTAAAAACAACTTTTTTAGTCAAAATAATTAATAATGATAAATTATGAATTTGAGTGGTTTTAAAGTATATTTAGAATATATTTTTACAATTTAATACAATGTTGGTCACTGGACATAATTTCACATTTAAACTGGACATAAAAAACTGCCATTCTTTTGATAGTTATTAACTCTTAAAAACACGCTTTTTTGGTTTGACAGTGAGAATTAATTAAAAAAATAGTTTTTTCCACTTCTGCATTTTTTATTTGGAAAATTTCCTCCATATTTCGAATCAGGATTTCTAAATTGTGTAACTAGGTAAATTTTATTTTTTTACATTTTGAATAATTATTTAGGTAAATATTTTATTTACCATGGTTAAAGGGTAAATCTGGTAAATATGGGTAAAAATTAACATTATAATAATAATAAATTACCCTAAAACGTGTCTTAATCCAATTGGTTGATACATGTTCGACCATGGGAATCTTTGAGTCGATTTTGGGACCACATGGATCCTCTTGTAAGTGGTAATAGCACTTTATATTAATTAAGTTAAAGTAAATACAAATATGACAGAAGCCTATATCTTTTAGAAAAACAATATTTTCATAGGGTTATATATGTTATATTTTCAACTATACATATTATATAGAAAGATAAAAATATTTCATATATAATAGTATTTTATTTATAATTTTTAAACATTATATAATTTAATTTATTTATGACACAATGATGATGCAATAATTACACAATTAGTGAAATATTAAAATAATTGATATTATAAATACCCAAATAAATATAATTTGAGACTTTTAATGGCTTCCATGAATTTTATAGGTTAATATTACATGTTAGGATTGATTTAGTTAACTATTTTCGAAGTAATCATGCTGTTATGATTTTCACAAAAATCAAATACCAAATAGTTTCAAAATTGACATAAAAGAGTTTTTTAAAAAATATTATATTATTAATTGATATTAAATTCTTAAAAATCTAAGGTTCGGCAAAAGGACTTGTATCATGATATGTGAATCATTAATTTACCCCTTGGGGGTATCTTCGAGGTATATAGGATGTTTATTAACTATATAATATAAAAATACAAAGTGACATGGCAAGTGTCAAACTAATTAACTAAGAGTTAAAACGAAAATATAAGGTTAATATAAAGACCCAAAACTGTATAAAATATATTTTTTGAAAGGATTTCAATCCATAACCACATTATAATTTTAATAATACACTTTTGAGCCATTAGAAACCGAATATAAATTTATTATAAAATAATACTTTATGTTTTTCATAAAGAGCCCATCCTCCCCCTTATAAAAGGACCCCACTTATAACCAATACTTCACACCTTCAATGCATTTTTTTTCGGCCAAATCCTGTCCAAATACTCTCTCAAAATCCTTCACTTCAACCTATAGTCCTTAGTTTGATCATAAATCCATCTTAAGGAGCCCTTTGGATCAAATCAAAAGGAAGAACCCGAAGAAGAGGTAACGTCTTCACCACCCTCTTTAAAGTTCCTTTCTTCTACAACTTCTTATTTCCATGTAATTTCCATTATAAAATAATAACTCTAATATATTATATATACTTTGATGTTATTATAAACATGGTACAACCATATTTAGTATTCTATCCATACTTTGAATGACTTGTCACCATACGTACGTAAGTACGGCCTACCGTCTCCACGTCGTGGTGTAATTGTTATTCAATACATTATTATTTGGATGGGTATAATAATGATGTGTAATTAATATAAGTAATAAATATAACATGATAATTATTCTGTATCTATGATATACCATCCTATTATATATTATTTTAATATCAAAATAATGATATTGTCGCTCGTGCGTACGTACGGACTACTGTCTCCACGAACGAGATGAGATTCATTCCCCATCGTATCCGTGAAATTATAATTCACATTTGATGATTAAAAATAATTTTTAAGGACTTGATATCATTATGGATATGAATAAGATACAACCTATCCATAATAAACATGACCTATGTCACAAAACATATAAAAGAAAACAAGTAAGTTAACACCTGAAAGGATGATAATACAAAGATATTATTAACAAAGCAATGTTAAAAGATCATATATGATATCATATTAATGTATATGATTCTTGTATAAGTTAATAACAATTATTTCACCATTATACATTATGTTAACCTACCCTCAATCAAGTAAATGTTCAAGGTAAGGGGTTTTCATCTCACTCTTTATTCCCGTGAGATTCATGCCATATTGCCACTATTATCTTTTGAGTGGTGTATGTACTGCCCATAATTATATTCTTTGTGTAATACACTTTAATTAATGTGTATTTACATATTCATTGTATGATACCTATTTCATGGGTTGTATGTTTTTTAAGTTACCATATTTGTAAGGGTTAATTTCACAATCTCTTTATTATCTGAGGTTGTTTTTATGCAATAATCTACTGGGACTTCTTTATCATCCACATCCATGTTTCTTAAAAATATATTTCAAAACATGCTTAATGTATTATAGAATATGGATTAAAGCCATTTATACCCTTGTTTGACTGTTTATAAGATGATTATAAATGAATCTTTCTGTCATTTTCAAAATAAGGTCATTTTTACCCTTTTCGTCAAAATTAAGGTAAGAATGTCTTTTTATAACTTATACGGTGGGTGCGTCTATTTTCCGCCATTATAAAATTGTCGAAGCTTCCCTTACATGATTATAAGGATATTTTAAAATTAAATGTTTTATTTTATAATTATGTGACTTTTAAATGATTTCTAAAAAAGATATATTATTCTCAAATAGTTTTGATTTCATCTATGTCAACATTCTTTAAGGGATTTTATGTTTTTTTGAAGTTGATTTATTATGATACAAAACATCCATATTGTATTGAAGTTTTTGTGATATGATTGACTGTAGATGTGAAATTTTTATACCATTCTTGGTTTATGGTTAATGTATTGACATTTTGTATACTAGTTTTAATACGAATGTTTATGATATGTTTAAACCTTTTCTTATGAGGAATGTATAGGACTTAGTAAGTGATGGGTGGAGCCCGTAATAGCTCCTCGATGCATCGATAGGTCTCATGAGACAACTAAATGTGGAATTGGCCAAGGTCCTTTCCCAATTTGATTTATGGTTTTGGCCGAGGCCTTAAACATTTTTAGACGTCTTGGCCGAGGCCTTGACAAAATGTTTCAGAATGTCTGGCATTATACATTCCCTCATTATGAAAATAATATTTATAGTTCATGTGGTCATTAGACTAGTAGAATACTAATGATTATGTTTTATTATGTCCTTATTTACTCAGCTCATATTCCTTCCATAAAATTATTCATGTTTATTTTAGGTAAAGGCATGTGGTTTTAATTATTCACCTTGCTTAATATTTATGTTATCTTCCGCTATATTTCTTACCCTTACTGAGCATTTGAGCTCACCCCTTCCGTATGTTTTATTTTCTCAGGATATGAAGAAGTTATTTATGAGTGACCTACAGGCATAATCGTGGAGGCTTGGATGTTTCTAATGAAATATATTTGTGTTGTATTTCTCTTCAAGCTGTAAAGTTGAACTTGTGTATGAATATTGTTTCCAATAACACTAAACTTACCAGTCTTTCAAGACATGATTTCCTTGTGATCACGCCAATGTTATGTAATAATGCACCGACAATAGGTAACTAGGGTTGAGCCGTTACATTAATCATCTCCCATACCGAGGTATCTTTTATCTAATTTATCCATCACTCTCAAATAGTCTACAGACTCACCAAAAACACCACCACATGAATTCTTAATCAATCCATCAACCCCATCACACACTTATCTAAATTATTTAGAGAACATGATATCAAAATCCAATAAAAATGAAATGAAATCACTAATGATGTAATTTCACTTATTCATCAAAAAAACACAATTACAATAAGCCCAAGTTCATGGGTGTTACAGTCATAATTGGGAGGCTATAACTAATGTTAATAATAAAATATAACAACAATATTCTTCATCAGAACACAATCCATGAAAATATTTAAATCGTACTAATTAACATCAAACATAAATCCATCCTCATGAAATTGAATATATGGAGCTCTGAGAAGTTTCTCCTTTGAATAATTGAAATTAGCTAGTAACTAGTCAATGCACAATAATTCATGATCATTTCTAGTCAATGTTTTCATAGGATTCCAAATATGAGTGAATTCAGGATTTAACTAATGGTGATAACTAGAAAGTCCATGGAAAATTGGCACCTCTTGAATATTTTTGGGTGTTACCCATGAAGAAAAAACCTCAATCGTTAAAGGATCCCTGACTACTCCATGCTAAGATGAAACAACCCCCATGAAATGCACATCATGGTCCCAAAACTAAAACATTTAATACTTGTCAAATGGAATGAAACTAATTAAATCCCAAAACAACTCATAATTTCTCTACATGATCCCCCTCTATATTATATAGAATAAGGATTTTATCGATAAACATCACAAAAAATCAATCTAAATCACATAGAACATTGTGTTTATCAATCAAATAAACACGGATGTAACATTATTCACACTGAACAACGTCCAAATGAACTAGTAATTCCTATAACGAAACTGGAGGTAGTATTTAGGATATCCTCATACGTCACTTTCATATACTTATTTCATAATTATAAATATATCATCAAGAACTAGATACCTCATTCAATTGATTTAATAAACCATAAATACATGTAAGAGGTTTTCGGTTCATCAATGTCACCAAAATTAATTTAATGATAATTATTAAATTAATGCAGTCCACAATTTTATTTATTTAAAAATAAGATGGTATCAACCCACGTTTTTAAACATGTTCCAATTAATCCTCTATATCTAATAACATCAATGTAAATATTTATCTCCTAAATAGATAAAGACCTAAAAAATATCACGAAATTGATAAAATAGAGATTATTAGGTAATCATATAAAACCATAGAAAACACCACCTATTGATCCTCTACTAAACCCAGCATCAGTGCCAAAATCAGAGCCAAGAGAGGCTAAACATGCCTTAATCCAATTTTAGGGTCTTACTCACAATGAAAAATAACCTTCTCTCAATCATCCTGATTGATTAAACTTTCGTCTTGAAGAAATTGTAATAGTTTACCCAAAAAATAGCCAATATATTCCATGTATGATAACATATGTCTTTATCCATAATTATATATTTCACAAAGAGAGATGTTTCATTAACATTAACTTATAGTCTCTACACACACAATGCATGATAACTCAAACTGTAATTGGTATATTTAACTCCAAGTAAAATTGAATTCACTTTACCTTAATTCCAAAAAATGGACTATAGATTGTGAAAAAAATGAGTTCATAGATCTAGAATCAAATCAATCATATAAAAAAGTTTAAAAAAGTCATATATTACTTTGTATGATGTTTGGATTGCTCAAAACTCAAAACTCTAAAAAAAGTATATATATTTGACCTACTTAATGCCATATCTCAACTAGATGGTGACTAACTCCATGAGATAATTCTAATAATTGTAGAAAATTATTTTGGGCATTTTGGGGATATCCTCTACCTACCTCTTCCCCTATCTAAAGACTAGTGGTCCTATATCCTATCTATTTATACAACATGATATGATACTACTATTGTGGATGAGCCTGAAAAGTGACACTCACTCCATTTTGACTACCAAGGATGGTAAAAAAAACTCTTGTTTATATTAAAAATAACCTCTATAAGTATAATAAACCATGATGAACCCACTAGATGGGTTTCAAGAACTAAAAGATCTGGAGAAACAAGATAAAGAATTCTAGAAACAACTTCTTTTTTATTTAAGTAATCTTCATTAGGCTATAAAAATAATAACTTATAGTCATAGATCACTCTATATAGAATCTTTAAAAATACACTATCAAAATGGTCACATCCTAGATAAATTCATATCAAAAATATCATCCCTCACAAGTAATTGAGATACCTAATTAATATAATCAAGGTCACATTTTTCAAGACATCATGATGTAAATCCTCCCCAAAATTCCTTGACATGGCCTCCTCATCTAGAAGAAGTTGTAAATAATAATTTATGGGAGTCTTATATCTAACATTGAAATCCTGCATGAGAGAAATCTTCGAACAATGGATAATAATCTTCCACAAAAAACTGTCTTCATAGTCAAAGAGTGAAACTAATCCAAAATCTATTACTAGTGATTCTCTAATGAAACAACTGAATCCTCGAGATCCTTGAGGAGAAATAATCAGTAAAACTAATTTTACCCAAGAAATATGACAACAAAAAATGATATGAAGAGGTTCTTTCTAGCACAAATCCAACTGAAGGTACTCATCACCTTCTATAATGAATCCTGGACATATTTATTTAAAAAGGATCCCTTAAACATTCACTAACCCTTACACCGTTACTCTCAGAGTGTCCTCCTCCATGTTTTGTCTTCATTTACCTCCCCCGTGAAGTTGTCTCGTAGAACATATTTCTGAACATCATTGGCCCAATCCAGATTGGGATGTCAATAAGGTGGTATACATATAAAAAGGGGCAAGTGTTAGGGACTCTATAAATCCTAAATATATAATATTTCATGGTAATTCATTAAATAAATTTCAAACTATTTCCCATTTTCTACCCAATTTTAAAATAGGTGAAATAAAATTATGATGCATGGTCCTTACCTATCTATATAACCTAAATGTAGAATAAAATAAAAAAACATACACACAAAACATGAATTTCTTTGTATCAAATCATTGGGGTCCATAAATACAAAGTCCTAGTTTGTCTTCTACAATTTTAGAATTTATTTTATTTTATTTATAGATTCCCTTCAAACCCAAGAATCCTTGTTGGTTTTTATATTTAAACATTGTACTATATCTCAAAAATATTCTATGATACCACTCTCACACAACCTTCCATGGTATACCTCTAGGGTTAACATTGAATTTGTTTATAATGAACCCCAAAGTTGTCCCCCAATATTTCAGGATTCAAAAACTACAACTGAGGTTATATAATCACAAATTAGATCCATTGAAAATTTTATGTAAATTTATTGAATAATATGCAAGAGTAGATGTACACATAAACAAACTGAATAATTAATAAATTAATTATGATACAATAATGCAATTCCATATATAATTGAAAATAATTGAAAATATTTTAAAGAACATCCAAGGCAGTGACTGGGAACTCTAACAGCTTCTTGAACAGCCACTCTGAGCTCATAATGCCTCTATCGATCACCAACTAGATTTGACATAATTAATAGAAATTTATAAAAATATGGTTAACATACTAGTACACATTGTATCATGCTCCCTATAACCTGTAAAGTAAATTGTAACATTTTCATAAAAATTAATATTCAATAATAAATGAATGTAACTCATGACCTATGTAGGAAAAAATATCATACTCTCACCATGGATTTCTCACCATTTAAATAATAGAAGTAAGGAATCCACACACACACACACACACACCCAGAGATATATATATATAAGGTGCTGGTCTTCCACTTCCCTATTGACATGTCTTTATCATTCCCCAATGGATCATTTCCTATGCTCATACCTCCCATAATTCTTCCTTCCCTATGCTAAGAAATCATATCAGAACCATCATCCCTCCAATTCAGCTCTTCATTTCTAATCATCATCTCATCCAATTAAAAAAATATGCCTAGAAGACACTATATCCATTTTAACATGAATTATACATCAATCCACAATAGTCCATCCATGTACCCCATCAAAATTTTTATCCATCCCAACAAGATATAAGTATATATTATAACATCAATATATTATAGAACACATTGAAATATATAGTAAAATGAGATATCTCACAAATTTTTCGATTATATACCCTATAATGGATGCTATAATTTCTTGGCTATTCCCAAAAAATATAAAATATATATGAATATAATATGAGAGAGATAGAGAGTAGTTATTCATTTTTTCCTTACCAACATGGTGCTGGGGAACCCCTCCCCCTAAAAAATCAGGAGTCCATTTTCTTTAATGAATCTGGTGGTGAAGCCTATGAAATAAGAAATATATAATACTATCATGCTCAACCAAACTAAGAGAATCTAATTTAATTTAGACCAAAACTACTTCTATTATCTCACACGACACTAAACAACCACAACATAGGATTAATATACTATTTCTCATACATTCATAAAATAAATAAGGTTTAACATATTTAACCAATTCAACATAGTAATTTTAAATCACATTCATTTAGTTAATAAATAAAAACAATCTCATAATTTTATATCCTATAATTAAATTTTGTTTAACCATACCCTTTCAACAAAATATATCATTCCATTGCAATCATTATTTAATTAACCTTATTTCAGTCACATTATATTAGAGCATTAATTTTAATAGTTATATAATTCTCAATAATTGATAAATCATTTATCATTAATAACATTAGTAATACCCAATCCCAAGGGTTCATTATACATCCATTTATCATTCTATAATTCATATGGTTACTCTAAAAATATTCAATAACTAACACCAAAAAATGATCAATTTTTGTGCATATATTTGAATCACATAAAGTTTCTAGGAAAAAAAAACATATTTGAAAACCCATCCTTTCAATTGAAACCTAAAGAAAACTAGTGTGAAACCCCACTCCCCACTCATCTGAAACACCCCAGTGTCACCTTCAGTACCTTTTCACACTTAACATTTCATATTTTCATCATCGACATCTAGCCACCACAAGTACCCTAAGAAAAGTAGTCCATTGTTTATATAAATTAAATATAATTAATTGTTATAAAAAATAATATTAGGGTTCTGATATCCTACAACAATCATGGAATGTAGAAAAATCATTTTCATCATGACACACATATATGGAAATTAAGTCCATAAAACCAAGGTATTTAAGACTTTATCAAATTATAATGGGTTAAGATGACCCCAATCATTTATCGTTGGCCAGAAATCATTTATTTTATATATTTAATTAACAATTTAATCATGAATCTGTTCAATAATGATATGCAACCAATAAAAATAGCTAATCAATAGTTGTGAATCAACTATAAACATTCCTTTACCATTACATTTATATTTCATCAATTTTCATGGATAATTGAAATAAATTTATATGATTCATTCATTATTATTTTAATCATGGATATGAAAAAAAAATTATCATATTTAAATAATATTAATTATGGTACATAATTTCCAAAAAAATCGCATATATAAAAAAATTATCCATCAAGAGGCATTATCAACATGATAAATCACATATAATCATGAAAACCCAATTCAAATTTATTACTAGTCTGAATATTGGGTTAATTACACTATTTCCCAATGAGATAAAGAATGATAATTTTACCCATGAACATAAGTAAATAGAGAATTAATAGAACCTCAACGTAGATTTAGAGAATCTATTAAATGAAATCTTACAAAGAAATAATTTGATTAATCAAACACCACAAAAATAAATAAGAAACGCACCAGAACCTTAGAGAAAAAAATTATATTTTCTTTCTTAATTCATAACTCCAAAATATAGGATCCACACCACTATTTATATAGTAGGTTTAGATAGACACCAAGATGGTGTAGTGATATACCATCATTTAATGGATTGCATTGGTCAATGTCTATCATACTTTTAAGTTGATTGACTATCTGATGATTTAAATAGAACCATGTCTTTCTCTATGGTGTGGTTTACAATGTTTTGGCCTCTAGGGATCCTCTGTAACTATCCAACATAGCATAGGGTAATGTCCCTTGAAATTTCACCTTACCATACTAATGTCCATTGCATTAAAAATCATCACTTGTCATTTCCCCCAACTCATTTTTTTCCACACCACACAAAAATGTTCCAACACAACCAAATCCCAAGGAATTTAAATGTTACTATTTTACATAAGAAGTATATGAAATCTACCAGTTCTATAAAAATGTGTAATGTATTCTATTTATTTCACACAACATGACTCACCAAGACCCTCTCTGCAGGAACCCTCATCATCTCTATATCATGACCTTTCATGTGGGAGGATTAGCCTACCATTGGTTTCCTAACATCTACACTAGTTACATGCTAGAAAACCCCTCATTTAGAGTGTCCTTTTTTGACCTTGGGTGACTCACCAAGAATCACACCTAGCCAAAAAGTCATTTTAGAATGCCCATTTCACAAAAGTGGAAATCCCATGTGAAAAATGATAATTACCTATGTTTCACTACCTATGTTGAACCACATCCCTAAAATATCTGGCCCCCTGATAGAAATCCAAAAATGGAAAAAATCCAAATCATCAATATGACCTACTCTCATGGTCATTCCGCCTATAAATACCTAAAATGACCAACACCACGCCCTATGATACAATGCGGTGACCCTTTAAATTTTGATAACACACCTTTATCCTATGGAACCCCTCTTAAAATCCTCTTGAAACCACAAAACTCATGAAAATACAAATAGTGCGATCTAGAAATACAATGCTTTATTTTGAAAAAATTTAAATCAAATGAATCATTCCATATACCCAAGTGAATAAAGACCCGACCAAATTTTAATAAAATGACTAAAAAATTTCCATTATTGTATAACAAAATAGTCTTAACCAACATTACTATGTATCCCATATTTACATGTATAAAAATTCAACTATATTATTTTTTCAGGATATTTTATTTTTTTAATAAATTTTAATGATAATCTGAATGAAAATTAAATCCCACTATATTTTCAAAAAAGTATCCCATAGCCTTCCTTAGTGGAAAATGGGTTAAAAAATAAAATCATTGAACAATTATTCTTATTTATCAACATTTTTTATCTATAAAAATGAATATAAATATTATTATTTAAATAAAATAACTATCAAATTATTATAATTAGGAATTTAAATATTGTCTTGCATGGACTAAAACCCATTTAACATGTTCTTTGTTAATAACGATGGTTTTATATGTATCATTTAAATTTAAACATATGTTTCACCCTTATGATTTTTTTTAGTTTTTAAATGAATTTATATTCAATATGAGTATTCATTAAAACATATTTATGTGTATATAGTTACTCATATTCTGTTAGTGTAAAATTTACGATCATTCCAATTGATTGATCTATTATTGGACCAATTGATGATATTTTTTGGATGGAAATTTTTTGAGATATCATCACGAAGTCAAATTTGATTGAATATTATATCTATTTAATAGAAACAATTTAAATAAAACGTGATACACTCTTTACATTTGTAATCATAAATAATAGTGCCTTTTCAGCATTATTTGTAAAATATGACATCAAATCTCAAAATCAACTAAGTAAAAAAAATTAAAAACAACTAAATATATATAGTTATATTTATTTAAAAAAATTTAATCCATTTATGAGAATAAAATTAGTATAATGGACATTTCTGTGGGGTAAATCAATCAACAATGTTCCAGTCTTCTAGGTTCAACTTACATAGCGAAATTTGCAATATAATGATTCATTAGAGTGATAAATGAAATGGAATCTAACTTAACTAAATAAAGAGTTATTTGTAAGATTTATACATGATGAATTTAAATTAGAATTAAATTTAGAATCAATTAAATTGTGTATTGAAGAAGGATTTTTAATCGATTTGAATTGCAATTATTTTTTCAAGAAATAATTTAATCAAAGTCAAAGGTGTAAACTACTTCATCAAAATATTTTAATCATGAATCATAAATAAATGAAACATTTAATGTTTGAAGTAAAATATTATAGAATTATAAATGAATATCCCTTTATTACATTCAAAATTTTTAATATTCATTAAAATAAATCAATTAATGTAATTTTATTACTAAATTCCAATTCTGTAATTTCAAATTTCATTTTCCAATAGATCAGGTTTTATATTTTCTTCTATGTCCATACAAGAATTAACATGAAAATTTAATTTCTAATTCTTGTTACTCTATATAATAATGAAATTGGCACACAGGGTCTTCTAAAAAATATTAATGTCAAGAGAATTATATATAAGTCTAAATTTATAATAAAAAATCATAAAAAATATACAATATCAAAACACAAATATACTAGAGCTATTCTTGAGCTATAAATGATACCAAGTATATACATCCCATTCCTTCCACCAAATAGAAACAGATCATAAACTAGTGTTGTGGGTATAAACATCATAAATGGGAGGGATCACACTATAAAAATAAAAAACATCAAATGCTAAAAAATGATGATGATGATAATAATAATAATAATAATAATAATAATAATAATAATAATAATAATAATAATAATAAAATAAATATAACTATAGGAATATAATTTTCAAACATCAAAAAATCACAAATTGATTAATAAAACGACAAAAAATTGTCTATATCATAATCAAAATGCAATAAGTCTCTAAAAATAGTTCATCAAACCAAGATATCAATGATCATCATCTCTTCCAATACACTTATAAAAATATAAATAATGGTAAATATATAATTAGGGTGAGAATAAACATATTCAATTGGTTCCTCCCCAAAATTAATCATACCAATGTGTATTGATCATACAAATTAATATATTAGATAATGAGACAAAATAGGATAATCAAATATTAAACTTTAAAATATAACCACATCAATTCAGAATAACCCTCTTTATTAAATTATATTATATATAAAAAATATAGTTAATAAGAAATCAACAACAACTAAAAATAAGGGACCCCACATACCAATGGTAACTAATTGTCTCACTGTTCCTCCCAATGTTTAGTTTAATATATCTAAAGCCCAAATTCAGTCATGGTATAGGGGTAATTAGAAATCCACTATTTTGAAATTCTATAATCAAAATTTCAAATACTGTTCATGATTAGCATCAAATATTTGGTGTTGGGTGCATTGTAGAATATACATTCACATAACTATCCAAATAAAATAGTATTACAATAGTACACACAATTCCTAAAGAAACATATACTTCAACCTCAATATATACTCCATATCATTAGTAATCATTGGTATACATATATACCTAGACTGAATATCATTAGTAATCGAATTATTCTTTTTTCCCCTCTAAACTTTTATTATGTCTGTGAATAAACTAAATTTGTCATTTGTGTGAGCCATAAAAATATCTAGATACTAGATCCCACAACACCACATAACAAAACACACATATTAAAAAGGTTAATATTTTTAAAATTAAAACAAATACTCAGTTAGACTCTTGATCCCAATTCCTTAAACTAAGGTAAAAATTCTTTTCAAACCTTGATTTATGAGAATTTATCTAAAGAGAGACACCTAATAATTTTTCTATCATTTTTTAAACCATGAAATAGATAGAAACCAATTGAAATATAGATTATCAAGAATCTCCACCTCCTCCAATGATAAAAAATCAAAAATCTAGACCACCAAATATAAAAGGATACACCAGCATCAGACCTTCACCTAAGAAACAATGACCACCACCATAATTTAGAAGAAACATCTCAAATATAAAAATTTTGGTTTTATATTATTTTAAAATTTTAGTAAAAAATCACCATGAGACATATAAATCATCTGATAACAACTATAAGGAATCCCAAACAAGAAATCATTAAATGGATAAAATAAATTTTATCTAATGTAAACAAATAGTAAAAAATCATAAGGTTAACTCCACCTCCCATCTATATAATTAAAAAATAAAAGAAGGAACCAAACATTGAGATGATTCGTTTTTCACCTATCTCAACATAATCATCACAATATTTCCACTGCATGAATGGTCACCACCATATTAGAATATTGACTAACACAAGAAGATTCCCTTAATTAATCATGTAAAGTAGATTCTAGAATAATTGACTAGAGAGATCCAATCATTAGAAAATGATCATGAATGAGAGATATGGGTGGATTAGACAATATCATCAGCCATGGTAATGAACTATAGTGAAAGGATGATAGGAAGAGAGTAAAATCCTAGAATATTCACAAATAGTAAACTATTTATAATAAAATAATATTGTAAAAATTATGTAAGGAGACCGTTTGTTGAATCAATCACTAGATCATTCATAATCATTATCAAAAGCCACCATAAACACCATCATTAATGGTTATGATGGGGAATTTTATGAGTTTTTAAGAAGAGAGAGAATTGGTGGAGAATAATTGAGTGTGTCTCAATAGGGAAACTATAGAAACTATAAATAGGGACTACCATACAATATTCTGGTGTTAGATATATGAATTTGATACAAAACTCAACCAATGAAACTATCCCAACCCATCATATAATTTATAACATCAGACCAATATTGAGTATGGAATTATTGGACATGAAGAAACATATATGGTTGGAGACAAATAGTGGGTGAGAATAGCTCAAACACAACAACAAATGGGAAGTAAAATCCCCCAATAAATTATCTTCTAAATAAAACTAAGAAATGTGAAGAGGAAATTAATAAAAAACCCAAATAAGGATATATGAACTGGATTAACGAAACACCACAGAAAAATAAGTCATTGGGGGTGAAGGATGAGGGATCTATTGATGATAAACGACACCAAATCACTATAAGACCAATGGGGAATGATTCACCCTGATACTATTTCCAAATAATTAATTTTTTGTTTTTAGTTTATTGATGATTTTAATTTTCTAATTATCGAGGGGTTTAGGTAATGAAATTATATATAATTATTTATGGTGTTTCGAGGTAACTATCAATGTCGCTTGATGGAAACTTCTATGCAATCATATTTTTAAACCAATTATTATTGGTAATTACCTGGATAAACCATCAATTATTTCCAAGAATTTCATTAAAAAACAATCAATAATACCCTAGAATAGTGAAGTGGAATGGGATACACTGAGAGCATCGAGAGGACCTAGTTAGTGGCTGATTTTTCTATATAATGTTATTGATGGTTTTTGGTAATAAAATTAGACTGAATTATTTATTGTGAATCCAAGTAATTATCAATGGTGTTTGGAGGTAAGTATTAATTTTTTATGATATATTATCAATCAATGGTTAAAATAACCCAAAAATCTATATATAATTATCTAAAATTTCATAACCAAGAACCATAAAAAATAATTAAAAGATAAATCATCAATAAACTAATAAGAGAAATTTTTAATTAACATGAAAAACTATTGATAATTAATTTTAAGAACCATTGATTAATAACCGAAAAAAATATTGAAAATTAAAAATTATAAGAATCTTTTCGAATTAATTATAACTGAGAACTATAAGTAAAATTTTATTTAGAAACAATTTCTATAAATCAACATAATTTTTAGTTCCAAGAGCCATTTCAATCTTATTTTTTTATAAAAAGAATTATCCATAATTCTTTTTATTTTTTATTAAATCATATTTTTAAAAAAACATTAAACATATTATTATATCTCTATTTTTTAATTTATTATAATCAGATGTAAATCACACCACATAACACATAACTCAGGCCCATTAAAACCCATTTCTAATCTAATCCACCCAGACTGGCCTAATCCAACCATTCCCAGTCCCACCGCGAACTTGAATTCCACAACTCAGCCTTTGCCCACCTTGGGCCAAGCCCACCTTGTCCCATACAACCCATTCCTTATGAAATTAATTGTATATATGAGTGATATATTATTTGATCATCTTACAACAAGGTTATTATGAAAATACTTCACCCCTCTACCAAAACCTTCATATGTTATTAAATATACATTTGTTTACTTATTTATATATATGGATAAACATATGAATATATATATATACAAATACACATACTTTCACACAAACAAACATATATATATATATATATTTACATTTACATATTAATTTATCCTTAATTTATAAACATTACATAATAATTAATATTCACTTATGATAATTATATATATTTATAGTATCCTTATATTATCTCTACAATTTTATGTGCAGGTTCTAATCCATACCGGTTCAAGTTTCCCCAACATGCATCCAATGTTAAATCTTTCACTCGATTATAGGAACTGACCCACATGTGTATAAAGATCACTAAGCTTTCCCCAACAAGATAAATCTCCACGCAAATATTTCTTCTAAACATTCCCCACACATGAATAAATTCCCTACGATATCGAATACTCAATAGTGATAAATACAATAACGACCACCTCTCTCCCCTGAAAATGATAATACATATTTCTTATATCCACATTCTATCTCCCTATGTCAAAATATCTCCAGTTATGGAGTCTCCCAAATGTTCCTCTAGAATGAGTTAATTCTACGTGATGGTTACTTCCCAGTGACATTATCTCTCCCGTAGCATTGTGTGCTTCCCATGGGTGAACACTCATAGTGAATAATTATGTTTATCTACATAGGAGACCTTTCAAATTCATCTCCCAGGTGGGATGATCCAAAAAATTATAAAACTATCTTTAATTTATAAAATTTAATACAAGGTGTGTTGATTTTATAAATGTTTAAATATATGTGTGTGTGTGTACATATAAATATGTATTTAAACAATAATTTATACATATATTTAATAATTTATAAATAATTTAAATATATATTAGTATATATAAAAATACATTATTACATATAATTAAAAACACAAATCTATATATAAATATATATTTATATAATCATTGTTTCTAATGAACAAGGTATTGGAGTCTATTTTGAGTCCATGTAAACATGAATTTCAAATATTGGTGGTCCTTGGGATTTTACCAAAAATAGTTAAGATTCGTATTGGTAATGAAGAAGGGATTCTTGGATTATATCACCATTGGGGGGATAATTTACTACATTAGTAATCCCTATAAGATTTAATTCGTGTTCCGGAATCCATCCTAAATTCTAATGTGATATGTGTATCCTCAATAGTAGTGATTGATTTTCAATATGAATCAATGTGAAAAAATACACACACAGATATATATATATATAGTTGGATTTTACAATGATTGGAATATATTTATATATATATATAACATCCTCCATCTATGTGACCACTAGTAAATCTTATAGGTTCTCCATATTAATTTTTGTTGGTGATTATGATATGTTCAAAGCTATACAACTAATTTCTCTATAATGTATCTCAATATGAGAATGTGGTAGGTGTTTTGTAACTGGTATTAGGCCCAAGATAGGGGATTAATATTTATCCCTCTTGAGGTGAATTAGTTCCCATATAGTTCTATGACACATAACAAGATACTTCTTACCATTCATCATATTTGTTTGAGAATCATCATGGTACTTTTTTATGTCTTGCAACCACGAGAAAGTGATGTAACTTTAATATTCATGAATCCATGTCCTATGTTGTGTTAGGATGGATCCTCTAGATTCATCCAATGTATCTTAACTAATAAGAATCAAATCCCAATTAGTTTTGTTTTTTTGGGGTATAAAGTCATGTGGCATTGGAAATCTTTGTCGTTAAAAAATGTGCAGTGAGGACATGTGTTATATAGTTTGAATTCATAAAAAATGGACTTATAAGAATAATGTAACATAAAAATTCATGATGTGGGAATTATTTATGAGTTTTCCATTTGTGTTCATCCTTTCTATTGTTAACTACAGAGGATAAAAAATGATTAAAATTGAATGGGTTATTTCCCAATGGGAATATTATGACTCACTAAGAATATGGTTCACTGATGAATGATGGATCATCCATAATATAGTCCTTTGAGGAATGATGACTCTCTAGGAACATGACCCTTTAAGGAAGGATTTCATAAGGGATTTGACACTATGGGAATGAGTTGTGGAATACCCATAGGTGGATGATATATTTCAGCAGGCTCTATTGAATCAAAAAAATCAATAATGAGGAAATTATTATTGTTTAAACCTAGTAGGATGCATAAGGCCTACTAAGGTGTAGGATAGATACCTATAGGGAATGAAAATATACTTATTGGAAATTCATATCCATATAGGTGAATCATGTAAAGGTGAGTTTCCATATATTACATATTCTAGGAATCCCATTTTATATCCTTATATAATCTACTAGGAAAAGTAGGCATAATAGATACACTAATAGACTGAGTGTGGTATATGGGTTAACCAAGATGAACAATTTTATCCAAGGGGATTTTTCATAGTATCATAACAATAGACACCTTCATTATCAATGGAGTACGTAATCATTACCACCCTGAGGGTCTTATCGATATGGGAGGAAAACCTATGATATTACTTTTATCAATGGAATATATGATTGACTTGGTGGATGATAATGTACACAACACATTCAGTATAATGGTCTAGTCATTTTTTCTTAATTCATGATGAAATGTGATTATGGCATTTTATAATGTAAAGAGGAATATAGGAATTTAATTTGGGTTTATTATACACACATAGATTATTTTAGTGAAGGAAATGATGCAATAGAGGTCCAATTACTGATAATTTTGTTGCATCATGATGTGATCATCATTGGTTGTTGGAACCATGACCATTCTATACAAGAAAATGAGTATGGTGTTGGTTTTTTATCAATACTCAGTAGAAGTTCCGAATGTTTTCTGGGAAAGGGATCATACTGTTCAATAAGACACCCGTTTTGAAGGTTGCATCATTTCCTAGTGTTTTCCAAATTTTTGGGTTTGAGAATCAAAAAATGGAGAAAACTGTGATTGGAAAAGGATTTTTCATCTAGTATTGTTTGTGTTAAGAAAAATGTGCACAATGATAAATTTGGGATCAGAATTTCAAAAATGGAAAAGGAAAAAAGTTTGTGAATGTCTTAAATGTTCGCAAAAAATGAGGTTGTGCGGATGAATCTTACATGCCAAATGTGATGTCAAATTTGGTTTTGAGTGCTCAAGAATAATCTTGCACACACTGAAAATAACACATTAACAACTTTCGCACAGAGTCATTTTGGTCTATAAATTGGTGACTACCCCATAGAATATTTGTGCATTTTTTTCAACAAAAATCTGGTTTCTCTGTCGCGTGAATGATTGGTGCGTGAAAGATTGGATTAGAGTTAATCTAGTGTGCAAGGCATTCCTTTAGTCTGAAAATACCAAGTGAACCCTTTGGTGTAGTTTCATAAAAGATAAGGGTTACGTGAAAGGTAGGGGTTTCACGAAAGTCAACTTTCGTAACAAATCGAAAATATTCTGCGCAAGATTAGGTATTGGGTGCCAGCATAGTGTTATGATTTTGACAGGCTTTTGAATATTTTGTTTAGGGGATAAGGGCTTTCAAGTGAATCAATTATGGACATCAATGCAAGAAGTTTCTCGTGATGATCAGATATAAGGACTTCAATGAAAATCAATTGAAGTGACCTTCATGTAGATAAAATGAGTTTAACTTCTATCAATGCTGTGAGCCAGGGGAGTCGAGGGAAGTGATCTATGAGACACAATGAGCTACCTTTGAACCATTGTAAAGGTAGTGTTCCTGGAATAGATTGACTATGACCAAACTTGAAATCCTCAAACAAGTAATTATTTGTGGATTTAGGTAATACCTACACACCCTCAGCGTATGCTCCTTGGACGTAGCCCTTTGTAGTAATCAAAGTAAAATAGTTGTGTTGTTTCTCTCCATTCATTTTTTGGATAGATTTAACATGTTCCTACCAATTAGGGAACAAGATAAACAACATTAAAAAGAAAAAGTTGACACCCTCATTCACCCCTCCCCTCTAAGGGTGTTCCAGTGTCCTTCAAGTTATATCAGACCGTGTTTGCTGATGTGTGATCTTTCATATACCATCCTGGAGAATTCAGCCAGTGTTAGGGGAGTCCCCCTCTTTGATGGAAGTAATTTTCAGATTTGGCAGAACATAATGAGATTTTATATAAGATATATTGGAATAGAAGTCCTTTTTTCCACATTGTAAGGAATACAAGTTACTGATTCAATAGGTCTGGCTATGACCGATGGAGATAAGAAAATTATTGATGCAGATGATAAAGCATAGAATGTTTTCACCACAACACTTTATGATTAGATATTTCTAAAAGTGATGAGTATCACCACATCAAAGTCCATGTAGGATAAACTTGGAAATATTTATGATGGAGATAGAAACGTGAAGGAGGAAAAACTACAAGTCCAACATATTAGGATTGATGATCTAAAGATGCATCTTGGTGAGAATGCAGACTCCTTCTTCAATCAAAATACTAAAGTAGTTGGAGCAATTCGGGGACTAGGTTTTTTTTAAAAGGTAATGTCTTGGTCAAAGACCAAGATACAAATTATTATTAAAAAGAAAGTGGAGATTACAAAAGTCTGAATGAGGAAATTTTATTACTGTCTTTCTCATGAAGAGGGTAAAGCTCAACCGGAAGTTCATCACACCACTTAATGTCCTGGATGATTTCCTTCTTGGAAGTACCATCTTCCACTATATTTACTTCACGATAGGCATGTGTGGTGATGTATCTAATCTCCAAGAGTGAGTTCAAGCATTTCATCCAGCGTGCTGCGATAGAACCAGCAAGGTGAATCACACCGTTCCAAATAGCTTGAATGGTAGTGGTGGAGTCACTTTCAATCCAAATATTGTTCTAGCCTCTTCTCTTAAATAAATTGATAGCATGAATCACTGCCATCATCTCAGCCTCAAGGAAAGTGGAAAACCTACAACCCCCAAAAAAACAACAATGAGCATGCCCAAGAGAGTCCCTGAAAATTCCCCCATAGCTGGAGGGGCCTGGATTTTCTTTGGAAGCACTATCAACGTTGATTTTTAACCATCCAAGAAGAGGGGCCTTCTAGAAAACTTCAAAAAAGTGCTTCAGTTGCCGGTAGATTTCTTTGATACCAATCCATGTAAGAGTCATGAATTCACAAACTGATTTATTGTAGTGGGTTTTTTGTAGCATAGTAGAATCTTTTATTACAATGATAATTCTATCCTAACTTGCGTTAAGACTGAGAGAATAATTATTGTGAATAACTGCATTTCTATCATACCAGATAACGTGGATGAGTTCAGCAACTGTAGAAAGAACAAAATTTCTAATTTGATGCGAGAAATCAAGATTAAAACAATGTTTGATCAAGGCGCAAATTGAGTCAGCAGTTAACCAACTGCAATCAATGATATTAGTAATATAATTTCATGGATCAGTGTTTGTAGCACAGGATAAAAATAAATGATTGATTTCCTCCCTATGTTGAAGAAATAGGTGGCATCTCGAACTAAGTTGCACACTGAAGGGCTATAGAAAACCCACATTAGGAAGGCGAATAATGTCAACGCCCCAGATAAGATTAAGACTGGATGGTTTAATCCATGTTTTATCAAAATGTTTCACCAAAGAAAAATTGTTTTCAAAAGAAGAGAAAAAGTGGTTGTAATATGTTTCAGAATCAAGAACACCATCGTGTGATGGTTCCTAAATAAGAAAATCATCCATATTAGAGAAAGTGTAATTATCAACAACAAGTTTGACATTTTCATGGATAACATAGTTGGGAGTATGCATCATCTCCTTTATGGTGCAGCTTGTGGGGTCTTCTACATTATGAGAAGTGAGCATAGAATTGAGAGGAGCACCAGTCCAGTTATCAATCCAGAATTTCAGATTGGATTTAGTGATAACAATCCATCTGGTGTTGTGCATGATATTGATAAATGAGTTTCTAATTGATGTCCAGAGAGAAGAGTTGACCTGATTCATATTTTGATTTTTAAGTTTTTCAAGAAATCAATTTTTAAGAAAATAAATCAAGTCATCCTTGCTGTTTATAAGATTCCAAGTGATTTTTCTTTGGAGAGCTTCATTAAAGTTCCTAAGACTTTTGATTCCAAGCCCTCCCTTCTTGAGAGGTTTATAGCAGGTGGACCAGTGAACAAAAACAAGTTTCCTTTCAAGAATACTCCCAGACTAGAAAAAGTTCTTTATGTAAAAATTGATTTTCTTAAGCGGACTGATAGGCCACCTGTAGATCATTAACAAATAAACTATTTTGGAAACAATACAAGACTTCACAAGGAAGATTCCACCATCCATAGAAAGAGATTTTCCTTTCCAAGAAGCAAGTTGGTTAATGGTTTGTTCAGTAATATCATTGAAATACAAAGCTCTAGGCCTACCCTAAAATATTGGGACACCCAAATAAGTGAGAGGTAGAGAACCTTCTTTGATACCGAGATTCTCAATGATGTAATTCTTTTTGAGAAGTGGTATAGATTTTTCCAATGTAAATGAATGATTTTTTCCAGCTAATGGATAGGCCCAGAATCTCTTCATAGTGAGATAAGGATGTTTTGAGATTTGTGATGTTTTGTTTAGTACCATTAAGGAAGAGAATTATGACATCCGCATAAAAATGATGAGTCTGAACATTAAGGTTTCGAGTAGCTTGGATGGGCATAATGTTTTTTTGTTAGACAAAAGAATCGAATAGACGACTAAGATAGTCTTCTACAATGTCAAAGTGGATGGATGAGAGGGGGTCACCTTGAAAAACTCCCTTTGAACATTTGAAATAACCCTTAAGAGAGCCATTTATGTAGATCGAAACATGGGAATAGTTGAATAGGGAATTAATTCTGATAATGAAAACATCATTGAAACAAAAACCCCGAATAACTTTGAAGATGATACTCTAGTAAATTGTGTCAAAAGATTTTCTAATGTCAAGATTAATGGAAATGTTACCACCTTTGGAAGAGTTTTTAGAGCATTGGTGGATTCTGAAGAAAGACAGATGCAGTCTTGTATAGAATGACCTTTGATGAGACCGAATTGGTTCCAAGATAAAATTTTATTACACAGAGAGGAAATCGTGTTAGCCATCAGCATGGTGATGATTTTTTTGAGAGAGTTGGTAAGATCAATGGGTGTAAACAGGTGAATTTTCAAGGCATTGGACACCTTGGGAATAAGAGTATGGAATTGTGCATTGAGACAATGGGGAAGGAGGCCATTAGAGAAGAAGGTCATGACATGTTTAAAGACATCCACGTGAACTACATCCCAATGGTGCTGAAAAACCCATTATTTAATCCATCGATACCTGGGGCACTTTCTGGGTAGAGGATAAAGACATTATTTTTTATCTCATGATCATGTAGAGTTATCAAGAGAAAAATATTGTCTTCCTCTTGGACCAATGACGGGATGATCCCAGGAAGAAGATCTTTATTAATGGAGTTCCCATTAAAGATATTGTCAAAATGAGAGACCACATGATTTGTAATGGTGGCCTTAGAGACATAGATAATTTCATTGTCTTTAAGAAAAGATTGGGGACGAAAAATTTTCCTAATTCTTTGTAGGGAACTATATAATTTGGTGTTGCGATCACCATCATTGAACCATTTAGTTTTAAAAACATGTTCCAAATTTTTTCCTTAAGAACCAAAAGAAAGTTGAGCATTAAAGAGATGTTGACCTCATTTTGAGGGTCATCGGAGAAATTAGAATAGGTGGAATTGTTATTAATTTGATTTAGATCAATCTCCAATTAGGATATGTCTTTATCAAGTTGTTTTGATTTAGTGCTACACCAACCCTTGAGACAATGTTTTAGTTGCTTGAGATTTAAATTGCAAGAAAAGGCATCTGTGTGGTGACTCATAGAATTCCAGTAGCTCTAAATAATATTCATGTAATCTAAGTCCTCAAACCGGTAATTGTAAAATTTAAAGGGAATGGAGGGTTTTCAACACTTGTATTGGAAACTAACCAAGATATGATGATGATATTAACTATGATTATGCAATTTAATGCTACAGAAGGTGTCCCAGGCCTCAAGAGCAGGTAAATTCACAAGGGTCCTATCAAGTTTCCTAGCGACCATCCTATTATAATGACTTCGGTACCAAGTAAACATAGCACCGGTGAGATTAAATTCAATCATTTTATAGTCATCTATTGATGTTCTAAACTCCCTCGAAGAAATTTGTTAATGGGAGAGACCAAGTTTTTCACTAGGGGAGAGGATGGTATTGAAATCCCCAATCACCAACCAAGGGTCAGATATGGAGCTAGCTAAGAGAGATAGATAATTCCATAGGGGCCTACGATCCGGATATCTGTTCTTAGCATAGAAAAGGGATCAGTACCTATGGATGTCATTGAGAATTGAATCATAGGTAATAATTTGATCAGAAAAATTGTACACTTTAACGTATTTCAAATAAGTGTGATAAAAAATCCATAAGGTTTCTACTGAACTATTATTACTGTAAGAACCTAAAAAATTATAAACATAGGTAGAAAGGTGCCAAAAATTATAAGAGAAATTAACTTTAGGTTCAACAAGAGAAAAAATTTTAGGGTTATGCATAATAACCATTATTTTAATAACCGAAATACTGTCAGAGTTAGCAATACCCTAACAATTCCAAAAGTTAAAAACCATTAAAACCTTTTTTTGGAGCGGGTGCTCTGTTTTTTCTTCTTAGTCCCACCCAAGTCTTTTTTCCTCTTCGATCTCCTAAGATTTTAAGAAGGGAATGGATTAGTATTCAAAATCTATGTGCTCATAAGAGGATCAGACAAATTCTTAGTAGCACCCAATAATATAGATTCATTTATTTTGTCAGGAAATTTTATGGAAATATCTGAGGTGTTAGAGATGGAAATAGGCCCAATGGATGAGATTGTCATCTAAGTATTTGACAAGACCATAGTATGCATGTCAAATTCTCCTGGCTCTTGTTAAAGGGGAACCATAGCAGTCGAATTGATCAAATTAACACTTGAATTTGCACAGTCATATTGAGTACCAGTGGCCTTCATATTGCATACTGATGTAGCATGAGAAAAAATAGGATCTGAGACAGAAAGTGAAGGCATAACATGAGAGGCAACCTGGCTAGTGTGGGTAGGTGTGACTCTTGTAGAAGAATCCTTTGGGAGTGGATCATCTGTGACAGCAAGTGAAGCAGGTGTGGCATCAGTGATCGAATGAGCCAGCGGTTTGATAATATCCATATCTGAATTCCCATGAGCTGGTCTATCCAATAAAACAAAGGGCAAATCTTTAATAGGCTTCAGTGACTGCTGTATGACATCCGAAGCAAGAACTGCATCCTCTTCAAATTTTACTTGGTCATCCCAAGGGACTCCCGAGCTTTCACATGGAAGATTAGTCCTCTTGACCCATACATCCGAGTGTTTTTTGTGTGGATCTGGAATAGTTGGAGCCATCAATTTTTTTTCTTCTTATTCTTTTTCCTTGTCCATCCATTATCAACCGGCGGAGCCACTTGACTTTGAACCACACATCATTTTTTGAGAGAGTGCCCTACGATCTTAGAGAATTCACAAATTGGAGGCATTCTTTTGAATTCAACATTTATCTATATTTTTTAATCGTTCACAGAGAATGCAATGGTGTCCGAGAGCTTGATAGAAATATGTACCTCGACCATCAGCTGAGCATACATGCCAAAATCGGCATTCAACATATGTTGTTCAATTTTGAGCAGCGTACCTATGCAAGAGGCGATGCCATTGAGGATTTTATGGTTCCAGAAATACCATCAAAGATCATGTAATCGCACCCATATCTACACCATGGAATTCCTTGCCATATTCGGGTAGAAGGCGTAGTCCCAGTAAGAGATGCGAAGAACTCCAGGATCCAGTTGTAGGTTACCTAGCCTCTAGACCTGATCAAGCGCATCTTTCATCAGTAAAATCATTTAGAAGTGGCCTTTTCCGATTGGAATCATCTCCCAATCAGAGAATCCCCAGATGAGAGTTATTCGTGCTTTGAGCTCCAGATTGGATTTGAGATACGAAATTATTCCCATGATCAAGAATTTTCACCTCTTCAACCTCTGTTGAAGGGCGTTGGGGTCGGATTCCACCATAAATTTACAATATTCCATTTTTATACTGAGATAAGTATGCGTTGTCGAAGCATTTCATAGATCCGCACCTTTTAGAGCTTCGATAAAAGGAGATTCCTTGTGGTCTGACCGGAAGAACATCATTATTTTGCTCGTTGCCTTTGCAGATCACAGTTGTGGTTTCCCATTCAGGGTCGAAGACAACCATTTAGAAGTAATCACGACGAGACCAAGGAGAGCTAGCATGATCCCAGTTCGAGGAAACCCTCGAGAAGGAGATCAGGATAAGAGCACCTCGATGAATGGTCATCTCCTCTTTCTTCGGGGTCTAGGTGGTGAAATATAAGTTGTGGATATTGTAAAGAAAATATTGAGAAGATTTCCACCCATGTACAATGAAAAGGTGTTATCCCTTGATGGAAAATATTTCTCTATACCTTCTCTAGATGATCTACTAAGCAGCCTAGTGGCATATGAAATGAGAGTCAAAACAAAGGATTTTACCACACGAGTAAGAAAATAAATGGAGTTCAAGGCCATAGAGAAACTGAAAATTAAAAAAGAAAGTAGTGGTGAAGATGATGAAGAAAAAGAAATTATTTCTCTCATTACTAATAAGTTCTAGAAGGGAAAAGCGAAATTCGAAGGGAAGTTACCTATGGATTGCATTCATTGGAGAAAATTTGGACACATTGCCTCTCAGTGATTACGAAATGTAAAAGTTGATGACAAGGAATATGAAATCACTAAAAAACCTTAGTAAATCATTTTAAAAAAGTGAGACTAGAAATCTAGAAATAATGTTTAGAAGAAGACTTTTGTTTGTAAAGAGGAAGATAATGATTATGAAATATGTGAAGAAGAAGTGCCTGAATTTAAAACTGGAAACCATGAGTCCATGATGGCTACCATTAAAAAGTAAGAAAAATTAATATATAAAGCTAGAGATAACCAGGTGAAAACCAATGAAGATTGTAGAGACCCAAATCTTGACATACATGGACATTACATTACTTTTGAGGAATACTTAATACATAATAAGAACCGACACTCAAGGACCGTAATAGTTTAGTGTCTTTGGAAACTTGGAATATAATGTTCTAATCATTTTGAATGATCTTCAATAACTCCCATAATGATCTTCCCCTTTTTGTTTCCTTACCTAAAACCTTTCTTTATTTCCTGAGGAAAATAAAACATAAGAAGGGTGAGCTCAAATGCTCAGTAAGGGAAAACATAGAGAACATAAAAAATTCCATAATCATCTGAAAGAAAAAACATGAACATGAAATTTAAACATCAAAACCTTGAGCAAAGACACAAATCGTGGAAGTATGTAAGGAATATATCATAATGGAACATCAAACATGATAAAATATAATGGGAATAAAACATGTAATTGTGGAAACCATTCAACACATGTTATGTGTCACACCCCGACCGATCGACGTGCCACTTTCGCACGAGTTATAAGACTGCGTGACAATCTCGCAGTTAGCCTTGTATGCGGTCAACGCCGGGTGACACAGTTCGAACGCGGTTCACCCAACTGTGCGCTTGGCGTTACGCAAGTCATGCAGTTGTTAATTTTTTTTATTTTTATTCTTCTTCTTATTATTGTTGTTGTATGACTATTATTATAATAATTTTTCTTATTATTATTATTATTATTATTATTATAAAAAAACTAAACCCTAATATCCCCCCATGTTCGGCGAGCTCGACCCCCCTCCCCATTTCCCGTTCGCCACAGCGCCCCCCCCCCCCCCCGGTTCGGCCCCTCCTACGCACGCCGGCCTGTGTCCCGACGCTCCGCCTCGCCGGCCTCCTTCGCCTCGCCATCCGCCTCCACCGCCTCCGTCGAGCGCCGCCCTCCCCCTTTTCCCCCAGCCGGTTCTTGTTTCCCCCCCCGGAGCTCCTCCGCTCACCGCTCCCCACCGGATCTGGTCCGGCAAACCGGACACCGCCCTCACTGGTCCCCTGCGGCCACCGTCCGCACAACCCCTCCCTTGTTGGCGTTCCTTTCAGTCGTCGGTTCTTACAACCCCGAAACCGCCCCACCATCCTCGCGAGCTCCGGCGACTGGTTACGGCGCCTCCCGCACCACCTGCCGGTGCGATTTTCGGCGCGCCTCATTGGCGACCTCTTCTCCGGCAGCGACCCCCCCTTCTGTAATTGGTTCTTCCGAATTTAGGGGTTTTCAGTTTGCCTTATACCCTAGATTTTGGAGTTTCAAGTTGTGTTTGTTTTGATTTTGATGTATATGTTTTGATTTGTTGATTTAGGGATTCGATTAAGCTGGTTAGTGATGCGTTTTACCTGTGATTGGAAATTTCACAACGAACATGGGGTTTTCGACACAAATGGTAGGTGGTTCAATGTATAAGAATTTCTTGACTAATTCTTTGGCTTATTTAATTAATTTTGTATATACATTAATTATTTTTCATGGTGCGAATTTAGTTTTACTTGATGTTTAATATGCATTTGATTTATTTAGTAGCGTGTTTATGTGATATGAGTGATTTTTCTGTGAAAACTCTTGTTGAGCTATTCAGTAGTGTTTTATTAATAGTGTAGAATGTGCAAGTGATGTTAGTGTATTTTATTGTGAAAACCCATTTGAAACTGTTTATCAGTGTTTGAACATTGTGCAGTTAGTGTGTTATGAAGTGCAGATGATGCAGTTCACTTTTTCACGTGGTGTCAAAATGGGGTTTGTCTTGAAAGAGGTTTTAAGTGAGCTTTGGACTTTGAAATGTTGCCTCATGTTTGAAAACTATTTAATAAATTTTATTAGTGGTTTGTTTAATCATGAAAATGGTTTATTTGGGTATGAAAATTGTTTATTTGATTGCATAAGTGGTGCGAATTAAGTTTCAAAACGTTTTTGTGTGTGTATGATTTCAAAAGAGGATTTTGTGTTTGTTCTTTGTATAAAGGGTTTATTTAAATTGTTGAAATGATGCGAGTCATGTTTTGGCAAGGTGTTGTTTCTTGGTTGTGTGTAAGGTGGAATTCTTTAGTTGTTTTATGGATTCCTTCTAATTGTTGTGTAGTGCGTATACGGGTAGTGCGAAGTGGGTTCGAGCTGCTGTCGTATGAGCTGCGTGTTTACGGTAGGTCCCCTATGCCTATGCTTTTAATTTGAAATTAATGATTGCTTGATTGTTTTAAAATATGTTTTACACTATGCTATATACACATGTTATGGAGTCTGATTTCGGTTTCTAGGAACTATTATGCCTTGTATTGGAAAAATTGAAATGTATTTCCAACGTCATTGGTCTTAGGTGACTTTTATTGAAAAATTGATTTCTATAGTGGTTTTGAATTGAAAATGTGTATTTCCAAATGTGTTTGGCTTTTTGGCCAGTTAATTGTAAAAAGTATTCCGTTTATGTAATAATGCCCATTTGGAACCTTAAGAATGTTTTATGAAAACGAAAAAAACCTCTCTTGAGGCACGCACCCTTGGTTTTGGAAAATGATTTGTATGCTGAAAGTGTTGTGATGTGCCTAAATTGAAGTTTACGCATTTTTGTGACGTGAAAGAGGGGGAATGTGCTCAGGGAGGGAGAGTAGTGGTGAGATGTATGAGTTTTTGATAAAGAAAGTGTTATGTTCATATGTGTCAGCATGATAAAGAAAAACTCACCACCACTTGAAATAGAGCACAATGGGAAACTCGGGTATTTAGGTGGGTGACCAGGACTAGTATGCTAGATGATACGGCAGGGTTTCGTCCCGGTTTGTCTAGCAAGATTGACGCAACAACACTAACTAAACATATGAATTTCTGAGGGTCGTGGTCTTCTAAGCCACATTTTCTGAGGGTCGTGGTCTTCTAAGCCACGTTTTCTGAGGGTTGTGGTCTTCTAAGCCACATTTCACCGAGGTATGAGGTCTCTAGGTTCCCACTTGTTCTGGCTACTTATAGGGATTACCCATGGTGCTCTTTTTGCTACATGTTGCTTGTGATTTGGCTTTCATTTTCGTTGTGTCATACTTGATGTCTTTTTGTGAAAACCATATTTTAATCCAAACTAATTTCCTTTCATATGAAACGTTAATGCATGCCTGGAATCTATTTTAAAAATGCAGTTGGAGTGAAATTCTTTACTTGATAATGCAAACTCGTTACTTGATTTTGAAAAGAAGGAAAACCCTATTTTATTATATCTTATTTTTCAAACTGGCGTAATGGGATTTCTTACTGAAGGCAAGGGCATAGGACGTGGTTACATTTTTGGCATTCCTATTGAGCATCTTGGTGCTCACGCCTATTATACTTTTCAGTTGAAGGTTTCAGTCTTGGATCGCTTTTGGGAGCGAGTGTGGTTGACGTACCATGGTGATCCATGGGTTCACCTGTGTTATGTCACGTTGTTTTGCTTTTTTTTTTCGCTGCCACCTTTTTCAGTTTATGTTTATTTATCTTTGTCATGGGCCAAAACATTCCCAACTGGTTTGTTTTGATGCTCGTAACTAGTTTCCATCCCGGGGGGATCAGGAACGCCCCTCGGTACTTTCCGCGGATCGGCTCGGGTGACCGGTTTAGGGTCGACCCTGGTTGGTTCGTGACAAAATTGTATCAGAGCCAGGTTCTTGATATTTGGGATGTCTGGTAGAAGGAGATTAGGATTTTTCGGGGCTTAGGAGGTAGGTTACGGGTTGGTTCTTGATCACCACCGCCCGTGATGAGACCTGAGTTACCAGGGGTAGTCCGGGTTTTGAGTCTTTTGCCTTTGTTTGTTCTGGTTTGAGAGATGATAATGAAGGCGAACTGGTTCATGTTGTGGCCTCACATGGGGTGGTGACCCATGTGGAGTCCAAGTGTCCAGTTCAAGGCCCTCTTAGTGTAATGCCTTACTTGGGTCATGACTCACCACCATGTCGCTAGGTCAGGTATATGCACTAGTCCCTCATTCTGGTGGTTTGTTTTTTACTATGTTTCATTTTGATCTCGGTCAATGTGGGCGTGTGTTAAAAATGAAAGTGTTTTTTTATGGGAAACTGTTTCTTTTAAATTGTTTTGGAATTGGTGAACTGGGTTCTTAAAGTGAGAGTGTTTCGATTTGGAATGTTTTGTTGCGTGATTGGATTTGATAAGAGAATGAAGTGTTTGAGCCACGGTATTCTTTATGGAGGATCACATGTGCATCGATATGTGCAGAGAGTGCGTGGAAGCACTTGTCTGCGAGCGATGTAGCTGATATTGGTTGAACGCACATGGGACAGTCTATAAATTTCCATAGGTGATATCTAAAATTTAAAAGAAATGACGGTTTTTGGAAAATAAATTTTTACTCATGTTTGTATATGTTTAGGTTATGAGTTTATTGCTCTCGGATCGGGCTATCTATTTGATTGAGTTCTGTCTTGATGCCGCTTTTAGTTTCATTTTTCGTGTTGTTCTGAGTATGCCGCCCAGAAAGGTTTCTAAGGTTACTAATGAGTCATGCCCAGTTTTCAGTTCTTTTTGCATATTGCCTTTGTATATCAATGTCATCAATGTCCGTGAGGGGCAGTTGTGTGGTTGTGTAATTAGAGTGAGTCTTCAGGTTGTTAGGGACTCCCAGGGTTATTAGGATTCATACCATCTTGGGTTTATTTGGGGGTCTGGTTTTGGACTAATAAAGGTGAAATGTCTCGCAATCGTTGAATATTTGGATTTTTTTAATGGTAATTGGCCCTGGTGATGGTTCCCCATCTGGCAAGAGGTGTACGCCAGAGGAACCTATCGTCAAGACACCATCTTCATTGGTGTCGACATTCAGGTTGTCTAACTATTATCTTGTGTGTCACTAGTGTGGCCTCTTTGGGCATTCTAATCCATCATCTAGCATCCCTTTGAAAACGTGTCACTATTGTGGTCATTCGAATCGTCGAGAAGAAGAAGAAGTTGGGGACTAGAGAATGAAAATTCCTGACTGTGAGGCAGGAAATGCTTTAGCCATCAGATCCCCAACCACAGGTCTCGGGGTGACGCTCGTGCACAGTCAGGTGTTTCCGAGGGTGTGTAGAACGTCACTTGGGATTATGTTTTCAGCTTTCTGAAGGGAAATATCCAAAGTTTTCTTGTTCAATTCTTTTCATTGTCTTAAACTGATCCTTGTTGTCGTCGCGTGATGAGATCGTCCTACCACAATCCAAGTGGCCTCATTTGCTCTTGGTGTAGTTTTTAAATCATTCAGATTCATTGAAAGGTGTTAGGTCCGTGACTAAACGAACCCGTTTTGATTTTGAGGATGGTATCATTTAGTGTGTTTGAGTTTTTTTTCTTCCACGATAGTTTTAATCCTAGTGGTGGAGTTATCCCGTTAGCATTGAGAGGTAGGGATTAGTTCAGTTCGGGGAGTTCCCGCATTGCCCCCCCCCCCCAAGGGTGGTGTGTCCGAGTTTCAAGGATTCCGTGTTAGTAAATTTCTGTGGTGGGGAGAACCCTCCCGTGTTCTCCCCTCAACCTCAGACAATGATTGTACTCGAGTTGGTTGGGTGTGACTTGTGTTGGTAATGGTCACCCCAAGCATCTCAGTTTCTTCTGGTATTGCTTGGGCATGGACTCGAGTTATACTAACTATTGGCTTGGTGACTTTCGGGGGGCATAAAGTGTTTGTGGTGGGGAGAATTGTCACACCCCGACCGATCGACGTGCGACTTTCGCACGAGTTATAAGACTGTGTGACAATCACGCAGTTAGCCTTGTATGCGGTCAGCGTCAGGTGACACAATTCGAACGCGGTTCACCCAACTATGCGCTTGGCGTTACGCAAGTCATGCAGTTGTTAATTTTTTTTATTTTTATTCTTCTTCTTATTATTGTTGTTGTATGACTATTATTATTATTATGATTATTATTATTATCAGTATTATTATTATTATTAAAAAAACTAAACCCTAATATCCCCCCCCTATTCAGCGAGCACAACCCCCCTCCCCATTTCCCATTCGGCACAGCGCCCCCCCCCCCCCCGGTTCGGCCCCTCCTGTGCACGCCAGCCTGCGTCCCAGCGCTCCGCCTCGCCGGCCACCTCCGCCTCGCCATTCGCTTCCTCCTCCTCCGTCGAGCGCTGCCCTCCCCCTTTTTCCTCGGTCAGTTCTTGTCCCCCCCCCGGAGCTCCTCCGCTCGCCACTCTCCACCGGATCTGGTCCGGCAAACCGGACGCCGCCCTCGCTGGTCCCCCGTGGCCACCGTCCTCACAACCCCTCCCTTGCCGGCTTTCCTTTCAGCCGCCGGTTCTTACAACCCCACAACCACCCCACCGTCCTCCCGAGCTCCGGCGACTGGTTACGGCGCCTCCCGCACCCCCTGCCGGTGCGATTTTCGGCGCGCCTCATCAGCGAACACTTCTTCCGGTAGCGACCCCCCCTTCAGTAATTGGTTCTTCCGGATTTAGGGGTTTTCAGTTTGCCTTATAGCCTAGATTTAAGGGTTTTAGGTTGTGTTTGTTTTGATTTTGATGTATATGTTTTGATTTGTTGATTTTGGGATTCGATTAAGCTGGTTAGTGATGCGTTTTACTTGCGATTGGAAATTTCACACCGAACATGGGGGTTTCGACACAAATGGTAGGTGGTTCAATGTATAAGAATTTCTTGATGAATTCGTTGGGTTATTTAATTAATTTTGTATATACATTAATTATTTTTCTTTGTGCGAATTTAGTTTTACTTGATGTTTAATATGCATTTGATTTATTTAGTAGCGTGTTTATGTGATATGAGTGCTTTTTTCTATGAAAACTCTTGTTGAGCTATTCAGTAGTGTTTTATAAATTGTGTAGAATGTGCAAGTGATGTTAGTGTATTTTATTGTGAAAACCCATTTCAAACTGTTTATCCGTGTTTTCACATTGTGCAGTTAGTGTGTTATGAAGTGCAGATGATGCATTTCACTTTTTCACGTGGTGTCAAAATGGGGTTTGTCTTGAAAGAGGTTTTAAGTGAGCTTTGGACTTTGAAATGTTGCCGCATGTTTTAAAACAATTTAATAAATTTTATTAGTGGTTTGTTTAATCATGAAAATTGTTTCTTTGGGTATGCAAATTGTTTATTTGATTGCGTAAGTGGTGCAAATTATGTTTCAAAAAGTTTTGGTGTGTGTATGATTTCAAAAGAGGATTTTGTGTTTGTTCTTTGTATAAAGGGTTTATTAAAATTGTTGAAATGATGTGAGTCATGTTTTGGCAAGGTGTTGTTGCTTGGTTGGGTGTAAGGTGGCGTTCTTTAGTTGTTTTAAAGATTCTTTCTAATTGTTGTGTAGTGCGTATACGGGTAGTGCGAAGTGGGTTCGAGCTGCTGTCGTATGAGCTGCGTGTTTGAGGTAGGTCCCCTATGCCTAAGCTTTTAATTTGAAATTCATGATTTCTTGATTGTTTTAAAATATGTTTTACACTATGCTATATTCACATGTTATGGAGTCTGATTTCGGTTGCTAGGAACTATTATGCCGTGTATTGGAAAAATTGAAATGTATTTCAAATGTCATTGGTCTTAAGCGACTTTTATTGAAAAATTGATTTCTATAGTGGTTTTGAATTGAAAATGTGTATTTCCAAAGGTGTTTGGCCTTTTGGCCGGTTAATTGAAAAAAGTATTCCTTTTATGTAATAATGCCCATTTGGAACCTTAAGAATGTTTTATGAAAACGAAAAAAACCTCTCTTGAGGCACGCCCCCTTGGTTCTGGAAAATGATTTGTATGTTGAAAGTGTTGTGATGTGCCTAAATTGAAGTTTATGCATTTTTGTAACGTGAAAGAGGGGGAATGTGCATAGGGAGGGAGAGTAGTGGTGAGATGTATGAGTTTTTGATAAAGAATGTGTTATGTTCATATGTGTCAGCATGATAAAGAAAAACTCACCACCACTTGAAATAGATCACAATGGGAAACCCGGGTATTTAGGTGGGTGACCATGACTAGTACGCTAGATGATACGGTAGGGGTTCGTCCTGGTTTGTCTAGCAGGATTGACGCAACAACACTAACTAAAAATATGAATTTCTGAGGGTCGTGGTCTTCTAAGACACGTTTTCTGAGGTTCGTGGTCTTCTAAGCCATATTTTCTGAGGGTCGTGGTCTTCTAAGCCACGTTTCACCGAGGTACGAGGTCTCTAGGTTCCCACTTGTTCTGGATACATATAGTGATTACCCATGGTGCTCTTTTTTCAACATGTTGCTTGTGATTTGACTTTCATTTTTTTTGTGTCATACTTGATGTCTTTTTGTGAAAACCATATTTTAATCCAAACTAATTTCCTTTCATATGAAACGTTAATGCATGCTTGGAACCTATTTTAAAAATGCAGTAGGAGTGAAGATCTTTACATGATAATGCAAACTCGTTAGTTGAATTTGAAAAGAAGGAGAACCCTATTTTATTATATCTTATTTTTCAAACTGGCATGACAGGATTTCTTACTGAAGGCAAGGGAATAGGACGTGGTTACATTTTTGGCATTCCTACTGAGCATCTCGATGCTCACGCCTACTATACTTTTCAGTTGCAGGTTTCAGTCTTGGATCGCTTTTGGGAGCGAGTGTGGTTGACGTACCGTGGTGATCCACGGGTTCACCTAAGGTATGTCACGTTGTTTTGCTTTTTTTTTCCGCTGCCACCTTGTTCAGTTTATGTTTATTTATCTTTGTCATGGGCCAAACTGTTCCCAACTGGTTTGTTTTCATGGCCGGAACTAGTTTCCATCCCGGGGGGATCGGGAACACCCCTCGGGACTTGCCGCAGATCGGCTCGGGTGACCGGTTTAGGGTCGACCCGGGTTGGTTCGTGACATTATGATTTCCATAATTTCCATGGCATTTCTGCCAAGACCATCTTAGTGGACAAAGTCCCTTTCTGAATCGAGTTCACTCCTCGTTTCAGTCCTGTAACACTGAACCAGATTAACTTACCATTCCACCCATGTCTAACTCATGAGATATAAATATTTAACTAATTCATTGGAGGGAGATATAGTTCCCACCCATCTCATAATGAAAGCATTCTTACCTGTGCCACTAAATAAACATACATTATTCATAATAACCCAATAAATAAAATGGGTTTCAAAAACATCATCTCATCGTCACATAATCCATATAAAAGAAATGGATATCATTTCATAATCAGAAATGTGAAACCATTTAAATAATAGAGACATGATACTTGAAACATACACATATGAAATAATGTCATCTTAGATGGAAAATGGTTTTGATAAAACATTTGAAATGAATTCATGAGGAAAATATCCTTTCATCTTCAAAATCATTTTCTTTTCAAAAAATGCCATGTACTTTTAAAATAATAGTATTTTTTTTTAAATTTTCATAAAATACTGTAGAGTAAGCTTCATGAAAATGAGGCGTTTTGAAACTGTAAAAATCTATTCATTCCATATAAGTTAAAAATAACATTCTTCTCGTACTTTTGTTGGAAAATTCAAAAGGTACCTCATATGGTAATAAAAAATAGATTCCTCACATACCATGTAGTAAAAGTCGAAAATGAGAAAAAAGTACTTTAAACATACATGAAAACATTTTTTTTTAAAACTTGGACATGGATGATAAATATTACCCAAGTAAATACTTACGTATAAGCAATATCGGATAGAAAACAATTGAGATTACAACATTATCCCTTACCTTAGGTTCGATATGCTTCGTACGTTTCTGAAACTCCTTTATAATGATTTAAATAATGTCATTGTCTTATTACAGAATCATATTAATTATTATGATATCATATATGGTTCACTTATTACTTTATATTACCTGTTCTTTTGTAAGTTCCACGTTAAAGCAGCGTTTTGGGTTAAATCGTTTTATTTATCGTGCGTGTTTGGACTTGATGTTCTTGATATTATTACTTATATCCTGATGTAATTAATTCCAGAATGTAAAACATGATTTATATATAATATAAATTCAGTATATACATATATACATGATAGATAGATTAAATGGAATGAAATACACCATTCTTGGAGACGGTAGGCTGTACGTAAGCATGAACACTATTTTTGTTTCCTTATTGAATTGAATGAAATTAAGTATATGAAATACATATATATACACACAAATATTGTATTATTATTATTTCATATAGTTCATGATTACTTATTATATATACTTTATAATCATTCATGGATGGTTAACATGGAGAATGAATCTCATCGCGTCGTGGAGACGGTAATCCGTGCGTACGCACGAGCGATGATATCATTCCCATGATCGTGGAATTGCATTGAAGTGTATGTATATTATTTCAGAATCAATATCACTTTTCAATAATAATATATAGTTATTTATTTACACCATTATACCCATCCATGTAAGGTGGTGATCGAAAACAGATTACACCACGGCGTGGAGACGGTATTCCGTACGTACGCATGCGCGGTAATTTCGTTTTCCGTAGGATGGATAGATGGTGAAAGAGGGTTATTTCATAATTATAATAACATATAATTATATTAGTGATACTTATTTTATTACTTCATAATGAAACAACTGAATAAGAATAAGTAGAAGAATAAATAAAGTTGAAATAATCAGTAACAGATTTTACCTCTTCTTTCGACACGCCTTTTTGAAACCTCCTATTAGGGAACTAAGATTGGTCTTTGAAGAAGACCAAAACCTCTACTATGTTTCTAGGGAAGTGTAGAATAGAAATTGTCATGGGTTGGCTGAGCATGAAGGCTGAATGTGGTGTGAGGCAGAGAGGGAGGAGGTTCCCTTTTATAAGGGAGGAGAGGGGCACCTTTGGAATAACTAAAAATATTATTTTATTATAAAGTCATATTTGATTTTTAATAGCTCCAAATTAAGTTATTTATAAGATAAGGTGGGGAAGGGTCGAAATACTTTCATCCAATAGAATTTAGACAAGTTTAGGTTTCTATTTTAACCTTATCATTTAGATTTAGCTTTAAGTTAAATAAACTTTCTTTTACCATGTCTTCTTGTCTTCTTACACTATAAGGTTAATAAACATACTATAACAAGACAAAAGAACCCCAAGTTGTCTATTATTAATATATATATCCTTATCTAAGTCATTTGGCCAAACCTAAGATTTTTAAGAATAAACTAACAATTAATAATATAATATTTGTTTTAAAAACTATTTTATGTCAGTTTTGACACTATTTGGTAATTAATTTTTTTGAAAATCATAGCAGAATGATTAGTTCGAACAATGTTAACTAAATATATACTAACATGCCATATTAACCTATAAAATTAGTTTAATTTATAAAAAGTCTCAAATTACATTTATTTGGGTATTTATATCATCAATTATGTCAATATTTCATTAATAAGATAATTACTGCATCATCATTGTGTCATAAATAAATTAAATTATTTAATGTCTAAAAATTATAAATAAAAAAACATTATATAGGAAATAATTTTATATTTCTAATTAATATTTATAGTCGAATTTATCTTATGCGTAACCCTATATTAAAAATGAATTAGTTATTAAACTTTGATTTTAACTATTTTAACCCTTCTTTAAATAAATTAATAATAAATTTCCTAATCTAATTCAAGTGGGCCAAAATGGTCATAGTTTATTCCTAAGTTTTTTTTGGTCGAATTAAACTTATCCAATATAATTAGGACATGTGTTAGGGTAATAATAATATCATTTCTTCCCTTAATTACCCTATTTACTTTTAACCTTGGTAAAAAAAGTAAAAAGTTACTTTTCGCCAAAAATTATATTCATCTCATTGAACCACATTTTAGTCCTTGATATTAACCGTGTCTCTCGGATTTTTGAAATTCCACTCACATAAGCGGGAAAATTATGTTTTATGTGAATTTGTAAATTCTTCTAGGAGGTGGGTAAAAAACGGTGAAAAGTTCAATAACATTTCTATATATCTAAAATTATTATAAAATGACTCTAATGACTTAAAATGAACATATATAGGTATTATGTATCAATTTTGACCTAAAATAAATTTAAATTAAATAAATAATTATTTAAATAAAAAGTAGGGTTTTGAATAGTAAACCAGTGTTTTCATTATTCATCAAAAATTGAATGTTTTCAGAAAAAATACTAAAAATTCACCCTATGATAATTTAGATATTATGAATCCAAAAATGAAGTCAATTTTGAATGATAAAATTTATAAAATTTCAAAAAGTGGGTATTACTATTCATAACAGCTAGTTTATATAACATATCATTGTTTAGAGAAACTCGGTATTGCGTACAACATATGCTATCGTGGAAGGTTGCGTTTGCGTGTAATGAAAGCCAAGACATGGATGGGTGTTTTGCAAGATCCTTTTGGTGTAGTATACAACACAAGACAATAATGAAATTAAAAAGAATATTTTTTCATAAAATCTTGGGGTGTTACATTCTACCCCGCTTAAAATGAATTTCGCCCTCGAAATTCGTCGGTGTTATAAATGGTTTACTACTCAAAAGTTTCTTTAATAGACACCCACATCGTAAAAATGAATACTAAAACTTAATTTTAAAAAAGAAAAGTTATAAATGTAACATTTACCCAAATTAACTCATCACTGGGATTCCACATGAAAGAACATATGTGAACATATGGATATGAAAGAAAAATCTAATGATCAAGTTCTGATGGAGAGTGGAAGAGAGCATGGCTGTGAAAAAGCTAACAATCCAAAAGCCATAGATTTGTGATGATCTAAGGTACCATCTGATTTACCGGATATTAGGGAACTAGGACAACATTTTTAGTAATCAAGATCATTTCCCTAAAGTTGATTAATTAAAAGAAATACTTACATGATTTTGGTACGATCTCACTGTTGTTCGTGAATTGAAAAATTTCCACTTCATCCATTAAACAAATGCTGTTGAATTTGTTATTCGTGTTGTGTTAGCAGATCATGTGATAGAATGATGGGTCATTCCATCTGTTTCAAACAAAAGGTTAGCAAAAGTTATAAGTCCATCTTATGGTTAGATTAATCATACATGGTTAAAAAATGAACTTATACTTCATATATCATACCGCTTAATAAAATAAATCTAGTTTCTACTAACTAGGGACTTTCTATAGGCTAGTGGTAGGCGATAAAGGCCAATCGCACTTCGTTTGTGGGTTTGATTCCCACAGCCTTGTCCGACGTGACGGGTTGTCACTCGTTCTGCAGGTTTTCCTTTAAAAAAATGCAATACTAACTTATGTCCAACATAATCCATTCCAATCTTTAGGATTATCCATAATATTGCAGTCCATTCTCATATTATAGTAAAAACGATTACCATATATTCATATAACATGAATGTTAATACCAACATTGATCCCCATATATCATAAGATATGTCTTGTTGGTCACATTCCATACATTCGAAGGCCTTAATCATGTATTCTCTTGAAAAACGAATAACCATTGAATCATAGTGAAAACATGAGTGATGTCAAAAGTTAACTCTTTCCACATACCAGAACCCCAAAATTCTATATACTCAAACCATCTTATAACTATTTCCTTATAACAGTAATGAGCTCATGAATACTGTCAGTCGTTTCATTTTCTCATTATCCCTTCATTATGCGCATATCATCTTCTTTCCAAAAATATCTCAATCACTTTACATGGTTACCGGTACCATAAATTTATTGAAAACCACAACAGACCAATACATAAATATTCTAATATTTCATGATACTATATACAACATTTTTTTGGAATCCCATTATATAAACACTAAATCATTCTGCCACATCGTTGTCATATTCAACATCACCAATAGTGATCACATGTGACATCCCTTTGTCCTTTTCCATAGGTGGTTGCTCATGTCGGTCATCATTAACCCATGGATTAGGGAATTGATTAGTATAATTCCCCATTTCATTGCACTTGAAGCATTGACGTGTTGGTGGTGCGTTCTCTGCAGTCTTTTCTTTATTAACATCATTAGCAACCCTTTTTCCGTTACTTCGACACTTAGTTGCTTGATGACCTTCTTTTCGACACTTAAAACATTTTTTAGTCCCTTTAAGACAATCTCCATCATGCTTCTTTCCAAACTTTGAGCATAAGGAAACATTCATCTTCTTTTCACCATTATTCTGAGATTTCTCCTTGAACACCATCTTTTGTTTCTTGTCTAAACCATGAGATGGATATGTAACACCAACTTCCATTTCTTCCTTGATAGAACAATGCACAATTTCATCATAGATACTGAAGTCTCTTATAGCTAATGACCTTTGAAGATTTGGTTTTAAACCACTAAAGAATCGATCAACTTTACTTTCAGGTTGGATGATAAATCCAGATGGATACCTTGCAAGCCTTGTAAAATTCACTTCGTATATACCAAAAAATTCATCATCATTTTTCTTTAGTTCACTAAACTCATTCTCTATAATTGTTCGAAGAATATGAGGGAATTACTTATTGAAAAATAAGTTCTTGAACTCATCCCATTCCATAGACTCAATTTTATATCTTGGCCTCGTATTCTTGATAAGATTCCACCATTGATCAGCTTCACCTTCCAAACGATATACTGCTAAGATGACTTTATCATGTCCAGAACGTTGAAGAAATGAAAATATCTTTTCAGTGGTACTGATCCATTGTTTAGCAACAAGAGGATCAGAAGACCCACATAAAGAAGGTGGACATTGCCTCATGAAGGACTCAATATAATATTATTCCCTTCTCTGCTCATTTGGAAGTCCAGAATGATTCATAGCTTTTGTAAGTATAGAAATAATATTTTTCACTCAATATCCCATAACATTTGTTTGTTTAGGAGGACAATCATTTCATTGTCCATTACATTGATCAACATGGTTCCTACGGGTTCCAGCCATCGTCTAAAACCCAAAAAGAATAGTGTGAGAGGGAAAAATCATGCTAGGGAATACCACATAATAAAGGGGGAGTACCTTCAATATCTAGAATCTTAGGTTTAATTCTATGAGCGTTAACGTAATTCTAGGACTATAACCTATACTTATACTTAACCTTAGGGACATTCCTATACATACCTTAGAAATATCCCTAGGGATCTCACTAAAGTTCTCGCATCCTAGTTTCCAAAGGTTGACTAAACCATTTCTCTGATACCAACTGTAGAGACCCAAAACTTGATGTACATGGAAATTACATTACTTTTGTGGAATACTTAATATATAATAAGAACCAACACTCAAGGACCGTAATAGTTTAGTGTCTTTGGAAACATGGAATATAAACTTATAATCATGTTAAAAGATCTTCAACAACTCCCACAACGATCTTCCCCTTTTTGTTTCCTTAACTAAAACCATTATTTATTTCCTAGGGAAAATAAAACATAAAAAGGGTGATCTCAAATTCTCAGTAAGGTAAAACATAGAGAACCTAAAACAATCCTAAACATTTGAAAGCAAAAACATGAACATGAAATTTAAACATCAAAATCTTGAGCAAAGACATAAATCATGGAAGTATGTAAGGCATATATCATAATGAAACATCAACCATGATAAAATATAATGGGAATAAAACATTTAATTGTGGAAAAAATTCAGCACATGTTATGATTTCCATATTAGCCATGGCATTGCTGCCAAGACCGTCTTAGTGGACAAAGTCCCTTTCTGAATCGAGTTCACTCCTCTTTTCAGTCCTGTAACACTGAACCGGATTAACATACCGTTCCATCCATGTTTATCTCATGAGATATAAATCTTTACCCAATGCATTGGAGGGATATATAGGTCCCACCCATATCATAATGAAATCATTCTTACTTGTGCCACAAAATAAACATACATCATTCATAATAACCCAATAAATAAAATAGGTTTCATAAACACCATCCCATCATCACATAATCCATATAAAATAAATGGATATCATTTCATAATAAGAAAAGTGAAACCATGTAAATCATAGAGACATGATACTTGAACATACACATATGAAATAATGTCATCTTAGATGGAAAATGGTTTTGATAAAACATTTTAAATGAATTCTTGAGTAAAATATCCTTTCTTCTTCAAAATCAATTTTCTTCTCACAAAATGCCATGCATTTTTAAAAAAAATTATTTTGTTGAAAATTTTCATAAAATCTTGTAGAGTAAGCTTAATTAAAATGAGGCATTATGAAACCAAAATAATCCATTCATGCTGTATAAGTTAATAATAACATTCTTCTCATACTTTTGTTTTAAAAGTCAAAAGGTACCTCGTATGGTAATCAAAAAAAAGATTCCTTACATACAATGTAGTAAAAGTAAAAAATGGGAAAAATGAATTTAAAAATACATGAAAATATTTTTATAAAACTTGTACATGGATGATAAATATTACCCTAGTAAATACTTATGTATAAGTAGTCTCGGATAGAAAACAATTGAGATTGTAACATTATCCCTTACCTTAGGTTAGATATGCTTCGTACGTTTCCAAAACTCATGTATAATGATTTAAATAATGTCATTGACTTATTATAGAATCATATTAATTATTATGATATCATATATGGTTCACTTATGACTTTATATTACCCGTTCTTTTGTAAGTTCCATGTTAAAGTAGCGTTTTGGGTTAAATCGTTTTATTTATCGTACGTGTTTGGACTTGTTGTTCTTGATATTATTACTTATATCCTGATCTAATTAATTCCAGAATGTAAAACATGATTTATATATAGTATATATTCATTATATAAATATATATATGATAGATCGATTAAATGGAATGAAATACTCTGTTCATAGAGACGGTAGGTCGTACGTACGCATGAACGTTGTTTTCGTTTCCTTATTGAATTGAATGAAATTAAGTAGATGACATACATATATATACAGATAAATCCAGTATCATTATTATGTCATATATTTCATGATTAATTATTATATATACTTTATAATCATTCATGAATGGTTAACATGGAGAATGAATCTCATCGTGTCGTGGAGACGGTAATCCGTACATACGCACGAGCGATGATATCATTCCCATGATCGTGGAATTGCATTGAAGTGTATGTATAATATTTCATAATCAATATAACATTTCAATAATCATATATAGTTATTTATTTACACCATTATACCCATCCATGTAATGTGGTGGTCGAGAACAGATTACACCACGGCGTGGAGACGGTATTCCGTACGTACGCACGTGCGGTGATTTTGTTTTCCATAGGATGGATAGATGATGAAATAGAGATGTTGCATACTTATAATAACATATCAGTATATGATTGATATTGATTTTATTACTTCATAATGAAATAACTAAATAAGAATAAGTAGAAGAAGAAATAAAGTTGAAAGAATCAGTAACGGATATTACCTCTTCTTTCGACACGCCATTTTGAAACCTCCTCTTAGGGCACTAGGATTGGTCTTTGAAGAAGACCAGAACTTCTAGGATGATTCTAGGGAAGTGGAGAAGAGAAATTGGTAGGGTTTGGCCGAGCTTGAAGGTTCAATGTGGTGTGAGGAAGAGAGGGAGGAGGTGCCCTTTTATAAGGGAGGAGAGGGGCACCTTTGGAATAACTAAAAATATTATTTTATTATAAAGTCATATTCGGTTTTTAATAGCTCCAAATTGAGTTATTTCGAAGCTAAGGTGGGGATGGGTCGAAATACTCTCATCCAATAGAATTTATACAAGTTTAGGTTTCTATTTTAACATTATCATTTAGATTTAACTATAAGTTAAATAATTTTTTTAGCATGTCTACTTGTTTTCTTACACTATAAGGTTAATAAACATAATATAACAAGACAAAAGATCCCCAAGTTGTTTATTATTAATATATATAACCTTATCTAATACATTTTTTCGAACCTTAGATTTTTTGGAATAAAATAACAATTAATAATATAATATTTGTTTTAAAAACTATTTTATGTCAATATTGACACTATTTGGTAAATGATTTTTGTGGAAATCATAACAGAATGATTAGTTCTAAAACAGTTAACTAATTCAATAATAACATGTCATATTAACCTTTAAAAATAGTTTAATTCATAAAAAGTCTCAAATTACATTTATTTGGGTATTTATAACATCAATTTTGTCAATATTTCATTAATAAGATAATTACTGCATCATCATTGTGTCATAAATAAATTAAGTTATTTAATGTCTAAAAATTATAAATAAAACACCATTATGTTGGAAATATTTTTATATTTCTAATTAATATTTATAGTCTAATTTATCTTATGTATAAACCAATATTAAAAAGGATATAATTATTAAACATTGATTTTAACTATTTTAACCCTTCTTTAAATAAATTAATAATAAATGTCCTAATCTATTCCAAGTGGGCCTAAATGGGAATATTTTATTCCTAAGGTTGTTTCTGGTCTAATTAAACTTATCCAATATAATTATCACATGGGTTAGGGTAATAATAATATCATTTTTTCCCTTAATTACCCTATTTACTTTTAACCGTGGAAAAAAGTAAAAAGATACTATTCACCAAAAATTAGTTTCATCTCATTGAACCACATTTTAGTCCTTTATATTAACCATGTCTCTCAGATTTTTGAAATTCCACTCACATAAGCGGTAAAATTAAGTATTATGTGAATTTGAAAATTCTCCTAGGAGGTGGGTTAAAGACGTTGAAAAAGTTCAATAATATTTTTATGTATCTAAAATTATTATAAAATGACTCCAATGACTTAAATTGAACTTATATAGGTATTATATAACAATTTTCACCTAAAAAAATTTAAATAAAATAAATAATTATTTAAATAAAAAGTCGGTTTTTGAATAGTAACCTAGTGGTTTCACTATTCATAAAAAATTGAATGTTTTCAGGAAAAATACCACAAAATCACCCTAGGACAATTTTGATATTCTGAATCCAAAAATGAAGTCCATTTTGAAATATAAAATTTATAAAATTTCAAAAATTGGGTATTACTATTCATAACGACTAGTTTATATAACATAACGTTGTTTAGTGAAACTCGGTATTGCGTACAACACACGCTATCGTGGAAGGTCGCGCTTGCGTGTAATGCAAGCCAAGTTAGGGATGCGTGTTGTGCAAGATCCTTTTGGTGTAGTGTACAACACAAGACATTAATGAAATTAAAAATAATATTTTTCATAAAATCTTGGGGCGTTACAAAGATCCTACTTTACAACATAAGGAAGCTTTTGTTAAGCTTGAAAATAAGTGTAATAGATGCAATAAGTGGAAAAAATGGTAGAAGAACAATCAGAATATGATGCTGATATTTAAGTTGAAACTAAAATATTGGTTTATATTTTGAATATACGGTCTAAACTCCTTGAAATCACTGATGAGGTAGTGGATCTAAAGGTGAGAATTATAGAGTTGGAAATTTTCATCAATGACCTCACCTATAGGATGGAATAAAAGTCCAAAATTAATGAGGGTGTTGAAGTTAACGTTGTTACTATTAGGAGTAAACTTGAGAGTGAATAAATTTCAAAATAATCAAGGAATAAAATAATGTTTGGATGGTTCTAAGATAAAGAGATGTTAGAGAGAGAGAAAAACATGGTTCTAATGTAGTTTAAAAGATTTTTAATGATTAAAGACCCGCTTACATGGGAAATTGTGGAATTTGTTGTGAGGAAAAATTGTCAAATGCTACAAATAAAGGTGACCAAAATAAAGGCAAAATGAAAGTGGTTCATGTGGAAAAGTCACCTGATGTTCTGAAAAAGAAATCCCCAATTCAATCTGAAATAAGAACATATGACTATCCTCATGCCTCCAAGAATAAGAGGCAGTCAAACTATAATCCCACATAAGAGGAGATGAGGATAAACAGAAGTGATAATGCATTTTCTCTCATTAATTTTCAGTTTTGTGGATATCTGGGCCCTACCTTATCGTATTGTGAAGAGGCAAGAAGCTATATAAATGGTGAAGAGTTGGGAGTTCAACAAAGGATAAAAAATTCATATCCTCATACTTTTAGAAGAATCAATTTCAATTGATAATTTTTTTATTGTTCTAACTTTGGTCATAACCCCATTGATTTTAGGTCGTGGAGGGACATGGACACATCATACTGTAGTCTGAGACAAGTCAAATCTCATTACTAAGATAGTGTTGCTCTTACAAATATGTTTTCTCCTCTTGAAGAAGTTTTTGACTATGAATAACCCATGTACACCGAAGAGGGAATTGAAATTCCATACGTGTATACACTCAATCCAATGTCTCATGGAAAGAAAAGAAGAAAATTTGGAAATCCATCATTGCAGAGGAATCCCTTAAAGATATTTAAAAACAACACCTAGATTTTTGAGAGAAGTTGTTCATCTAATATTATAGTTAATGCAGGATTGTTAGTAGAAATCAAGAAGAGGGTAGATGGAACATTATAGTTTGGTAATAACGGAGCTATAAAAGTAAAAGGAAGTTGAAGTAATAAACTATATTATGGAGAACTAATGTAAACATGAGTAATATCTGTGGATGGGCTACATAATAATCTCCTCACCATGAATCAACTCTACGACTCATGAATTATAGTTACTTTTAATCAAAAAGGCAGAAGTATCAAGGGAAAGATATGAAATTCACTTTTGATGGGATGAAGAATAGAATGAAACCTATATGTAGTGGAATGTAAAGAAAAGATTTGCTACATGACTATTGAGGAAGAAAATAACCTATGGCAGTAGAGACATGGGAACATCAATTAATAAGACATGGAGAAAATATCAATACTGAAGATTGTCATCAACATTCCTGTAATGTCCCGGTTCCGGAAGCCACCTAGAGGCGCCCCATACCCGGTTGGTCACATGGACTCAAGCACATTTACCCAAACGCTAAAGGAAACTGACTAGCAGAGAGGGCCTTGGGTGTGATGGTGGGGAAACTATGCCCTCATTGGAAGAGTACACAATGTAAACGAGAAACAATAAATAATACATACAACAACAGAAGTAGTAAATATCCAACAACAGTAAACAGTGGAAAACTAAACAATAAACAACTAGAGCACACACACACACATATATATATATGTGAAATGATGCATGATACATATTTCTAGGAAAGTATCCAAAAAATTCACAATGATGACTACATTACTAAACTGAGTACAAAAGAAAACAGAAAATCAACTCCCCAGCATTGTAAGCCTTATCTTGGTCCCATTCTCTCCAGCTCCAATGAAATCTAGTACTTAAAGTAGAAGGGTGCTTGCCCTTGTCTATACCTGCAACAATACAATCTATTTGGGCCCAAAAGAATGACCCAAATAGGGTGTGAGACTAAATCCCATTAGGAAACCACCCGAAGATCTGTGCCTAATAGTCAGTGAGTATATGGCATATAAATTACAGTAAACGGTAAACAGTAAGTAGTAAACAGGATAATACACAGCAGAAAACAATTCACATATCAACATGCAGTAGTGAGGAAAATAGTTATCCACAAATAGTAATCACTCTAGGAAGTATTCACAGCCATCCCCTCTAGTCCTATCCAAGAAGTACCGACAACCCTCTGGGTGGAACACTCATCCTAACCCCTCTGGTTTTTTCATACAAAATTATAAGACTCTCTGAGGAAGCATGCTCAGTCAATTCCCCTTATAGTTTAAGGTGGTCAGGGACTCTCTGAGGAAGATCACGCGGTCTAATCTCATTATCTCCCCAAGGTCTAGAGACTCTCTAAGGAATCTCACTCAGTCAATTAATTTTATAGCCTGGGGTCTATCACAGACTCTTTTCGGAATCTCACTCAGTCACTTCCTCCAATATCTTGAAGTGGTTTAAGGAAATTCATACAACACAAAGACTCTTTGAGGAGCTCACCAGGTCTATCCTCCTATAGTCTACAATATCCAAGACTCTCTGGGATGATCACTCTATCAATCCCCTATGGTCTATAATGTCCAAGACTCTCTGGGAAGCTCACTCAAACTATCCCCTATAGTCTATAATGTTCAAGACTCTCTGAGGAAGCACACTCGGTCTATCCCCTTACAGTCTATAGCACCATGTTCTCTCAGACCCATGCCAGTTAGTTCATAATAATGAAATAAGGATAAATTAGACCTACAAAGCTACTTGTCTAACCATTCTATAGCATAACAATCTATTTCATGGAACAACAATCCATCCTATAGTCACAAGGCATGGAAAAAAGGTATAATGGCCAAAGGCTGAACAAGAACAAAACGTCGTAAACAGGGAAAGGCATGGGAAAACATCCAAGAATAAAAATATCTGTATACATAGCCAAGATTACCTCTACAAAATCATACAAGTAAGGCAGGAAAAAAATTGGGGCAAAATGGTAAACATGAAATACCCTGTTCACTGGTATTGGTGGAAATTGCACATAAAACTCAAAGACTTTGAACAGAAAACAACAAACCAACTAGCTTGATGTTAGGAGATCGATATACTTGAACAACGAGGCTTTAATCTCTGTAGATTGTCTGTTTCCATCTGGAATTGGGGATGATCTCATTGATTTAAGATTCAAACATTCCAAGCAATTTCTAATGGGTTTATTCGTAGAACCAGAAACATCCAATGATTCCATATCCATTTTAACCTACTTTCCAAAGGTAGGAGCTCATTAGTTGTAGATTGATGAGGGTTAGGAATTTGCATTGGTCGAGAGAATGGGAGGTCGGACTCATCACACCTTTTTGAGCGGAATTATTGTCTACTCCGGGACTCTCTTTATAGATTTAATTTATGTTCGTGAATCCTTATTACATTACCATGTATAAAATGTGCTTTCCTTTAGATCTGACAATCAATGATTGATATATAGGAAATTTAGAGAATCTTTTATATGTATTCGAGGTTCTTCATTGATAAAGAATCATCTGTATTTGTTTATAGATTTTTAGTCAATGGTATTCTTTAATACATAAAATTCTATTGGTCATTATGATGACCATACTGGTTTTAAAGCCACTCAGTGGGGAACTTGAAGATTATTGTCATTCAGAATGACATGGATTATTTCAGAGTTGGGATCGTACCTGCAAATGGGCTACCTACGTATCCTTTGTTTAGGAAAAGGAATCATAACCCACATATTTTGAGTAAGGTAATATGATGTTTATGATTGATGGCTCAAAGAAAGATGTTATAATTACTTTTACACTCTATGCTAAGGTGAGTCATGCTCAGTGTGAGAAACAATAGGTATTGGTAAAACCATACAATTGTGACACATGAAATAAAATCATAAGAAATGATGTGGGGCTTATGTATGTACGACTCCCCAAATAGATGAAGATTAGGATTTACTTCAGGGAAGAAATCCAGGAACAAGGTCTATAAAGTTATATTTTCTTTATAGAGATTTAGATACTCTAATTTGGGGCTTACTCCTGAAAAGGAGGCCCAAATTAGGAGGGGTCTTATGATTGAGTTTTACTCCTGAGAAGGATACCCAGATCAAAAAAGTAAATTAGGACTGGTTAAGAGAAATTAAGACTGGGGCTTACTCCTAAGAAGGAGGCCCAGGTTAAGGGACTTTAAAAATTAAGGGTCTTGGGGCTTACTCATGAAGAGGATGCCCATATTTGAGACTGGGGATTACTCCAGAAAAAAGAAGCCCAGGTTAAGAGAATTATGGTTGGGGCTTACTCTTAAGGAGGATGCCTATATTTGGAAATTTTAATATTGGGGCTTACTCCTAAGGAGGATGCCCAGATTAAGGGACTTGGGACTTACTCTTAATGAGGATGCCCAACATTAATGAGAATTATGAATGGGACTTACTCTAGAAAATGAGGCACATGTTAAGGGGTTCTCTCATCTTAAAGGATGAGGTTGAATGAATGAAATCTCAATCTTTAGTGACATAAATATTATTTTAATCACTATGTTTTTAAGAGATGCTCTATAGAATTCCTTTCAGATAAAGAATTCAATCAATAAAGCATGCTATAAATTGATTCAAAGAATTTCATAAAGATTGAATCTTGAATAAGAGAGGTGGAATGGTATTAGAGGGGTTAAATGGGCAGGAAGGGAACCCAAATAGGCAGGGGCGTGCAAGTCTTAAAAGGCGATCCGGTACTGCGTGGGCGCGCAAGTCCTGGTCATGCCGGTATATTTTCTCAACACATGGGTACTTGCACGATTGTTAAAGAGTAGGGTAACCCCTTCGTCGATCCTTGAGAAAAACCTTTATAATTAATCCTTGGGTACTTCCAAAAGGTAGGCGCGCAAGGTTTGTTGAAGAAGTAGGGCGGCGCGCAAGTATGTTCATTTCCCTTAAGGGTAAAACACCTTATGCATGCAAGTGTTAGTGAATCCTAACACTTAGACCTTAGTCCTCTTGTTTAGACCTTCCATTCTAGGTAAATAATTACCTTAGAAGTGTTCGAAAGACCTGAAGAAGAGACTTTGGTGTTCAGAGCTCTACATCTGAATTCTGGAAAAACTACTCCTGAATTGGGGGGCCCACCAGCGGTATTTATATGCTGGAGAACACCCCGGGTGATTATCACTTAGGGCGTGCAAGTCACTTGCATGAACATTATGCGGCGCGCATGTATACTTGCACGAAAGTAAGGGAACTTGTGCAACCCTAGTTCCTTTGACTCCTTTTTCATTCCTTTGTCGATTTTTGATGTTTTCTTCAAACGATGAATCACTTTGTGCTAAGTCATTTCCCTTCCCATTCCTTTAGACAATGTGACAAAAAAGGAGTGTCAACAAAAGTTCCCCCTCAGAGATGGATCCAGAGATAAAAGAGTTTCTGACTCTGAGGTGAGAAGAAATAAAAAATCTGGCAGTTTAAAGTCATGCATGTCGGACATAAAAAGGCTAATGTTTATGGTCAAAATAGCTTTCACCGAATGAATTAGAATTGACTCAATTCTTTGAAAATTTATCTGGAAACATATTACCATACTAAATTGTGAGGGAAAATATGTAAACTATAACTTAAGAAAATATGGATCTGAGGAATGATATGAAAAAGAGCTAAAAGGAATTAGAAGAAGTAGTTTCCAAGAATGAAGTTACCATTTTTTAATAAACCTGTTAGAGGGTTTAATTATGTTGTTCCACCTAAGGGCATTGGCTGCATAGTCAAATAAATATCATATTTTGGATGATAGGTCTGTTATATAGATTGTTTATGCAAGGTCGCCTAAGGGAATGTGCTGCATTGTCAGGAAAAAGAACTCTCAAAAATTTACTTTCGTAGTGCTAAAAGCCAGTGAAAGTTTATGGATATTCAAATTTTCCAAAGTATAGAGATTGATGTATGGAAAAAGGTACTTCAATATAGAGAATATATTTATAAACAAGATTATCAGAGAAATGGATGAATATCACTCTTACGAAGGTCTGACCCAAATAGAGGGAAGGAGAAAATAAACCATAGACATGAATACTTCCAGATCATGAAAAGGTATATGGGACAAACCGGTTAAGGATGCAGATTTTTTCGGATCCCTACATACTGTCATTTAAGACCAATAAGGACAAAAGAGGCTTTCTTCCCAAGAATGAAGTTACCAGTATCCGAAAAACCCATTAGGGGGTTGTATTATGTAGTTCCACCTAAGGGCATTGGCTACATAGTCAAATAATAGTATCTTGTGGATGACAAATCTATTATGGAGACTGTTTATGCAAGGCCACCTAAGGGCCCGTACTGCATAGTCAAGTAAAAGAACTCTCAAAAATTTGATATTTTTGTGCCTAAAAGTCAAGAAAAGGGTTATAAAGATCTGAAAATATTTAAGGTTAGGATTATGACACATAAATATGGGTATTGTCCAATGAATACAGAGATACATAGATCAATGCTAACCATAATCATGTTGTGGATGGGTCCTAAATTGAAATGTTGGACATCACTACATATACCATAAGGATGGGAATCACGCCATACGTAGTTATTAAACTACAGTTTAACATCGTGTGGGAAAAAAGGATTAGAGATCTTAGTTTAGGGTCATAGAGCTTGGACCATTATAAGAAATACACAATGTGTGTTTTCATGGGGAATTTTCAGCCAAGGGACAGAAAGTGGAATTTGGGGTTAGGACCAAAAGGCTTGGGGCTGGATTCGAGGGACACTTGAACGTTCTTATGTATACCATAAGGACGGGAATCAAGCCCACATAGTTCTAGAACTACCCTCTGTACAAATTTGGTTCGCACATGTGAAGGGTGAAAAGGGACTTTAGTGAAATGATGGTTTAACCCAAGATAAAAGGTTCGGGCATTGCCATGTATGCACGTAGTCTTTGAAATGAAACATAATTGAAAATAAATGTAAATAATGATTCCCTCTCAGGTGAGGGTATCAAATAATATTGTAGTTTAATTTCATACTAGAAAAACGTGTTGTATAGTTTAACGTCGTATAGAAAGGAAAAAAGTGAACCAATTTAAAGGTATTGATTCTAGGGGAAGTTTCATGAATCAACATTATATGAGATGGAGGTGAACCGATGTGATTAGATTGATTGGGCTTGAACCTTGGGAGGTTGCCTACGTACCCGGCCTAGAAGGTAAGGATCAAAGTCCATGTAGTTCAATTAAATAATGAATTAGTAATCAAGTTATTCTTGGGGACAACGATCTAAAAAATAGTGTTGGGACTTACACATGGTTTGTAGACCAGAGAGAGTGTTATGGTTGAAGTTTTCTCTAAAATTATGTGATTCATACTCGGTGTGGGAAACAAGAGGTAGCAAAAACCTTAACGATGCACAATTTAATGTCATGTAGGACATATGAAGGGACTATGAAGTTTAAAGTCTTGCAGTTAGGACTATTGGTGATGCATAGTTTAGTGTCATGTAGCAGGGAAAAAATATAGTTAATTTCATGTTGGATGTATTAAAGGACTTTCTGTATAGTTTAGCATCATGTAGTTAGGACGATGGGGACAATATAGTTTAATTTCATGTTGGACAAAAAGAGGACTGTGCAGTTTAATGTCATGAAGTGAGGATAAAAGAGTACACCATTTAACGTCATGTTGGATGTATTAGGGAATTTTTCACAGTTTAGCATCATGTTAGATGAAAAAGGGATGATACAGTTTAGCGTCATGTTGGACGTAAGTGCCAATAGTTTAAGGTCGTATGTAGGGACTATTGGTTATATAGTTTAACGTCTTGCTGGACGTAAGGCAATTATATATAGTTTAACGTCATATAACAAGGATGATGAAGGGGGGCACAGTTTAATGTATTGTTGGATGAAAGTGAGAATAGTTTAAGATCATATGCACTGACCCTGGTTGATGCAGTTCAACATCATGTTGGACATAAGGGACGTGAAAATGGTTTATGGTCGTATGCATGGACCATTGTTGTATAGTTTAACGTCATATAGAAAGGACAGTGAAAGGGATACAATTTAATGTCATGTTTTCTGGACATGATGAGCAGTTTTAATGTCATCCAGGATGCTGGTGTAGTTTACGGTCATATCGGACCAATGATGATATGTTTTGTGTTTATACAAAATACTTCTTAAAAAATCTGGCATTGGTTCGAGTAGTGATGAGTTTTCCATCCATCGAGATTAATGAATAAGCTATATTGGATTAGACACTATGTATTGAGTAAGGTCCTTCCCATTTTGGATCAATCTTGGGTGGTTTATTTCCTGGTATCGTTGGAGTTCTGAGAACTAATACCAATTCTCCCTGAGTGAATGAACAAAGACAATCTTTTTTGTTGAAAGCTCATGCTATTCGATTCTGATAGACTTCCAAGTGGTGAAAAGTGCACAATCTTTTCTCATCTAACTGTTCCAATTCATTCAATCGCTTTTGAGATTTTTCATCTGTAGAAGAGTGATCACAAATAGCTACTCTGAGCGAGGGTAGTTGAACTTCAATGGGCAAGATGGCTTCTGTTCCATATACCAGTGAATATGGAGTTGACCGTGTTGCAGTGTGGGTGGTATTACAATAATCCCATAAAGCATGAAAGAGTTTATCAGACAATGATTTATTATCATTATCCACCATCTTTTGCAGTATATTTGAAAGGGTCTTATTAAAGGATTCTATCTGGCCATTGTCCGCTGGATGATACTGAGATGAATGATTGGATTTGATGTTGTATTCCTGATAAAACTTCTTCAACTCATATGAACAAAATTTTGTGCCATTTTCCATAAATATGGTATGAGGGACACCAAATATGGTAATGATGTTAAAATTTATGAAGCTAACAATGCATTTAGAACTGATTTCCTTAAGAGGTATTGCCTCTACCCATTTGGAAAAGAAATCAGTAGCAGTAAGAATATACTTAAACTGCTTGGCCATAGCTGAAGGGTAAGGTCCCACCACATCTATTCCCCATGTGGAAAATGGTCACGAGTATTTAGCTCTATGATGGAACTCTGGAGGTTTATGAATGAAGTTGGCATGTACTTGGCATGAATGACACTTCGTTGTGAAATCAACACAATCTTGTATCATTTAGGACCAAAAGTATCCAAGGCTTCAAATCTGATCAGACAGTTTATGTCCAGATTGGTGGGCACCACAGACTCCTGCATGCACTTCATTTATGATAGCCATTGTCTCTTCACCATCAATTCATCTGAAGAGAACTCCATCAAAACCACGTTTGTAGAGAATTTTATCTAGGTTATCTGGACTATCATAAGGAGTATAATTGACCACACGTCGCTTTATTTGTTCTTTATCAGCTCTATCAGGTGGAAGTGATCCATTTTGAAGGTATTCCCTGATCGGTGACATCCATCCTGTAGTATGACCATACGGTTCAGGAATGGGTCTAATTTCATTAATTTCCTCTATTCTGATTCGAACATAATATGCAATTGCACGACGGTGGGCAATACTGATGATTGTCTCGTCTCGATTTGGATCTTCCAGAGCTATGGCTATATTAGCTAGTGCATCAGCTTGAGCATTTTGTGATCTTGGGACATAAGAAAATTTCAGTTCTAAAGGGAATTATGCCATTAACTCTCTGACGTAATCATAAAAGGGAATCAATTCTTATTTTCTGATGGCATAATCCCCATTGACTTGTTTGATTACTAGGTCTGAATCACCTTTCACCTTTAAGTGATTCACTTGTGCTTGAAGCTCCAATTCCATGTCTGTGATGAGAGCTTGGTATTCTTCTTCATTATCTGTACCACCTTCCCACAATAAGAAGGAATAAGGTAACACCACCTTTTCTAGATAAATGAGCACAATTCCTAAGCCAAATTTGTAAAATTTAGGATTTTACATTTTCCTCCCTCTTGGACTTATGGATGCACCATCAAAATACATTTCCCATTCCTAAGGACTTTCTTGAATAGAGAATACTTCCTCATCAGGGAGTTCAATATCTGAAGATGCGTCTTCCACTGATGGGTGTTCATCTAGGAAATCAGCCAGATCTTGGCCCTTTATTGCCTTTGGAGACACATACTGAATGTCGAATTGCTGCAAAATAACTGCCCAGCTTGCCAGACATCCTTTATTCATTGGACGACTAAGGATGAATTAGGGCGGGTTATTGCGAGATACAAATTGGACATTGTGATGTTGCAGGTAGCATCTCAACTTCTGATCTGTAATGATTAATTCCAGACATTACTTCTCAATACATGAATAACGGGTTTCTGCTTCAAGAATAGTCCGACTGAGGTGGTGTCAATCAGGTTGGAAAATGAATTTGGTTTATTTTTTTTTATAAAGTGTTTTGGATGTATAAATGATGGTTTATTTTGTGTGTTGTATTGTTTTTGTTGTGTATAAGTGAATGTGATGTTTCATGTGATACAAGAAATGTGAACTGAGAAAAAAAGGGATACCATGTGACTAGGTGGGTAGAGTAGGACTAGTATTCTACTGAATATGAAGTGGATTCATCCTAGATTAACATAGATGTATTGTCGATTACAACACTATCCAAATATTGAGGTCGATTGGAGACCACTAGAATTTTGTATGCTTCTCCTCTCTAGTGGATCATGCATGAGGGAAAAAATGGTTGTGGTTTTTATTCCACTTTTAACCAAGATATGATGTCTCTAGGGTCCCACACATAGCTAGTGATTATAGGGATCTCTAATGACATAGTGATCTCTTGTGAAATTACACACACCATCTCCATATAGTTCACTTTATTGGTTATTAAAAAAATAAACCATAGCTTATTTAATTAATGTTTTCTATAAATACAATTTCTAGATTTTTTATAAAACATTCATTTAATTTTTTATAATAATATTTATAACATGGAATCTATTTTTTGGTTGGAATCTTATTGGTCTTTGGTTCACACACAAATTTCTCCATTGGTTGTATGTCAAATTTGTTATGTTTGACACATTTTCAAGTAAGGGGTTTGGAGATGGTTGTTTTGGATGGTAGGGGTCCTCCCTTGCGGATGTTGTGGTGGTGTCTTGAGGATGATCCCCCATTTATTTTCATATAGTTATTTTTTGAGATAGTTTGGTTATTTCATTTTTGTTTTTCCTATTTTTTTATTATATGGATGTTGTAAAAAAGAATCAAAAAAATTGTTACGCCATTATTGGTGAAGATTTTTTAATATTGGGTTTTTTATTATTGTTGGTTGTTTATATTCAAAAAGTTATGTGAAATCATTCACAATCTATAATATTATACATGGGAGCTAGTTTTTATCCAGTGGGGATCAGGAATTCCCTTCAGGTCATTCCATGGACTAGGTCAATTGTCTTGCTAGACGACACTCTGCCTTGGTTCATGACACTCTATTGAGGTAATTGGGTGAAATATCAACATGATCCATTAATATTGAATTTACTACCCAATCCTCAATAGTGAATGGGTTAGTTGGATTACATAATAACCTAATATGGGATACATATCTATTTTCACAAATGAACATGGAGAGATTGTGACAACTTGAGTGAAAAAAATAGTGTGTTCATTGAATATTGAAATTCAATGCTCAAACATGAAAAGATCACTACCCAATTAATTTCAATGATCAAATGATAAAAATATTAGTTTAAAAGTCATGTTATTTCAATATTGATAGATACAATAGCTACATACAAATCATAATCATATCTTAGGACCAAGAAAAGACAACATTCACATACACCTTTGGAACATAGACATATAGGATAATGCCTTTTTAGCCATTTCAATGATACAATAGCATTATTGAGGAGTACGATGAGTATATTTTCTAAATTCATTTATCATTTTCAAGAGGTCTTTATATATGAATTTAAAATTTATGGGGATTCATTTGAATCCATATTTCATTCACATTCTCTGGCCCTATAAAAGGGTTTCAAATGTAACATTGTGATGATTTCTAAAAATTCCACTTCATGGGTACAAATGAGACTGTTAAAGTACAAATAGTTTATAAATAGGTAATTTTAGTTAATTTTTCTATGATATAGTTGATACAATAACTTCATGAACTGACATCATTTTGAGACATTCAATCATTCCTAGTCCATGTTTATTTCTATCTGTGATTCATCCAAAACATCAGTATGATTTCCCTCTCACTCAATGGACTACTACATAATGAAGTTGCATTAATTATTAAAGAGACATGAAATAAATACATCATTAATATAAAATCTTTTCTTACATCTTCCCTCATAATCCAACCCCCATAATGGTCTTTAAAATTTGATTTTATTATTGATTCTTCTGATTAGAGAATTGTGGCCATTCATAGTTCTATAATAGGAAAAAGTAATCATGTACTCTATTATTATACAAAAAAACATGATGAAACTCAATCTCATAAATCTATAACTGAAAATAAACTTTTACCTATGGTTTTGGACTTTCATAAATCACATATCAATCTCTTATGTTCAAAATTCTTTAACTATAAAAACCATTTAGATTTAAATTTAATACTCAATGAAAGTGTTACAATAGAGAGGATAATAAGATAGACACTAATTCTATAAGAGTTTTACCTTGAGATTAAATAATTTATTAGAAATTATATCTCTATGGGTGATCACATGGGAATATGTTCTTATCCTTATTTTTCTGAAATCATTGATCCTGAATTTCTATCTGAACACCTCTTATATATCACTCCATATTAACCATGGTATGCCCCATTTGTAAGTTACTTTTCTTTTTGTACTTTTCATGAATTTTATTCTAATATATAAATTTTAAGGATGAAAATCGATTCAAAATTGTATTTCAAGGAAGATAATAAGATTTTTAAAACTGTTGTTTGACATTGTGAGGAAATGATGTGTTGATGAAGATGAAAATGTCTCCATTTTTGAATTATTCCACTAAATTTCTATAGGTGTACACCTTAGGCAAAAAAAGGACCTCCTGAGAGGTCATTTACTCAAGATTTGTTTGTACATTACTCTTCAAGTACTCACATGAGTAATTTCAACTGTGACATAATTTACAAAAAGTTAGCATAATTTCAAAAATAAATGAAATAACCAATATTCCATTAATATTCTGGGAGACCTTAGATATATGGTGAATCATCATAATTGGAACATTACCCATTATAGAGGATTATCCTACATTATTCATTCTATTTACTATGTTTTGAGTTTGGTTAAGGCTAATCCCACAAGTAAGTATGATTCACATACTATTAGTGAGTTCCTTAAAATAGACATCATCCATTTGTTCGTATCTCTACATTCAATGGTATGTAACGTAGGAACCCAGTTCTATAATATAATTAGGGAATATAATTTTAAAAAAAATGGGGATGTACATATAACATCAACTGTGTATAACAAAGACAAAAATTGGATTGGATGAACGATCTAACACAGAGGTAAAAATTATTTTTGATATAATTTTTATTCCCATTAAAATAGTATATTTGGAAAGAAAGAGTGAAGAACATTATGATTATTTAATTGAATAAATAACACCATTGAGAACACTCTTTTTAATATAGTTTATGGTAAGTATTTAAATTTAAAAGTTTAAATCCAATAGAAGTCATTTTTTGATGTGAAAACTTGTAATTTTAACTGTTAAAAATATAGTGATGAGAGATTGCTTCATTTGAATGAACTTCTTGATATTCAAATTGATTATTATTATAATTAAAATATCTATAATGAAAAATATATGGTACACCAGAAAAAATATATTGAATATGGTACATCATAATGGTCAAAAGTTATAATGATATTCATTTCTCAATTTTGGATTCACCTACAAAATCGTAACTCTCTATAGGAATTTCCTTTTATGGATACTAATGTTTAACCATATTGACATGTGAATGTAAAAGACCCAAATTCGAAAAAGAAATTCATAGTTAATGGAAATCTATTTATTCATCAACATGATAGGACATACAAGCTGGGAATAAAAATGAATTTGACTTACCCACTATTAGATAGAGATGATTACCCAACAAATCAAAAAAAGGGGTACCACTTTTTATTTAACTTCTTATCCCTCTATTTCTCATCTTTATACAAGCCTTAATCCTTATCTATATCTTTATATTTCTTTATTATTCATCCCATCTCATTCTCACATTTAATCTAAATATTTTTAACTAGTTTCTTCATCCACAATAATGTGTTTTATTTTGTATGGTTGAGTTAATAACTAGATGAATAAAAATTACCCGTCATCCAATTTTTAAATTATATCCAATCCATTTTAGGGAGTCTAGATAAAATTTTTAATCAAATATTTTTTATTTTCATAATAGTCGTGGAAAAATAATTTTTTATCACAGCCTATAATTTTTTAATAATCATTTATTGATTTGGTTAATGGTTCTTCCATACAGGGAGGAAAAAAATTATTATTTATTCCATGAACACTCACAACCATATATTTATGTAGTGTTTTTTCACCCCTTATTGAGAGTATTTATTTTTTAGGAATTTAAACTAAATTTCCTACATTTTTATGCATTAATATGATATATATATTTTCTGTACCTCATTGGAATAAAAATTCCAAAGAGCCTCTTAATACTCTTATATTAATCCTCCTTTTCAAATACCATTAAATATGAAAAGCATATTTTTCATGATGGGCACATTACAATCCAAAAACCTTGTCATATCCAACATATACAAGGATTTTCTGGAAATAATTTTTTGAGATTCATGTTCGGGGGAATTGATTTCATTTTTTGTGTAATTTCAAGGATTGTCAATGATCTATAATATTCTTCAGGGAAAAATGATTGTATGTGAGGCAGAAGAGTTTTCATTCATATTTTTTTGGGAATGTATTTATATTTATATCATTAAGTATATATAAAATTAAAAATTGTTCAAATAAATAAAAAATTCTGAAAAAAGAAAATAATAAAATTATAAAAAAAATAATGGTATGTGTATTGAGAGGGTCAAAAATAAATCATGCTAAACCATTTATCTTGTTATAACTATCATAATTTGATTTATTAGGTGAATTTTTTTTTTATAGATTATTGGGACATTTTTTTCGAGTAGAAATTCACAAAAAATAAAAAAAGGAAAAAAAGAAAACATGTATCATATTATCAAATGAAATATGGAGAATTGTTCTGTTTTATAAATATTTCATATATTCATAAAATTATAATTTTTTTTCTCTATATGTATATATTTTATTTAATTAATCATTATAAAATTTAAAATATTTTTTTTTAATTCCTTCATTTCCTTTATTAAAAAATGTGCATTATGTTTTCAATGTTGGAGTGTCACCCCTCATTTTATCTCTTTTGAAATTAAATTCCTTCTTTACCATAGCCACTAAAATGAATAATAAAGAACTTTTGGTTCATGATAAACATAAAATAGGCAATAAAGGATGAGAGATCTATTCTTTCACTTTTTTATGGTGAAAGAATGATGGAGTCTAGACCTCTCAAGATTGTTGAAAATGATATTTTAATATTTTTTTGAGTAAAAATGATTTTCATACATTATTTTTATGGTTTTACATTAAGAAACCAAAATGTCTAAATTTGTGGGTGGGGTAGGGAGTTGAATTTATTATATTATTCATATTTCTATATCTCCTACCCTTAATCATTTTCATGGAAAAGCATATAATTTGTATGAAATAACAATCTTTTAATATAAAATACAATTTGTTGGTAATGTTTGAATTAGTCCATATTCATTTCATTTTAGTATTTTAGTCTTAATTATAAAAATAAATATACAAATTTCACAATTTATTTTTTTATGGATCCTTATAATAGTGATTACAAATCATTCTACAACAGATTTGGATAATTTGTTCATCTAATTGTCAATTCGGACCACATAAGAAGGCCCTATAATCTATGTAGAAAACTGAACCAACCTTGTTAATTAAATTTATTAGATCAATATAGAGTCCTAAATTTTATGAATACCCACAATATTTTTGAATATATCTAAAAAGATATTAGATACAAAAATTATTTCAACACAACCATATGTTTCCCAACTAATTCCTGAAATTCCATCCAATAATTCCATCTACGATTTCAAAACATCCCACATTTTATTACTTACATAAATATAATATCACCAAATTAAGAAGATTGTTTTGGTTTGGAGGTAATTATTTAGTCTTGAAACATTATATAAGAGAATAGTTTTAATATTATGGAATTTTACTGATATAAATCATATTCACATTCATGCACTAAAAAAATCAATGATAAAACTAGACAAAACACATGGTTTAGGAAAAAAACCATATCATTGGACCTAGAATCCAAATAGAAACCTAATTTGGAGAGTGAAAATTCCAATTCAATAACACAACTTTTAATAAGAATAGTTTTTAGATTGTATTGACTAATTGGTCAAATTGTTAGTCCGACCTTAGAGGTAGGTTTGATTGAAAAATAGTCCACCACCTTGAGCTATAAATAAAATCCAATCTTCTCTTTTTAGGAGGATGAAACTAAATCACAAAATAAATATAATTTTAACTTCCATAAACCTTTAAAATTTCGTGGAGGATATTCCATACTCTTATTTTAACAAGAGAAACCTTTCCTTCACTTTCCATTTCATGATTTGTTTTCACTTATTTTCAATTATAATCACATAAGACTCAATATAATTACATTTTAATTTTATTACATGTTTCATATAAATATAATATTTCCCTCATAAAACAATTTTTTTTATTAATTTTTTATAAAATATTATATCATGTTGAAAACAATTCCATTTTCAAACATTCTCATTCGATCCATAATGCATGTTTAACTCTCGTTAATATTCATGTATATATTTGGTACACAAACAATTTCTAGTTACACTATACTTATTTTATTTTAACTCACCACCATATAAATCATATACTATATTATTAACAATATAAATGTCTTATTAATTCATCCATTTGTATGAGTCATAATTTTGGGAATTCATGTGATTGAGAGATTTTGTTAATTAAATATTATCTAGGATTACATTATGTATATTAAAAATAAAAATTTCAGGGACTAATGACATGGTTGGTTTAACATGTAAATTCCATTCATTACTGTATCCATCTGTACCAATCCATAAACATGTTTGGATGGATTTTAGAAACATAGTATATGATTTTATTAAAGCCTCAATATCACTAAATTCTGATCAAAATCATCTTGTGAAGTGGGTTCTAATTTAATATAATATATTAAAAAGCTCAATGATATTATAAGATTAAATGACTAATAATTAACTCAACCAAATAATTAATAAAATATTAAATTAAATACATATATCCATCATTTCTACTATGCTCTATGAACACAAACCCCCTTTTCACATAGTCAAAACAAAAACAATTGACTCAAAAATATAGTATCATATATGAGGATTCAGCCCATGTACTTCTATACACATTATATTGTAACACTGAACCATTGATTGTATAATATGTTAAAATCAACCATGCATCACCGATCTTATAATATGGATATAATATCACTGTTTTAGAAAGGTACAAAGAACAAGTTTTCTTAAATTCATAAACATTAAAGTGTTTAACGATATCATGTTTCTGAGAGGTTTTTGCATAAATGTGTTTTTTTGAGTTCATGATAACATTATGATGGGCCTTTTGGATTCAAGCATTGATTCACATTCTAACTTGTTCCCAGAGGGGCACAACATAGTGAAAACATCATATATAAGCTGGATGATTGCTGTTAATTATTTTTAGTATCATCTTTGATGAAAAAAATTTGTGTTATTATACAACATGGGTATTCTAAGAAGAGGGAAATTATATGCTTCGTATAAAAAATATTTTTTAATAAACATTTTGGTCATGTTTGTTCATGGAAATTTTATTTAATTATATTTTTGATATTTTTTTATATTCTTCTTTTATAATTTTATATGAATTGTTCAAGATAACCATTTTTCTTAATTTTTCTTATTCATTGAAATTATGGAACCTATCTTTTTTATTAGTGGTATCTATAAGATATTTCTGGTGTACTTCCTATTATGTTATTATACTAACCCCATGATATATAGAACATGGTGTATATGAATCATTATTATCTAATTAAATATGAATTGGGAGATTTATTATTTTATGATGGAGTATCATGATGAAATGGTCTTGGTGATAGTGGGTGGATCTTTGAGATGTTCAGGTTGTATTTATGGAGGGATACCACCTTAAAATCATTTCATCATGATGTAATTTTAATTTTGATAGTTTTTTATATAACATTATATTGATAATTTGATTTATAATTTCTTTTATATTTTTTGGTGTTGGGTATACTATCATGCATCATATAGTACCGTGTTTTTTTAAATGATATATGTTTCAGGTTGAGTATATAAAAGGGAAAATACCCCCCAATTATCTTGTAAGCCCATGAAATTTATTTGTTGAATTTGGTGTTATAGGGACATAACCTAAGTTCATTACTACCACTACCTCCTTCCAATCTAATAGGTCCGTAGTAATTTGTTACAATCTCCACACACCACTTATTCTCACTTGACACATACCTTAAAATCATCCAGCTAGGACTCCTCTACCTACTAGACAAAAGATGACTTCACTATCATCTGATGAAGAAACCCAATGATTTAAATGTAACACCCCAAGATTCCACGGTGCACTTCTCATTAAATAATACAGTAGCATGTGTTATACGAAACTTCGAGTTCTAACACACACTACAACTAATAAAACTAGCCGTTATGAATAGTAATACCGAATTTTTGAAATTTTATATATTTTATCATTCAAAATGAACTTCATTTTTGGATTCGGAAAATCAAAATTTGCCTAGGGTGAAATTTTGGTACTTTTCGGATAACTTTCATATTTTGATGAAAAGTGATAATTACTAAATTTTTATTAAAAACATCTTTTATGATCGAAATAATTAATAGTGATAAATTATTAATTTCAGTGGTTTTAAAGTATATTTAGAATATATTTTTACCATTTAATACAATTTTGTTCATGGGATATAATTTCTTATTTAAACCGGACATAAACAAGTGTCAATCTTTTGATAGATATTATCTCTTAAAAACACGCTTTTTGTTTTGACAACAGGAATAAATTTTAAATTAATTTCTGCCACTTTTGTGTTTGGAATTTGAAAAAATTGAATCCGTATTTGGGATCATGATGTCCAAATTGTGTAAATAGGTAACTTTTATTTTTAGACATTTTGAATAATTACTTCGGTAAATATTTTATTTACCATGGTTAAAGGGTAAATCTGGTAAATAAGGGTAACATTTAATATTATAATAATAATCAATTACCCTAAAAATTTCTTAACCCTATTGGTTGAAACATTTCCGACCATGGGAATCTTTGGATTGATTTTGGGACCCCATGGATCCACTTGCATGTAATAATGACAATTTATATTAATTAAGTTAAAGTAAATACTAAAATGACATAAGCCTCCATCTTTTAGTAAAATAATTTTTGAATAGGGTTATATATGTTATATTTTCGACTATAAATATTAATTAGAAAGATAAAATAATTTAATACTTAATGGAATTTTATTTATAAGTTTTAGACTTTAAATGCTTTAATTTATTTATGACATAATGATGATGCAGTAATTACCTTATTAGTGAAATATTAAAATAGGTGATATTATAAATACCCAAATAAATATAATTTGATACTTTTAAGGAATTACAAGAATTTTATTGGATAATAGGACATGATAGGATTGATTTAATTAACGTTTTTTGAAGTAATCATGCTGTTATGATTTTCACAAAAATAAAATACCAAATGGTGTCAAAATTGACATAAAAGAGTTTTTAAAACAAATATTATATTATTAATTGATATTAAATTCCTAAAAAACTAAGGTTCTGCCAAAGGACTTTTATAATGATATGTTAATCATTAATGGAACACTTGGGAGTCTCGTGGTGGTATATAGTAGGTTTATTAACTATATAATATAAAAATACAAAGTGACATGGTAAGTGTCAAAAAAAGTAACAAAGAGTTAAAACTAAACGATAAGGTTAATATAATGACCCAAACCTATCTAAAATATATTGGTTGAAAGTGTTTCGACCCAAAACCACCTTAGACTTTGAATAATCCACTTTTTAGACATTATAAACTGAATATGAATTTATTATAAAATAATACATTAAGTTTTTTCTAAAGAGCCCCTCCTCCCCCTTATAAAAGGACACCACTTCTAACCACTTTTTCACACCTTCAAAGCATTTTGGTTCGGACAAACCCTGTCCCAATACTCTTTAAACTTCCCTCACATCAACATAGAGGCCTTAGTTTAATCATAAAGCCACCCTAAGGATCCTTTTTGATCAAATCAAAAGGAAGAAACCGAAGAATAGGTAACGTCTTCACCACCCTCTTTAAAGTTCCTTTCTTCCTCAACTTCTTCTTTCCTTGTTATTTCCATTCTAAAATAATAACATCAATGTCTTATATATACTATGATGTTATTATAAATATGGTACAACGATATTCAGTATTCTATCCATCCTTTGAATGAAATGTCACCATACGTGCGTACGTACGGCCTACCGTCTCCACGTCGTGGTGTAATAGTTATTCAATACATTATTATTTGGATGGTTATAATAATGATCTATAATTCAAGTAATTAATAAATATAACATGATAATGATTCTGTATATATGATATACCATCCAATTTTATATTATTTCAATATCAAATGAATGATATTGTAGCTTGGGCGTACGTACAGACTACCGCCTCCATGAACGTGATGAGATTCATTCCCCATCGTATCCATGCAATTATATTTCTCATTTGATGATTAAAAAAAATGTTTAAGGACTTTATATTATTCTATATATGAATAATATACAACCTATCTATAATAAAAACGACCTATGTCACAAAACATATAGAATAAAACGAGTATGTTAACACCTGAAACGACGATAATACTAAGATATTATTAACAAATAAATTTTAAAAGATCATATATGATATCATATTAATGTTAATGATTATTGTATAATTTAAAAAAAATTATTTCACCATTATACAGGAGTTTAACCTACCCTCAACCAAGGAAAAGAACATGGTAAGGGGTTTTCATCTCACTCCTTATTCCCGTGAGATTCATGCCATATTGCCACTATTATCTTTTGAGTGGTGTATGTACTGCCCAAAATTATATTCTTTGTGTAATACACATTAATTTATGTGTATTTACATATTCATTGTATGATACCTCTTTCATGGGTTTTATGTTTTGTAAGTTATCAAATTGGTAAGGGTTAATTTCACAATCTCTTTATTATCTGAGGTTGTTTTTACGCAATAATCTACTGGGACTTCTTTATCATCCACATACATGTTTCGTAAAAATAAATTTCAAAACATTCTTACTGTTTTATAGAATATGGATTAAAGTCATTTATACCCATTTTTGACTATTTATAAGATGTTTATAAAGGAATCTTTCCGTCATTTTCCAAACAAGGTTGTTTTTAACCTTTTCTACAAAATTAAGGTAAGAATGTCTTTTTTTAACTTATACTGTGGGTGCGTTTATTTTCCGTCTTTATAAAATCGTCAAAGATTCCCTTACAAGCTTATAAGGATATTTTAAAAGTAAATGTTTTATTTTATAATTATGTGACTTTAAAATGATTTCAAAAGAAGAGATATTTCTCTCAAATAGTTTTGATTTCATCTATGTCAACATCCTTTGAGGGATTTTATGTTTATTTGAAGTTTATTTGTTATGATACAAAACATTCAAATTGTATTGATGTTTTTGTGATATGATTGACTATCGATGTGATATTTTTATACAATTGATGGTTTATGGTTAAAGTATTGACATTTCATATGCTAGTTTTAATACGAATGTTTATGGTATGTTTAAACCTTTTCATATGAGGAATGTATTGGACATAGTAAGTGATGGGTGGACCCCGCTATAGCTCTTTGATTTATCGGTAGGTCTAATGAGACAACTAGACGTGGAATTGGATGAGGACCTTTCCCAATTTGATTTATGGGTTTGGCCTAGGCCCTAATCATTTCTAGACGTCTTGGCCGAGGACTTGAAAAAATGTTTCAGAATATCTGGAATTATACATTCCCTCATTATAAAAATAATATTGATGGTTCATGTGGTCATTCGACTAGTATAATACCAATGATTATGTTTTATTATGGCATTATTTACTCATCCAATATTCCTGCAATAAAAATATTCATATTTATTTTTGGTAAAGGCATGTGGATTGAATTATTCACCTTACTTAATATTTATGTTATCTTCCGCTGTATTTCTTACCCTTACTGAGCGTTTGAGTTCACCCCTTTCTAATGTTTCATTTTCCCATGATATGATGAAGTTAGTTATGAGTGACCTATAGGCATAATCTAGGAGGGATGGATGTTTCTAATGAAATATATTTGTGTTGTATTTCTCTTCAAGCTGTACAGCTGAACATGTGTATGAATCTTGTTTCCAATAATATCAAAATGATCAGTCTTTCGAGACATGATTTCCTTGTGATCATGCCAATGTTATGTAATAATCCACCGACTCTAGGTAACAAGGGTCGGGATGTTATAGTTGGTATCAGAGTAAGTTTAGTACATCCCTTGGAAACTAGATTTATATAAACTCTGATTAGAGAACATTACCCTAAGATAGACTTTGAGGATTATTATAAAAGAACTTCCTATAATTTTGGTATTGTGTGAGATTTTTTGAGATTTCCGAGCAATACATCCTTTTCTGGATATGAGCAGGTATAGGCGGCTCTGGCACAAACGTACCTAGGGGTAAAACCCGAAAACACTACTTTGATCTAGACTCGAACGGGAACTGGTGCACGACAATAGGCCTTGCTGTACTCTTGGTTACGACACTCTTGGGGGATATGCTTAGGATAATTCTCAATATTTTTAGAAACCATTATGAAGGGTTTATGAGCATAAAATTCCAAAAAATAAAACATTTTTATGATTATGGATTATATCCATAAACTGTTTAATGTATGTTATGTGTTTTAAAAGTTTGCGATTAGGTATTTCTATTCATAATCTAATCTAGTGTATTCCATTGTTTAGAAATGGTTCCCAATAGAAGGAATGAGAAATCCAACAATACGTATGATCCAAATAGTAAGAAGGATAATATCATTCATGATATTAAGACAACATTTAGAAGGGACATATTCTACCATGTACTATCATCATATGAAGAAATAGTATCATGTGTTGATAAGATAAGTAAAGATTTCTCGGAGTACTATGGATTTGAAGGGAAGCCAAAGAAGAAAAGGATGGTAGAGAGAAAGACAGATAAAATGAAGAAGGTAAAGAAAAATTTTCTCATATGTGATAACTGTGGAAAGAATCACCTTGGAAAATTCTTGAAGGGAATGGGAGTGTGTTATAAGTGTGGAGAAAAAGGACACCATGTTTGTGATTGCGAGGGTAAGAAAAAGGTTTCAAATGTATAATTCTTCATCTATAAGGAGTGGGAACACTACGCGAATCAATGTTCAAATCATCAGAGTATGCCCCAAATGATTATATTAGATAATAATAATGTTATGATACTGCCACAGATGAAGAGGAATGACTAGTGTTCTTATGTTGTTATTAAAGAATTATTTCATTTGAGTGTTGTATCCATGATGTACTGGTTATATGAATTATGTAGATAAATAAGGATTGTACTGCATTACTATTTAATTGAGGATTTGAGATTATATGGTATTATGAAAAGTTACTCAACATCAAGTTAAACTTTTTTTTAGAAAATACATGGTTGAGGGAAAGGTAATCCTTAATATGGTCTTGATACAGAGGTAGTAATTTTGGAAAAAGACATGGTTGATTTGGATAAATTATATTGGATATTCTTGAGTAGCTTGGAACTAATTAATGGTTTGTTTATTTCATAATTATTGGAATATTCAAAGTTTTTTGATATAAAGAGTATATCCAGTATTCTATAAGTAATAAGGTATCATGAATTTAATCAATAAGGTTTTATGGTATTTCAGGATGTTGTAGTGTTTTAATAGAATACATGATGAAGGTGTTCACATGCTATTACGTGGGAAAAAGGATCTTCATTGTGTTTACCTACCTCATAAATTTTGGACATTGAGTTGGACATATGTATTTTGGATAGGTCTAGTTTGAGATTATTTTTGGATTTCTATAAAAAGGACAGCCCGGAGGTCGGGCGACAACCCGTCGCGTCCGGCAAGGCCACGAGACATGAACCCACAACCGAAGGGTGAAAAGGGTGTATCACTTACCACTGACCCACATGACGTCCTGGATTGAATAATGTAGCCTTTTTAAAAAAAATTAGGTAGATGAATTATAAATTCATTTTGTTTTGAACCCTATATTAATTGGATAAATAGAATATTATTTTTAATTTCTATTATCTTTTAGAGTGAAAGATGAGTTTGTGTTATAAATTAGTTAAAGGATGGGACTCTACTTGTCAAGTATATATTCTTCATCTTCTCTTATTCTATGAATAAATTAATTCTTATACATTAGTGAAGGGATCTTAGAACAAAAAATGTGTTATCCTAATACCATATGTTTTGTTGAACCGATGGTATTTTAAATCATCATAGATTGATAAATTTAAGGCCCACAATTGTACAAGTGTTTGTGATTGATGACCTCAATAACTACCTATAAATATTTACATTTTTCCTCCAATTATATGTCTTTAATTTCCACCAATGTTCTCTTAATCGAGATCATAATTTGGTGGTGACCCATTAATTTCCCTTTTCCTCTTATTAAGACTAAATTTTATTAACCTAATTTTCGATGTGGGTTTTCCCAAAGTATTTTTTATTTTCAAACTTTTATTTTTGAAAAATAATTTCAAATTGAGAGGACACAATTTATTGAAGGGGGGAGAATGTAACACCCCAATATTCCATTGTACGCTTCTCATTGAATAATACAATAGCGTGTGTTGTACGCAACTTCAAGTTCTAACACACACCACAACTAATAAAACTAGCTGTTATGAATAGTAATACCGACTTGTTGAAATTTTATAAATTTTTATCTTTTAAAATGGAATTCATTTTTGGATTTGGAATAACGAAATTATCCTAGGGTGAAATTTTGATTCTTTTTGGATAACTTTCATATTTTGATGAATAGTAAAAATTACTAATTTTTTATTAAAAAAAACTTTTTTAGTCATAATAATTAATAATGATAAATTATTAATTTGAGTGGTTTTAAAATATATATAGAATATATTTTTACAATTTAATAAAATTTTGGTCACTGGACATAATTTCACATTTAAACAAGACATAAACAAGTGTCATTCTTTTGATAGTTATTATCTCTTAAAAACACGCTTTTTGTTTTGACAGCGGGAATTAATTTAAAATTAATTTTTTCCACTTCTGCAATTTTAATTTAGAAAAATGGACTCCATATTTGGAATCAGGATTTCTAAATTGTGTATCTAGGTATCTTTTATTTTTATACATTTTGAATAATTATTTCGGTAAATATTTTATTTACCATGGTTAAAGGGTAAATCCGGTAAATAAGGGTAAAAATTAATATTATAATAATAATAAATTACCCTAAAACATGTATTAACCCTATTGGTTGATACATGTCCGACCATGGAAATCTTTGGGTCGATTTTGGGATCCCATGGATCCTCTTTTATGTGGTAATAGCACTATATATTAATTAAGTTAATGTAAATACAAATATGACATAAGCCTATATCTTTTAGTAAAACAATTTTTTCATAGGGTTATAAATGTTATATTTTAAACTATAAAAATTATATAGAAAGATTAAAATATTTTATAGATAATATTATTTTATTTATAATTTTTAGACATTAAATAATATAATTCATTTATGACACAATGATGATGCAATAATCACCTTATTAGTGAAATATTAAAACAATTGATATTATAAATACCCAAATAAATATAATTTGAGACTTTTAATGGCTTCCACGAATTTTATAGGTTAATATTACATGTTAGGATTGATTTAGTTAACGTTTTTAGAAGTAATCATGTTGTTATGATTTTCAAAAAAATCAAATATCAAATAGTGTCAAAATTGACATAAAAGAGTTTTTAAAACAAATATTATATTATTAATTGATATTAAATTCCTAAAAAACTAATGTTTGGCCAAAGGACTTGTATCATGGTAGGTGCATCATTAATGGACCCCTTGGGTGTATCTTTGAGATATATAGGAAGTTTATTAACTATATAATATAAAAATACAAAGTGACATGGTAAGAGTCCAACTAATTAACTAAGAGTTGAAACTAAAAGATAAGGTTAATATAATGACCCAACCCTATCTAAAATATATTTGTTGAAAGTATTTCAACCCATAATCACCTTATAATTTCATTAATACACTTTTTATCCATTAGAAACTGAATATAAATTTATTATAAAATAATACTTTATGTTTTTCTTAAAAAGCCCATCCTCCCCCTTATAAAAGGACACCACTTATAACCAATTTTTCACACCTTAAAAGACTTTTTGTTCTGCCAAAACCTGTCCAAATACTCTCTAAACATACCTCACTTTAACCTAGAGGCCTTATTTTGATCATAAAGCCCACTTATGGAGCCCTTTGGATCAAATCAAAAGGAAGAACCCGAAGAAGAGGTAACGTCTTCACCACCCTCTTTAAAGTTCTTTTCTTCTTCAACTTATTCTTTCCATGTTATTTACATTATAAAATAATAAATCCAATATATTATATATACTGTGATGTTATTATAAACATGGTACAACCATATTCGGTATTCTATCCATCCTTTGAATGACATGTCACCATACGTGCGTACGTACGGCCTACCGTCTCCACGTCGTGGTGTAATTGTTATTCAATACATTATTATTTGGATGGGTATAATAATGAGTTGTAATTAATATAAGTAATAAATATAACATGATAATGATTCTGTATATATGATATACCGTCCTATTATATATTATTTTAATATCAAAATAATGATATTTTCGCTCGTGCGTACATACGGACTACTGTCTCCATGAACGAGATGAGATTCATTCCCCATCGTATCCATGAAATTATAATTCACATTTGATGATTAAAAATAATGTTTATGGACTTGATATCATTTTTTATATGAATAAGATACAACCTATCCATAATAAACATGACCTATGTCACAAAACATATAAATGAAAACGAGTAAGTTAACACCCGAAACGACGATAATACTAAGATATTATTAACAAAACAATGTTAAAATATCATATGTTATATAATATTAATGTATATTATTCTTTTATAAGTTAATAAAAATTATTTCGCCATTATACAGTAAGTTAACCTACCCTCAATCAAGGAAAAGTACAAGGTAAGGGGTTTTCATCTCACTCCTTATTCCCGTGAGATTCATGCCATATTGCCACTATTATCTTTTGAGTGGTGTATGTACTACCCATAATTCTATTCTTTTTGTAATACACTTTAATTAATGTGTATTTACATATTCATTGTATTATACCTCTTTCATGGGTTGTATGTTTTGTATGTTACCAAATTGGTAAGGGTTAATTTCACAATCTCTTTATTATATGAGGTTGTTTTTATGCAATAATCTACTGGGACTTCATTATCATCCACATCCATGTTTCTTAAAAATATATTTCAAAACTTGCTTACTGTTTTACATAATATATATTAAAGTCATTTATACCCTTGTTTTACTGTTTATAATATGTTTATAAAGGAATCTTTCCGTCATTTTCCAAATAAGGTCCTTTTAACCATTTCGACAAAATTAAGGTAAGAATGTCTTTTTTTAACTTATACGGCGGGTGCAGCTATTTTCCGCCATTATAAAATTGTCAAAGCTTACCTTACAATATTATAAGGATATTTAAAAAAAAATCTTATATTTTATAATTATGTGACTTTTAAATGATTTCCAAAAAAGATATATTTTTCTCAAATAGTTTTGATTTCATCTATGTTAACATCCATTGAGGGATTTTAAGTTTATTTGAAGTTGATTTATTATTATACAAAACATCCATATTGTATTGAGGTTTTTGCAATATGATTGACTGTAGATGTGAAATTTTTATACCATTCTTGGTTTATGGTTAAAGTATTGACATTTCGTATGCTAGTTTTAATACGAATGTTTATGATATGTTTAAACCTTTTCTTATGAGGAATGTGTTGGACTTTGTAAGTGATGGGTGGAGCCCACTATAGCTCCTCCATGAATCGATAGGTCTCATGAGACAACTAGATGTGGAATTGGCCAAGGCCCTTTCCCAATTTAATTTATGGTTTTGGCTGAGGCCTTAAACATTTTTAGAGGTCTTGGCTGAGGCCTTGACAAAATGTTTCAGAATGTCCGGCATTATACATTCCCTCATTATAAAAATAATATTGATGGTTCATGTGGTCATTAGACTAGTATAATACCAATGTTTACGTTTTTTATGGCATTATTTACTCATCTCATATTCCTACCATAAAAATATTCATGTTTATTTTTGGTAAAGGCATGTGGTTTCAATTATTCACCTTGCTTAATATTTATGTTATCTTCTGTTGTATTACTTTCCCTTACTGAGCGTTTGAGGTCACCCCTTTATAATGTTTCATTTTACCATGATATGAAGAAGTTATTTATGAGTGACCTGTAGGCATAATCTAGGATGGATGGATGTTTCTAATGAAATATATTTGTGTTTTATTTCTCTTCAAGCTGTAAAGTTTAACATATTTATGAATCTTGTTTCCAATAATACTAAAATGATCGGTCTTTCAAGACATGATTTCCTTGTGATCATGCCAATTTTATGTAATAATGCACCGAGTCTAGGTAATTTTTAGTTCCAAGATCCATTTCAATCTTATTTTTTTATAAAAAAATTATTCATAATTCTTTTTATTTTTTATTAAATCATATTTTTTATAAAATTTTAAACTTATTATTATATCTCTATTTTTTACTTTATTATAATCAGATGTAAATCACACCACATAACACATAACTCAAGCCCATTAAAACCCATTTCTAAACTAATCCACCCAGACTGGCCTAATCCAACCTTTCCCAATCCCACCGCGAACCTGAATTCCACAACTCAGCCTTGGCCCACCATGGGCCAAGCCCACCTTGTCCCATACAAACTATTCCTTAAGAAATTAAATGTATATATGAGTGAGATATAATTTTATCATCTTAAAACAAGGTTATTATGAAAATCCTTCACCCCTCTACTAAAACCTTCACATGTTATTAAATATACATTTGTTTACTTATTTATATATATAGATAAACAAATGAATATATATATATATATATATAAATACACATACATTCACACAAACAAACATATATATATATTTACATATACATATTAATTTATCCTTAATTTATAAACATTACATAGTAATTAATATTCACTTATGATAATTATATATATATAGTTTCCTTATATTATCTCTACAATTTGATGTGCAGGTTCTAATCCATACCGGTTCAAGTTTCCCCAACATGCATCCAATGTACAATCTTCCACTCGATTATAGGAGCTGACCCACATGTGTATAAAGATCACTAAGTGTTCCCCAACAAGATAAATCTCCACGCAAATATTTCTTCTAAACATTCCCCACACATGAATAAATTCCCTACGATATCGAATACTCAATAGTGATAAATACAATAACGACCACCTATCTCCCCTGAAAATGATATTACATATTTCTTATATACACGTTATATCTCCCTATGTCACAATATCTCCAGTTATAGAGTCTCCCAAATGTTCCTCTAGAATGAGTTAATTCTACGTGATGGTTACTTCCCAGTGACATTATCTCTCCCGTATCATTGTGTGCTTCCCATGTGTGAACACTCTCAGTGAATAATTATGTTTCTCTACATAGGCGATGTTGTTAATGCGTCTCCTAGGTGGGATGATCCAAAAAATTATAAAACTATCTTTATTTTATAAAATTTAATACAAGGTGTGTGGATTTTCTAAATGTTTACATATATGTGTGTGTGTACATAAAAATATGTATTTAAACAAGAATTTATAAATATATATAATAATTTATAAATAATTTTAAATATATATTATTATATATAAAAATACATAATTACATATAATTAAAAACACAAATCTATATATAAATATATATTTATATAATCATTGTTTATAATGAACAAGGTATTGGTGTCTTTTTTGAGTCCATGTAAACATGAATTTCAAATATTGGTGGTCCTTGGGATTTTACCGAAAACACTCAAGATTCGTATTGGTAATGAAGAAGGGATTCTTGGATTATATCACCATTGGGGGGATTATTTACTACATTAGTAATCTCTATAATATTTAATTCTTGTTTCGGAATCCTTCTTAAATTCTAATGTGATATGTGTATCCTCAATAGTAGTGATTGATTTTCAATATGAATCAATGTGAAAAAATACACACAGAGAGATATATATATAGTCGGCTTTTACAAGGATTGGAATATGTTTATATATACATAACATCCTCCATCTATGTGACCACTAGTAAATCTTATAGGTTATCCATATTAATTTTTATTGGTGAGTATGATATGTTCAAAGCTATACAACTAATTTCTCTATAATGTTTCTCAATATGAGAATGTAGTAGGTGTTTTGTAACTGGTATTAGGCCCAAGATAGGGGATTACTATGTATCCCTCTTGAGGTGAATTATTTCCCACATAGTTATATGAAACATAACAGGATACTTCTTACCATTCATCATATTTGGTTGAGAATCATCATGTTACTTTTTTATGTCTTGAAACCACGAGAAAGTGAAGTAACTTTAATGATCATGAATCCATGTCCTATGTTGTGTTGGGATGGATCCTGTAGATTCATCCAATGTGTCTTAACTAATAAGAATCAAATCCCAATTAGTTTTGTTTTTTTGTGGTATAAGGTCATGTGGCATGGGCAATCTTTGTCGTTAAAAAATGTGCAGTGAGGACATGTGTTATATAGTTTGAATTCATGAAAAATGGACATATAAGAATAAGGTAACTTAAAAATTCCTGATGTGGAAATTATTTATGTGTTTTCCATTTGTGTTCTTCCTTTTTATTGGTAACTAGAGAGGATAAAAAAAATTTAAAATTGAATGGGTTATTTCCCAATGGGAATATTATGACTCACTGAGAATATAGTTCACTAATGAATGATGACTCATCCATAATATAGTCATTTGAAGAATGATGACTCTCTAAGAACATGACCCTTTAAGGAAGGATTTTATGAGGGAGATGACACTATGGGAATGAGTTATGGAATACCCATAGGTGGATTATATATTTCATCAGGCTCTATTGAATCAAAAAAATCAATAATGAGGAAATTATTATTGTTTAAACCTAGTAGGATGCATAAGGCCTACTAAGTTGTAGGATAGATACTTATAGGGAATTAAAATATACTTATTGGAAATTCATACCCATATAGGTGAATCAAGTGAAGGTGAGTTTCCAGATATTACATATTCTAGGAATCCCATTTTATATCCTTTAATAATTTACTAGGAAAAGTAGGCATACTAGATACACTAATAGACTGAGCGTGGTATATGGCTTAACCAAGAGGAACAATTTGATCCAAGGGGATTTTTCATAGTATCCTAACAATATACACATTCATTATCAATGGAGTATGTAATCATTACCACCCTGAGGGTCTTATCGATATGGGTGGAAAACCTAAGAGATTAGTTTTATCAAGGGAATATATGATTGACTTGGTGGATGATAATGTACACAACACATTCAGTATAATGGTCTAGTTATTTTTTCATAATTCATGATGAAATGAGATTATGGGTTTTTATAATGTAAAGAGGAATATAGGAATGTAATTTGGGTTTATTATACACACATAGATTATTTTAGTGAAGGAAAGGATGCAAGATAGGTCCAATTACTGATAATTTGGTTGCATCATGATGTGATCATCATTGGGTGTTGGAACCATGACCATTATAGACTAGAAAATGATTATGGTTTCTGTTTTTTGTCAATACTCATTAAGAAGATCTGAATGTTTTCAGGGAAAGGGATCATACTGTTCAAGAAGACACCGGTTTTGAAGGTTGCATCATTTCCTATAGTTTTCCAAATTTTTGGGCTTGAGAATCAAAAAATGGAGAAAACTGTGATTGGAAAAGGATTTTTCATCTAGTATTGTTGGTGTTATGAAAAATGTGCACAAGGATTAATTTGGGATCAGAATTTCAAAATATGGAAAAGGAAAAAAGTGTGTGCATGTCTTAAATGTTCGCAAAAGATGAGGTTGGACAGATGAATCTTACGTGCCAAATGTGACGTCAAATTTGGTTTTGAGTGCTCAAGAAGAATCTTACACACACTAAAAATAACACATTAGAAACTTTCTCACATAGTCATTTTGTCTATAAATAGGCGACTACCCCATGGAAGACTTGTGCATTTTTTTCAACCAAAATCTGGTTGCTCTATCGCGTGAATGATTGGTGTGTGAAAGATTGGATTAGAGTTAATCTAGCGTACAAGGCGTTCCTTTAGTCTGAAAATACCAAGTGAACCCTTCGGTGTAGTTTCATAAAAGATAACTGTTACGTGAAAGTTAGGGGTTTCACGAAAGTCAACTTGCGTAACAAATCGAAAATCTCCTGTGCAAGATTAGGTATTGGGTGCCAGCATAGTGTTATGATTTTGACAGGCTTTTGAATATTCTATTTTGGGGCTTAGGAATTTCAAGTGCATCAATTATGGACATCAATGCAAGAAGTTTCTCGTGATGAACAGAGATAAAGACTTCAATGAAAATCAATTGAAGTTACCTTCATGTAGATAAAATGAGTTTAACTTCTATCAATGCAGTGAGCCAGGGGAGTCGAGGGAAGTGATCTATGAGACACAGTGAGCTACCTTTGAACCATTGTAAAGGTAGTGTTCCTGGAATAGATTGACTATGACCAAAACTTGAAATCCTCAAACAAGTAATTATTTGTGGATTTAGGTAATACCTACACACCCTCAGCGTATACTCCTTGGACGTAGCCCTTTGTAGTAATCAAATTAAAAGTGTTGTGTTGTTTCTCTCCATTCATTTTTTGGATAGATTTAACATGTTCTTACCAATTAGGGAACAAGATAAACAACATTAAAAAGAAAAAGTTGACACCCTCATTCACCCCTCCCCTCTAAGGGTGTTCCAGTATCCTTCAAGTTATATCAGAGCGTGGTTGCTGATGTGTGATCTTTCATATACCATCATGGAGAATTCAGCCAGTGTTAGGGGAGTCCCCCTCTTTGATGGAAGTAATATTCAGATTTGGCAGAACATAATGAGATTTTATATAAGATATATTAGAATGGATGTCCTTTTATCCACAGTGTAAGGAATACAAGTTACTAACTCAATAGGGCTGGCTATGACTGATGGAGATAAGAAAATTCTTGATGTAGATGATAAAGAATAGAATTTTTTCACCACAACACTTTCTGATTAGATATTTCTAAAAGTTATGAGTATCACCATAGAAAAGTCCATGTGTGATAAACATGGAAATATTTATGATGGAGATAGAAATGTGAAGGAGAAAAACTATAAGTCCTACACATTATGTTTGATGATCTAAAGATTCATCTTGGTGAGAATGCAGATTCCTTCTTCAATCGAATTACTGAAGTAGTTGGAGAAATTTGGGGACTAGGTTTTTTTAAAGGTAATGTCTTGGTCAAAGACCAAGATACAAATTATTATTAAAAAGAAAGTGGAGATTACAAAAGTCTGAAAGAGGAAATTTTATTACTGTCTTTCTCGTGAAGAGGGTAAAGCTTAACTGAAAGTTCATCACACAATGTAATGTCCTGGTTGATTTCCTTCTTGTAAAGACCACCCGTCACCATATTTTCTTCATGATAGGCATGTGTGGTGATGTATCTAATCTCCAATAGTGAGTTCAGACATTTCATCCAGCGCGCTGTGAGGAACCAGCAAGGTGAATCACACAGTTCAAAATAGCTTGAATGGTACTGGTGGAGTCACTTTCAATCCAAATGTTGTTCCAGCCTCTTTTCTTAAATAAGTTGATAGCATGAATCACTGCCATCATCTCAGCCTCAAGGTAAGAGGAAAACCCACAACCTCCAAAGAAACATCCATGGGCATTCCCAAGAGAGTCCCTAAAAATTCCCCCACAACTAGCGGAGCCTGGAATTCCTTTAGAAGCACCATCAACATTGATTTTTAACCAGCCAAGAAGCGGGGCCTGCCAGAAAACTTCGAAAAAGTGCTTCGGTTGCCTGTAGATGTCTTTGACACCAAGCCATGTAAGATTCATGAAGTCACCAACCGAGTTATTGTAGTTGGATTTTTGTAGCATAGTAGCATCTTTTATTACAATGATAATTCTATCCTGACTTGTGTTAATATTGAGAGAATAATTATTGTGAATAACTGCATTTTTATCATACCAAATAATGTGGAGGAGTTCAGCAACTGTGGAAAGAAAAAGATTTCTGATTTGATATGATAAATCCATCTTAAAACAATGTTTGATCAAGGCGCAAATTGGGGCAGTAGTTAACCAACTGCAATCAATGATATTCGTAATATAATTTCATGGATCAGTGTTTGTAGGACAGAATAAAAATAAATGATTGATGTCCTCCCTATGTTGATGACATAGGTGACATCTTGAACTAAGTTGGACACTGAAGGACTGTAGAAAAACCACAGTAGGAAGGAGAAAAATCTCAATGCCCTAGGTAAGATTAAGTATGGATGGTTTAATCCATGTTTTATCAAATTGTTTCACCCAAGAAAAATTGTTATCGATAGAAGAGAATCAGTGGTTGTAATATGTTTTAGAATCAAAAACACCATTGTGGGCTGGTTCCAAAATAAGGAAATCATCCATATTAAAGAAAGTGTAATTATCAAAAACAAGTTTTACATTTTTAGGGAGAACATATTTGGGAGTATGCATCATCTCCTTTATGGTGTATCTTGTGGTGTCTTATGCATTATGAGAAGTGAGCATAGAATTGAGAGGAGCACCAGTCCAGTTATCAATCCAGAATTTCAGATCGGATTTATTGTTAACAATCCATCTGGTGTTGTCCATGATATTGATAAACGAGTTTCTAATGGATGTCCAGAGAGAAGAGTTAACATGATTCATATTTTGATTTTTATGTTTTTCAAGAAAGAAATTTTTAAGAAAATAAATCGAGTCATCCCTGTTGTTTATAAGATTCCATGTGAGTTTGTCTTGGAGAGATTCATTAAATTGACTAATACTTTTGATTCCAAGCCCTCCCTTCTTGAGAGGTTTATAGCAGGTGGACCAGTGCACAAAAACAAGCTTCCTTTCAAGAATACCCCCAGACTAGAAAAAGTTCTTTATGTAAGAATTGATTTTCTTAAGCGGACTGATAGGCCACCTGTAGATCATTAACAAATAAACCATTTTGGAATCAATGGAAGATTTCACAAGGCAGATTCCACCATCCATAGAAAGATATTTTCCTTTCCAGGAAGCAAGTTGGTTAATGATTTGTTCAGTAATATCATTGAAATACGAAGCTCTATGCCTACCCCAAAATATTGGGACACCCAAATAAGTGAAAGTGAGAGAACCTTCTTTGATACAGAGATTATCAATGATGTAATTCTTTTGAGAGGTGGGAAATCACTTTCCAATGTAAATGAATGATTTTTTACAGCTAATGGATTGGCCCAAAATCTCTTCATAGTGAGATACGGTAGTAATGAGATTAGTGATGTTTCGTTTGGTACCATTAAGGAAGAGAATTATGTCATCCGCATAAAAATGATGAGTCTGAAAATTATGGTTTTGAGCAGCTTGGATGGGAATAATGTTTTTTAGTTAAACAAAAGAATCGAAGAGATGACTAAGATAGTCTTCTGTAATGGAAAAGTGGATGGCTGAGAGGGGGTCACCTAGAAAAACTCCCTTAAAACATTTGAAATAACCCTTAAGAGATCCATTTATGTTGATAGAAACATGGGAAGAGTTGAATAGGGAATTAATTCTGCTAATGAAAACATCATTGAAACAAAAACCCTGAAGAACATTGAAGATGATGCTCCAGTCAATTGTGTCAAATGATTTTCTGATGTCAAGTTTAATGGCAATGTTACCACCTTTGGAAGAATTTTTAGAGAATTGGTGGATTCCGAAGAAAGACAGATTCAGTCTTGTATAGAATGACCTTTGATGAAACCGAATTGGTTCCAAGATAAAATTTTATTTCATAGAGAGGAAATCCTGTTATCCATCAACATGGTGATGATTTTGTTGAGAGAGTTGATAAGATCAATGGGTCTAAATAGGTGACTTTTAGAGGAATTGTCCACCTTGAGAATAAGAGTAAGGAATTGCGCATTGAGACAATGGGGAAGGAGGCCAGTAGAATAGAAGGTCTTGACATGTTTATAGACATCCATGTGAACTACATCCCAATGGTGCTGAAAAAACCATTATTGAAACCATTGAGACCTGGGGCACTGTCAGGGTTGAGGCTAAAGACATTATTTTTTATCTCATGATCATGTGGAGTTCTCAAGAGAAAAATATTGTCTTCCTCTTGGACCAATGACGGGATGATCCCCGGAAGAATATCTTTATTAATGGAGTTCCCATGGAAGATATTGTCAAAATGAGAGACCACATGATTTGTAATGGTGGCCTCAGAGACATAGAGAATGTCATTGTCTTTATGAAAAAGATAGGGGATGAAAAACTTTCCTAATTCTTTGTAGGGAACTGTATAATTTCGTGTTGTGATCACTATTAGAGAACCATTTAGTTTTAAAAACATGCTTCCAAATTTTTTCCTTAAGAACCAAAAGCAAGTTGAGTATTAAAGAGATGTTGGCCTCATTTTGAGGTTCATTGGAGAAATCAGAATAGGTGGAATTGTTTTGAATTTGATTTAGATCATTCTCCAAATAGGATATTTCTTTATCAAGTTGTTTTGATTTAGTGCTACACCAACCCTTGAGACAATGTTTGAGTTGCTTGAGATTTAAATTTCAAGAAAATGAATCTGTGTGATGACTCATAGAATTCCAGCAGCTCTGAATAATATTCATGTAATCTAAGTCCTCATACCAGGAATTGTAAAATTTAAATGGAATGGAGGGTTTTCAACACTTGGATTGGAAACTAACCAAGATAGGATGATGATCTGAACTAAGACTATTCAATTCAATGCTAGAGACGGTGTCCCAGGCATCAAGAGCAGGAAAATTCACAAGGGCCCTATCATGTTTCCTAGCGACCATCCTATTATAATGCCTTCTGTACTAAGTAAACTTATCACCAGAAAGATTAAATTTGATCATATTATAGTCATATATTGATGTTCTAAACTCCATGGAAGACATTTTTTAATGGGAGAGACCATGTTTTTCAGTAGGGGAGAGGATGGTATTGAAATCCCCAATCACCAACCAAGGGTCGGATATGGAGCTAGCTAAGAGAGATATATCATTTCATAGGGGCCTACGATCCTGATATTTGTTCTCAGCATAGAAAAGGGAGTAGTACATATGGATGTAATTGAGAATTGAATCATAGGTAATCATTTGATCAGAAAAATTGTGCACTTTAACATTTTTCAAATAAATGTGATAAAAAATCCATAAGGTTTCTACTGAAATATTATTACTTCAAGAACCTAAATAATTATAAACAGAGGTAGAATGGTGCCTAAAATTATGAGCGAAATTAACTTTAGGTTCAACAAGAGAAAAATTTTTAGGGTTATGCATCAGAACCATTCTTTTAATAACAGAAATAGTATCATAGTTAGAAATACCATAACAATTCCAAAATATAAAATCCATTAAAACCTTTTTTTAGAGCGGGTGCTCAATTTTTTCTTCTTAGTCCCACCCAAGCATTTGTTCCTCTTCGATCTACTAAGATTTGAAGAAGGGACTGGATTATTATTCAAAATCTATGTTCTCATAAGAGGATCAGAAAAATTCTTAGTAGCACCCAATAATATAGATTCATTTATTTTGTTAGAAAATTTTATGGAAATATCTGAGGTGTTGGAGATGGAAATAGGCCCAATGGATGAGATTGTCATCTGAGTATTTGAAAAGACCATAGTATGCATGTCAAATGCTCTTGGCTCTTATTAAAGGGGAACCATAACAGTATAATCGATCAAATTAGCACTTGAATTTGCACAGTCATCTTGAGTACTAGTGTCCGTCATATTGCATACTGATGTAGCATGAGAAAAAAGATGATCTAAGACTGAAAGTGAAGGCATAACTTGAGAGGAAACCTGGCTAGTGTGGGTAGGTGTGCCTCTTGTATAATAATCCTTTGGGAGTGGATCAGCTGTGACAGCAAGTGAAGTAGGTGTGGCATCAGTGATCGAATGAGCCAGCAGTTTGATAATATCTATCTCTTAATTCCCATGAGCTGGTCTATCCAAAAAAACCAATGGCACATCTTTAACATGATTTAGTGACTGTTGTATGACATCTAAAGAAAGAACTGCATCCTCTTCAGATTCAACTTGGTCAGCCCAAGTGACTCCCGAGCTTTAACATGGAAGATCAGTCCGCTTGACCCATACATCTGAGTTTTTTTTTGTGGATCTGGAATAGTTGGAGCCATCAATTTTTTTTATTCTTATTCTTTATCTTTGACCATCCATTATCAACCGGCTGAGCCACTTGACTTTGAACCACACATCATTTTTTGAGAGAGTTCCCTACGATCATATGGAATTCACAAAATGGAGGCATTCTTTTGAATTAAACACTTATCTATATTTTGTAATCGTTCACAGAGAATGCAATGGTGTCCGGGAGCTTGAAAGAAATATGTACGCTAACCATCAGACGAGCATACATTCCAAAATCGGCATTCAACATATGTTGGTCAATTTTGAGCATCGTACCTATGCAAGAGGCGATGCCATTTAGGATTTTATAGTTCTAGAAATACCATCAAAGCTCATGTAATCACACCCATATCTACACCATGGAGTTCCTTGCCATATTCGGGTTGAAGGCGTAGTCCCAGTAGGATATGCGAAGAACTCCAGGATCCAGTTGTAGGTTACCTAGCCTCCAAACCTGATCAAGCGCATCTGTCATCAGTAAAATCATTTAGAAGTGGCCTTTTCCGATTGGAATCATCTCCCAATCAGAGAATCCCCAGATGAGATTTATTCGTGCTTTGAGCTCCAGATTGGATTTGAGATATGAAATTATTCCCATGATCGAGAATTTTCACATCTTCAACCTCTGTTGAAGGGCCTTGGGGTCGGATTCCACCATAAATTTACCATCTTCCATTTTTATACTGAGATAAGTGCGCGTTGTCGAATCATTGCATAGATCTGCACCTTTTAGAGCTTCGAGAAAAGGAGATTCCTTATGGTCGGACCGGAATAACATCATTAATTTTCTCGTTGCCTTTGCAGATCACAGTGGTGGTTTCCCATTCAGGGTCGAAGCCAGCCATTTATAATTAATCACGACGAGACCAAGGAGATTTAGCACGATCCCAATTCGAGGAAACCCTTGAGAAGGGGATCAGGATAAGAGCACCTCGATGAATGTTCATATCCTCTTTCATCAGGCTCTAGGTGCTGAAATATAAGTTGTGGATATTGTAAAGAAAATATTGAGAAGATTTCCACCCATGTACAATGAAAAGGTGTTATCCCTTGATGAACAATATCTTTCCATACTTTCTCTAGATGATCTACTAAGAAGCCTAGTATCATATGAAATGAGAGTCAAACCAAAGGATGTTACCACATGAGTAAGAATAGAAATGGAGTTAAAGGCCATAGAGAAACTGAAAATTAAAAATGACAGTAGTGGTGAAGATGATGAGGAAAAATAAATTTTTTCTCTTATTCTTAAAAATTTTTAGAAGGAAAAAAGAAAAATTAGAAGGGAAGTTACCTCTGGCTTGCTGTCGTTGGGGAAAATTTGGACACATTGCCTCTCAGTGCTTACGAAAGATCAAAGTTGATGACAGAGAATATGAAATCACTAAAAAACCTTAGAAAATGTTTTAAAAAAAGTGAGACTAAAAATATAGAATGAATGTTTAGAAGAAGAGTTTTGTTTGTAAACAGGAAGATAATGATTATGAAATCTGTGAAGATGAAGAGCCTGAATTTAAAATTGGAAACCATGATTCCATGATGGCTACCATTAAAAAGTTAGAAAAATTAATATATAAAATAGAGATAACCAGTTGAAAACCAATGAAGATTGTAGAGACCCAAAGCTTAACGTACATGAACATTACATTACTTTTGCGGAATACTTAATACATTATAATAACCAAAACTCAGGGACTGTAATAGTTTAGTGTCTTTGGAAACATGGAATATAAACTTCTAATCATTTTGAAAGATCTTCAACAACTCCGATAACGATCTTCCCCTTTTTGTTTCCTTACCTAAAACCTTTCTTTATATCCTAGGGAAAATAAAACATAAAAAGGGTGAGCTCAAATTATTAGTAAGGGCAAACATAGAGAACATAAAAAAATCCATAACAAATTGAAAGCAAAAACTTGAAAATGAAATTTATACATCAAAATCTTAAGCAAAGACACAAATCGTGGAAGTACGTAAGGCATATATCATAATGGAACATCAACCCTGATACAATATAATGGGAATCAAACATGTCATTGTGGAAACCATTCAGCATAGGTTATGATTTCCATAGTAGCCAAGGAATTGCTACCAAGACCATTTTAGTGGACAAAGTCCCTTTCTGAATAGAGTTCACTCCTCATTTCAGTCTTGTAACACTGAACCTGATTAACTTACCGTTCTAGCCATGTCTAACTCATGAGAAATAAATCTTTACCCAATGCATTGGAGGGAGATATAGGTCCCACCCATCTCATAATGAAATCATTCATACTTGTTCCACTAAATAAACATACATTATTCATAATAACCCAATAAATAAAATGGGTTTCATAAACATCATCCCATCATCACATAATCCATATAAAATAAATGGATATAATTTCATAATAAGAAAATTGAAACCATTTAAATCATAGAGACATGATACTTGATACATACACTTATGTAATAATGTCATCTTAGATGTAAAATGGTTTTAATAAAACATTTGAAATGAATTCTTGAGGAAAATATCCTTTCTTCTTCAAAATAATTTTCTTTTCACAAAATTCCATGCACTTTTAAAATAAAAATATTTTATTGAAAATTGTCATAAAATATTGTAGAGTATGCTTCATGAAAATGAGGTGTTATGAAACCGTAAAAATCCATTCATGCCGTATAAGTTAAAAATAACATTCTTCCCGTACTTTTGTTGGAAAAGTCAAAAGGTACCTCATATGGTAATAAAAAAAAGATTCCTTACATACCATGTAGTAAAATTCAAAAATGGGAAAAAAGGACTTTAAACATACATGAAAACATTTTTATAAAACTTGGACATGGATGATAAATATTACCCTAGTAAATACTTACGTATAAGCAATCTCGGATAGAAAACAATTGAGATTGCAACATTATCCCTTACCTTAGGTCCGATATGCTTTGTACATTTCTAAAACTCCTTTATAATAATTTAAATAATGTCATTTTATTATTACAGAATCATATTCATTGTTATGATATCATATATGGTTTACTTATGACTTTATATTACCCGTTCTTTTGTAAGTTCCATGCTAAAGCAGCATTTTGGGTTAAATCGTTTTATTTATCGTACGTGTTTGGACATGTTGTTCTTGATATTATTACTTATATCCTGATTTACTTAATTCCAGAATCTAAAACATGATTTATATATAATATATATTCAGTATATACATTTATACATGATAGATCGATTAAATGGAATGAAATACACCGTTCTTGTAGACAGTAGGTCGTATGTACGCATGAACGCTATTTTTGTTTATTTATTGAATTGAATGATATTAAGTAGATGAAATACATATATATACACAAAAATACAGTATAATTATTATTTCATATATTTCATTATTACTTATTATATATAATTTATAATCATTCAAGAATGGTTAACATGGAGAATGAATCTCATCGCGTCGTGGAGACGGTAATCTGTACGTATGCACGATCGATGATATCATTCCCATGATCCTGGAATTTCATTGAAGTGTATGTATAATATTTCATAATCAATATCACTTTGAAATAATAATATATAATTATTTATTTACACTATTATACCCATCCAAGTAAGGTGGTGGTCGAAAATAGATTACACCATGGCGTGGAGACGGTATTCGGTACGTACGCACGCGCGGTGATTTCGTTTTCCGTAGGATGGACAAATGGTGAAAGAGGGTTGTTTCATACTTATAATAACATATCAATATATGAGTGATAATTATTTTATTACTTCATAATGAAACAAATAATTAAGAAGAAGTATAAGAAGAAATAAAGTTGAAATAATCGGTAACAGATATTACCTCTTCTTTCGACATGCCTTTTTGAAACCTCCTCTTAGGGCACTAAGATTGGTCTTTGAAGAAGACCATAACCCCTATGATGTTTCTAGGGAAGTGGAGAAGAGAAATTGGAATGGGTTTTCCGAGCATGAAGGCTCAAAGTGGTGTGAAGAAGAGAGGGAGGAGGTGGCCTTTTGTATGGGAGGAGAGGGGCACCTTTGGAATAACTAAAAATATTATTTTATTATAAAGTCATATTCAGTTTTTAATAGCTCCAAATTAAGTTATTTCTAATCTATCTTGGGTATGGGTCGAAATACTCTAATCCAATAAAATTTAGACAAATTTAGGTTTCTATTTTAACCTCATCATTTAGATTTAACTTTAAGTTAAATAATTTTTCATTTATCGTGTCTTCTTGTTTTCTTACACTATAATGTTAATAAACTTACTATAACAAGCCAAAAGAACCCCAAGTTGCCTATTATTAATATATATAACCTTATCTAAGTCATTTTGCTGAACCTTTGATTTTTAGTAATAACATATCAATTAATAATATAATATTTGTTTTAAAAACTATTTTATGTCCATTTGGACACTATTTGGTTATTGATTTTTGTGAAATTCATAACAGAATTATTAGTTCGAAAAAAGTTATCTAAATCAATACTAACATTTCATATTAACATATAAAATTAGTTTAATTTATATAAAGTTTAAAATTACATTTATTTGGGTATTTATAACATCAATTATGTCAATATTTCATTAAGAATATAATTACTGCATCATCATTGTGTCATAAATAAATTAAATTATTTAATATCTAAAAATTATAAATAAAACACAATTATTTAGGAAATATTTTTATCTTTCTATTGAATATTTATATTCGAATTTATCTTATGAATAACCCTATATTAAAAATTATTTAGTTATTAAACATTGATTTTAACTATTTTAACCCTTCTTTAAATAAATTAATAATAAATGTCCAAATCTAATCCAAGTGGGCCTAAATGGTCATATTTTATTCCTAAGGTTGTTTTGGTCGAGTTACACTTATCCAATAGAATTAGGACATGTGTTAGGGTAATAATAATCTCATTTCTTCCCTTAATTATCCTATTTACTTTTAACCGTGGTAAAAAAAAGTAAAAAGTTACTATTCGTCAAAAATTATTTTCATCTCATTGAACCACATTTTAGTCCTTGATATTAACCGTGTCTCTATGATTTTTGAAATTCTACTCACAGAAGCGGTAAAATTAAGTATAATGTGAATTTGCAAATTCTTCTAGGAGGTGGGTAAAAACGGTGAGAAGTTCAGTAAAAATTTTATATATCTAAAATTATTATAAAATGACTCTAATGACTTAAATTGAACTTATATAGGTATTATGTATCAATTTTTACATAAAGTAAATTTAAATAAAATAAATAATTATTTAAATAAAAGTCGGTTTTTGAATAGTAACCCAGTGTTTTGACAATTCATAAAAAATTGAAAGTTTTCTGAAAAAATACTAAAAATTTACCCTAGGATAATTTCGATATTCTGAATCCAAAAATGAAGTCCATTTTGAAAGATAAAATTTATAAAATTTCAAAAAGTTGGTATTACTATTCATAACGGCTAGTTTATATAACATATCATTGTTTAGAGAAACTCGGTATTGCATACAACATACGCTATCCTGGAAGGTCGCGCTTGCGTGTAATGCATGCCAAGTCAGGGATGCGTGTTGTGCAAGCTCCTTTTGGTGTAGTGTACAACACAAGACATTAATGAAATAAAAAAGAAGATTTTTCATAAAATCTTGGGGTGTTACATTCTACCCCACTTAAAATGAATTTCGTTCTCGAAATTCATTGGGGTTATAAATGGTTTACTACTCGAAAGTTTCTTTAATAGACACCCACATCGTAAAAAGGAATACTAAAACTTAATTTTAAAAAAGAAATTTATAAATGTAACGGTTACCCAAATTAACTCATCACTGGGTTTCCACATAAAAGAACATATATGAAAATATGGATATAGAAGAAAATTCTAACGATCGAGTTCTGATGGAGAGTGGTAGAGAGCATGGCTATGAAAAAGCCAATAATCAAAAAGCCATAGATTTGTGATGATCTAAGGTACCATCTAATTCATCGGATAGAAGGGCACTAGGATAACATTTTTGGTTATCAAGATCATTTCCCTAAAGTTGATGAATTAAAAGAAATACTTACATGATTTTGGTACAATCTCACTGTTGTTCGTGAATTGAAAAATTTCCCCTTCATCCCTTAAGGAAATATTGTTGAATTTCTTATTAGTGATGTGTTAACTGATCATCTGATAGAATGATGGGTCATTCCATCTGTTTCAAACAAAAGGTTAGCAAAAGTTATAAGTACATCTTATGGTTATATTAATCGTATATGGTTCCAAAAATGAACTTATACTTCATATATCATACCGGTTAATAAAATAAAACTAGTTTCTATTAACCAGGGACTTCCTGTAGGCCATTGGTAGGTGATAAAGGCCCGTCGCACTTCAGTTGTGGGTTCGATTCCCATAGCCTTGTCCGACGTGACGGGTTGTCACTCGTTATGCAGGTTGTCCTTTTAAAAAAAATACAATACTAACTTATGTACACCATAATCCATTCCAATCTTTAGTATTATCCATAATATTTTAGTCCATTCTCATATTATAGTGAAAACGATTACCAGATATTTCATATAGCATGCATGTTAATACCATCGTTGATCCCCATATATAATAAGATATGTCTTGTTGGTCACATTCCATACATTCGAAGGCCTTAATCATGTATTCTCTTGAAAAATGAATACACATTGAATCTTAGAGAAAACATGAGTGCTGTGAAAAGTTAACTATTTCCACATATCAAAACCCCAAAATTCTATATACTCAAACCGTCTTATAACTATTTACTTATATCAGTCATGAACTCATGAATACTATCAATCATTTCCTTTTCTCATTATCCCTTCATTATGCGCATATCATCTTCTTTACAAAAATATCTAAATCACTTTCCATGGTTACCGGTACCATAAAGTTATTGAAAACCACAATAGACCAATACATAAATATTCCAATATTCTATGATACTATATACAACATTATTTTGGAATCCCATTATATAAACACTTAATCATTCCGCCACATCGTTGTCATATTCAACATCGCCAATAGTGATCACATGTGACATCCCTTTGTCCTTTACCTTAAATGGTTGCTCATGTCGGTCATCATTAACCCTTGGATTAGGGCATTGATTAGCATAATTCCCCATTTCATTGCACTTGAAGCATTGAAGTGTTGGTGGTGCGTTCTCTGTAGTCTTTTCTTTATTCACATCATTAGCAACCCTTTTTCCATTACTTCAACACTCATCTGCTTGATGACCTTCTTTTCAAAACATAAACCATTTTCTAGTCCCTTTAATACAATCTCCACCATGCTTCTTTCCACACTTTGAGCATAAAGAAACATTCATCTTCTTTTCACCATTATTCTGAGATTTCTCCTTGAACTCCATCTTTCGTTTCTTGTCAAAACCATGAGATGGATATGTACCACCAACTTACATTTCTTCCTTGATAGCACAATGCACAATTTCTTCATATCTACTGAAGTCTCTTATAGATAATTCCCTTTGAAGATTTTGTTTTAAGCCACTAAAGAATCGATCAACTTTACTTTCAGGTTGGATGATAAAGCCAGATGCATACCTTGCATGCCTTGTAAAATTCACTTCGTATATACCAACAGATTCATCATCCTTTTGCTTTAGTTCAAGAAACTCATTCTTTATCTTTGTTCGAAGAATACGAGGGAAGTACTTATTGAAAAATAAGTTCTTCAACTCATCCCATTCCATGAACTCAATTTCATCTCTTTTCCTCGTATTCTTGATAAGTTTCCACCATTGATCAGCTTCACCTTCTAAACGATATACTGCTAAGATGACTTTATCATGTTTAGAACGTTGAAGAACTAAAAATATCTTTTCAGTGGTATTGATCCATTGTTTAGCAACAAGTGGATCAGAAGACCCACTTAATGAAGGTGGACATTGCCTCATGAAGGACTCAATAAAATATTGTTCCCTTATATGATCATTTGGAAGTTCAGAATTATTCATATCTTGTGTAAGTATAGAATTAAGATTTTTCACTCAATCTCCCATAACATTTGTTTGCTATGGAGGGCAATAATTGCATTGTCCATTACATTGATCAACAGGGTTCCTACGGGTTCCAGCCATCGTCTAAAACCCAAAAAGAATAGTGGGAGATGAAAAAATCATGCTAGGGAATACCACATAATAAAGGGGGAGTACCTTCAATATCTAGCATCTTAGGTTTAATTCTAAGATCGTTACCGTAATTCTAGGAATATAACCTATACTTATACTTAACCTTAGGGACATCCCTAGACATACCTTAGAAATATCCCTAGGGATCTAACTAAAGTTCTCGCATCCTAGTTTCCAAAGGTTGACTAAACCATTCCTCTGATACCAACTGTAGAGACCCAAAGCTTGATGTACATGGAAATTACATTACTTTTGCAGAATACTTAATACATAATAAGAATCAACACTCAAGGACCGTAATATTTTATTGTCTTTGGAAACTTGGAATATAAAATTCGAATCTTGTTGAAAGATATTCAACAACTCCCATAACGATCTTCCCATTTTTGTTTCCTTACATAAAACCTTTATTTATTTCTTGGGGAAAATAAAACATAAAAACGGTGAGCTCAAATGCTCAGTAAGGGCAAACATATAGAACCTAAAACAATCCATAAACATTTAAAAGCAAAAACTTGAACATGAAATTTAAACATCAAAATCTTGATCAAAGACATAAATCGTGGAAGTATGTAAGGAATATATCATAATGAAACATCAACCATGATAAAATATAATGGGAATAAAACATGTAATTGTGGCAACAATTCAACACATGTTACGATTTCCATATTAGCCATGGCATTGCTGGCAAGACCCTCTTAGTGGACAAAGTACCTTTCTGAATCGAGTTCACTCCTATTTTCAGTCCTGTAACACTGAACCGGATTAAATTACCATTCCATCCATGCCTATATCATGATATTTAAATCATTACCCAATGCATGGGAGGGATATATAGTTCCCACCCATCTCATAATGAAATCATTCTTACTTGTGCCACAAAATAAACATATATCATTCATAATAACCCAATAAATAAAATAGGTTTCATAAACATCATCCCATCATCACATAATCCATATAAAAGAAATGGATATCATTCTATAATAAGAAAAGTGAAACCATGTAAATCATAGAGACATGATACTTGAAAAATACACATATGAAATAATGTCATCTTAGATGGAAAATGGTTTTGATAAAACATTTTAAATGAATTCTTGAGTAAAATATCCTTCCTTCTTCAAAATCAATTTTCTTTTCACAAAATTCCATGCACTTTTAAAAAAAATTATTTTGTTGAAAATTGTCATAAAATCTTATAGAGTAAGATTCATGAAAATGAGGCGTTATAAAACCATAAAAATACGTTCATGCTGTATAAGTTAAAAATAACATTCTTCTCGTACTTTTGTTAGAAAAGTCAAAAGGTACCTCGTATGGTAATCAAAAAAAAGATTCCTTACATACAATGTAGTAAAAGTCAAAAATGGGAAAAAGGACTTTAAAAATACATGAAAACATTTTTATAAAACTTGGTCAGGAATGATAAATATTACCCTAGTAAATACTTATGTATAATCAATACCGGATAGAAAACAATTGAGATTGTAACATTATCCCTTACCTTAGGTCCGATATTATTTTTACATTTCCAAAACTCATGTATAATGATTTAAATAATGTCATTGAATTAATATAGAATCATATTCATTGTTATGATATCATATATGGTTCACTTATGACTTTATATTACCCGTTCTTTTGTAAGTTCCATGTTAAAGCAGCGTTTTGGGTTAAATCGTTTTATTTATCGTACGTGTTTGGACTTATTGTTCTTGATATTATTACATATATCATGATTTACTTAATTACAGAATGTAAAGCATGATATATATATAATATATATTCATTATATACATATATATATATATGATATATCGATTAAATGGAATTAAATACAGCGTTCATGGAGACGGTAGGCCGTACGTACGCATGAACGCTGTTTTCGTTTCCTTATTGAATTGAATGAAATTAAGTAGATGACATACATATATATACACATAAATCCAGTAGCATTATTATGTCATATATTTCATGATTAATTATTATATATACTTTATAATCATTCATTAATGGTTAACATGGAGAATGAATCTCATCGAGTCGTGGAGACGGTAATCCGTACGTACGCACGAGCGATGATATCATTCCCATGATCGTGGAATTGCATTTAAGTGTATGTATAATATTTAAAAATCAATATAACTTTTCAATAATCATATAAAGTTATTTATTTACAACATTATACCCATCCAAGTAAGGTGGTGGTCAAAAACAGATTACACCACGGCGTGGTGACGGTATTCCGTACGTACGCACGCGCGGTGATTTCGTTTTCCGTAGGATGGATAGATGATGAAATAAGGTTGTTTCATACTTATAATAACATATCAGTATATGATTGATATTTATGTTATGACTTCATCATTAAACAAATAATAAGAAGAAGTTAAAGAAGAAATAAAGTTGAAAGAATCGGTAACATATATTACCTCTTCTTTCGACACGCCATTTTTAAACCTCCTTTTAGGGCACTAAGATTGGTCTTTGAAGAAGACCAGAACTTCTAGGATGTTTCTAGGTAAGTGGAGAAGAGAAATTGGTAGGGTTTGGCCAAGCGTGAAGGCTCAAAGTGGTTTGAGGAAGAGAGGGAGGAGGTGATCTTTTATAAGGGAGGAGAGGGGCACCTTTGGAATAAAAAAATATTATTTTATTATAAAGTCATATTCGGTTATTAATAGCTCCAAATTGAGTTATTTCGAAGCTAAGGTGGGTATGGGTCGAAATCCTCTCATCCAATATAATTTATACATGTTTAGGTTCTATTTTAACCTTATCATTTAGATTTAACTTTAAGTTAAATAATTTTTCTTTTACCATGTCTTCTTGTTTTCTTACACTATAAGGTTAAAAAACTTACTATAACAAGACAAACAATCCCAAAGTTGTTTATTATTAATATATATAACCTTATCTAAGTTATTTTCCTGAACCATATATTTTTAGGAATAAAATAACAATTAATAATATAATATTTGTTTTAAAAACTATTTTATGTCAATATTGACACTATTTGGTAAATGATATTTGTGGAAATCATAACAGAATGATTAGTTCGAAAAAAGTTAACTAATTAAATAATAACATGTCATATTAACCTATAAAATTAGTTGAATTCATAAAAAGTCTCAAATTATATTTATTTGGGTATTTGTAACATCAATTATGTCAATATTTCATTAATAAGATAATTACTGCATCATCATTGTGTCATAAATAAATTAAAATATTTAATGTCAAAAAATTATAAATAAAACACCATTATGTTGGAAATCTTTTTATACTTATAATTAATATTTATAGTCGAATTTATCTTATTTATGACCCTATATTAAAAAGGATTTAATTATTAAACTTTGATTTTAACTATTATAACCCTTCTTTAAATAAATTAATAATAAATGTCCTAATCTAATCCAAGTGGGCCTAAATGGTCATATATTATTCCTAAGGTTGTTTATGGTCGAATTACACTTATCCAATAGAATTAGGACATGTGTTAGGGTAATAATAATATCATTTATTCCCTTAATTACCCTATTTACTTTTAACCGTGGTAAAAAAAGTAAAAAGCTACCATTCACCAAAAATTATTTTCATCCCATTGAACCAAATTTTAGTGCTTGATATTAACCGTGTCTCTCGGATTTTCGAAATTACACTCACAGAAGCGGTTAAATTAAGTATTATGTGAATTTTCAAATTCTCCTAGGAGGTGGGTAAATGATGGTGAAAAGTTCAATAAAATTTTTATATACATAAAATTATCATAAAATGACTCCAAAGACATAAATTGAACTTATATAGGTATTATGTATCAATTTTCACCTAAAAAATTAAATAAAATAAATGATTATTTAAATAGAAAGTCGGGTTTTGAATAGTAACCCAGTGGTTTCACTATTCATCAAAAATTGAATGTTTTTATAAAAAATACCAAAAATTCACCCTAGGATAATTTTGATATTCGAAATCCAAAAATGAAGTCCATTTTGAAAGATAAAATTTATAAAATTTCAAAAAATGGGTATTACTATTCAAAACGACTAGTTTATAAAACATATCGTTGTTTAGCAAAACTTGGTATTGCATACAACACACGCTATCGTGGAAGGTCGCGCTTGCGTGTAATGCAAGCCAAGTCAGGGATGCATGTTGTGCAAGCTCCTTTTGGTGTAGCGTACAACACAAGACATTAATGAAATTAAAAATAATATTTTTCATAAAATCTCGGGGTGTTACAAAGATCCTACTTTACAACTTAAGGAAGCTTTTGTTAAGCTTGAAAATAAGTGTAAAAGATGCAATAAGTGGAAAAATGGTAGAAGAATAATCAGAATATGATGATGATATTTAAGCTGAAACTGAAGGATTGGGTCAGATTTTGAATATACGGTCTAAAATCCTTGAAAGCACTGATGATGTAGTGGATCTAAAGGTGAGAATTGTAGAGTGGGAAATTTTCATCAATGAACTCACCTATAGGATGGAAGAAAATTCCAAAATTAATGAGGGTCTTGAAGATAATGTTGTTACTATTAGGAGTAAACTTGAGAGTGAATAAATTTCAAAATAATCAAGGAAAAATATAATGTTTGGATGGTTCTAAGATAATGAGATGTTATAGAGAGAGAAAAACATGTTTCTAATGTAGTTTAAAATATTTTGAATGATTAAAGACCTGCTCACATGGGAAATTGTGGAATTTGTTGTGAGGAAAAAATGTCAAATGCTGCAAATAAAGGTGACCAAAATAAAGGCAAAATGAAAGTGGGTCATGTGGAAAAGTCACCTGATGTTCTGAAAAAGAAATCCCCAATTCAATCTGAAATAAGAACATATGACTATCCTCATGCCTACAAGAATAAGAGGCAGTCAAACTATAATCCCACAGAAGAGGAGATGAGGATAAACATAAGTGATAATGCATTTCCTCTCATTAATTTTCAATTCTGTGGATATCTGGGCCATACCTTGTCATATTGTGAAGAGGCAAGAAGCTATATAAATGGTGAAGAGTTGGGAGTTCAACAAAGGATAAAAAATTCATATTCTCATTCTTTTAGAAGAATAAATTTCAATTTATAATGTTTTTATTGTTCTAACTTTGGTCATAACCCCATTAATATTAGGTCGTGGAGGGATATGGACACATCATACTGTAGTCTGAGACAAGTCAAATCACGTTACCAAGATAGTGTTTCTCTTCCAAATATGTTTTCTCCTCTTGAAGAAGTTTTTGACTATGAATAACCCATGTACACCGAAGAGGGAATCGAAATTCCATATGTGTATACACTCAATCCAATGTCTCATGGAAAGAAAAGAAGAAAATTTGGAAATCCAACATTGCAGAGGTAGCCCTTAAAGATATAGAAAAACAACACCTAGATTTTGGAGAGCAGTTGTTCATATAATATTATAGGTAATACAGGATTGTTAGTAGAAGTCAAGAAGAGGGTAGATGGAACATTATAGTTTGGCAATAACGGAGCTGTAAAAGTAAAAGAAAGGTTAAGTAATAAACTAGCTAATGGAGAACTAAAGTAAACATGAGAAATATTTGCGGAGGGTCTATATAATAATCTCCTCACCATGAATCAACTCTAGGACTCAAGAATTAAGTTACTTTTAATCAGAAAGGCAGTAGTATCAAGGGAAAGATATGAAATTCACTTATGATGGGATGTAGAATAGAACGAAACCTATATGTAGTGGAATGTAAAGAAAAGATTTGATACATGACTATTGAGGAAGAAAATATCCTGTGGCAGTAGAGACAGGGGCACATCAATTAATAAGACATGGAGAAAATATCAATATTGAAAATTGTCATCAACATTCCTGTAATGTCTCAGTTCCGGAAGCCACCTAGAGTCACCCCATACCCGGTTGGTCACATGGACTCAAGCGCATTTCCCCAAATGCTAAATGCAACTGACTAGCAGATAGGGCCTTGGGTGTGATGGTGGGGAAACTATGACCTCATTGGAAGAGTATACAGTGTAAACGAGAAACAATAAATAATACATACAACAACAGAAGCAGTAAATATCCAACAACAGTAAACATCGGAAAAATAAACAATAAACAACTGGAGGACACACACACACATATATATATATATGTGTGTGAAATGACGCATGATACATATGTCAAGGAAAGTATCCAAACAAGTCACAATGATGACTACATTACTAAACCAAGTACAAAAGAAAATATAAAATCAACTCCCCAGCATTGTATGCCTCATCTTGGTCCCATGCTCTCCCGCTCCAATAAAATCTAGTACCTAAAGTAGAAGGGTGCTTTCCCTTGTCTATACCTGCAACAATATAATCTATTTGAGCCCAAAAGAATGACCCAAATTGGGTGTGAGAATAATCCCATTAGGCAACCACCCGAAGATTTGTTCCTAACAGTTAGTGAGTATATGGCATATAAAGTACAGTAAACGGTATACAGTAAGTTGTAAACAGGATAATACACAGCAGAAAACAATCCACAGATCAACAAGCATTAGTGAGGAAAATAGTTATCCACAAATAAGAATCACTCTGGGAAGTATTCACAGCCATACCCTATAGTCTTATCTAAGAAGTACCAACAACCCTCTGGGTAGAACACTCAGCCTAACCCCTTTGGTTTTTTCATAAAAAATTATAAGACTCTCTGAGGATGCACGCTCAGTCAATTCCCCTTATAGTTTAAGGTGGTTAGGGACTCTCTGAGGAAGATCATGTGGTCTAATCCCATTATATCCCCAAGGTCTAGAGACTCTATGAGGATTATCACTCAGTCAATTACTTTTATAGCCTGAGGTCTATCACAGACTCTTTGCAGAAGCTCACTCGGTCACTTCCTCCAATATCTTGAAGTGATTTAAGGAAATTCATACAACACAAAGAATCTTTGAGGAGCCCACCTGGTACATCCTCCTATAGTCTACAATATCAATGACTCTCTAGGATGATCACTCTATCAATAACCTATGGTCTATAATGTCCAAGACTCTCTGGGAAGCTCACTCAATCTATCCCCTATAGTCTATAATGTTCAAGACTCTCTGAGGAAACACACTCGGTCTATCCCCTTACAGTCTATAGCATCATGTTCTCTCACCCTGTGCCAGTTAGTTCATAATAATTCTATAAGGACAAATTAGACCTACAGAGCTACTTGGCTAACCATTCTATAGCATAACAATCTACGTCATGGAACAAAAATCCATCCTACGGTCACAAGGCATGGAAAAAAGGTATAATGGCCAACAGCTGAACAAGACCAAAACGTCGTAAACAAAGAAAGGCATGGGAAAAAACATCCAAGCATAAAACTATCCTTATACATAGCCAAGATTACCTCTACTCAAGTATACAAGCAAGGAAGGAAAACAATTGGGGCAAAATGGTAAACATGAAATGTGACAACCGGGCCCCGGTGATAGCACAGCCACCCTGCCTTAACAAGGTCGTCGGGTCCTGGCCCACCAGGTACCCCCAGTTGCCCCGCAGACATGTGGGGCCCACCCTAGGGTCCACCCACATGCCTGAACGGGTCATATGACTAATATGATACTCCCCACAGGCCAACACATGTCCTTTCTAGTGTGCTTTGTCATCACTCACACACACCCTGAGAAAATTCCCAGAGGGTCACCCATCCTGATCACTACTCCAGGCCAAGCACGCTTAATTGTGGAGTTTTAATCAGGTAGGCTCCCGAAAAGAAAGGTGCACCTTGTTGACATGAGTCATATCATTTAGTCATTTAACCCTTTATCATTTGGGGATGTTACAATAACCCCCCCCCCCTTTAGAGCACAACGCCCTCGTTGTAGGCCCTACTTCTCAACCCAGGCAGTGCACCGCGCACTTAAGGCTGGGTACCTCCTCTGATACCAAATGTGACAACCGGGCCCCGGTGATAGCACAGCCACCCCGCCTTAACATGGTCGTCAGGTCCTGGCCCACCAAGTACCCCCAGTTGCCCCGCAGACATGTGGGGCCCACCCTAGGGTCCACCCACAAGCCTGAACGGGTCATATGACTAATATGATAATCCCCACAGGCCAACACATGTCCTTTCCAGTGTGCTTTGTCCTCACTCACAAACACCCTGAGAAACTTCCCAGAGGATCACCCATCCTGATCACTACTCCAGGCCAATCATGCTTAACTGTGGAGTTTTAATCGGGTTGGCTCCTAAAAATAAAGGTTCACCTTGTTGACATGAGTCATATTATTTAGTCATTTAACCCATTATCATTTGGGGATGTTACATGAAATACCCAGTTCACGAGTATTGGTGGAAGTTTCACATAAAACTCAATGTCTTTGAACAGAAAAGAACAAACCAACTAGCTTGATATTAGAAGATCGGTATACTTGAACAAAGAGGCTTGAATATCCTTAGAGTGTCTGTTTCCATCTAGAATTGGGGATGATCTCATTGATTTAAGATTCAAACATTCCAAGAGGTTTCTAACGGGTTTATTCATAGAACTGGAAACATCCAATGATTCCATATCCATTTTAACCTACTTTCCAAAGGTAGGTGCTCATTATTTGTATACTGATGAGGCTTAGGAATTTACATTGGTCGAGAGGATGGGAGGTCGGATTAATCGCACCTTTTTTAGGAGAATTATTGTCTACTCCGGGACTCTCTTTATAGATTCAAGTTATGTTCATGAATCCTTATTACATTACAAAGTATAAAATGAGCATTCCTTTAGATTTGACAATCAATGATTGATATATAGGAAATTTAGAAAATATTTTATATGTATTCGAGGTTCTTCATTGATATAGAATCATCTGTATTTGTTTACAAATTCTTAGCCAATGGTATCCTTTAATACATAAAAGTCTATTGGTCATTATGATGACCATACTGGTTTTAAAGCCACTCAGTGGGGAACTTGAAGATTATTGTCATTCAGAAAGACATGGATTATTTCAGAGTTGGAATCGTACTCGCAGATGGGCTACCTACGTATCCTTTTTTTAGGAAAAGGAATCAAAACCCACATAGTTTGAGTATGGTAATATGATGTTTATGATTGATGGCTCAAAGAAAGATGTCATAATTACTTTTACACTCTAAGATCACGTGAGTCATGCTTGGTGTGAGAAACAAGAGGTATTGGTAAAACGAGAAAATTGTGCCATAAAAAATGCAATCATAAGAATTGATGTGGGGCTTATGTATGTATGACTGCCCAAATAGATGAATATTAGGATTTACTTCAGGGAAGAAATCCAGGAACAGGGTCCATAAAGTTTTATTTAATTTGTGGAGATTTGGATACTCTAATTTTAGGATTACTCCTGAAAAGGAGGCCCAAATTAGGAGGGGACTTATGATTGGGTTTTACTCATAAGAAGGATACCCAGATCAAAAAGTAAATTAAGACTGGTTAAGAGAAATTAAGACTGGGGCTTACTCTTGAGAAGGAGGCCCATGTTAAGGTACTTGAAAAATTAAGGGGCATGGGGCTTACTCCTGAAGTGGATGCCCATATTTGAGACTGGGGCTTACTCCTGAAAAAGAAGCCCAGGTTAAGAGAATTATGTATGGGGATTACTCTTAAAGAGGATTCCCATATTTGGAAATTTTAAGATTGCGGCTAACTCCTAAAAAGGATGACCATATTAAGGGACGTGGGGCTTACTCTAAAGGGGGATGCCCAAAATTAATGAGAATTATGAATGGGACATACTCTATAAAAGGAGGCCCAGGTTAAGGGGTTCTCTCATCTTAAAGGATAAGGTTGAATGAATGAAATCTCAATATTTAGTGACATAAATATTTTCTGAATCACTATGTTTTTAAGAGATGCTCTATAGAATTCCTTTCAGATAAGGGAGTCAATCAAGAAAGCAGGCCATAAATGGATTCGAAAAATGTCTTGAATACTGAATCTTGAATAAGAGAGGTGGAATGGTATAATAGTGGTTAAATGGACAGGAAGGGCACCCAAAAAGGCAGGGGCGTGCAAGTCTTGGATGGCGCGTAGGTACTGCGTGGGTGCGCAAGTCCTGGTCGCGCAGGTATACCTGCGCGACACATGGGTACTTGCACGATTGTTAACCAGTAAGGTAAAACTTGGGCAATCCTTAACCAAAACCATTATAATTAATCCTGGGGTACTTCTAGAAGGGAGGCGCGCAAGTTTTGGTGAAGAAGTAGGGAGGCGCGCAAGTATGTTCATTTCCATTAAGGGTAAAACACCTTATGCTCACGAGTGTTAGTGAATCCTAACACTTAGAAATTACTCCTCTTGTTTAGACCTTCCATTCTAGGTATATAATTACCTTGTAATTGTTCGGAAGACCTGAAGAAGAGACCTTGTTGTTCAGAGCTCTACATCTGAATTCTAGAAAATTTCCTCCCGAAATGGGAGGCCCACCAGGGGTATGTATAGGCTGGAGAAGACCCCGGGTGATTATCACTTAGGGCGCGCAAGTCACTTGCGTGACCATTATGCGGTGCACATGTATACTTGCATGACAGTAAGGGAACTTGTGCAACCCTAGGTCCTTTGACTCCTTTTTCATTCCCTTGTCGATTTTTTATGTTTTCTTCAAAGGATGAATCACTTTGTGCTAAGTCATTTCTCTTCCCATTCCTTTAGAAAATGTGACAAAAAAGGAGCGTCAACAAAAGTTCCCCCTCAGAGATGAATCCAGAGAGAAAAGAGTTTTTGACTCTGAGGTGAGAAGAAATAATAAATCTAGCAGTTTAAAGTCATGCATGTCGGACATAAAAAGGCTAATGTTTATGGTTGAAATAGCATTCACTGAATGAATTATAATTGACTCAATTCTTTGACAATTTATCTGGAAACATATTACTATACTCAAGTGTGAGGGAAAATATGTAAACTATAACTTAAGAAAATTTGGATCTGAGGATTGATATGAAAAAGAGCCTAAAGGCATTAGAAGAAGTAGTTCCCAAGAATGAAGTTACCATTATTTAATAAACCTGTTAGGGGGTTTAATTATGCAGGTCCACCTAAGGGCATTGGCTGCATAGTCAAATAAATATCATCTTTTGGATGATAGGTCCGTTATGTAGACTGTTTATGCAAGGTCGCCTAAGAGAACGTGCTGCATAGTCGGGTAAAAGAACTCTCCGAAATTTACTTTCGTAGTGCTAAAAAGCCAATGAATGTTTATGGAGATTCAAATTTTCTAAAGTATAGAGTTTGTTGTATGGAAAAAGGTACTTGAATATGGAGAAGAAATTTCCTAACAAGATTATCAAAGAACTGGATGAATATCACTCTTACGAAGGTTTGACCCAAACGGAGGGAAGGAGAAAATAAACCATAGACTTGAATACTTCCAGATCATGAAAAGGGATATGGGACAAATATGTTAAGGATGCAGATTTTTGCGGATCCCTATATACTGTCATTTAAGACCAATAAGGAAAAAAGAGGCTTTCTTCCCAATAATGAAGTTACTAGTATCCGACAAACCTGTTAGGGGGTTGAATTATGTAGGGCCACCTAAGGGAATTGGCAGCATAGTCAAATATTAGTATCTTGTGGCTAACAAATCTATTATGGAGACTGTTTATGCAAGGCCTCCTAAGGGAATGTACTGCATAGTCAGGTAAAAGAACTCTCAGAAATTTTACATTTTTGTGACTAAAAGTCAAGAAAATAGTTATGAAGATCTGAAAATATTTAAGGTTATGATTATGACACATAAAGATGGGTATTGTCCAATGAATACAGAGATTCATAGATCAATGCTAACCATAATCATGTTGTGGCTAGGTCCTAAATTGAAATGTTGGACATCACTACATATCCCATAAGGATGGGAATCACGCCATACATAGTTCTTAAACTACAGTTTAACGTCATGTGGGACAAAAATATTAGAGATCTTAGTTTAGGGTCATAGAGCTAGGACCATTATAATAAATACACAATGTGTGTTTTCATGGGGACTTTTCAGCCAAGGGACAAAAAGTGGAATTTGGGGTTAGGCCCAAAAGACTTGGGGCTGGATTCGAGGGACACTCGAATGTTCCTACGTATCCCATAAGGATGGGAATCAAGCCCACGTAGTTCTAGAACTACCCTATGTACAAATTTGGTTCTTACATGTGAAGGGTGAAAAGGGACTTTAGTGCAATGATGGTTTAACCCAAGATAAAAGGATCGGGCATTGCCATGTATGAACGTAGTCTTTGAAATGAAACATGATTGAAAATCAATGTAAATAATGATTCCCACTCAGGTGAGGGTATCAAATAATACTGTAGTTTATTGTCATACTGGACAAAAGTGTTGTATAGTTTAACGTCGTATAGCAAGGACGAAAGTGAACCAATGTAAAGGAATTGATTCTAGGGGCGGTTTCATGAATCAACATCATATGAGATGGAGGTAAACCGATGTTAAGAGATTTATTGGGCTTGAACCTTGGGAGGTTTCCTATGTACACAGCCTAGAAGACAAGGATCAAAGTCCATGTCGTTCAATTAAATAATGAATTAGTGATCAAGTTGTTCTTGGGGACAACGATCTAAAAAATATTGTTGGGACTTACACATGGTTAGTAGCCCAGAGAGAGTGTTATGGTTGAAGTTTTCTCTAAACTCATTTGAGTCATACTCGGTGTGAGAAACAAGAGGTAGCAACAACCTTAACGATGCACAGTTTAATGTCTTGTAGGACATATGAAGGGACTATGCAGTTTAAAGTCTTGCAGTTAGGACTATTGGTGATGCACAGTTTAGTGTCATGTATCAGGGACAAAATATAGTTTAATGTCATGTTAGAAGTATTAAAGGACTTTCAGTATAGTTTAGCATCATGTAGTTAGGACGATGGGGACAATACAGTTTAATGTCATGTTGGACAAAAAGAGGACTGTGCATTTTAATATCATGCAGTGAGGACAAAATATTACACCATTTAACGTCATGTTGGACGTATTAGGGACTTTTTCATAGTTTAACATCATGTTGGATGAAAAAGGGATGATACAGTTTAGCGTCATGTTGGACGTAAGTGCCAATAGTTTAAGGTCGTATGTAGGGACCGTTGGTTATGTAGTTTAACGTCTTGCTAGACGTAAGGGACTTATATATAGTTTAACATCATATAACAAGGACGATGAAGGGGGAAAGAGTTTAATGTCATGTTGGACGAAAGTGCGAATAGTGTAAGATCATATTCATTGACCCTGGTTGATGCAGTTTAACATCATAATGGATGTAAGAGACATGAAAATAGTTTAAGGTCGTATGCATGGACCATTGTTGTATAGTTTAACGTCATATATCAAGGAAAATGAAAGGGATACAATTTAATGTCATGTTGTCTGGACATTATGAGCAATTTTAATGTCATGTAGGATGCTGGTGCAGTTTAAGGTCATACCGGACCAATGATGATATATTTTGTGTTTATACAAAATACTTCTTAAAAAATATGGCATTGGTTGGAGTAGTGATGAGTTCTACATCCATCGAGATTAATGAATAAGAACCATTGGATTAGACACTATGTATTGAGTAAGGTCCTTCCCATTTTGGCTCAATATTGGGTGGTTTCTTTCGTGGTATCTTTGGAGTTTTGAGAACTAATACCAATTCTCCTTGAGTGAATGAACGAAGAATTTTTTTTTGTTAAAAGCTTGTCATATTCGATTCTGATAGACTTCCAAGTGGTGCAAAGTGCACAATCTTTTTTCATCTAACCATTCCAATTCATTCAATCGCTTTTGAGATTGTTCATTTGTAGATGACTGATCAAAAATAGCTACTCTGAGTGAGGGTAGTTGAACTTCAATGGGCAAGATGTCTTCAGTTACATATACCAGTGAATATGGAGTTGATCGTGTTGCAGTGTGGGTGGTAGTACGATAAGCCCATAAAGCATGAAAGAGTTTATCAGGCCATGATTTATTATCTTTATCCACCATATTTTGAAGTATATTTGAAAGAGTCTTATTAAAGGCTTCCATCTTTCCATTGGTGGCTGAATGATACTGAGATGAATGATTATATTTGATGTTGTATTCTTGATACAACTTCTTCAACTCAGATGAACAAAAGTTGGTGCCATTGTCTGTCAATATGCTATGAGGGACACCAAATCTGGTAATAATGTTAAAATTGATGAAGCTAACAATGCATTTAGAACTGACTTCCTTAAGAGGTATTTCCCTTTCCCATTTGGAAAAGAAATTAGTATCAGTACGAATATACATAAACAACTTGGCCGTAGCTAAAGGGTAAGGTCCCACCACATCCATTCCCCATGTGGAAAATGGCCACGAGTATTTAGCTATATGAAGCAACACTGGATGTTTATGAATGAAGTTGGCATGTACATGGCATGAATGACACTTCTTTGTGAAATCAACACAATCTTTTATCATTTAAGACTAAAAGTATCCAAGGCTTCGAATCTGATCAGACAGTCTATGTCCAGATTGGTGGGCACCACAGACTCCTGCATGCACTTCATTCATGATAGCCATTTTCTCTTCACCATCAATTCATCTGAAGAGAACTCCATCAAAACCACGTTTGTAGAGAATTTTCTCTAGGTGATTTGGACTATAATAAAGAGTAAAATTGACCACACATCGCTGGATTTGTTCTTTATCAGCTCTATCAGGTGGAAGTTTTCCATTTTGAAGGTATTCCCTAATAGGTGGCATCCATCCTGTAGTATGACTATACGGTTCAGGAATGGGTCTAATTTCATTAATTTCATCTATTCTGATTCGAACATTAGGTGAAATTGCACGACGGTGGGCATTACTGATGATTGTCTCGTCCTGATTTCGATATGCCAGAGCTGTGGCTATAATATCTAGTGCACCATCTTGAGAATTTTGTGATCTTGGGATATAAGAAAATGTCGGTTCTGAAGTGAATTCCGCCATTAACTCTCTGACGTAATCATACAAAGTAATTAGTTCTTATTTTCTGATGGCATAATCCCCATTGACTTGTTTGATTACCAGGTCTGAATCACCTTTCACCTTTAAGTGATTCACTTGTTCTTGAAGCTCCAATTCCAAGTCTGTGATAAGAGATTGGTATTCTTCTTCATTATCGGTACCACCTTCCCACAATAATAAGGAATAAGGTAAAACCACCTTTTCTAGATAAATGAGCTCAATTTCTAAGCCAACTTTGTTGAATTTAGGATTTCCATTTTCCTCCCTGTTGGACTTCTGGATGCACCATCAAAATACATTTCCCATGCCTGAGGACTTTCTTGAATAGAGAAGACTTCCTTATCAGGGAGTTCAATATCTAAAGATGTGTCTTCCACTGATGGGTGTTCAGCCAGGAAATCAGCCAGATCTTGACCCTTTATTGCCTTTGGAGACACATACTGAATGTCGAATTGGTGGAAAATAACTTCCCACCATGCCAGACATCCTTTATGCATTGGATGACTAAGGATGAATTTGAGCAGGTTATTGCGAGATACCAATTGGGCATTTTGATGTTGTAGGTAGCATCTCAACTTTTGAACAGCAATGATTAATGCCAGGAAGCACTTCTTAATACATGAATACCGGGTTTCTGCTTCAAGCATAGTCCGAATGAGGAAGTAGAGGTCGTTTTCATTCCCAACGTCATTTTTCTAAGCAAGAAAGGCACTCAATGATCGCTCTAAAGATGTCACATAGAGGATAAGTGGTCTTCCTTAAACTGGTGGCATGAGTACCGGTGAACTCAAGAGGTATTTCTTGAGAATATCGAATGCTTCTTGACATTCTTCAGACCACTGGTAAGTGACTCCCTTCTTCATCAAGATGGTGAAGGGTAAACTTTTTCCTTCCAAATTGGCGATGAAATTCCGAATATAGGCTAAGTGTCCTTGAATTCCTCTTAATTCATTCAAATTTTGGTGAGGTGACATACCATGGATTGACTTTGTCTTATTAGGATCGACTTCAATACCACGATGGCATACAAAAAAGCTGAGAAATTTTGCTGAGGTTACCCCAAAAGCACATATTAAGGGGTTCATCATCAAATTATGTTGCCAAAGTTTGCGGAATATGACTTCTAAATCATCCAACTTCTTAGAACATTGTTTGGATTTGACCACCAAATCGTCCACATAGCATTCAAAAAACATCCCTAAAAAGTGATTGAAGATACGATGCATGGCATGCGGATATGTTGCACCTGCATTCATTAAGCCAAAGGGCATTACCCAGTAGAAAAACACACCTTGAGGGGATCTGAAGGCTATAGATTCCTCATCTTCTGGAGACATTCAGATTTGATTATATCCGGAATATCCATCCATGAAGTAAAGTCCTTCATAGCCAGCTGTTGCATCAATTAAAAGTTCTGTAATCAGAACTGGGAAATCATCCTTTGGACAATGCCGATTAAGATCACTGAAATAGATGCAAACTCTAATTTTTCCGTTAATCTTTTTCATAGGGACAATATTAGCCAACCACTTGGAATATTGGACTTCTCTGATGAATTTAGCTTTGATAAGCTTATCCACATCAACATCAATTTTGGAAGCATAAGTTGGGTGTGTTCTTCTCGCTGCTTTCTTAAATCCTCGATGCTCTTCTGGTAAACCCAAATGATGAGTAGCTACATCAGGATCAAGCTCGGGCATCTCTGTATAGTTCCAAGAAAATATATCTCAATTTTTCTTTCAAAAGGAAATATAAATCTCTTGTTCTTCAAGAGTCATGGCCACACTTATTAAAGTGGGGCGTGGATCATATTTTGTACCCAGATTTATTTCCTTGAGATCATCCAGGGTGGTAGAGATAACCTCTTCAAATGTTAGAGGAGCATCTCTGAGATCTTCTTCTTCTTCTTCTTCATGTGTTATTTCTTCCATTTCTACTTTCATAGTAGATGATAAAGCAGAATTTATAGTATTAGAAGAGATGTTAAAATTTGAACATCTTGAAGAAGAAGCTTCCATTTCTGACTCAACTGATGATGAAGGGTCTTCCTTGGGAAATAAAGAGGAGTTGATGGATTGAGAATCAATATCATTGTTCACCTCTAATATTGCTATAACTTCTTTTGGCCTGATTGGAGAAGTATAGACTTGTTGGATTTCAGCAGATGAAATGAAGACGTCACCATTTGGGCTTTCATCACTGGTTTGTGGGTTACCAATTTCTCCCATGTTGTCTGGATCAATTTCTGTAATTGACATTATGGATCTTTCCATAAGAGTATTTTGATTTGGGTCTATCTTGTCAATTTGGATGATAGGCAACACATAATCTGTACTCACATGTGTAAATGGATTTACTGGAATCTTCTCCAAACCATATGGAGCATTAACATTAGTAAGCTCCCTTGTTGTGGATTTATCCTTTCAATTCATGTGATAGAATTCTACCTCATTGTATTGAGACTCACATGTCTTGAACAATGTGTTATCACTATAAAATGTCTCAAATTTACCATCGAAACAATATTTGAGACATTGATGGTATGATGATGGGATAACTGCATGTTGATGTTGCCAGGGTATTCCAAGTAAGATGTTGAAGGCTGAGTCTTGATCAACAATCATGAAATCTGAATTAGATACATGATCTCCAAACTGATTTCTGAGTGTAACCTTGCCCAGTGGTTCTTGTTCGTTTTTACAATATCCTTGTAACATCACTCTAGAAGGAGATAAATCAGATTATGTGAGGCCCAATCGACGAAGTGTATGAATGGGAATGAGGTTGACTCGTAAACTGTTATCAATGAAAGATCTTAGGATGTATATGTCATTGACCTTGCCAGATAAGTACAATGGTCTAATATGTCCATGCACGACATCATCTCCATCTTCCTTAGTAAAAGATATTACTGCATGGAATTCCGCATGAGTATTCTCTATGTGATAGACATTAGCTGCAGAAATTTCAGTTTCAAACTCTTGAGGACTTGAAAAAGCCTTGATGATTTCCTCCCAAAGATCTTTTGATAAATTCAAGGAATCCCGAATTGATAACTTGTCCAGTACTTGGGCCAGGTGTTTCAATACGTCATACATTTGATCAAAAGGTCTGCATTTCCCAACATGAACTTGTGGTTTAGTAGGTGTCTTGTAAGTTAAAGATTTGGAAGTTTATGCATCTTGTATCGGGATAGGAGTTGTCAATATTCATGGCTTTGGAAGATTAGACTGATTAGATACATTTACTTGATGAGACAAAGAAGATGGAACCTTCAACCAGTCTTCCATATTAACTGTGCCAGGACTGAATTTGATATTGGTGGAAGAACTTTCTTGTTTTTGTTGAGCTCGCTCAAGGGATCTTCCATGAGTTTCTGCTACATACACAGTTCTAGAAGGGGTAGAATTGGAATAGTGGCTTCTAAAAGATCCACGTCTTCCCCTGTATCATGAGCCTCTGGAACTTCTTTTGATTCCTCTATTTGATACAGGGAATTCATGCTCATCGAAATCGAAACTGCGATTGGCATATAGATCTGTTAATTGAATCATATTAACAGAACCAAAGTTTAAATCTTCATCCGATGAGGACTCTGCTTGACTAGCCAATTTAGGATGTTCCATTTGGTGGGACGGTGCCTGTGGCTTCGAAGTAGATGGCATGAAATCTTCCAGAGTCAAAGAAAGCTTAGGCTTTGACAAATACCCATATTCTTCTGATTCTTTTTTCTTTATTTTAATCATGTCGTTTCTCTAAGGATTTTCGCTCTGATGAAGAGGGTTTTGCTGCGACATTCATGGAATAAGGCACAATTGATTTCTTCAATTTTGTTCGCAAAATAGCATGAATTTGGTTGATCATTTTTCTGACAATTCAATCAACATATTTTTGTGCATTTTTGCTTTAGTCTTCTTGCCACTCACCTTCCTCCTCTGGAACTGTAGTAGAAACACATGCTACCTCAGCTGAAGAGCCTTTTAGTTTGAATTGTCCCGAGTCGACCATCTTTTGCAGGAGGTACATGAAAACAAAAGACTCCTGAATGGGATTCCCCAACATCTGGTGAAACGAGCAATAAATGGGACGTTCTTAATTTCCTTCCTTTTTTTCCTTTTGGGCCTTTGCAACTGAACCAAATTATTTTCTAGAGCTGAAATGAAGTAACCAGAAACGTTTTCATTTCGGAAAGAGTATGTTTTTCTCTTTAGATCCTCAAATTGTTTTCGTCTTTGATCTCTTTGAACGTCTTGATGATATGGCCTTTTTTGTTGGTGCTCATGATGTGGATCCCTTCTAGAAGATGAAGGTTTTGAAGTAGAAGCAGGTACAAGTGCTTGTTTAAGAATAACTGTAATAGTCTCTGCTTTACCCATTCTCCTTCCTGGAGCTGATGTAATTACACAAGATTTAGCCTTAGTCTGTATAAGAGAATCTTAAATCTGTTGAGCTATTGATGTAAGGTCTCGAAACCCTCCTGTGTATTTCTCATGGATTAATGGGGTGCATAATTCATCACGTAGATTTTCCACACATATTGGCAACAGTTCCTCTTGAGTGAGTGCTAAGCATAGGGAATATGTTAATCCCTTCCAGCGAGCAATGAAATCAGAGACTCTTTCATTCTCCCTTTCTTTAAAGCTTGTAAGATCAAAAACTGTTGTCTTTGGAAAAGTTGAGCTGAATTGAAGAAGAAATCGTTGATGGAGATCTTCCCATCTGGTAATTGACCTGGATTTCAAGCTTGTATACCTGACAAAAGCTGGTCCTTGCAAGGTTCGCACAAAGCATCTGAGTTTCACTACTTCTTGCTTCTCTAGAGTTCCCATCATAGGATCACAACAAGACACATAATACGTCAAATGATGTTCAGGGTCACCTGATCCATTGAAAATAGAGAATACAAGGTTCCCAAAATTTGATGGGGGAGAGATTTAATCTACCCATTCAGGGTAAGCTTTCTTTTCTGGTTGAAACTGCAGACGCTTACCTTCCATAGTCTCTAACAGAGAGTTTAATGACTCAATGGTAGTTATTTACTTTTGAGAAACATCGGGTTGAACTTAGACTTGGGTAGGTGCAATGACTAGAGCTTGGACAGATATGGTGGCTGGTATTGCAACCGATGGCAGCACTGCCAATGGTTGTTGCACTTGATCTATAGGATTAGACCTGTGAGGGTTTACTGATAAAGTAGGATATTCTTGATCCATCTAAGTAGGTGCAACAAACTCCCTTGGCTGACTGACTCCAGCATGCTTAGGAGGAAGACTACCCTGATAAAGTTATGCATTCATTCTCCTCAATTCCTTTATTTCTTCCTCCTGTTGCGCAAATCTTTTCTTTAGTGAGAGTGATTGGTCTTCTCCAAAGGGAGGATATGAAACCTGATTCTTTCTCTTCCCCTTGTTTGATCCCTTTCAGAGAGGGGGAAGTGGGATATTTGGGGAACACCCAGATTTTGGGTAAATCTTTGTTTTTGTGTACGCACAACTTCTTCATTTGCGTCTGTGTGTACAACTTCCTGAGTAGGAACCTCTTCATCTGTGTCCCCTGAGTGAGCCTCATCTGGTGGATCAGCAACAACGGCATTGATGACATTGATTGATGTATAATGCATCACATCCCTTCTATCACCATTTCTGTGATATTGTCTTCTTCCATGTATTTGATGAGACATTTCCTTTTGTCGATTCGATCCCTCAAGAACATCTTGACGAACCGTAATTTGGAGGGAATCTCTAGATAATTTGGCCCTTCATTCCTCCTTGGCTTTTTTCCCAATCGAGAGAAGAACGAATTTCTCTGAGGAGGGTATTGATGATTTGAAAAAGTCCCCAGTCCAGTGGATGGGGGCTGTTCCTGCTATATTTTCTCAACTCCTCGAATCCTATTTGTTGATTTCGAGGGTTGGTTTAAAAGAGTCCCTAGTATGGTGAGCAGGGGTGGATCTTGACATGCTTTGTCTGAGACTTTATTAAAATCTCTCCTTATCTTGCAGACCTTAGTCCGGAAATTAGTTGTATGCATCAATCGACATCCACTTTTATCACCCGGTTCAAAAGACCGTTGGATGATTTTCGACACTTTTGCCACTTGATGATGTTCTTGCTCTATACGGGGGGCATGTTAAATTTTCTCATTTGCTTGATGTAGGATTAATTCAACAACTTGTTCTCTTTATTCTTCATTTTGTGAAGAACTAGTTGAGGCCTGTTCTTGGGCAAGATTTTGATTACAAACAAAACCCATTGACTATGGCTGGTAACGGGCAATAACATTGCATGAGACCATTTTTGGTGGGTTTTGCTAACTGGAGAGCACAGTGAAATGTAGTGCACCATGAACACCCCATCCTCTGACATGTATACCAGATAGGGAATTGGCAATTAACTAGCGCAATCTTTTTAGTGTGCCAAGGCATGAACGCTGAAGGGATCTCTGCTGCTTTTCAGCCTTCAGATATCGAGGGACTGATAGAGATGCCAAGTCAATTTGACATTGTAATCCTTCTATTTTCCTAACATGATTTTCATATTCATCATAAGATAAAACTTTCTTTTTCAAATGAAAAATATTTTTCCATATATTGAGACGAATATCATGAATTCCATCTTCCCTAAAAATCTCTGGAAGGTCATACTGAGAGTTATCCTGAGGCCAAAACATGACTGGCACTTCACCTTTCTCCAGTTGTTTTCTCATGTTCAGCATTTCCTCTTTGTCAGTCAATGAAGAATATTCTACCTGATTTGACCAGATTTGGTCCTTCCTTATTGTTTAATCAGATTAAACAAGATTGGTATAGAAATCACTGATCAAACTAGATGATGCATGACTTAGGGTTGGTTCAGAGAATGAACTACACCCTGGGCTATCTTCCGATTGAGAAAGTATTTCACCTGCTAGCGATAAAGCATCATACATGACTGGTTTCACATTTTCATGTGCCTCAAGATAAGAGGGCTTTATCGGCACTACATTGTCCATTAGGGAATTTTCCGGTCGATGTGCATCACTACTACGGAGAGGGATTTCACCGCAAAATTCATCATCATGTAGTGGACCTCTATGGTGGGTTACAGCAAAAGATGAGATCTCTTGCTCCTTGGTCTTCTCACCACACAGAGGGTTCATGTGGCTCTCATCTAAATATAAAACTTCGATATCGACCGAATTTTCATGAAGCAAGACTTCATGAGGAAGTGTATGTTGAAGACATTAGGAATTAATTTTCCCACTATTGGGAAATGAGGGAGTATAATCTTGAATTCCAACAGATAACTGTTTGAGGTCATCAAGAACTCCAGCATCGAGCAAGGCCTTGTTACAGATTGGCTCTTGATTTATTGACTATGCTGGGTGGGTCTTTTTCTTAGACGCCTTCTTACTCAATTTATCAGGTGTGTGTGCCTTCTTAGGAAAAATGATCAGGTTCGGCTGATTATCTCTGCTCACACGAGGTGTATATGCCCGACTTGTTTGTCCGTATGATACGGGGGAGTACGCCCCACAACCCTCTTGGACTGGAACAGATGTGTGTGTCTATTCCGGAGTGAACTTTTGATGTGTCACTCCACTGGTAGTGATAGATTTATGTGTCTTTCCCTGAGATGTTGCTGAAGCTATTATAATATCCTAGAAAACATCCAGAATATGAGCAAGGATTTTCTTCATCTCTTTCACCATTGATAGATTATGCTTGGTGACTTTAGCTTCCAGAACAAGGATATACGTCCATTCCATGCTTGGAGTTAGTGTATGTGCCTGCTCCTGTCCTCCTTTTCCTATTAGTGAATCCTGACAGTACTTAAGTGTGGGGGCAGATAATTGAGTCTGCCTCCGGTTTGTCACCAGAGCATTCAGACTGACTTCTCCGTGTGCTACCAAGTAAGACTATTGGTAGACCTGATTAATACTAGAAGGTGTATGTGCCTGCTGATTTCACTTCACCGAACGTGGTTGATGAGATCCATCATATGTAGTCAGACGAGCCTACTGACTTGCTGATGATGTATAAAAAAGTGTATGTTCTTGTCTATATTACTCCACCGGAATTGCCTAGCGGGATTGGCGGGATGATGCCAGATGAGTCTGCTGGACATCAGAATTTAAATAGGCAGGTGTGTGTGCATGCTCGTTTCTTGCCACCAAGTTAGGTTAGTGGACTTATCCGGAGATGGTAGAGATGAGAACCTACTCACTGTTAACTAGATTTCGCCTCTGGTGATTTGCCTTGCCTGCTTGGGTTTGAGGAACCTGATCCGAATGCCTGGAGTCGGTACACTCATCATGTTGATGGCGCACTACGGCACAAGACTGGTGGAGATTATTGATAGGATCCCTTAGGAAGAACTCCTATTTCTTTTCATTAATTCCCTGAGGGACCTGCTCATTTACCTCTCCAAAATATGGGAGTGAATGGTGATTGCGTTCCGGGGATAACGACCCAAAACAGTTGGAGACGGTGGTTAGCACCGCCTTCCTCTTAATTACTGGTCGTCGTTGTCCGGACAACCAGGGTGAATTTTTTACATGGAGGGATTGTCGGGTAGCCTCCAGAGTTGGAATAGTACCGTTTTGACGGTACTCCTTAACCAGCGTGTTTGATACCCAATGTTGAAGAGGCTGAGTAGGTGATATCGTCCTCAGAGCGAACGATGATCCAATAGGAGTAGCAACAATGGCATTTGCAGAAGAAGTTTTCACAGCAGACGTATTCACAGATGTGAACTTAAGAGAATCCATTCTAGAAATGTAGAAGATCTTGGAAAATAGTGCATGTTTGATATAATAGAGGTAATCAAGATAAATTCAACAAATACATATTTTGGATGAGAACATATGTCAATGATTTTTTTGTTGGCCCTCTCATTGAGTTTTAAATTGGGGCCTAACAAATAAGCAAAACATCATTTTGACATGGTTAAGGATTCACGTCTGGTTCACCATTTTATTGATTCCCTCTGGAATTGGTGATGATCTCATTGATTTAATATTCAAACATTCCAAGTGATTTCTAACGGGTTTGTTCATAGAACCAGAAACATCCAATAATTCCATATCCATTTGAACCTAGTTTCCAAAGGTAGGCGCTCATTAGTTGTAGAGTGATGAGGCTTAGGAATTTGCACTGGTTGAGAGGATGGGCGGTTGGACTCATCACACCTTTTGAGGGGAATTATTGTCTACTCAGGGACTCTCTTTTTAGATTTATGTTATGTTAGTGAATCCTTATTACATTACCATGTATAAAATGATCTTTACATTAGATCTGACAATCAATGATTGATATATAGGAAATTTAGAGAATATTTTATATGTATTTGAGGTTATTAATCGATTGAGAATCATCTGTATTTGTTTAGAGATTCTTATTCAATGGTATCCTTTAATACATAAAAGTATCTTGGTCATTATGATGACCATAATGGTTTTAAAGCCACTCAGTGGGGGCACTTCATGTTTATTGTCATTCAGAAGGACATGGATTATTTTAGAGTTGGGATCGTACCCACAGATGGGCTACCTACGTATCCTTTGTTTAGGAAAATGAATCAGAACCCATGTAGTTTGAATAAGGTAATATGATGTTTATGATTGATGGATCAAAGAAATATGTCATAATTACTTTTAAACTCTAAGCTCACGTGAGTAATGCTCGGTGTGAGAGACAAGTGGTATTGGTAAAACCAGACAATTGTTCCATAAAAGATGCAATCATAAGAAATGATGTGGGGCTTATATATGTGTGACTGCCCAAACATATAAAGATTAGGATTTACTTCAGTGAAGAAATCCAGGAACATGGTCTATAAAGGTATACTTACTTTATGGGGATTTTGATACTCTAATTTGGAGCTTAATCCTGAAAATGAGTCCCAAATTAGGAGGGGACTTATGACTGGGTTTTACTCCTAATTAGGAGACCCAGATCCAAAAGTAAATTAGGACCGGTTAAGAGAAATTAAGACTGGGGCTTACTCCTGAGAAGGAGGCCCATGTTAAGGGACTTGAAAAATTTAGGGACTTGGGGCTTACTCCTGAAGAGGGTTCCAATATTTGAGACTGGGGCTTACTCCTAAAAAATTATCCCAGGTTAATAGAATTATGGTTGGGGCTTACTCCTAAGGAGGATGCCCATATTTGGGAATTTTAAGATTGGGGCTTACTCCTAAAGAGGATGCCCATATTAAGGGACTTAGGGCTTACTCCTAAGGAGGATGCCCAAAATTAATGAGAATTATGACTGGGACTTACTCTTGAAAAGGAGGCCCAGGTTTAGGGGTTCTCTCATCTTAAATGATGAGGTTGAATGGATGAAATCTCAATCTTTAGTGACATAATGATTATGTGAATCACTAGGTTTTTAAGAGATTATCCACATGAATTCTTTTCAGATAAGGAAGTAAATCAAGAAAACATGCCATAAATGGCCTTAAAAAATGTCTTGAAGACTGAATCTTGAATAGGGGAGGTGGAATGGTATAAGAGGGGTTAAATGGGCAAGAAGGGAACCCAAAAAAGAAGGGGTGTGCAAGTCTTGGCAGGCACGCAGGTACTGCGTGGGCGCGCAAGTCCTGTTCGCACAGGTATACTTGCGCGACACATGGGTACTTGCGCGATTGTTAACCAGTAGGATCACACTTGGGAGATCCTTGACCAAAGCCTCTATAATTATCCTGAGGTACTTCCAAAAGAGTGGCATGCAAGTTTTGGTGAAGAAGTAGGGTGGCACGCAAGTATGTTCATTTCCCTTAAGGGTAATACACCTTAGGCGCGGAATTTTTAGTGAATTCTAACACTTAGACCTTACTCCTCTTGTTTATACCTTCTATTCTAGGTAAATAATTAACATAGAAGTGTTCAGAATACCTGAAGAAGAGACTTGGGCGTTCAAAGCTCTATATCTGAATTCTGAAAAAATTCCTCCCGAAATGGGGGGCCCACCAGGGGTATTTATAGGCCGGAGAAGACCCCGGGTGGTTATCACTTAGGGCGCACAAGTCACTTGCACGACCATTACGCGGCGAGTAAGTATACTTGCGTGACATTACGGGAACATGCGCGACCCTAGGTCCTTTGACTCCTTTTTCATTCCTTTGCCAATTTTTGATGTTTTCTTCAAAGGTTGAGTCACTTTGTGTTAAGTCATTTCCCTTTCCATTCCTTTAGACAATGTTATGAAAAAGGAGCGTCAATAGTGTCGTAGATCTATGTCAACGCACAAAACACTCAACCCATGATAACTTAAAAAAGACGAGGAATTGGAAAATGATGCTCTAGATGAAGGAAGATCTTACCACTGTCGTCCCAACACAATCAACAATGGTTGATTTGGGGAACGGACAGTGGCTCGGGGGCTCGAAGGTGATTCGAGGTTGTACGGAATGCTATCGGTCGAAGAAGTTGGAGAAGAAGAAGGTTCTGGGGTTAAGACACAACCCCGGTCCGTTTAATGAAAAAAAAGTACACGACGTGTATTTTTGTAGTACATATAGTGTACTAGGATTTTATGTACTTCTCTTTAAGAGACCTCTACATTACCCCTACATGGACATGTCTATGTCCAGACACGGCCAACACATGGCAACAAGAGGCATTAAAGTACACACCATGTACTTATAAAGTACAGGGCGTGTACTTCAAAAAATTTCCAGAAACTCCTATATTATCAAAAACTACAGATAAACAAAAAACATACCTGTAAAGAAGGTCCGTTTTCTTAAAAACTTCCCACCTTAAAGAAAGTTTCCCTTCATTTTCCAAGCGAGGGGTAGAAGAAGTAACCGCAAATAGCTCCAGCCACTGTGTTCGTACATCAACCTCCCTCTCCCAAGTCTCGTCCAGTACTCACTCGTGCAGCCATATAACTCATACTAGAGGAACAGACCGACCACGGAGAACCCTCATACTACGATCAAAAATCCAGATAGGATTCTCCTCAAATGAGGCATCTACTTCGAGCTCAACCTTCTTAGGTGGAATGATATGAGACGGGTCTGACAAGTAACGTCAGAGCTGAGAAACATAGAAGATGAAGTGCATATCCCGGTATCTCTGAGGTAACTACAACCAATAGGAAACTGGCCCAACTCTTTCCGACACCTCAAATGGCCCGACGTACCATGGTGAAAGCTTACTCTGTCTCAGAATCCTCTAGTGTCCCAACCTCTGTTCGACACGCAGGAAAACCTGATCCCCAACCTCAAACTCCAAAGGTCTTCTCCGATGATCATCATAAGACTTCTGTTGAGTATGTTCCATAGCCATCATTTTTCGAATAAACTCTATCTGCAATGATGTTTCCTGAACAAGACGAGTTCCCAGCAAGGCTTCCTCTCATGCCTCCAGCCAACATAAGGTGATCAGCATGGCCTACCATACAAAGTCTCGTAAGGTTACATCTAAATAGTCTCCTAAAAACTTTTGTTGTAGGAAAACTCCAGAAGAGGTATATGCTTCTCCCAAGAACCTACAAATTCTAGAATGCAAGCCTTGAGAATATCCTCAAGCACCTGAAACATACTCTCAGACTGGACATCTGTCTGAGGATGGTATGTTGTACTCAAAAGTACCTATGTACCCAATGAATTATGAAGACAATTCCAGAACCGAGAAGTAAAACTCTCATCTCTGTCTGAAACAATGGAGTGTAAAACTCATTATAGACGTACAATCTCTCGGATGTACAACCATCCCAACTCATCAACACTGAAGGTCTCCTTGATCAGAAATAAGTGACCAAACATTTTGAGTCCATCAATGACAACCCACACCACGTCATTACCTCGAGGAGACCTCGGCAACCCTATCACAAAATCCATCACGAAATAATTCCACTTCCACTCTGGAATGGTTAACTATTGAAAAATACTTATTGGTCAATGATGCTCCACTTTCACCTACTAACATGTGGAACACCTCATGAAAAAACCAGCCACATATCTCTTCATACCTGACCACCAATACTGGCGGTGTAGATCACGATACATCTTGGTGACTCCAGGATGAACTTCCCAAACTAAGGAATGAAAATCTTACATCATATCCTTGCGTATGTCTACTGTCACCCATACGCATCCCTGGAAATGTAAGATCTAATCCTCTCCAACTTTCCATCTAGGAAGAGGGTCCTCTTCTGATACACTTTCCCGTAGGACTATGCCTTCTGAGTATGATAGCTGCCTCATCCGTACCCGATCAAGAATTGTAGAGGCAACCGCTAAAAAAAATAGAAAAGTATTCCCCTATATATCATTCACCTCCAAATGCATCTCAGAGAATAGATCCATAAGCTGACACTCAATACTGGCCTCCTGAATTTCTTGTATCTGAGTTCTCATACTCAGTGCATCAGCCACTACATTGCCTTTTCCTGGCATATAGGCAAGCTCAATGTCGAAGGACTGAAGGTACTCGACCCACATGCGCGGTCTCAAATTTAGATCATTCTTAGTAAAGATGTACTTGAGACTCTTTCGGTTGGTAAACACCACAAAGTTCTCTCCCAGAAGATAATGTATCAAATAGCGTAAGGCATGAACAATATCTGCCAACTCTAGATCATGCGTCGGGAAATTACTCTTGTGTGGCCTCACCTGTCGAGACTCGTACGCAACAACTCTGTCTCCCTGCATAAGCACTACTCCCAGCCTGATACCTGAAGCATCACAGTAGACTGTATAGCTCTTGGTCAGCTCTGGAAAGAATAGTATCGGTGCTGAAGTCAACCTCCCTTTCATCTCCTGAAAGGCTAACTCACATGAATCTGACTATAAGAACTTTTCCCCTTTCTTGGTCAGACCTGTCAGTGGTGCTACTAGGAATGAAAAGTCATGTATGAAATGATTGCAATATCTATCCATCCCTAGAAAAATCTGCACCTCAAAGGCATTCTTTGGATGCTCTTATGAAACTACAGCTCACACATTCTCTGGGTCTATTGATACTATTGTCTCTGAGAAAACATGACCCAATAAGTGAATCTTGTCCATCCAAAAGTGGCATATCGAGAGATTAGAATATAACTGATGCTCTCTCAGTGTACACAGAACGAACTCAAGATGGGTATCATGGTTGTGTCGAGTGTGAGAGTACACCAAGATGTTGTCCACAAAAACCACCACAAAGGATTCCATGTATGGATAGAACACTCGGTTCATCAGTTCCATGAAAACTGCAAGCACTTTTGTGAGACCGAACAACATAACCATATACTCGTATAGACCATACCTGGTCTGGAAATATATAAGAGGTATATCATATGGTCTAACGTGAAACTAATGATAGCCAGATCTCAAGTCAATCTTTGAGAACACTTGGGCTCCTCGAAGCTGATCAAAGAGATCATCGATCCTCGGCAAGGGATATCGGTTTTTGACCGTCAACTGGTTTAGCTTCCTATAATCCACACAAAGCCTGAGGGTGCCTTCTTCCTTCTTCACAAACTGGATAGGGAAACCCCAAGGAGAAGTACTGGGTTAGATGAAACCTTTCACCTGCAACTCCTCCAACTCCTTCTTGAGCTCATGTAACTCAGGTGTAGCCATCCTATAACTAGTAATGGACACGAGTGTCGCTCTTGGAATGAGATTAATTGAAAATTATACCTCACACTCCAGAGGTAAACTTGAAAAGTCCTCTGGAAGAACATATCTGAAACGATCCTCCACTAGAGGAAAGTATAGATGTGAAATCCCCTGGTCATCCAGATATATAATAGAAATATTGGTTGTAAATCCTCCTAGCCCATGATGCTCGGGTCCTTCTCGACTTGCTTGAACATCCCTCCCACCTCTATTAAGAAAGGATCCACCCTCTGGTGATATGAAAATCACCATGCGGCGATAGAAATCAAGGAATGCCTGGAAGGGAACAAACCAGTCCATTCTGAGAATGAAATCATAGATCGTCATCTCTAGGACATAGAGGTCCCAGAAGAAGTGACACCCTACAACCTCAAGAGGGAACTCTTTGCACTGACGTACATTAACCACTCTAGCCCTCAAAGGTTTATCTAGATTCAATGTCTCAATAGAAGAAAATATATAGAGCCCAGGGCTCTGCACAATAGCAACAGAGATAAAGCATTGCGTAGCTGCAGTATCGAAAAGAGCTGAAGATAAAACAGAGGCTACTAAGATTGTACCTTGAACTGTAGAAGGGCTGGGATCTTGCTCCTGATGGGTCTGATCCACTGCAAATGTCTGTCCTGTACCGCGGCCATGTGACCCTGCCTGACCACTCTGAGCTGATCCACTCTACTGTCACTGGTAACCTGTTGAATGACCACCACAGCCACGACCTCCACCTCAGCCCAAACGGCCAGAAGAACTCTAGTTCCCATACTAGTGAGAAACTAGTGATGCATATCCTATACACAGGGTCATATAGGAACCCCTATCAATTGATGTAGGTGAGAAGAACTACAAAAAAGGCTGAAGATGGACCATATTTCTGCATGATCGGCACTCCATCAGGTCTCTCTCGCACTGAGGCCTATTATACATGCTCCTTCTGCATTGGTAGCTTTATACCTAGCTGTCCGAAGATACATTCTTCCTACTCTGATATCCTCGATCAGACTCCCTACGGTTCTTTCTACTATCAATAGGAGGAACACTAACTCTGGATTTCGAACCGCCCTGGCTCACAGCTCCAGAATCCCTACGATTTCGCTCAGTGATCACCTCTTGGTTGATGATAGAGGATATCGAAGGTAGCCTGAAGATGTTCACCTGTGATTAGATGTCGTGCCTCGGACCATCCTCAAAATTCCACGAAAGGAACAAATCATCACCTCCTGGAATAGGAATGAAAATATGTAGCTCAGTAAAGCGAGACGAGTACTCCATAACTGAAAGAGTAACCTACTCCAGACTCATAAACTTCCGGGCTCGATCAGCCATCAAGGTCTCCATGTAGAAGTAATCATAGAAGATGAGCCGAAACACATCCCAAGTCTTACTCTACTGGCGTCCTGACTGTGATATCACCTCCTAACTCCTCTTGGAAGAGTCTCAGAGCATATATCTAGTGAGCTTCACCATATTCTTTGGATGTATCTCTATATGCTCGAAAATTGTGAGTGTGGCCTCTATCCATGACTCCGCAGCCTGAGGTCCTCCTTCCCCTGAGAAGGTGGGAGGATACTGCTGCTGGAAAACCCACGTCAACTCATCCAACGACGGGGTAGGAGGCAACACTCCTGGAAGATCTACATCATCCTCATAAATTCTTCCCTAAACTACGCATCGGTGCCTGTGACTGGTATAACTACTGGTGCCAAGGCTGGCACAACAGGAGGATCTCCAGGAGGTACCAAATTGGCCATATCCAGTGTTTGATCACCGTCTGGCAGCTGACGTACAACAGGAGGATGTCTCGGTGGCATAACTCTAAATGGAAAAAAGCACACCTTAGATTAGGATTATCAAATACTGAGAACACAGAAGTACTAGAGGGGAACAAAAGAAAGAAACATTCAAGTTTTACAAAAAATGACTAAATGGAATGTATAAGAACTACACGGTATGTCCTTATATTCCATTCACAAGGTCGTGTACCTCTACCATAACTGGTCGTGTAATTTCCCAACCACACGGCTTGTTGTCCCCACAAACGGCGTGTACTTGACCTCCATTCCCCTGCCCGAGTCTCCTTACATGGCTAACCCACATGGTCCTCTTAATACTACACTACACAGCGTGTTCCCAAAGGACACGGTGTGTACTAGAAATATAAAACCCCAAGCTTCCATGGTACGTTTCCCTTTGAATAATGCAATAGTTGCATTGTATGCAACTTTGAGATTCTTACACACTGTGACCAATCAAAGTAGTCGTTATGAATATTAATACCAAATTTTTGAAATTTTATAAATTTTATCTTTCAAAAATGACTTCATTTTTGGTTTTGGAATATCGAAATTATCATAGGGTGAAATTTTGGTACTCTTCAGATAACTTTTATATTTTGATGAATAGTGAAAAGTACTAAATTTTAATTAAAAACAACCTTTTTAATCAAAATAATTAATGGTGATAAATTATGAATTTGAGTGGATTTAAAGTATATTTAGAATATATTTTTACCATTTAATACAATATTTGTCATTTTACATAATTTCACAATTAAACTGGACATAAACAAGTGTCAATCTTTTGATAATGATTATTTCTTAAAAACACTCATTTAGTTTTGATAACGGAAATTAATTTTAAAATAATTTCTGCCACTTATGTGTTTTAAATTTAGAAAAATGGATTCCATATTTTGAATCAAGAGGTCTAAATTTTGTAAATAGGTAACTTTTATTTTTAGACATTTTGAATAATTACTTCGGTAAATATTTTATTTACCATGGTTAAAGGGTAAATCCAGTAAATAAGGGTAAAAAATAATATTATAATAATATTAATTTACCTTAAAATGTGTCTTAACCATATCGATGGATACATGTCAGACCATGACCATCTTTGGGTAAATTTTGGGACTCCATGGATCCACTTTTATGCGATAATCACACTTTATATTAACTAAGTTAAAGTAAATACAAAAATGACATAAGCATATATCTTTTAGAAAAACAATTTTTACATAAGGTTATATATGTTATAGTTTAGACTATAAATATTAATAAGAAAGATAAAAAGATTTTCTACATAATGGTATTTTATTTTTAATATTTAGACATTGAATAATTAAATTTATTTATGGCACAATAATGATGCAGTATTTTCCTTATTAATGAATGAATCAAATAATTAGTATTATAAATGTTAAAATAAATATAATTTCAAAGTTTGGATTCCAGAAAATAATTTTATTGGTTAATATGCCATGTTAGGATTGATTAAATGAATTTTTTTTGAATTAATAATGTTGTTAATACTTTAACAAAAATCAATTATTAAATATTTTCAAAATTGACATATATGAGTTTTTAAAACAAGGTTTATATTATTAAATGGTATTATATTTCAAAAAATCTAAGGATCGTCCAAAAGACTTATATAATTATAGGTGTATCATTAATGTACCACTTGGGGTATCTTGGATGTATATAGTATGTTTATTAATAATATACTATAAAAATACAAAGTGACATGGTAAATGTCAATCAAAATAATTAAGAGTTAAAACTAAAATATATAGTTAATATAAGGATCCAAACCTATCTAAAATCTATTGGTTGAAAGGATTTCGACCCAGAACCACCTTAGACTTTGAATAATCCACTTTGGAGCCATTATAAACTGAATATTAATTTATTATAAATTAATACTTTATGTTTTTCCTAAAGAGCCCCTCCTCCCCCTTATAAAAGGACACCACTTCTAACCAATTATTCACACATTCAAAGCCTTTTGGTTCGGCCAAACCCTGCCCAAATACTCTCTCAACTTCCCTCACTTCAACCTAGATTCCTTAGAGTGATCAAAAAGCCAACCCAAGGAGGCCTTTGGATCAAATCAAAATGAAGAACCCAAAGAAGAGGAAATGTTTTCACAACCCTCTTTCAAGTTCATTTCTTCTTCAACTTCTTCTATCTTTGTTATTTCCATTCTAAAATAATAAATCGAGTATATTATATATACTTTTATGTTATTATAAACCATACTCAGTATTCTATCCATCCCTTGAATGACATGTCACCATACATGTGTACGTACGACATACCGTCTCCACGTCGTGGTGTAATTGTTATTCAATACATTATTATTTGGAAGGATATAATAATGATTTGTAATTAATGTAAATAATAAATATAACATGATAATTATTCTGTATATATGATACAACACCCAATTATATATTATATTAATATCAAAAGAATGATATTGTCACTCATGCGTACGTACAGACTACCCTCTCCACGAATGCGATGAGATTCATTACTCATTGTATCCATTGAAGAATAAATTTTATTTGATGGTTAAAAATAATTTTTAAAGACTTAGTATCATTTTAGATATGAATAAGATACAACCTATATATAACAAACACGTCTTACATAACAAATCGTATAACGGAAAACGAATCGGTTAACACCCGAAGCAACGATTATACAAAAATATTACTAACAAAGCAATGTTAAAAGATCATATATGATATCATATTAATGTATATAATTGTTGTATAATTTAATAAAAATAATTTCACCATTATACTGGAGGTTAACCTATACTCAAACAAGGAAAAGTATAAGGTATGGGATTTTCATCTCACTCCTTATTCCCGTGAGATTAATGCCATATTGCCACTATTACCTTTTGTGTGGTGAATGTACTACCCATAATTGTATACATTGTCTAATAAACATTAATTTATGTGTATTTATATATTCAATGTATGATAATTCTTTCATGGGGTGTATGTCTCGTAAGTTAAAAATTGGTAAGGGTTTATTTCATAATCTCTTCATTACCCGAGGTTTTTTATACATAATTACCTACTGGGACCTCTTAATCATGCACATCCATGTTTCTTAAAAATGTATTTCAAAAAATTCTTTCTATTTTACAGAATATGGGTAAAATTCATTTATAACCTTATTTTACTTTTTATAAGATGTTTATAAAGTAATCATTCCGTCATTTTCCAAACAATGTCCTTTTAACCTTTTCGACAGAATTAAGGTAAGAATGTATTTTTTTAAATTATACGGCGGGTGCAGATATTTTCCACCATTATAAAATCATCGAAGCTTCCCTTACAAGCTTATAACAATATTTTTAATGTAAATTTTTTATTTTACAATTATGTGACTTTTAAATGATTACAAAAAAGAGATATTTCTCTCAAATAGTTTGGATTTCATCTATGTCAACATCCTTTGATGGATTTTAAGTTTATTTGAAGTTGATTTATTATGATAAAAAACAACCATATTGTATTTAAGGTTTTGTGATATGTTTGACTGTGGATGTGTTATTTTTATACCATTCATGGTTTATGGAGAAAGTATTGACATTTCCTATGCTAGTTTTAAAATGAATGTTTATTTTATGATTAAACCTATTCATATGAGGAAAGCATTGGACTTAGTAAATGATGGGTGGAGCCCACTATAGCTCCTTGATGCATCGGTAGGTCTCACGAGACAAGCTAGTGTCTTGGAACGAGGCCTTGACAAAATCTTATTTGTAGTCTGGGCATGAGGACTTGGCCACATAGTTATGATAGTATAGAATTATGCATTCCATCATTATGAAAGTGGTTATTGATATTGCATCTGATTATTCGATTAGTAGAATATCAATGTGAATAAGTAAATGGCATTATTTCTTTTTATTTCTAAGATATTATGCTGAAGCTTAAGTTTTAAAGGCTTTTAATTTAGTTATGCATTTTCTTAAATGTTTATGCTTATTTATGAAAGTTTCGGCTATATTGTATTCCTTACTGGTCATCTGAGCGCACCCATTTCTATGTTTTATTATTCCCTGGATGTGAAGAAGTATTTTATGAATCACCTCCATCGATAGTATGAGGGTATAAGAGTGTGGACTATGGAGACTACGTTGTTGTAGTTTTCATTTAATGATGTAATGTAAACTTTATGAATGTATCTAGTGTTTCCAAGGCTAATAAACTAATCGGTATTTTGAGACATGATCGTTCTTGTGATCATGCCAATGTTTTGTAATAATGCACCGACTCTAGTTACCTAGGGTCGGGGTGTCACAGTTGGTATCAGAGGAAGCTTAGGACAATCCTTGGGAGCTAGATTTAGATAAACTCTGATTATAACACATAGTCGTCAGACGGAATTTGAGGATTAGTATAGAATAACATCCTAAAATTTTGGTATTGTAGAGATTTGGTGAGTTTTCCGAGCAATACATCCCAGTTTGGATACGAGCAGTTAGAGGCGGCTCTAACATAGATGTACCTAGGGGTAAAACCAGAAAACACTGCTTTGAGCTCGACTTCAACAGGAACTGGTGCACAACAACGGGCCTTGCTGCACACTTGGTTAAGATACTCCTAGGGAATTTGTCTAGGATAATTCTCATTTTCTTTAAAATCCATTCTGAAGGGTTTATGAGTATATACTTCCTCAAAGAAAACATTTTTTTTCTTCTGATTTTGGATTATATCCATAAATAGTTCAGTTTATGTTATGTGTTTTACAAGTATATAATTATGTATTTTGATTTGTAAATTGATCTAGTTTTTTCCATTGTTTAGAAATGATTCCTAGTGGAAGGAATGTAAACTGTATCAATGCACGCACTCTATGTAGGGACTTCCCTCCTCCTCAAGATAATTTTAGTGGAGCTGGTGATGCAACTGGTGCTTATCCACTATTCACCATACTGGGACAACTCACTCAGGTTATGAATAATAACCTTACCCGTATGGGGAACCCTGATCCGTAGCATGGATGATCAATGTTAGATCTCTTCATGAGGCAACAACCACCAACTATCAATGGGAGTACACATCCACTAGTAACTGAGAAATGTATAAGTTCCCTAGAGAAAATATTTCAAGCTTTGGGGAGTAGTGAAAGGGAAAAAGTTATCATGGTAGTTTACTTCCTCACTGGAGATGCTGATCACTGGTGGTCATTAATTAAAAACACAAAGGACGATGAAGAAGTATCATGTATGGAATTGAGGGAGTTTAAATATATTTTCTTAGAAAACTACTTTCCTCATGACCATCGAGCAGATATGGAAACGAAAGTTCTTGGTCTGAGGCAAAAGGAGGATGAGAATGTCGCAAAGTATCAAGCTAACTTTACAAGGTTAGCGAGGCATGCATCAGATTATATACGTAACTCGAAGAGTAAGATTGATCATTTCATTAATGGGTTAAAACCATTTCTCCATCGATCATTAGTCTCACAATCCTTCTCGTCATACGTAGACATTGTCTCATGTGCTATAAAGAGAGAAAAGGAATTATATAAATCTTATGACAATAAAGTAAAGCCAGAGAAGAAGAGAATGATGGTGAAAGAGACAGATAAAGGGAATAAGGGAAATAAGGATTTTCCATTATGTGAAAATTGTGGGAAGAAGCACCCTGGTAATTGCCTAAAAGTAATGGGAGTTTGTTACAAATGTGGAGAAAAAGGTCACCAAACATGGGATTGCAAGGGAAAGAAGGTGGCTGTCAATGTTGAATTCAACAATTGTAGATAAATGGGGAATTATGAAAATGAATTTCATAAGCATCAGGGAAACTTACCTTAGAAAATTCCAAGTGATCAAGGCCAAGCTTATGTTGTTACTACAGTTGAAGATGAATAATTAATGTATTTGTGTTTTTGGACTCAGGGATTATATTCTGGTTAAGAGAATAAAATGATATATATAAGGATTGTACTACAGTACTTTTTGTTTTCATTAAAGTTTTAATATGACCAAGGTAAACATATTTTCAGTATGTTACAATAATAGAAACTTTACTCTGTTTGGAGAATCTGATGTTGCGATTGATTTTAGAATTTAGATACCTTTTACAGAGAGTCTGGACATAGGTACTTTGGATAACTATAATGTTTTGGAATGGATTAAGTTGTACTTTGGATAGTATTTTTCAAGGTTAAACCATTTATTATGATTATTTTTTTGAATATTATGATACTATAGTTTTAGGAAAAGGACTACCTGCAGGTCAAGCGATAACCCATCGCGTCGGACAAAGCTGCAGTAATCAAACTGACAACCATAGTGCGACAGGCCTTTATTACCTACCACTAGCCTACAGGATGTCCCTGGTTATTAAAATTTTTTTTCATTATAATGGTATGTGTTAATGTTTGGAACCATATACTATTCAGATAAATATAATATTTTTGAGTTCTATTATCTTTTAGAGTGAAAGATGATTTTGTGGTAGAAATTAGTTGAAGGATGAAAACTCTACTTGTCAAGATGTATATATATATATATTTATATTATTCTATGAAGAAATTAATTCTTTAACTTTAGGGAAGGGATATTAATACCAAAAATGTGTTATCTTAATACCTTATGTTTTGTTGAACTGATGATATTTTAAATCATCATAGATTGATGGCTTTGAGGCCCTCAATTCTACACTTGTTTGTGATTGGTGACTTCAACCACTCCCTATAAATATTTACGTTTTCCTCCAATTATGTGTCTATAATTTCCACCAATGTTCTCCAAATCGATATCATAATTTGGTGGTGACCCTTTCAATTCTTTTTTCCTCTTATTAAGACTAAATTTTATTAACCCAATTTCTGATCAGGGGTTTCCCCCAAAGATATTTTCTATTTTCAACCTTTTATTTTCAAAGAACAATTATGAATTTCGAGGATGAAATTTATTAAATGAGGGTAGAATGTAACACCCCAATCTTCCATGGTACGTTTTCCTTTGAATAATGCAATAGCTTTCATTGTACGCAACTTCGAAAATAGAACACACCGTGACCAATCAAAGTAGATGTTATGAATAGTAAAACTCACTATTCGAAATTTTATAATTTTTTTCTTTCAAAATTGGCTTTTTTTCGGTTTTGGAATATTGAATTTCCCTTGGGGTGAATGTTTGGTACGTTTTGGATAACGTTTATATTTTTATGAATAGTGAATATTACTAAAATTTAAATAAAAGAAACTTTTTAATCAAATAATTCATAAAGATAAATTATGAATTTTAATGGATTTAAAGTATATTTAGAATATATTTTTACCATTTAATACAATTTTGGTCATTGGACATAATTTCACAATTAAACCAGACATAATGAAGTGTCAATCTTTTGATAGTTATTATTTCTTAAAATCACGATTTTTTTTGACAGTGGGAATTAATTTAAAATTAATTTCTGCCAGTTTTGTGATTTGAATTTATAAAAATGGATTCCATATTTAGAATCAGGAGGTCCAAAGTGTGTATATAGGTAACTTTTATTTTTATACATTTTGAATAATTACTTCTATAAATATTGTATTTACCATGGTTAACGGGTAAATCCGGTAAATAAGGGTAAAAAAACAATATTATAATAATATTAATTTACCCTAAAACGTGTCCTAACCTTATTTATTGATACATTTCCGACCATGGGCATCTTTGGGTCGATTTTGGGACTCCATGGATCCACTTGTAAGTGATAATGACACAATATATTAATTAACTTAAAGTAAATACAAAAATGACATAAGCATATATCTTTTAGAAAAACAATTTTTACATAGGGTTATATATGTTATAGTTTCGATTATAAATATTAATTAAAATATAAAAATATTTTATTCATAATGGTATTTAATTTATAATTTTTAGACATTGAATAAATAATTTATTTATGACACAATAATGATGTCGTATTTTCGTTATTAATGAATGAATCAAATAATTAGTATTATAAATATTAAAATAAATATATTTTGAATGTTTTGATTCCATACACGAATTTTATTGGTTAATATGACATGTTAGGATTTCTTAAATGAATTTGGTTTGAATTAATAAATTTTTTATGACTTTAAAAAAATCAATTATTAAATAATTTCAAAATTGACATAAAGGAGTTTTTAAAACAAGTATTATATTATTAATTGATATTATATTCCTAAAAATATATAGTTCGGAAAAATGACTTATATCATGATAGCTGTATCATTAGTGGACCACTTGGGGGTCTCTTGGATGTATATTGTAAGTTTATTAACTATATAATATAAAAATACAAAGTGACATGGTAAATGTCAATTTAAATAACTAAGATTTAAAACTAAATGATAAGGTTAATATAATGACCCAAACCAGTCTAAAATATATTGGTTGAAAGAATTTAGACCCATCCCTACATCATACTTTGAATAATCCACTTTGGAGCCATTATAATGTGAATATAAATTTATTATAAATTAATACTTTATGTTTTTCCTAAAGAGCCCCTCCTCCCCCTTATAAAAGGACAACACTTCTAACCAATTATTCGCACAATAAAAGCCTTTTGGTTCGGACAACCCCAGCCAAAATAATCTCTCAAATTCCCTCACTTCATCCTAGAGTCCTCATATTGATCATACAGCCAACCTAAGGAGCCCTTTTGATAAAATCAAAAGGAAGAACCCAAATAAGAGGTAATGTTTTCACCACCCTCTTTCAACTTTCTTTTCTTCTTCAAATTCTTCTTTATTTGTTATTTACATTTTTAAATAATAACTCTAGTATATTCTATATACTGTTATGTTATTGTAAACCATATTTAGTATTATATTCATCCCTTGAATGACATGCCACCATACATGCGTATGTACGGCTTACCATCTCCACGTCGTGGTGTAATTGTTATTCAATACATTATTATTCGGATGGGCATAACAATGATGTGTAATTCATGTAAATAATAAATATAACATGATAAGTATTCTGTATATATAATTCAACACCAAATTATATATTATTTTAATATCTAAAGAATGATATTGTCGCTCGTGCTTACGTACGGACTACCCTCTCCACGAAAGCGATGAGATTCATTCCCCATCGTATCCATTAAAGAATAATTTTCATTTGATGGTTAAAAATAATTTTTAAAGACTTAATATCATTCTGGATATGAATAATATACAAACTATCCATAAAAAACATGGCTTACATAACAAATCATATAATGGAAAATGAATCAGTTAACACCTGAAACAACGATAATACAAAAATAATACTAACAAAGCAATGCTAAAAGATCATATATGATATTATATTAATGTATATGATTCTTGTATAATTTAATAATAATTATTTCACCATTATACATGAGGTTAACCTACCCTCAACCAAGGAAAAGTACAAGGTAAGGGGTTTTCTTCTCATTCCTTATTCCCGTGAGATTCATGCCATATTTCCACTATTACCTTTTGTGTGGTTTATATACTTCCCATAATAGTATTCATTGTCTAATACACTTTAATTTATGTGTATTTACATATTCATTGTATTACACTTCTTTCATGGGGTGTATGTTTCATGAATTACCAAATTGGTAAGGGTTTATTTCACAATGTCTTCATTATCTAAGGTTGTTTATACATATTTATCTACTGGGATCTCTTTATCATCCACATCCATGATTCTTAAAAATTTATTTCAAAACATTCTTACTATTTTACAGAATATGGGTTAAAGTCATTTATACCCTTGTTTGACTTTTTATAAGAATTTTATAAAGGAATCATTCTGTCATTTTCCAAACAGGGTCTTTTTAAACCTTTTCGATAGAATTAAGGTAATAATGTATTTTTTTAACTTATACAGAGGGTGCGGCAATTTTATGATGTTTTAAAATCATCTACGATTCCCTTAAAATCTTATAAGAATATTTTAAAAGTAATTGTTTTCTTTTATAATTATGTGAGTTTTAAATGATTTCAAAAAAAGAGATATTTCTCTCAAATTGTTTTGTTTTCATCTATGTCAACATCCATTGATGGATTTTAAGTTTATTTGAAGTTGATTTGTTATGATACAAAACAACCATATTGTATTGAAGGTTTTGTGATATGATTGACTGTGGATGCGTTATTTTTATACCATTCATGGTTTATGGAGAAATTATTGACATTTTTTATACTAGTTTTAATATGAATGTTTATGTTATGTTTAAACCTGTTCATATGAGGAATGCATTGGACATAGTATGTGAAGGATGGAGCCCACTATATCTCCTCGATGCATCGGTATGTCTGATGAAGAAAAATAGTATCTTGGCATGAGGCCTTGACAAAATCTTATTTGTAGTCTTGGCACGAGGCCTTAGATACGTGGTTATGATAGTCTGGAATTATGCATTCCACCATTATGATAGTGGTTATTGATATTTCTTGTGTTTATTAAATTAGTAGAATATCCATGTGAATAAGTAAATGGAATTATTTTATTTTATTTCTTTCATATTATGCTGAAGTTCATGATTTAAAGGATTTTTTTTAGTTATACATTGCCTTAAATGTTTATGCTTATTTATGAAAGTTTCCGCTATATTGTTATCCTTACTGAGCATCTGAGCTCACCCCTTTCTATGTTTTATTTTTTCCATGATGTGAAGAAGTATTTTATGAATGACCTGTAGTGATAGTATGAGGGGATATGAGTGTGGACTATGGAGACTATGTTGTTGTAGCATTCATTTTATGATGTAATGTAAACTTTATGAATGTTTCTAGTGTTTCCAAGGATACTAATGCAATTGATATTTTGAGACTTGATCTTTCCTGTGATCATGCCAATGTTATGTAATAATGCACCGACTTTGGGTTACTGGGGTCGGGGCATTACAAGACAAGGATTCAACAACAAGTGTTGTTAGATAAACAGATAGCTACATGGTTCACTCTACACGGCGTAGTCCCTTAGAACACGACGTGTACTTGAAGGTTTTTTCCAACATGTGTTGTTCATGACATGAACGAGTTCTTAGGTTACCTGACAAAACTTTTGATAATAGGACACAGTGTGTATAGTCAATGTTTCATCCATTTGTGTCGTTTGCCACATGGGTAGACACACAGTCACTACAACATGGCATGTTTCAGAAGATTTTTCAAAACCCTGTGTTTCTTCCAACATAGTCAGTGACACAGTTTAAAAGCTATACAGCGAGTATTAATAAAGTAGAGATCATGTATTCTGGGTTTTTTCGGGAAATAGTTCAAAAAATGCTCTGTAGCCCAAAAAACACAGAAAACACGAGTTAAGGTGCCAAATTCCGATTCATGTGGGCCCATACTCCTCAATAATAAAATCTTACCATCTCATATATATCATATACAAGGGAAACAAGTCAATGATCCACCATGTTCTGATTCATGTGGTCTCATAACACCTACAGAATTGAAATTTGGCATTCATTCCAGAAAATCTCTACACAACAAATTCTATATCAAACAGCAGAGATTCTATCAAAGCATCTATCACATCAGCATGCATAATCTACACAACGTCAATCAAAACAACATGAAATTGCTAATGTATCCTAGATGACATAGAAATAATAAATTGCATGTGATTTCTAACAAGTGTCTATATGATGCATGAGGTGGAATACCCTCATCTTATCGGGTTGTGACAGAAATAGAACTGTAATAACAACAATGGTAACAACACAAAGCATGTGATTCACTCAAGGTGAAATCAAATCAACTGTAAAATTTCAAACTAGTAAAACTGCAATAAACGAAGTAGTATGGATTTTCCCGGTACACGAGTTAGCTACTCCTGGGCACAGCTCATTATCAAGTACCTACACCATCCTATCCCTGGATAAATGCTCCAAACAGTAATTCAAAAGAAAAGAATTACTTTGATATCACTTTGTAACATCCTGGTTCCGGAAGCCACCGAGAGGCGCCCCGTATCCGGTTGTTCACATGGCCTCAAGTGCTTTTCCATGAATGCCAGAGGCTACCGACTAGCAGCGAGGGCCATAAGTGTGATGGTGGGGAAACTATGCCATCATTGGTAGAGTACAAAGTGGAAAATAGAAACAATAAACAATACATAAAATAGCTGATGCAGTAAATAACCAACAATAGTAAAAATTGGAAAACTAAACAATAAACAACTAGAGCACACACACATATATGTGAAATGATGCATCATACATATGTCTTGGAATGTATCCAAAGAAGTCATAATGCTGAATACAGTACTAAACCAAGTACAAAAGAAAATAGAAAAACAACTCATCAGCATCGCAAGCCTCGGCTTGGTCCCTTGCTCTCTAGCTCCATTGCAATCAAGTACCTAAAATAAAAGGGCACTTTCCATTGTCTATACCTGCAACAATATAATCTGTTTGGGCCCAAACGCATGACCCAAATAGGGTGTGGGATTAAATCCTAGAAGGAAACCACCTGAAGATCTCTGCCTAACAGTCAGTGAGTATATGGCAGGTAAAGTACAATAAATGGTATACAGTAAGCAGTAAACAAGATAATACACAACAATATACAATTAAAAGATCAACAAGTAGCAGTGAAACAAAACGTTAACCACAAACAAGAATCAATCTGGTAAGTACTCACAACCATCCCCTCTAGTCCTATCAAAGAATTACCAACAACCCTTTGGGCATTACACTTAGCATAACCCCTCTGGTTTGGTCATAAAAAATTATAAGACTCTATGAGAAAGCATGCTCAGTCAATTCCCCTTATAGTCTAAGGTAGTCAGGGAATCTCTGAGGATGATCATGCAGTCTAATCCCTTTATAGCCCCAAGGTCTAGAGACTCTCTGAGGAAGCTCACTTAGTCAATTCCTCTTATAGCCTCAGGTCTATCACAGACTCTTTGAGGAAGATCACTCGGTCAATTCCTCCTATAACATGGAGTGGTTTAAGGAAATTCAAACAAAACAAAGACTCTCTGAGGAGATCAGTCGGTCTATCCTCCTGTAGTATATAATATCCAAGACTCTCTGCGATGCTCAGTCGGTCAATCCCCTATGGTCTATAATGTCCAAGACTCTCTGGGAATCTCACTCGGTCTATCCCCTACAGTCTATAATGTCCAAGAATCTCTGAGGAAGATCACTATGTCTATCTCCTTATAGTCTATAGAACCATGTTCTCTTGGACCTTTCCCAGTCAGTTCATAATAATTCTATAAGGCCAAATTAAACCTACAGAGCTACTTGGCTAACTAGTCAACAACATAACAAGAAATTTCAGGGAACAACAATCCATCCTACGGTCACAAGGCATGGAAGATAGGTATAACGGCCAAAGGCTGAACAAGACGAAAAGTTCATAAATAGAGAAAGTAATGGAAAAACATCCAATCATAGAAATATCCTTATACATAGCCAAAATTACCTCTTCAAAAGCTTAAAATAAAGGCTGGAAAACAATTGGGGAAAAACGGTAAACACGTGATACCCAGATCACGGGTATTGGTTGAAATTGCACATAAAAAAAGACTTTGAATGTAAAAGAACAAAAAACCTACCTTGATGCTAGGAGATCTATATACTTGAACCACGATGCTTGAATATCCTTATAGTATTGTAGATCTATGATAATGCACAAAACACTCATCCCACGATAACTCAAAAAAGAGGAGGAATTGTAAAACGATGCTCTAGAAGAAGGAAGAGCTTACCATTGCGGTTCCAACGTAATCGAAGTGGGGTTGATTTGGGGAATATATGGAGGATCCAGGGCTCGGAGGAGATTTGCGGTCATATGAGATGCTATCAGTCAAAGAAGCTGAAGAAGATGACGGTTCTGGGGTTAAGACACGACCCCGGACCATTTAATGAAAATAAAGAAAGTACATGGCCTCTATTTTTGGAGTACACTTTGTGTACTTGGATTTTCCGTACTCCACATTAAGTGGCCTCCACATCACCCGTACATGGCTGTGTGTGTGGCCATGACACGACCAGCACACGGCATCGAGCGGCCTCAAATTACATGTTGTGTACTTAAAAAAATTTCCAGAAACTCTTCTTTTGTCAAAAACTATAGAAAAAGGAAATACATACCTGAAAAGAGGGTCTGGGTTCTTACAATTCCCATCTTGAAGTGTGAACGTGAAAAGTATTGTGATTCTTTCATTCAGGGGAAGTTGGTCTGTAGTTAATATCGTCTAAAGAACAAAAGGAAATCTCATCTTCATGATATAATTCATACAGATGTATTTGTCCCAATAAATGTTCCCATAACTCAAGGAGAAAGGTTCTTTGTTTTTTTCATAGATGATTACAATATAATGGAATGTGTAATGGTTATTCACAGGAAACAACAAGTGCATGAATTAATGAAAAAATATATTTGAATCGCATAGAATGATATTAGACTAATAATCAAAGTGATGTGATTTGATATTGGAGGGGACTACACATCCATTGAATTTGAATATTACCTAGAGAAGCATGGGATACAACATGAGGTAGCTATATCGGGAACTCCTCATCAAAATGGAGTTGTTGAGTGTAGGAATCAATAGGTGAACAACACGTAAAGAACTTTGATGATTGAGAGTCATATTCTACAACATTATTGGAAAGAGGCCAGTCAAGCTAAAATTTATTTTCAAAATCGAAAAGTGATTTAAATGGGTGAGATGAAGACACCATATGAATATGTGCAGGGAAGAAAGCCATCTTTGATATAATTTAATGTTTTTGGAAGTAAATTCTTCAATAAAAATAAATAAGGAAATCAAGGGAAGTATGGTGATGATGTAGATGATGGAATTTTCTTGGGATACTCAATGAACTGAAAATCCTACAAGGGATTCAACAAGAGCTTAGGAAGAATTTTGGAAAGTAGAACTGTTATGATCATTGATGAGAAAACCACAAATGCTTCATGGATTTCATATACTGATATGATAGAAAATAAGGAATAAAGTAAATGTGGATTAAATGAAAATATATAAATAGAGTAAGGTGTACAAAACACTCAGGAGTCACATCATGATATTTACTTAGAAGAAGAATCTGAAGTGGAAACCCTACCAGGAAAAAATGTGGCTGAATCTCAAAGGAGGAATTGAAGCATATAAATTGATCAATATAACATTATTGGGGGTTATACGGAACCCACAAAAATGAGGATAATGAGGAGTAATTCCCAATCATCATTCATATTTTTGGTGGAACCATCCTCATTTGTAGAAGCTGGAAGGGATGAATCATGGGTGAAATCTATGAATGATGAGTTAGATCAGATTGAAAAGAATATGGCATGAGATCTATTCAAGATACTTGATGGTCATAATGTGATTGGTAGAAAGTGGATTTTCAATAACAAGTTTTATAAGCATGGAAGTGTTATCATAAACAAGGCATGATTAGTATATAAAAGGTATTCACAGATTGAATGTGTCGACGTTGAAGAAACATTATCTGTAGTGGCTAGAATTGAGTCATTCAAATATTTTGTTGCCATGGAAGTCCAAATATGACATAAAGTATATCAAATGGATATCAAGACATCATTATTGAATTGTATTCTCGAATAATAAGTCCACATTGAATAACCAGTGGGTTTTCTTCGTGGTACTAATGAAACAAAGATTTGTAAACTAAAGAAGACACTCTATGGTTTGAAGTCAGAACCACAAGCATGGTATTACAAGGTGGATTCTTATCTCATGAAGCTAGAATTAAAAATAAGAGGAGTTGATCACAATTTCTAAGAAAAAAATTCTTCGAAAGATCTGTTCATGGATGTAGTTTATGTTGATGAAATTATATTAGGTGGAAGAAGGAAAAAATCAGTGGATGAATTGTACAATCACATGAAATCATAATTTTAAATGTCTATGATTGGGGAGCTCAAATATTTCTTTGGGCTACAGGTGATTCAAAAGAATCATTACACTTTCATTTCTGATGAAAATAATGCAAGAGAGTTATTGATGAAATTTAATATGCATGACTCAAAACCAAGGTCAACTCCAATTTTTGTTGGATTAAAACTTTGAATGAATGACTATGGGACACTTTTAGATCCCACCATATACAAGAGGATTATTGGAATATTATTATACCTAATAGTGAAACGACCTGATATTGTATTTGAACTTTCTTAGCTACCCTATTTTAGAGTAATATGAAGGAGGAACATATGAAATCAGTACAATGAATCATTAGGTACATTCAAGGTACTCATAATTACAGGTTGTACTTTTCTACAAGAAGGGATAGTGAATTATTAGCATTTTCTGATGTTGACTGGGCTAGATCTATTGTGGACAGAAAGTCCACCATAGGTGGAGAATTATATATTTGGATGAAATGTGTTGGTTAGTTGAAAATGAAAAAAGAAAGTACTTCACTTAGTACTGTTGAATCCTATAATATCTTCGCTAAAAATTCTTGAACTCAATATCTATGGAGGAAGAAACCACTAATAGATATTGGTGATGTGGTGAAACAACCAATTGTGATTTACTGTGATAACAAGAGCACAATTTATCTTACGAAGAATCCTATTTATCATTCTATTACATAACATATTGAAATCATATATCAAATTATCAGGGAAAATTTTGAAAAATGAGTGATTAAAATAAATCATGTGTGAACTGATGATCAAGTGGATGATATCCTTACAAAGCCACTTTCAGCGGCTGGGTTTGAGAAACATTGGTTGAACATCAGTGTTCAAGAAACTCCCAACGCCTATGGAGGTTACAAATTTCTCCACTCTCTAGTTATGTGAACTATTTTTAATATCTTTTGTGTATGTGATTCAGGTATAAAGGGCAGATACTATCTAGGGGTGTTTTGATCCATACAATAAACAAATATTAGTCTTTGGGTTTATTTTTAATGGGGGAGAAGGAATAAATTCAGGACATGTAATAGACATGTAAATCATCTGTGACATGATGAGAATTCGTTAATAGGAGGGGAAGTAATGTATTTGACATGTAATTCTTCTATGAAGTGACGCGAATTTGGTGTTAAGAGGTAAAGGAATACATTAATTTCTTATAATGCTTACTCGATGAGAAATTGTTGTTAGGAGGAGAAATAATTCATTGGGCTTGTAATGATTCTGTGGCATAGTAAGAGAAATACATGGGAGAATCTAAGAATTTAAAAACATGGGAAACCAATTCAAGCTTTATATATTGTTTTCTACACCACGAATTTCAGACAAAAAATTAGAGTGTTGGTTGAGTTGATTCTTGTGTCTCATGTTATTCTTGTGGTAGATGCTCTTTTGAATTTATCTGGAGATTGCCAAAAAACCCAAAGGGGTAGATTGTTGGAACCAAGACCATTCTATGAAAGAAATGGATTATGGTTTGCATTTTTTTTTTACAATCCTCATTGAATGTTCTGAATGTTTTCAAGAAAAGGGATCATATAGTTCAAGTGGAGAACAGTTTTGATGGTGTCATCATTTCCCAGTGTTTGCCAAATATTTGGGCCTGAAAATTGGAAAATAGAGAAAAGTGTGTTTGGAAAAGGATGTTTCAAGAAAAATTGTGGGTGTTATGGAAACATGTGCACAAGGCCTAATTTGGGATCAAACTATCAAAATATGGAAAAGGCTAAAAGTGAACTCTAGTCTTAAATGTGCGCAAAATATGAGGTTGCGCAGAAGAATCTTATGCACCCAATGCGATGTCAAAAGTGGTTTTGTGCGCTCAGGTAGTATCTTGCGCACACTGAAAAAAAACACGTCCTAAACTTTCACACAGGGTCATTGTGGTCAATAAATAGCTAGCTACCACATGGAAGACTTAATTATTTTTTTCAATGAAAATAGGGCATCTCTACCATGCAAAATATTGGTGCGTGAAAGATTGGAAGAGAGTTAATCTTGTGCGCAAGGTGTTCCTTTAGTCTGAAAAGACCATGTGAACCCTTTAGTGCAGTTTCACAAAAGATAAGGGTTTTGTGAAAGATAGGTGTGGCAAAAAAGTACACTTGCATGAAAAATACCAATTCCTACATCCAAGATCTGGGATTGCGTGCAAACATAGTGTTAAGATTCTAGTATACTTTTGCTATTCAGTTTAGTAGTTCAGTTCTTTCAAGTACATCTATTGTGGATTTTGATGCATGTAGTGTATCCTGCTGAATAGAGATAAAGAATTCAATGAAAATCTATTGAATCAACCTTCAAGATGATAAACAGAGTTTGACTTCTCTTAGGGCAGTGAGCTAGGGGCGTTGAGGGAAGTGATTTGTGGGATGTCGTGAGCTATACCTGAACCATTGTAATGGAATTTTTGTTGGCATAGAGTGACTGTGACCGAACCTTTATTCCTAAAACATTTAAATATTAATCAATTTAGGTATAAATAACACACTATTGGAATATGCTCCTTGGAAATAGCCATTTGTGGTGAACCAAGTAAATGTGTTGTGCAATCTCCCTGCTTTCATTTTTTTGACAGATTTAACAACTTCCCACCAATGAGGGAATAAGATCCATAACTTTAAAAAGAAAAAGTTTACACCCAGATCCATCCTCCCCTCTCAGGGTGTTTTGGGGTCCTTCTTTGGGTTAGATTCTTCATATTCAATGATTACATGTAATAGGGACATAAGAACCTCATGATACCCCTACTCACAAAGTACAATGTGCTACATTAATGTGGTGCATCCCATATATTTTCCAGATTAAATGTATCTTTCAAAATATTCTATACCAGTGAATCTATGTCAAACGTGATCATGGGGATGTATTATCAGAGTGTCTTGTAGGATAAACCCTCTTATATGAGTATCATACATGATCCATCCTGAAATAGGATCATATATGAACCCATTTTTTGTTTGAGTGATTTTATATTTGTACTTGTTCGGAGTAAATTCAAGACTAGTTTTCAATGGAAGGTAGTCACTAAAATGTTTCTAGTGATATATTTGAAAATACATTGGTTTAGTGGATGAGAGTTTAGGATCACCACAACCTTTTGAGTGAGATTATATCCTACTTTGGGAGTATCTTATATATTTAATATGTATTTATGAATCCTTAAAAAATCGTAGTGTGATACTAATTAACCTTCTTTGAATTATTTGATCAAATAAATGTGTAAACATTAACACATCTATGTATTATATGTGTTTGCTCATTCTCATATTAGTTAATGATAATTTGGTTTAAATAAATGTAGTTGGGCTCTCAAGATTTTACCACCATCCATATATGTAGTTGGTATTTTAGAAAAGGTATTGAACCTTACAGAGGGTTCCTACACATTATAATGGAATAAGAATCATAACCCACATAGTATGGTTATTTGGTTAGGTCTTACACGTGAACATGATGATTTTAATGGAGGAACATTTTCATGAATATGGGATGGTAATCATAGATCTCTAAACCCACATGAGTCATAATCATTGTGGGATACGAGAGAGAGTATATGATTAGTATCATTACCAGATAACATATCAAAATTGTTGAATGGGGGAGGAGGTTGATACATCATGGCTACCCCAAAGAAATTCTCATATCATAATAGATGAAACTATAGAAGATAACATGGGGATTATTCAGAAGATACTCTATTATTTCTAACATAGTAGGTGGTTAAGGTGAAGATCTATTTTGTATCGTATTCCTAGGAAATGGTCCATATATGGGAACTAAGAGTATTATATAAACTCAAGGTATATTAAAGAAATTATAGTGCTTGAACAAAGCAGAATTCCCATATATGATGACAAACATAGATATATCTAATCGAGTTAATAGTGGAATTGATAGGAATAAATCAACTCAATATAAATGAAGAAACCTAGAGGAATATATCAACTTGAAGGAAATAATGATATAAAGAAGGAGAATCCCAACATAATGTGAATTTATGGGGAAATGGGAAGGTACATCTTGAAAGTACGACACCTAGAAAATGACTGATGTTAATGCTAGAAGGACCGGGGTTTACACATAGTAGGAGGCCTAATTACGATTTATCTAAATGGGGAAAATGATTTCTACTCATAGAGAATGGTAAATGTAATTGGATGAATCATGACTAAAGGTATATAATGGAAACCACAAATAGAGATAATTATATGATCCAATAATGTATGAAATCCATAAAGATGATTCTCAACCCAATGAAATATTAGAAAACTAAGTGGATATTCTCAACCTATGGTGTTTGAAGGAATTATCTAGGATTTCTCCTAGGAGTACACCACTATATGGAAGTGGTTGGGATATAAAACTACGTGTAGGACCATGTGTGGTGACCAAGAGAAAAATATTAACTCAAGGTGAAGAATTAATCCAAAGGAAGGCATCTTTACTTGAGAAAAATGTGTTGTAATTATAGATAGTTTCCATAAGAATAAACCAAAACTAGCCAAAGACTAATGTGAATATAAGAAGATCTAAAGGATTAAACCTATATGGATTATATAAAATCATTTACCCATGATATGGTGATGGGTAAATTTTTTATAGGGTAATGAGAGGAGTATCTCTACATTAAGGGAATATAATATGGATGGGTTCTAATGTATGTTACCTAGGTGAATTGGTTCTCAAACCTTGAGTGCAGTAATGAAGGTACCTAGCCCTTGTGAGGTTTAGGGAATGATTTTCCCTAGTGAGGTATAGAGAAGGTGCTTAGACCTTGTGAGATCTTGAGATGTTTCCTTTCTATATTGAGGTATTGTAAAGATTCATATCCCTAGTGGTGGATAAAGATGAAGGTCATCACTAGTGAAGGATTCAAAATATGCATACCCCTAGTGAGGGTCACTGATGGAGAATAACCCATATGAGGGATTGTATAAGGTTCATAACCCGTGTGAGGGATTAAGGAATTTCTTTACCCCTAGGTAGGGATTAGTAAACATGTTCTCGCCAAACATATTCCATGTGTAGGATTGGGTGAATAGAATTGCTTCATTCAAGTATGAGTTTGGTTGAAACAATGGTTTTTATCCCTAGTTCACCCTATTAGTGGGTAGGGAGAAAATGGGGATTCCTAAACCTATTTCTCCCAATTAAACGGTAGGGGAGAGGGGAAAAAATATTTCTAAGGCTTTTAAATGTTTCACCCTAATAATGTATTGGAAAATGGATCACCCTAGTGATGGGTCAACAATGTGGGTGTTCTAAGTTGTATCTTCCCCAGTTTTAAGATATCATAGGTAAAGGCTGAACATGGAGTTTTATTACTTAGGTGGAGACTTTCCTAGGTGGAGGATAACATAGGGGATGGTTCACCCATTTATTGTAACAAGTATGAGTAGTGTAATGGGATCTTATACCTCTCTTGGTCATTCATCTATGCAAGTGTTTATCATAAAAATCCGAGGTCGTGGGATTTAATTATATATTTTAGTAAATAACTGGTTCATTTTGTTATTCATGAGAGAGGAGGTGCATATAGGTGACATGGATGAGGTATCCTAGGGGCCAGAGGAGACCTGGGTGAGGTAGGTGGATTGACTAGTGGATACTTCGAAAAAGGACTGGATCAAGGGGGCTAAAATGTTTTCCCAAAAATGAAAATCCATATATTTTGATTCATAAGACTTTGTAGGCTATGTGACTAGTCTAATAAATGCATGTCAGGGAAAATAAACCGCTAGATATGGTCTATACACTATAGAAAGATTTCCTCTTAATGATAATGTGTCAGAAAGACCCTTAGAAAATGGGTTAATTTCCCCAAAACCATTTTTATTATCACATGGTTAAATTTGATATGTTATCTGGGGTGTGGGGTTATCATGAAAATATAAAAGTGATTTTATCCAACAAAAATTTGTTGATAGATAATATTTCTATTTGTAAAAATGATAAATTCTTATAGATATTAAGTTTTATTGGTTTTAATTTTTATTAGTAACACATATTTTTACAAAAAATATAACTATTGATACTGGTCATTCAATACCATCATATTAGTTTTTAATGGTTAAATATATTTCATTATCAAAATAATGCCAATATTTTTTACTAAAACATGCAGATTTTATTTAAAATAACTAACAATAAAAAATATTTTTCCATCGAAAATTATTTTTATAATAAAATATTCATTAGAAACAACAGTGTTATCAATATCCAAATAAGAAAACCAAAATTGTTATATTATAATTATTATTAAAAAAATTCAATATACATTTTTTTATAAACAATATCATTAATTTATTTAAATTTCTAATTTCTTATAAATATAATTATTTTTAAATTTTTCAATATTGTTCATTTAATAAAAACTGCAACAGTTTTTATAAGAAATTAAATTAAATTATTACGACATTTGATATATATATATGTATATGATACTAAATTATCTCCTGATAATTTAACATTAATATTTTAATTTAGTGCTTCACCATATTAATAGCGATAAAATTTTATCCTCAAAAAAATTTATTATTAGTAAAATTACTATCAATAATTATTTTAATACTTGATAAATATGTGACAACATATTTTTTAGAATAATATATTTTTATTAAATTATAATTTATATATATTTAAAAACAAATATGAATAAAAAACTATATAAACTTAATATAATAAAAATATACACATCCTTTAAACCTTTTTCATTATCTATTAAAAAACATATTCTATTTTGTAAATATGTACACGTATTTCTTAAAAAAGTAATTTTTTTATCAACTAATTAATTTTTAGTTCATGTTTGTTTGGATTAATCCATTACTTTATGTTTTGAAATATCATGTTTTTTATATAAACAAATATGATCAAGATAATCATTTTTTATGGAACAATTTTTATTAGAATTGTTTTTATTCTATTTTTCTATTTATAAGTTATTTATAAAATAAAATCAGGTTTTTATGATCCTAAATCCACTAGAAGAAGAACTGTGGCCGATTGAAACTAATGATGTGATCATGGACCACCTCATCGACTTTATGTCCCTCATGATGTCCTCACCAATAACTTCTTCTGTTCTCAACATTATTTGTTAATACCATCATGGTGTATCTATTTGGAAATTATTTTCCTTGATTTTGTTGGATTACCCCTCCTCCCGGCAATGACAAGGGGAGATGATCCTTGTAGTGATGACTTCAGTTTATTGTGATCCTGTCATGAATGAAATCCATGGTTATTCTTCATTTTTAACCATTCTATTTTATTATGGGTGAATTATGAATTATTGTTTGGTTCCATGGAATTGTTTTATAGGGATATTTAATACCCTCCATGGTATCTCATATTATTTAAAAACATCGCAACTTCCTCAGGGAACTATTATTTCCCCCCTACCATGCTATATCTTCGACCAATAAAGTTGTGAGGTTTGGGTGTGCAACTCCTTTTATTTTCTGGATGTTATTCCCAGTAAGAATTTGATCTTGTATTTTTGATCTTTTCCTGATTTTTTCTATGATTTTGTACTGTGTATTGAAAATCAATTCTTATGTAACGTTATATTTGTTCTTCGATTTTTGTTTTCTGCACTTTAGGTGTTCATCCTTTTTCCTAAGGAATAATAACAATTGTTTTTTCAATTATTGGGTCTGAAATTGTTTGGTTTTTTTATAACTCATATTTAAAAGCTATTTTAGATACATATAAAACTATTAAAATGAATCTAAATGGAATATAGTTTAGACATAGTGATACTCCCAAGATAACATTTAAGAATATTATCTTACTCATGGTGATACTCCTAATTTCTAATTTTAATTTGCCATCTATTCTTATTCTATTATATACTGAAAAAATCACTCCTTCAAATATCATGAAAAAAACAATGTATTTCTTATTGTAAGAGTGTATCATTATATATTCATTATTTTATAATTTCATAGATAAATATAAAGATATAAGTGATGGAACAAATTATAATTTTTACCACTTTTGGTTTGTGATTTAATAAGTCTAATTTTTTTGGACTTGTTTATGATCATATAATCATCTTCATTCATTGAATTTTATAATATTTTAACTATGCACATTTGGAAAAATAGATATCATGAATAAAATTCATTTATTAGTTGTATTTACACTAAATTATAATTATAACTAATTCAATAATGATTGATGAAGTCTATGCCTATGACATTAATTAATATTCCTTGCAATCATTGTTTGAATCTACCCTTTGAAGGTTTTACATATTGATTGAAAAATATTGGAGGGATTGATTTAAATTTTAAATAAGTTCTATATTCATTTTTTTAGCTCATTTCGTTGTTTATTTTCTAAAAAAAATTATACCCATTTCAATGGTATATATTTACATCAAACATTTTGAAAAATTGGTTTGGATTATTTTATATTACATAAGAATCAAAAAATGTATTATTTAAATTTTGAAATGATTTAAGTAGATCTCATGGTATCAATTTTCCATGAATTTTTTGAGTTTCATGTTTTTAATATAATTTATTGATTTATCATAAGAAGTTGACAACATTATTATGGTTTTGAATGGAACCCTACTACGGGTGGTTTCTGTTACATTCTATACCACCTTGTTGCTATGGGAAGAGGTAGAGGTGGGACATTAACTTAGGTGAAATCCCCAAGACACTATAGGCTGCAAAAACATTCTAAGAGCTTCAAAATAATTGGAGGAAAATTTTCCATCTTAATAATAAGACTACTTATTTACACAACTATAAAAACCATAACTGAAGATAATTTCTAGGAATATTTGTACATTAACATCAAAAATTAATTTCTAAAATTCAATAAATTTGAAATGAAGGCTTCATGTAATAACTATTAGGAGTTGATATTGAAGCCACCTACCTCTCTGATAATGGATATTCCAAATAATGACACAAAACAGTCAAAATTTGGCTTCAATAATAAAACATAATTCATAGATCATGTACCCTAAAATCCAAAAAAACAATATATATTCATGATTATCATCACATAACATAAATATATCACTAATGGATTATGTTTATGAATACAAGAGATGGAATAAGATGAAAACTATGGAAAACACAATAAACAAGAACGTACCATGGAAAATGGACCCCAACACACCAAGATTCACCAACAAGTCACTCCAGGATCAAGAGGATGGGTTTTCATATCCTCGGGGGGAGTGGAATTTGATTTATGGTCATATTAAGGGAAAATCATCCATTAATAAGGCAATAAAAATTAGATTTAAAAAATCCTAATTTTTTAAAGCCACATGGTTAGGAAACCCATGTTCTAATCATGCATTACCCACTTCCTCCAAACAGCCATCACATTGTTGGATAACATGGTATGAAAAATCATCCACTGAAGAAGATAAACCCCTATATTAAATCTCACACGATTTCTCATGGATGGCCACAAGGTTTGGAAAAAAATATGTTGATAACCGTGTAGCCACCTAATTTCAACTATTATAGTTTCACAGTTTCTTAGAAGTTGTTGCATGGTTTCTACTTAGTGTTCTCAAACCTTAAACCTTGTTAAAATTACAAAAAAAATTAAAAAATAATCTAAACCACCAAAAACATAACCCAATATATTTATGTACATACAATAGATAAATAAATTAGTAATTGCATAAACCCTAGGGTACTAAATTGTTCCCACCATTGGAATTTTCATCCCTGAAAAGTTGAAAACCACCATTGGACCGAAAGAGTTCATTCCATTTATTGACCATTTACTTCTCACATTCCAATTTTTTTTGAATCTAACAACATTTCCATAAATTTCATAGTAGAACAATGAATCTCCCTTGAAATAATACTCTTTCCCATCCACAATCCACACTAACACATAAACCAATGTTGCATCTAGATCTGGGTCAACATGATCCTATTGAATCATGTGGTTAGGATCACATTGATACCTCTTAAATTGAGATTCAGGAAAAAAATTATCCATTGAATAAATCCTTTGTGGTAAATCCAACTAATATTCCACATCATCAACCCATTAAAGTATCTCAAAAGGGCATATTTATCAAGGAGATACCATGGCCAACTTCCCACAATGAAGATTCCCAAGACTTGTAGATATTATCAAGAAAAAATGACCACTCAACTCAAATAAAAATGGCCATGAAAAATTATTTGAATATGATTTATGATGACTCCGAGATGTCTCTATTCACTTCCAAATCTAGTGAATCTTCTTTATTTTCACATGCACAATGAATTGATGAACTATTGAAGTTTCACTGATTTCCAATCAATAATATGTGGTATGAAAATAATTCCCATACAATTCATTAAAAGTATGCATTTGTATTGATTCTATATTAGTGTTATTATATGAGAACTCCACTAATAGTATGTTCTCCTACCATGACCTAACTAAATTAATTAAAGAATACTTATGGTTGTATTTTAATGTTTGTATCGTTCTATGAGATTGTTCAACCGTATAAGGATGATTGTTCATTCTTATAGTCAATAGAGTCCCAAGAGATTGCTAAATGGTTTTTGAGAATGGTGAAGTAAATCTCATATCACAGTCTAATACTATCAAACTGGGTACACCATGTCACTTTACTTCTTCTTGGATATAAATTTTAGAAAATACCTACTCCATATGATATTGGAACATTAGAAATAGATGGGATAACATTGTAAGACAATACACTATCACCCACATAGAATCAGCTTTTTGAACCATCCATGGAATATCTTATACAAAATCCATTTTTATTTCCACCCATTTCCTAAAAAAAATGTAAAATACATTAACAAATTTATTGGTCATAGTTCATTCCTTAAACATCTTTTAGGAAATGAATTTTAAAACAATATCAACTGCTCATCTTTTAATACCTTCCTACTAAAATTGTTATTTCTATTCTATATAGATAATTTATATTCTAAGATGAAAAACCTATCATGAATAGTTTTATGAATTATGGAGTTGCTCTTGAGAAGCTAGAGGTATGACCATTTGATCTCTAAACCAAAAAATTTACCTCCCATCAAATATCCATCCATTAATGATCTTTCCACCATTTAGTTATTACTTCATAGAAATAAATTCCGTATTTTATTTTTGTGTATGATAAACATTCTCTACAAAAAAAATAACAATATAAAATGAAAATAAAACAACAATACTACCTTAGTCTTCACAATCCATATACATATCAGTTATCACTAAAATCAGCTTCCACTGCTTCAAATCATCTTTACCTGACTAACTATATGAATTTCTACATAATAAATCAGCAAGAAATTATTGTTTACCAGATATATTCAAAAATTCAATTTTAAACATTTTAGGATACTCAATCAATCTTTTATTTCATAGATTCATGTTTCATTGGGAGAAAATATGTTTCAAGATCATATGATCAATGAACAATTTCAATTTCTCCCCAAAATGGTTATGATGCGAAGTCATCGAAACCTAAACTATATCAACTAATTAAAAATCATGTGTTTGTTGGTTATTCTCATGAAACCATAACATTCGTGATTCCTAAGAAACAAAATGATCTCCATACATCGGAACACATCCCTAACCAAATACTAAAGTATCATAATATGTCAAATACCCATGTCCTGATTCCAACAATATCATGATCAGTGATGATGTAAGGAGAGATTTGAGATCTTGATTTTTTAAAAAATTCATAAGTCCTTTTAAATGTAACATTTTTCCTTGTTAAATATATCATTTGTGAGGATAATTGTGTGTAGTCATAAAGAAAACATCATTAGTAACCAACCATAACAAGGAAAGTTCATGTCTCAAAGATATTATTTGGCAGTTTAAAATAGATCATATTATCTATATTCTCTAGATCCATAGAAAAAAATCCTTAAGTGATGAAATGTCAATGAAAATTAATCTATTGTGTCCATAAATAACACTTTTAATATTTTGAATACAGACAATGATCCCACTAAATACCTAATAATAACGCCATGTGTTGCTATTGCTTAACCATTTTCCAACAATCCTGTAATATGCCATCCACATACAATACCATAAAAGAATCCCAATTCCATTAAAATATTTGATTAGTCAATTCCATAAATATTTCATCTGAATTAATAATACTAAAGGGATTAACCACATAATCATAATGTCCATATATACTCATGAAAGTTTTCTTCGGAAGATAACCCCTCCAAACCCACAATTGATGATATCCTAAGCAAACAATAAATTTAGAGAACTATTGGGATCCCCTAAATTGATCAAATATTCCATCAATGTGTGGAACTTGATATCATTTATTTAACATGAATTTATTAATCTTATGAAACTCTATACAAAGGAAAAGAGTTATATCTTCCATTTTTTACAAACAATACTAGTGCATCCCCTAGAGATATAATAGGGTGAATGAACACTTTACTTTACTGATCATTCAAATTTAAATTAAATTCCTTTAACTTTTTTTGTTCAATTTGATAATACAGAAGGGAAATAGGGTTGGTCCCCGATAAAATATCAATCCAAAACTACACTTATCTTGTGGGTGGAAAGCAAGAGAAATAACTAGGAAAAACATTAGAAAAATGTTCAACAATTTTAGGAAAACCAATATTCATAATGTCATCCAACGATCCCATACCCAAAATCCCAACTAGAAAGATATAATTCCAACCACCAGTTCCAAAAAAGTTGGTTAACCTACCTTTGAATCCTGATCACCTCTATGGAGAAGCTTGAGGTCATTATCAGTTTTAAAAATAAACCATTATGTATAAGAATCAATGTGATCTTTGAACGCTGCCAACTAATCCATACCAAGGATAACATCATATTACTCCATATCGAACATAGATAAATCCAACATCAATTCATCCCCATCAATTGTTATAGAACATGAATTGAACATATCGGCTCTACATACTTATATAATTCCTTACTGTATAAACAATGTTCTTTTATACCTTGTTGATATTTCATTTGTTGATGAGTCATGGTATTCATAAAATCACAATGAATTCCTAAGTTCTTATGATGAGTTCTTTTCTTCTACACACATCCCATCAATGAATTCAATGTTTGTGAAGTAGGAGATGTTTTTGAAGAACCCTACCTTGAAAAACTATGATAATCACACCAATGATAACCCATCTACTTACAATAATGAAATTATCTAAGATGGTTTATAAAATGTCAATTCATGTGATCATAATAACCACATTCAAAACATTAAAGCATATTATTTGGTTTACAAGAATGATTCACAAATTCAACCATCTGATATAGAGTTAGACCACTATCTTGAAAATAGATGTCCCTCTTCCTCTTTTACCTATCATTATAGTTCCCACAATTCCCCCTGGGTATCAACAAGATTCCTCAACATGTGGTTCCTGATATTTCCCTTTCATCCTCTGGCACACTATATTAAATCTCTGTATAATTCACTATACCAATCAAGGAAATCAATTAGTGTAATCACCCCCTCACTCCCGATTCAAAAATGAACTCCCTAAAGTACTTAATTTTGGAAACATCATGTGAAAAGTTAACTAAATTCATAAATATATCCACATACTCTATCACTATGATGTTATCCTACTTCATGAGGAAAAGGTCTATTTTTCAAGAAATTTTTAATGTATGAGGATAGAATTTTATTTTCAAATATTCTAGAAATTTATTCCATTTAATTCTATGGTCTAATTTATCATGAACAACTAAATCCCATAATTGGCATGCTTGATCCTCCATAATGTATGTTTCTAAATTGACATTCAACTTTGATAGTGTGTCTAGGAAATCAATGATATGATTCATCAAATTAATCCACATCTCTAATTTATATGTTTTCTAATCACCCCAAAAGATGAGTGAATTCATATTTTTCAACTGAATAGAATGATCCACATGACTCGGTTCATCCCTCATGTTCCCTCTATCCACAGCTTGAAAATCATGGATGTAATTTTGATCTAACTACTGTTTCACATAAATATTACTTGCAACCACATTCTTTCCAACCTCTTCTAGTTGTTTTCCTGTACACACAGCTACTTCCATTTCTATAACCATGGGTAATATCCAATTAATATCAATCTAAAGAAAAAATGTCTTACCTATTTTAAATTCTCCATATCACACATATCACAAATTCTTTCGAAAATTCAATACTTCCCTTCTTCAAATACTTTTTTTTGAAATTACACAATAATTTCTGATAATTAATCCATTTTAAAGATACCAATACCTAGTCTTTTCAGTGCCTTAAATTTAAAAACATCTAGAAAAATTATTTAAAATCAATAATTTTTTAGAATTTAATAAATAATTACATAATATTAATTATGTACTCGTAGTGGGAAGTCATTTCTATTAATGCATGTCATGCTATTGTTTTGAGCATAACCCATGATGAAGAAAATATAAATCCTATTAGTGTCTGAAAAGACTATTATACTCAACACCGTGGTAAATAGATGTTCAAACTAAATAGTTTATTTACGGATCTTTAGGCTCTACATTTTATATTTTCAATATTCTATATCTGTGCTGAAAATACAAACTGAGGAGTAAACGAGAATGAGTTTTATCTCTATGACTGAACGAACTGATAAAATTTGTACCAAAATAAAAGACAAAATAGGTCTAATATATTGTAAATTATTGGTATACAGCGTCTATTGGGATTTTGATTTATGTTTTTGTATAAATTTTAATTTCTTTTATGGTTAGTATTAATCCAATTTCAAATGAGCTGGTTGTATCCAATGTTTCTACATATCTTTTTAATAGTCTTTTTATTGTTCTGTTTTAAATTTTTTTGAAATCATTATTGGCTAGATAGTATATGTTACTAAACATATCATATCGAGAGTGGATTATAGATAAATATTTTTTATTTTATTTCATGTAGTATAATTTAATAAGGATAAATGTTGATGATGTTTTTTTTTTCTTAAAAACTCTAATAATGAATTTCCCGAATTGTTTTCTATCCTGGAGGTGTGTAATGGAAAGGTAAGATGGCTACAAATGTTACCTCATTTGATAAGGTTAAAATTAAATTTGATAAGGTGCCTTTTTAGGACAATTTTTATATTTTATTTTTCATATTAATTGGTTAATGTGGGTTATATATGGGGAAAAATTACCCATTGAATAGAGTATATTGAAAATCTATTATTTGAATTTTGTTGAAATTTGGTTCAATAATCTCATACCAGATAGATAGAATATGATCTAATGGTGGTAAAACTATAATTTATTGTATTTTTTTCAATTTTATTAGTTATTTTTGTATTCAGTTAAGTATTTTTTTTATCAAAACCCGATGAGATGTTCTAAGCTGTAATGGGTATCATTGAATGATTTTTTTCATAACTGAAAATTCATCGTTCTTTATTTGTGATAGATCCTTAATTTATTTTGTATATTTTATAGCATTTAGTCTTTTACAAGTGATGATAGTTGATTCATGGAAAAAATTGTGATGTAGTGAGATATCATGACACTATACTGACTTTAAATAATGGTTGGTGGATAGAGGAATTACACTTCATTCATATAAATCCAAATATTATTTTAGTTTGATTTGAAAAATTCGACACAACTCATTATGGTGGAAAATTCACAATATATATTTTTTATACTAATCAATAGAATCTCACAGTGCATATTCATATGTAATATTCTTTGGATATTATTTTATAAAGGAAATAATTATCTGGGTTTGATGTTCTTGGTAGGTAATCTTGTATGTCATATTTCATGAGGTTGTGTATATTGATATATTATCTGGTTTCAATCTTCTTGCATATGTTTATGTAATATAGATTTCATATTCTTTTCTATTCACTTTATTGTTTTCTTGTTCTATTATGTTGGTATGTAATATTGTTTTATATTTTTAATCATAACATTTTTTCCTTAAGGAGTGAAAATTTTCCATAAATATTTTCTACTTTGCATACTCATGAAGATTGGTATGAGTGGTAGAAGATTGGTGTACAGTTTAGTTTTCTTGTTCTGGTAGTTACTTATGTTATCTGTCTTCGATTAATGAATTTTATGAGGTAGTTAATAATGTGTCAATATTGGTATGAAATGTAGTTTTCATTTTCTTCTTAATAGTATTGAAATATTCCTTGTGTTACTCAAGAGTGTGGAATGGAATGATTATCCCCTTCCAACCACTAGTTTGATTTCCACCTGTGTCTAAAAGTGTTGATGACCCGCTCCATACTTTCAATGTTAGCCTACTATAGATGTTCGCCTCCATTGTGGACAAACCATGACTATGTGGGTGAAATTCATGCTTGGACCCCATGGTATTGTGAATAGAAATAGTTATATCTTATTTGTGAGAGAGATAATCCAAATAATTTTTTAGAGTTTAATTTAATGCCTCTCTATGTTTGAAATTTTTTGTAACATGTTTCATAAAGAATTATTTTTTGTGATACTGAAGCTATATTTATGTTATATTTGAATATATTTCATCAAAAAAATCGTAATTTTATTATAGTTTCATATAAGGCAACTTTATAATCCTTATATAATTAAATTTAATATATTAAATATATATAATTATATTAGTAAATATAATATAAAATTTTTTCTACAAATATTGGTATATAGACATATAAAAAAATTATCTTGAAAACAATTTTAACCAAATATCCATCATTGTTATTTCTTATAAAAACATACTATATAATATTGATAATAATATTATCCATAGTAAGGTAAATTTAGGTAAAAATATTATCAATAGTTAAATCTATGGTATGAATCTATTAGAAAACATTTTTACCATAAAATATAATATCTATTGGTATTATTATAATTGAAATAGAACTATATTATCTATTTTTTCAATGGTTTGTGATAGTATTTCTACAAAAAAAATTTGTGGGAATTTATTTTTCAATAGAAGATACACATTCACCAATATATATATCCTTACTAAAAAATACTAATTATTTTGTAGTGTCACCACATCACCAGAATAGGAGATGTTCCTTAGTAATCTACATCCCTTACTGTTTGAGTTGTATTTCTAGACATAGAAACTCCATTTTATTCTCCTTCATGCATGGATATATTTTCAATTATTCATTGACATGTATTATGTGTGTGATAATCAGAAAATTATATCTATGAATAAGTTAATGTCATAATTTTTTCAATTCCGAAAAAAATATCTTCTTATAATTGGATTAAATAATTATGAGATGAATCTGATTTTATGGCAAAGGTAAAAAAATTGACACATTTCTAAAAAATCAAGTGGGATTTATAGAATCTCTTTATAGGGGGATTCTTTTAAAAAATAGGATAAAAAATCATGAATTTTGACTTCCCCTAGGAGGAAAATTCTCAACTTATGGAATTTGGGTGTCCAAAAGATGAGTGTATCAACTCAATGTTTTCGGGGTTTTATGGGGAATAAATTGGAATCAAGGATCAAATATATTGAATTTGGAAATGTCCAAATTATTTAATGTAAAATGGATTAGAATGAAAGTGAAATCTTTGTTGGATTCAATATAGGATATCTAGATGTTACAAAGTATCCTACATGAATTGGAATCAAGGCACACTTATTTCTTATAAAGGGAATCATATTAAGATAAATCTCATGCACAATGGATGATATTTTTTAAAATAGGTTCATTGGTGATGAAAACTGTGATTAAAGTTTATACATTGATCTAGATCATACATAAGAGAGTGTAAATAATCCCTTTATCTGGGTGTCATGGGTAGGGATCAACGTATTTGGGAGGATAATGGAAAGATCTGGACATCAGGGTAAATTTCTAAGCAATAAGGGGTTAGATTCCCTCAGAAATTTACTATCATTTTGGATTACCATGTGTTATGTAGTTTCAAGTCAATATATGTTTAGGTACCCATATATGGACTAAGAGGAGTAGAAATGTGTTTAAATTTCTTCCTTAGTCAATTTACCTTGTATATGTCGCTTTATTTTTTATGAAAAAATGGTGGACCCTATAAGAATTGTGTTTTTTTATTTTTCCACAAAATGTTTTAGTATCCCATTGAGGGATTAAATTAGTAGGAATAAAAAATCATTTTACATAGGATTTATTTTTTTGGGTTTTCTACGTGACATGTTTAGTGTTTTTTTCCATTTATAATGCTCATTCTTTTGAAGTTTGTGCAATTTATAACTAGTGAGTGGTTAATTGATTTTTTTCCTATATGTCCATTATGGGTCTTAGACCTTACAAGTGTTGTGTCTCATTAAATTTGAAACCGACAGACTTATACGATAAACAAATAGAGCTAATGTTTATAGTCTGAAATTTTTTTACTATAAGGTGAGGATGTTTTCATAGGGATTGGGTAAAAGAATACACAATGTATATGGGAAACTAATTTCACTGATACTGAGATGCTCAAGAAATAATGCACAAACTTTTGGGTCAGTGTAACCAGAAAATGGGTGGACAGTATTAAGGATTCACAATTTTAACCAAGAATTGTTGTAGAAAGGTCATGTATCATGGACCCTATTAGATCAGTCTAAATAGATACACAAGTGATAAAAAAACCAACATGAATGTAGAGAACAATATCACAAATGTATAAAAATAATGTTATGATTAATTTAGTTTATATTCATATTGATCAGGCCCAATTATGATGATTTTTTAGATGTAATATCTATAATGAAATGTGTATGGTACATTATATATACTGTTATAGTAATAACATGGCTTGAATGAGGGATCAAAACTATCTTAAAATTCCATATAAAAGAATTAATTCTTTTTTTGGTAATGAATATTAGACTAATGAGTCGTGTGTATTTAAGAAATGTTACTAGGATTATGTATTTTTTAGGATTTTATAAAATGAGATTCTCACCTTAGTGATTTGGGTCATGTACAAGAAAGTAATTCCCAGAGAAGAAAGGGAATACAAATATAATTTAATAATATTGATTTGAAATTGGGAATAATGAATGAATATATAACATCAAGGGTATTTTAATCCACATAATGATTTGGATATAGAATGTGTAAATCCTAACCTATGAATGTCTGAAGCAATTTGAAATTAATAATGGATGGAGGGTGAAAGTCATTAGTAATAGGAAAAAAAGATTCCACACTTAGTAAATGGAGACTAGAGGGAGTAGAAATCCCATTATTCTTCTCAATATTGGGATGACACAAAGTGTATAGTTGGAACTTTCCTCTAGGACCAAAACATAACCTAGGGGTTAACTCACCAGCTCTGTGGAAAAATGTGATATTAAATGCCAAATCCTACAAGTGTCCCTTCAAATCAATAAACTCATGTTACCATTTTTTTATGAAATATAGAACCAAAAGAATTTATTTACTCATGTTAATGTCATTCCAAGATTATTATATTGTCTCATGGAAGAGTTTGGTGTTAAATCAATCAATAGAGATATGAAGTGGCTTCAAGAAGAACATGAATATTCATGAAGGGTTATAGCACCCTAAAGGTCACACCATAGTTGATTGAGATCATTCATTAGGATAATTAATTCAATATTAGGTTAATTAATATGAAATCACATAAATTTTTGATATATTCAATGTGAATAGGTATTCTTTCCATGTATGGAAAGGTAGCTATGAAATAACATAAGTCTACTTACCATAGGAAAATTAATATCTTCTCAAAAGTTTTACTTGAATATGGGGTCTAGAGAGCATAGCTAGAATTGTTTTAGGGTCATGTAGTGGTCCACATGGGAAATATTTATTTATTACTTTCTAAATCTAACACCATTATAGTTTTTTGGGAAATAATATTATGCTCAGTAGTTTTCTTGACACTTAAGACCTAGCTATAAGCTAGTTGTGATATGCTACAAAAATATTTATATTTAAATGTGATCATTATAATATGGATATTAAATTGGTTTTATGAATATTAATTAAAACATTGTGAAAATAATTATATAGGTTTTATATAACTTATTTATTAATAAATAGACAATCAATATTCTATAAATTAATTTTGTTCTTCAAAAATAATTTTTCATTAAAAATGGTTTTTATTTAATTTTATATGAAGTCATTATAAATAATTTAAACCATTATTATAACTTTTTTTAATAAATTAATAACTTTTTTTAAATCATCATATAATAATTATTTATGGAGATTTGTTCTTGATTTTTAGTAAAGATTAATTTTTAGGTGCATAGTTAATAATATTGATTTTTATAAAGATGTTATTTCATTTCATTAAATAGAGAAATTTAAGAATACAATTATGACAATAATTTGTTTTAAATTAATGTAATAAATACTTAAATAATCAAAATATAATTAATTTCATAGGAATAATCACTATAATTGTTTTATCAATAATATCATTTTTAGAATAAAAAACGAAATTTTCTTGAAAACATCATTCTGTTTTAAGATTATAAATTATTATTTGTTAAATCTGTTGAAATTGAATCATAAAAAATTTATTCTATATTTGGAATTATTATGAAAATGTTTGGTAAATAGGGCCCTTTTAATTTTGGTCATTAAAAATAGTAATCATAGTAATTATTTCATCTAAATAAGTGTAAAATTGGTAAATCATGAAAAAGACTATGAAATATGACTTTAAAATACCCCTAAAACCTACAATTATTTTACTAGATAATTTTATTTCAAAAATAAATACATAGGGTGTAAAAATTTAAAACATTATTTCCACTTTTCATTGATAATAATCATTATATTAATTTAAGTAATGAATAAAAACAAAGTTTGACTCTGTATGTTTTAATATATCTAATATTTTTTAGAGGGATAAAAGAGGTTTTTTTGTTATAAAATTTATTTGAAATATGAATGAATTATTCCTATCGAGGTAATTTTTAAATTTTTAGTAATTGAATTATTACCATAAATTATTAACTATCACTGAAAGATGATTTTTTTAGTAAAAGAAAAATCATATAAATGAATTTAAAAAACAATAAAGGTAATAAAATATTGATGAATTATTTTTTCTTATGGATTTTTCAGATAAATATAAATAATTAGTTACTTTTCATATGTTGATATACAAAATATACTACTATATTAAGGTCATTAATGATAAATGATGTGAATAGTCTAAAATATATCTTTAATTATAATGGTTGGTTAAATAATATTTAATGATTTAAAAAAAATTACCATCTATATAGTGAATAGAATATGGTAGATAATAGTAACCAATTTCCATTTGTGGGTCATCTTTTATTTTATAGTAACATTTCTCACTCATATATAATAAAAAATGATTATATTGTGGTAATCATCAAATAGATTAATGAGGGGTTAAAAATAAGATACAAAGGTAAAAACATCACAGAAACATGTCTAAATATTATTAGTAGGGAGGATTTTGACACATCCTCATCCAATATCTGACATATGTAAATTTGGGTCCACATTGAATTTGAAGATAATTTATAATAATTTAATAATTAAATAATTTTTAAAGGTGCCCAACCCTTCACATATAAATGGGAACCCATCCATTAATTTATAAAAAGGAAACCTCTTATCCTCCTTTCCAAAAATGCTTTAAGAACTCTATTTCTGTATTAAACTTCTAAATAATCCCCCTAATATATATACCCACATCCTATAGGTATTCTTCTCATTAAAAAAAATGAAAACTAGATGGATCAAGGTGTAATCTAAAGAGATAATATGAGGATAATTAAGATCAAAACCATTTACTAACAATTCAGGCTTGAGGTATTGGAAAATTTACCATAAAAACTTATTTATTTGTTTAATACTTAATTTGTAAATATTTTCCTCCATGTCGATATAATAAAAATTATTGTATGGAAATAATTTTTCTTAAATTAAATGAATTATAATGGAAATTTCCTTTCCCTTTTAATTTTCATTCAATAGTTTTTGAAAGGAATATATTCATGTATTATATATGGGCATTTTTGAATTTATTTAGAGAAGTATAAAATGTAATGTTCTATTTTAAAATACATGATGTCGAAGGATTAGTACCACACTAAAACACATATTTAATTTTTTAATTCCTTTATAATCATCCATGTGGTCATTAATGAAAAACCACATCCATTTTTTAATATTATTTTAGTTTTGAAAATTTTTGTTTCAATGGAATGGGATATATGAAGATCCAAAAAACAAATTATGGGTTAAAAAGTATATTTTTATGTTTTTGAACAAGAAATAAAATATTATTCATGTTTTTTGATTGTTATAGTCCTTTGAAATTTTTTATTATGATTATTTAGGCTAACATGTCTTATCAATGCATTGTTTAATGAGTATTTTTTCAGATGAATTATGTTGTATTTAACTACGATGATTAATCAATTTATAGGAGTTAATTTTTGGATTTTATGAAGACAATGTTCCAAGGAACTTACATGACAATTATATGCTTGATAATGTGATATCATGGATCTTTAATTTTTTAAATGTTATGTTAATATTATTTTTTATGGGGATAATTATAACCATTACTGGAAAAACAAATTAGAGAATTCTTTCTGGGGTACTCATGTTTTTTTAGAAACCCCCATGAAAATTATTTTTTCCATTATATATTTATATAATTAATTTTATGAAAACTGTGATTGGTAATGATTATTTTCATATGTAACATAAGGACTATTTGATCTCCATGATGAATAATTTCAAGGGAGAATCTTTTATATTATATCATGTTTTCCAATTTTTCTAATGGGTATCTTTAATGTTTTTAAATTTACCTTATTTTTATTTTTTTAGTAATCACATGTATTAATTTTTTTGATGGTTTTATGGATGATTGGGAATAATTATGAAGTCATGATAAATTCATAAAACAATTTCCTAAAATGAAAATAGTTTTCATTTTAAATTAATTGTTTAATGTAGAAAATGTATACTGAGTAGAAGTGTCCACTTTGTAATTCATGGGTTTATCATATAAGTATTATGGGATAATTATCTAAAACATTAAATTATAAGAACCTTGAAATTTTAAAATATATGTTCTTGAATTTTAAATTAATATTACTTAATTATTGATGTCCAGATCATTAAAATTTTTATCAATGTAAATATTTAGATAAATTTTCAAGACAGGATTATTATGATGAGTATAGATTAAAATTTGTATATAAAATTACAAGATAATAAGTATATGTATTATATAATATTTTGAATAAATTTCAATGAAAGGATTTTTCTGTTCTTACTAGAAATTATATCCCTCTATATATTTTATTTAGTTTGTGTGGTTATGAAATTGAATCACCATGATGAAATAACTCTTGAAGGGTTATATTGGGTATTAACATGATCATCACCCAGTGCACAATAAGTGGGCCTTATACTATAAACATTACTAGAAACCCATTGGGAAAATTCTTGTGTTCAATCCCATGTTTTATATAGACCACTATTATTTATTTGAAAATAAGGTTATAAAAATGATTAATGAACATGGATAAACAAGGTTAAATGAAAGTTGTTATAGATTTTAAGTAATGTTTCATATAATAATACATTCAAAATTCATTTAGAAGTTCACTCTAAGTTCCATAATGAAATTATTGGTTACTGACTCACAGATTTCCTTCATTTGGGTAAAATGGAATCTACAAGACATATAGATAGAAATAAAATAAGATCCTCCTTTCTCTTCAGTATAAATAACATGCAAAAATAATAACAAAATAAAATTATTTGGAATTCTTCTCTACTATTAAATTCATCAGAAAAATATTTTACAATGTATCCCAATCCAATTTTATAATTTTATTACATGATATACCTTGGGAAATAATTGACCATGTTTTTCAAAGACAACTATATTTTCATATAGGTTTTGACGTATAACTTTAGGGAATTAATAATTTTTTTCCATGGGTGGAATATAAAAAGGATTGACAACCCTCGACACATCTATAATGGATGGTTACCATCGAGAATATTAGGAATTAATTATTATATATTTTTGATTTCTATAAAAAAACAACTTTACTTAAATAATTCATGTCAGAGTGTATCCTAATGTACTAAGGGAAAAAAATTGAGGATGTGTGTAATATATATATTAAAAATATGATATTCTTTAAAAATTTTAATCTCTTTCAAAATATATTTCAATATAGATATAATGATTTTACATGGATAAAGGAAGAAGGGAAACGTGGAAAACATTTGAGGCATTCCAACAATGTGTGGAATTGATCTGCTAAATCATGGGGAATCTATAGTCAAAATTGGAATTAGAGTGGATAGTGATATATATCTCAATTGTGTGAGTTATTTATGATTAAATTAGGAAACATAAATAGATCTAGATTGAATAATATTAGGAGTTATTTTATTTTTTTAATTTATGCAGTATTAATAATGATAAAATATAGAAAATACTGTAAAATAGATTGTGTATAATTTTGAATGATTGAAAGTGTATACATATAGGGTTTCAAGGGGTATGAAATAGTGGTATTTTATTTCAGGGTTGATAAATTTGAGGATGGTCATAAGTTTAATGGAATTAGTATCTTTTTAGGTTTTATGGGATGAGTTTTCTTTAGGAGAAATTTATTGAGTTTTTATAAATGTTTTAGTTATTTATAACACTAATTTTTTCTTTATATTATCGTGAAAAGGTTATTTTTTGATAAATTCCATTATATTCATTTATATTATTTTTTAAATGGTATTTAAAAACATTAGAGTTTATATAATATATGATTTTGAGGTAATTATATTTAATTTGGATAAAATGGTCATTATATTTTGAAAACATATTATTTATCTCATAGAAAAACATGGGCTTGAAATGTGATTGGGTTACGATGTGAATAATGTTTAATTTGAATAAGTTCACTATTTTCATAAAATTATATGATTAATTTAAAAGAAAATATTTTTTGGATAATTTGTGAGTTTATTTAAAGGATAAATATTGAACTATACTTTGGAAGAATGTCTATTTTAATTATGAAATTATGGTGATTTAGGTTATTTTTGTGAAAGATTATAATGTTTTTTACATTATGGATTATGGAATATATGTTTTTTGAATATGGATTTATTATTGATAATTATTATTTAGAGGTAATTTTTATGTTGATCATCGAAGAATATGAGACATTAGAATTATAATCATTATGTTTCATTCTTGGTCAAGAATATTTTGAAGAGGTTTAATGTTATATATTAATGGAATGATTTAAGTCGAAATTAGTGACATATTTTCGAGACACTGAATATTAATATAATATTTATTCATATGAAGGTTTGTAAATATTTCATTTTACTTTATCTTTTTATAACCATTTTTTACTAATCATTAAATATAGGAGGAATAAATTTTTTATCTTTTTTTGGATCTCTGGTCCATTAGATGTAATTTTAGTTCCCTAGGAAAGAAAAAACATTCATCTTGGATATTCATTTCCGGGAGTAAGAGAGGAGATAGAAGTGGAAGCTACTAAATGAACAACGGAAAGATAATTTTTTTATATAGTATGGAATGAAATAATGTAATTATATTTTCTAGGTGGCCTTAAAATTTCCAATGTCCACTTTTCAAATGATTTTTTATTATCCATATATATGATATCATTTTTTAAGAAGGAATTTTTAAATATTTAAAAGGGTATTCCATTCAAGATCATATGTTTTATCCTCCAATTCATGGAATAGAGTAAAAAACTCCTTTAAATGATTTTTTTCATGAAAAATATAAAATTGTTAGCATTGATTTTCCTTAATGTGGTTAAAATATAACAACCTAAAATTTTTTTTAGATGGATATTATGGTCGATATAATTCATGACATGCAGCACTAAATTTTAATTAAGATGTGATATAATACAAAAAATTAATATTTAAATGTGATAATTATAACAGATCCTTTAAATTGTAATTAATAATATTAAAATACACATTATAAAAATATGTATACAGTTTTACATAATTTATTGATTAATTTGTAAAAAATAATTTGTTTAATAAAGTCATTTTTTTCATCAAAAACAAATATTTATTTAAAAATTGTTTTTTATTACATTTTTGTGGGGAAATTATAAATTATTTATATGATTTGTATAAATTACACTTGTGGAAGTGAATATCACTTTTTAATTTAGCTCGTCAAAATTATCTGAGGGTGAATTGTTGATATTTTTATTGAAATATTATTTTTATGTGAATGGTGAAAATATCAATTTAAAAAAACAATGTTTTTTCATTAATAGGTGTAATTTAAATCAAACATTTTCTAATGATTTTAATATTAGTGTACCCGAATTATTATTTAAGTTTATATAATATAAATTGTTACATTTTAATCAATATTTTACTTTATTTTCAAATAAACTCATTTTTATGCTCAATAATGCATTTGTCTAAAAACATTTATTCAGTAATTTTTAAGAATTTATGTTAATATTAATTTCTTCTACTTATAAAAATTGAAACATGAAAATATATTAAATATTTTGTATTAGGAGGATCAAATTTGGATAATATATGGTTTTATTTTTTTATTTTGAATAGTAATCATAGTAATATTTTGTCACTTCGGTAATGTAATATAAGTAAATCTAGATCAAAAAAATCTGATAAGAAATTGAAATATACATAAAACATGAATATATTTTATATTATAAGTTATTTTCTTTCATAATCATCAGTGGTTCAATTTTTTTATTTCTTCTAATTTTTCTTTCATAATGACACTAATGTTATTTTAGTTAATAAATAAAAATAAAATGCCTCTCACTTTATTTTACTATCTAAAATATTTTTTAATAAGGATAAAAAGATGTTATATTCAATTATAAATGGTTATTTTAAATATCATACAATTTTTTTTAATATTTTTATGTATTTTTTATTTTTAGTGATGGAATCATTTCCTTAAATTCTTATGTAACACTATAGGAGTGATAGATTAAGTAATATAAAAATGAAAAAAACTATTTTATGAAATAACATTAATAAAATATGGTTGAATTACTTTTATCCTTGAATTTTGTAGATAAATATAATATATAATGTTGTGTAAAATGTTTATATTTTAATACAGTGAATATCTTAATTTCATTACATTCAAACTATGTGAATAATATCGAAAACAAATTTAATGGTATACTATTTTCAATTATCTATTATTTTATCTTATAAATTTAATAAAAATATTTTCTTGATCCAAGTGTAATGGATATGTTTCATAATATAAACAATTTTCTATTTATTGGTCAGTTTACATTTTATAGTAACATTAATTACTTCTATAGAGTGAAAACATTTGATATCACTATAATCATTAAAAAGGAAAATGACGGGTTAGAACTGAGAGATAAGGGGAATCACTGGACCCAGTGCTGGAGCGCCTCAGGAACCGGGTCCAAAGTGCATACTACTGGAGGCCACCAGATTGGGAGACAGCCTCGACAACTGGTGAAGATGAGTCCGGTTGGGGATGCGGAGAGGAGTCTGGCTTTGTTGACATGTAATCTGTGTTTGTAAGTTTTTTTGTCTGCATCTTGTTTGGTTTTTTGAGGTTTGTTTGGGTACCGGTACCCGCTAAACCGTCTTTTGAAAATTAAAAAAAAAGATTTCCAGTCCAGAACCGAGAGATAAGGGTGAAAATATCTTTGGTAATTGTCTAAATTTTATCATATGAGATGATTAAGAATCATACTAATACAATCTTCAATATATACCAATTTAATTTTAGATGAGATTGAAAATTAATTAATATCAATTTATATAAATTTAATACATTATTTATTTCTAGGGAGGCTGTAACACCCCAAGCTTCCATGGTATGCTTCTCATTAAATAATATAATTGAGTATGTTGTACGCAACTTTGAGTTCTAACACACCATAACAAATCAAACTAACCGTTATGAACAGTAATACCCCCTTTTTAAAATTTTATAAATTTTATCTTTCAAAATGGACTTCTTTTTTTATTCTAATTATCTAAATTATCTTAGGGTTAATTATTGGTATTTTTATGAAAACTTTCAATTTTTGATGAATAGTGAAAAATAGTGAGTTATAGTTAAAAACCGAATTTTTATTTAAATAATTATTTATTTTATTTAAATTTATTTTTGGTAAAAATAGATACATAATACCAATATAATTTCAATTTAATTCATTATATTCAGTTTATAATAATTTTAAATATATAAAAATTTAATTGAGCTTTTTACTGCCTTTTACCCACCTTCTATGAACATTTTCAAATTTACATAAAACTAAATATTACCTCTCTTGTGAGTTAAATTTCTGAAATCTGAGAGAAATAGTTGATATCAGTAATTAAAATTTTGTTCAATAAGATGAAAATAGTTTTTTGTGAATAGTAACTTTTTACTTTTATTTACCACGATTAAAAGTAAATAGGTTAATTAAGGGTTAAAATGATATTATTAATACCCTAACACATGTCAAAATTCTATTGGATAAGTGAAATTAGACCAAAAAACACCTTATAAATAAAATATTATTCTGTAGCTCCACTTGGATTAGATTAGGACATTTATTATTATTTATTTCAAAGAAGAGTTAAAAGTGTTAAATTTAATGTTTAACAACTACTCCATTTTTAATATAGGGTTAAAAATAAGATAAATTATACTATAAAAATTCATTATAAATATATAAAAAAATTTATATAATGGTATTTTATTTATATTTTTTAGAAATTAAAGGATTTAATTTATTTATGACACAATGATGATGTAGTAATTACCTAATTAATGAAATATTTAAATAAATGATACTGAAAATATCCAAATAAATGTAATTTGAGACTTTATATGAATTAAACTAATTTTATAGGTTAATATAACATATTATGGTTGTTTATATGAATTTGTTTCTAAGTAATAATTCTTTTATGAATTTAGCGAAAACAAAATACCAAATAGTGTCAAAATTGACATAAATGAGTTTTTAAAATAAATATTGTATTATTAATTTATATATTCTATTCCTAAAAATCTAAGGTTCTATTAAAGGAATTATATAATTATAGAAGTATCATTAATTAACCACTTGGGGTTCTATTGGAAGTATATAGTAAGTTTATTAACCATATAATATAAAAATACAAAGAGACATGTTAAATGTCAAACTATTTAACTAAGAGTTAAATCAAAATGATAAAGTTAATATAGTAATCCAAACCTACCTAAAACATATTGGTTGAGTGTTTTTAGACCCATACCTACCCTATACTTTAAATAATTCATTTTTTTCCATTAAAAATCGAAATTGATTTTATTATAAAATAATATTTCTAGTTTTTCCTAAAGTTCCCCTCACCCCTCTTACAAAAGGGCACTCAACCTTCTCTCTAATTCACACCTTAAAAGCCATTTGGCTTGGACAAACCCTGCCCAAATACCCTATCAACTATCCTTTCATAATCCTAGAGGCCTTAATTAGGTCAGAATTCCAACATATGGATCCCTTTTGATCACATCAAAAGGAAGAACCCGAAGAAGAGGTAAATATTTTATCACCACTTTCAAGGTCCTTTCTTCTTCCTCATACTCTTTCGTTGTTATTTCCATCCTAAAATAATAACTCCAGTATATTATATATACTAAGATTTTATTATAAATATGATACAACCATATTCATTATTATATCCATCCATTGAATGACATGTCGCCATACGTGCGTAAGTACGACTTACCATCTCCACGTCGTGGTGTAATTATTATTCAATACATTATTATTTGGATGAGTATAATAATGATCTGTAATTGATTTAAATAGTAAATATAACTTGATAATGATTCTGTATATATGATATACCAACCAATTATATATTATTTTAATATCAAAAAAATTATATTGTCGCTCGTGTGTACGTATGGATTACCGTCTCCACGAACGCGATGAGATTCATTCCCCATCGTATCCATTCAAGACTATTTTTAATTTGATAGTTAAAAATAATTTTTAAATACTTGATATCATTATGGATATGAATAAGATAAATCCCATCCATAAAAATATGACTCACATAACGAAGAATATAATGGAAAAAGAATCTGTTAACACCTGAAACAACAATAATACTAAGATATTATTAACAAAATAATGTTAAAATATCATATATGATATCATATAAATGTATATGATTCTTGTATAATTTAATAACAATTATTTAACCATTATACAAGAGATTAACCTATCCTCGACCAAGGAAAATTACAAGGTAAGGGTTAATTTCACAATCTCCTTATTATCCGAGGTTGTTTTTACGTAAGTATCTACTGGGACATCTTTATCATCCAAATCCATGTTTCTTAAAAATGTATTTCAAAACATTCTTACTATTTTATAGACAATTGATTAATTTAATTTAAACCCTTGTTTGACTTTTATAAAAAATTTATAATGGAATCTTTTTGTCGTTTTCAAAACAAGGTACTTATATGACCTTTTTAGCTAAATTAAGATAAAAATGTTTTTTTAAATTATATAGCTATTGCGGCTATTTTCCTCAATTATAACACCGTCAAAACATCCCTTACAATCTTATAAGAAAATTTTCAAAAATAAATGTTTTATTTTATAATTACCTGACTTTTATATGATTTCAAAATAGAAAGAGATATTTCTCAAAAAAGGTTTCGATTTCATAAATTTCAACATCCATTGATGGATTTTAAGTTTGTTTAAAGTTGATTTATTATGATAAAAAACTTCCATATAGTGTTGATGGTTTTGTGATATGTTTTACTGTGGATGTGTTATTTCATACCATTCATGGTTTATGGATAAAGTATTCATATTTCGTATACCAGTTCAGATATGAATATTTATGTTATGTTTAAACCTTTTCATATGAGGAATGAATTGGACTTTGTAAGTTTCAAGTAGATCCCACTATAGCTCCTTGATGCATCGGTAGGTCTTATGAGACAAACTAGTTTCTTGGAACAAGTCCTTGATAAAATATTATTTGTAGTCTTGGCACAAGGCCTTGACTATGTGGTTATGAAAGTCTAGCATTATGCATTCCATCATTATGAATATGGATGTTGATATTGCATTAGATTATTCGACTAGTAGAATATCCATGTAAATAACAAAATGGAACTATTTGATTTTATCTTTTCCATATTATACTAATTTTCTTGTTTAAATGTCTTTTGTTTTAGTTTTATAAATTGCCTTAAATGTTTATTCTTATTTATGAAAGCTTCTGCTATATTGTTATCCTTACTGAGCATCTGAGCTCACCACATTTTATGTTTTATTTTTCCCAGGATGCGAACAAGTATATTATGACTGACCTGTATGGATGGTCTCTGGGATCTCAGTGCTGTCTATGGAAACAATTTTTTTGTAGTGTTCCATTTTATGATGTAATGTAAACCTTATGAATGTATCTAGTACTTCCAAGGCTACTAAACTAATCGGTCATTTGAGACTTGATCTTTTGTGATCATTCAATTGATATGTAATAATGCACCGACTTTGGGCTTCTAGGGTTGGGGCATTACTATTGTTATCAGAGGAAGTTTAGTGAAAGCCTTGAAAACTATATTTATATAAACTCTGTTTAGAGCACATAGTCCCAAGATAAACTTTGAGGATTAGTATAGAATAACTTCCTAGAATTTTGGAATTATAGAGATTTTGTGAGTTTTCCCAACAATACATCCCTGTCTGTATACAAGCAGGTTGAGGCGACTTCGGCACAAATGTACCTTGGGGTAAAACCCGAAAACACCGCTTTGATCTAGACTCGTACGGGAACTGGTGCACGATAATGGGCCCTGCTGCACTATTGATTATGACACTCACGGGGGATATTCTTAGGATAATTCTCATTTTTTTACAGATCATTATGAAATATTTATGATTATATAATTCACAAAAACTTTTTTTTTATAATTATGGATTCTATCCAAAAACTTCTTAATTTATGTTATGGGATTTACAAGTTTGGATTTATGTATTGTGGTTCATAAAATAATCTTGTTTTTTCCATTGTTTAGAAATGGCACCTAGTGGAAAGAATAGAAACTGTATCAATACATGAACTCCATGTAAGTATTTCACTCATACTCAAGATAATTATAGTAGAGCTAGTGATGCAACTAGTGCTGATCATCTAATCACCATACTGGGAAAACTCACTCCGGTTATGAATAATAACTTTACCCGTATGGAGCACCCTGATCTTCAACGTGGAGAATCGATGTTTGATTGCTTCATGAGGCAACAACCACCAACATTCAATGGGGGTAAAAATACACTAGTGGTAGAGAAATGGTTAAATACCTTATAGAAAATATTCCACACCTTGGGGAGTAGTGAAATAGAAAAATATTTCATGGAAGTTTACCACCTCACTAGAGATGCTGATCAATGGGTTTCATTGATTAAAAACACAATGGAAGACGAGGAAGCATCATATATGGAATGGAGGGAGTTTAATGATATTTTCATAGAAAAATACTTTCCTCACGACCATCGAGCGGATATAGAAAGACAATTTCTGAGTCTGAGGCAAAAGGAAGATAAGAATGTTGCAAATTATGAAGCTAACTTTACAAGGTTAGAAAGGCATGCTAAAGATTCTATACATAACCGAATAAGTATGATTTATTGTTTCTTTGATGAAATAAAACCACTTCTTTGTCAACCATTAGTTTCACAATCCTTCTTGTCATATGAATATATTGCCTCATGTGCTATCAAGACTTAAAAATAATTCTCTATTTCTATCGACTTTAAAGAAAATAAAGAGAAGAAGAGATATATTGAACACTCTAGAAATGGAAATAAGCGGAAGAAAGGAAATGTTGAATATCCATCCTACAAAAAATGTTGTAAGAAACACCCTGGTACTTTCCTGAAGGTAATGGGTGTCTGTTACAAGTGTGGTGAAAAAGGCCACCAAGCTCGTGATTGCAAGGGGAATAAAGAGGTTGTCGATGTTGAATGCTACAATTGTAGATAAAGGTGGAATTATGAAAATGTATTTCCTAATATTTAAGGGAACTTACCTTAGAAAAGGCCAATATATCAAGGCTAAGATTAAGATATCACTACTGCTGAGGTTGAAGCTCTGAAAGATGTGGTGGCAGGTAATTTAATGGTTTCCTCAAGTATAGCTAATGATTTATTTGATTCTGGATCATCGCATTGTTTAATTATTCCCTGTTTTCTAAGAAATTTATTTATTTACAATTTTATTTAACAAGGTAGTAGTCAGCAAAAACTCTTAATGGAAATATCATTGCAATAATGTTTTGTGAATCAGCTCCGATTAGAGCATATAAATGTTATTTATTTGTTGATCTCATCGTCATACCCATGATTGAATTTGATATATTCCTCGATATGGATTGGATTTCGGGCCATGATGTGAATATTTATTGTAAGAAGAAGGAGGTTACAATTTTTGATGATGATGATAAAGAACACCTTATCTTTAGAGAAGAATCATCACCACCTAATTCTTATCTAGATCCACCCCCAGTAGCTCAACTAAATTCAATTATTAGGGATGAAGAGAATGAAATTACTATGGGTGAAGAAAAGAATGTTCAAATAGAGGATGTACCTATTACGAAATAATATGTTAATGTGTTTTTAGAATATTTACCTAGAAATCCTCCATAAAGAGAAATTGATTTTTCCATTTATTGAATTCCTGGATCAAGGCCTATATTGAAGACCCCTTATAGAATGGCCTGTGTGGAATTAGTGGCACTAAAGAAACAACTAGAGAAATTGAGTAATAAGGGATTTATTCACCCTAGTGTTTCTATATGGGGATCCCCTGTCCTTTTTCGTAAGAAGAAAGATGGATCTTTGAGGTTGTGCATTGACTACAGGGAGATCAATGTTGTAACAATAAAGAACAAGTATCCCCTACCACATATTGATGATTTATTTGTCCAACATCATGGAGATCAATACTTTTCAAAGATTGACCTTGGATCTAGATATTACCAGTTGTGTGTGAAGAAGGAAGAAATTCAGAAAATAGCATTTCGAACCAGGTACGAGCATTATGAGTTTACAGTAATGCCTTCTGGATTGACTAATGCACCCTCTTCCTTCATGGATAGAATGAATAGAGTTTTAGAGGAAAATCATGATGAATTTTTAGTGGTATTTATTGATGATATCTTAGTATAATCCAAAATCTATGAAGATCATGAAAATCACTTCCGCATTATCTTAAAGACTCAGAGAAGACATGATTTATATTGGATGTTTAGAAAGTGTAAAATCTGGCTTTTGGAGATTTCTTTTCAAGGCCATATATTGTCCAAGGATAGAATCTTTTTTATCTTTATAAGACCAAGTAAATCAAATAATTTCCAGAACCAATTAGTATAACTGAGGTACGTAGTTTTATTGGTTTAGCATGTTTTTATCGACATTTCATCCAGAATGTTCCCTGGTTGGCTAACCCATTAACCAAGCTCACATGAGAAGGGGTTAAATTTGTTTGGACAACAGAGTGTGAAGAATGTTTTGAAGAACTGAAGAAAAGATTAGTCAATGCTGTTATCTTGACTCTACCGTCATGGAATGATGGTTTTGTTATTTATAGTGATGCTTCCAAGAAAGGACTTTGTTGTGTCCTTATGCAGAATGATAGGGTTATTTCCTATTCATCATGATAGCAAAAACATTAATGAATAAAACAATCCCACTCATGATCTTTAGTTAGAGACTGTAATATTTTCTTTGAAGATATGGAGACATTATCTCTATGGTGAAAAATGTGAGATATATATCGATCACAAGAGTTTGAAGTATATTTTCTCATAGAAAGAACTCAACTGAGGAAAATGTGATGCCTTGAACTACCCAAGGATTATGATTTCACTATACACTACAACCTAGTGAAGGAAAATAAGGTGTAAGATGCCTTGAGTAGAAAGGACCATGGAGTTTTGAACAAGATGAGAGTTGAAAAGGATCCTATATAACTTGATCTTGTAAATTAGGATATGGGAATAACCATAGAAGGTGATTCATTAGTAATTTTTCAAATGGTTGCCAAATCATCTTTACTAGAAAGGATAAGGCTTCTCAGACCGATGATGAAGAGTTTCAAAAGAAGATTAAAGCTATGAATGATGGGATATTGAGTGACTTTGTGTACAAAAATGGAATTTTGAAATTTGGGAAGATACTTTGGGTTGTCGATATACCTGATTTAAAAAGGGAGTTTTTGGATGATGCTGATAGTTCCAATTTCTTTGTACACCGTGGTAGCACCAAAATGTATATAGATTTGATGGAACATTTTTGGATGGACAACATGAAGAGGGAGATTTCTGATTCTGTATCATGATTTATGGTTTGTCAACAAGTGAAATCTAGAAGGCAACAATCTGAAGGAGTCTTGAAACCTCTTCCCATACCTTAGTGGAAAATAGATAATATTACAATGGTCTTTGTCTTGGGACTACCAAATACTCCTAGAAGGAACTGTGCAATATGGGTCATTTTTTATCATCTTACCAAGTCAGCACATTTTCCTGCTATAAGAGAAGATTTACCACTTGAACCATTATCAAGACTATATATTAATGAAGTTTTAAGACATCATGGAGTACTACTCTTGATTTTTACTAATCGTGATCCCCATTTTACATCAAGATTCTAGTAAATTCTTCCAAAATCCCTGGATACTAAACTTCGTTTGAGCACTGCCTACCACACCCAAACTGATGGAAAATTAGAACGGAGTGTTCAAACCTAAGAAGACATGTTGAAATCATTCTCACATGACTTTGAAGGTATGTTGAATCAATATTTACATCTGGTATAATTTTCCTATAACAATAGCTTCCATTCAAGTATTCAAATGGCACCATATGAAGCATTATACGGAAAGAGATATCAGACACCAACCTGTTGGGACGATGTTGGTGAATGAAAGCTTATAGGCCCAGAACTTTTGGAGGAAATGATGAAAAAGGTGAAGGTAATACAAAACCACATTAGGGAAGCTCAAAGTAGACAGAAGAGTTATGCTGATAATCGAAGGAAGGATTTAGAATTTCAGGTTGGAGATCATGTTTTCTTGAATGTTTCACCATGGAAGGGTGTTATACATTTCGGTAAGAAGGGAAATATTAATTCCCAGGTACATCGGACCTTTCTAAATTATAGAACGAATTGGGGCTGTAGCTTTCTGTTTGGAAATGCCGCCAAGTCTCTCCAAAGTTTCTAATGTATTCCACGTATCACTGTTGAAAAAATACATGCTTGACCCAACGCATCTACTCACCTATGATGAATTAGATCTGGAACCTGATATTTCGTAGTGCGAAGATCCTATCAAGATTCTTGATACAAGAAAACAAGTTCTGAGAAAATGGACGACTCATCTGGTAAAAGTTCTATGGAGAAACCATAAGATGTAAGAGGCAATGTGGGAACCCAAGGAACTTATGATGATTAACCCCCCGAGTCATTTGATGATGTAATATTCTATAAATTTCAAGGAAGAAATTATTTGAAGTATGGGAGAATGTAACAGCCCAAGCTTCAACCATACGCTTCTCTTTAAAAAATACAATAGCATGTGTTGTACGCAACATCGTGTTCTAACACACCACAACCAATCAAAATAGCTATTGTAAATAGTAATACCAATTTAATATATTTTATAATTTTCATCTTTCAAAATGGACTTCATTTTTGGATTCAGAATATCGAAATTATCTTAGGGTGAATTTTTGGTATTTTTCTGAAAACATTCAATTTTTGATGAATAGTGAAAAACACTGAGTTATGGTTTAAAACCGAATTTTTTTAAGTAATTATTTATTTTATTTAAAAATTTTTAGGTCAAAATAGATACATAATACCTATATAATTTCAATGTAATTCATTGGAGTCAGCTTATAATAATTTTATATAGATTTGAAATATATTGAACTTTTTACCGTCTTTTACCCACCTCCTAGGAGCATTTCCAAATTTACATTAAACATAATTTTACTGCTTCTATGAGTTTAATTTAAAAAATATGAGAGACACGGTTGATATAAATATGTAAAATTTGTTTCAATGAGATAAAAATAATTTTTTGTGAATAAAAACTTCTTTCTTTTATTAACCAAGGTTAAAAGTAAATAGGGTAATTAAGTGTTAAATGATATTATTATTTCCCTTACACATGTCCTAATTTTATTGGATAAGTGAAATTAGACAAATAAAACCATAGGAATAAAATATGATCCTTTATGTCATCATGGATTAGATAAGGATATGTATTATTATTTAATTCAAAGAAGAGTTAAAAGTGTTAAATTTAAAGTTTAATAACTAAACCATTTTTAATATATTGATACAAATAGGATAAATTCATATATAAATATTCATTAGATTTATAAAACTATTTCCATCATAATGGTATATTATTTATATTTTTTAGACATTAAATTATTTAATTTATTTATGACACAATGATGATGTAGTAATTACATAATTAATGAAATATTAAAATAATTGATACTATAAATAGCCAAATAAAAGAAATTTGAAACATTTTATGAATTAAACTAATTTTATAGGTTAATATGACATAGGATGGTCGGTTATATGAATTTATTTCGAAGTAATAATTCTATTATGAATTTTGCAAAATCAAAATACCAAATAGTGTAAAAATTGACATAAAAGAGTTTTTAAAACAAATATTATATTATTAGTTGATATTCTATTCCAAAAAATATATGGTTCATCCAATGGAAATATATAATTATATTCGTATCATTAATGAACCACTTGGTGTTCTCTTGGAAGTATATATTATGTTTATTAACCATATAATAAAGAGACATGGTAAATGTCAAAGTATTTAACTAATAATTAAATCCAAAAGATAAAGTTAATATAGAGACCCAAACCTCTCTAAAACTTATTGGTTGAGTCTTTTTCGACCCATCCCCACCTTAGACTTTAAATAATTCATTTTGGAGTCATTATAAACCGAAAATGATTTTATAATTAAATAATATTTCTAGCTTGTCCTAAGGTGCCCCTCACCCCTTTTAGAAAAGGGAACTCCCCCTTCTCTCAAATTCACACCTTCGAAGCCTTTTGGATTGGCCAAACCCTACCCAAATACCCTATTACCTGTCCTCTATTAATCCTATAGGCCTTCCTTTAGTCAAAAAACCTACCTAAGGAGCCCTTTTGATCCAATCAAACGAAAGAACCCGGAGAAGAGGTAAATTTTTAATCACCTCTTTCAAGTTCCTTTCTTCTTCCAAATCCACGTTCTTTTCTTATTTACATTATAAAATAATAACTCTAGTATCTTATATATAATTTTATTTAATTATAAATATTTTACAACCATATTCATTATTCTAGCCATCCTTTTAAAGACATGTCAGAATACAAGGGTATGTACGGCTTACCGTCTCCTTGTCGTGGTGTAATTGTTATTCAATGCATTATTATTTAGATGGGTATAATAATGATTTGTAATTGATGTAAATAATAAATATAATATGATTATTATTCTGTATATATGATATACCATCCAATTATATATTATTTTAATATCAAAAGAATGATATTGTTGCTTGTGCGTACGTACGGATTACCGTCTCCATTAACGCGATGAGATTCATTCCACGTCGTATCCATTCAAAAAATAATAACATTTGATGATTAAAAATAATGTTTAATGACTTGATATCATTCTTGATATTAATAAGATACATCCCATTCATAACAAATATGACTCACATAACATATAATATAAAGGAAAATGAATCTGTTAACACTCAAAACAACAATAATACAAAGATATTATTAAGAAAGCAATATTAAAAGATCATATATGTTATCATATTAATGTATATGATTGTTCTGCAATTTAATAACAATTATTTAACCATTATTAAGGAGGTTAACCTACCCTCTACCAAGAAAAATTACAAGTTAAGGGTTAATTTCTCAATATCATTATTATCTGAGGTTGTTTTTACGTAAATATATAATGGGACATCTTAATCATCCACATGCATGTTTCTTAAAAATGTATTTCAAAACATTGATTCTAGTTTATAGAATATGGATTAAAGTCATTTATACCCTTGTTTTACTTTAATAATATGTTTATAAAGTAATTGTTACGTCCTTTTCCAAACAAGGTACTTTATAAGCTTTTCGAAAAAATTAGGTTTAAAATGTTTTTTTAACTTATACAGTAGGACATGATATTTTCCGCCGTTATAACATTGTTGAAGCTTCCCTTAAAAGCTTATAAGAATATAATCTAATATAAATGTTTTCATTTTATAATTACCTTATTTTTAAATGATTTCAAAATATAAAGAGATATTTCTCTAAAAAGTATTTGATTTCATCCATGTCAACATCCTTTGTTGGATTTTAAGTTTGTTTGAAGTTGATTTATTATGATACTAAAATTACATATTGTATTGAAGGTTTTTTGATATGTTTGACTGTGGATGTTTTTTTTCCTTCAATTCATGGTTTATGGATAAAGTGTTGACATTTTGTATACCATTTTTAATACGAATGTTTATGTTATGTTTAAACATTTCCCTATGAGGAATGCATTGGACTTAGTAAGTGACGGGTGGAGCCGGCTCTAGATCCACGATGCATCGATAGGTATATTGAGACAAACTAGTGTCTTGGAAGATATAAGAACCCTGGATTTTAGAACGGGTCAAAATTCCAACCCTGTTTGAATTTTTTGACTGGTTTTTGAGGAAACTAGAGGAAACGTGAAGTATCTAGAAATTTCTAGACTACACGCCATGTAATTTTAAGTACACGCCGTGCATAGGTTATGCGGGTGTCAGCCGTGTTCTCGCCAAGTACATGAAGTGTGGTGACCGTGTAGAATTTTCCAACTACACAGCTTGTATTTTTAAACACGCCGTGTAACCCTGACTGTGTGGTGGCCATACATGGCATGTAGGCATGTTGGCTGGGTAGAACCAGGTACACACTGTGTTCCCCTTGTACACATCGTTTAGTCTAGCCATGTATTAGGGACATACATGGCGTGTGGGTAAGTTGGCGAGGAAGAGAAGAGAAACTTGGTAAACCCCATGTACCCATAGGTACACGCCATGTACTCAGGACGACAGGTCTGGAAAGTAAGTCGATGGAATCCTGCCATCTTATGAATAGATAAATGACCTACACAACGTGTAGTCATAATGTACAGGCCGTGTAGTTTATTTTTTTTTTGCGTTAAAAATGGGCAGTATCCTCGTTTTGAGGCAGAACACAATTTCTTCGTCGGGTTGAGCGGGGAGAGCTAGTCATACCTATTTCCTTCTCCTGATCGTCCGTTTGAGACCCGTTTTGAATTCATATTAGTGTGTTGGAACCCCCTGGGTATGGCCTCGATTCCTCTTTGGTCCTTTTGTTTGATTTTCATTCTAGAATGAGTTATAGGCATTTGAATGGTTTTGAATATTTTGTAGATTTACCGTGTTTCAAACCGAATTGGTAGCTGTTACCGGAGGAGTAGCATCATTCCAGTCTTAGGTAGGTGGTGCATACCTTATTTTTTGTTTTTGTGGTTGTTTAGGTGATGCGACCTTTGGCGCATTTTTGGGTATTTTGAACAGAACCAGTTTTATATGCTGTTTATTATTGAATTTCTTATTGAACCTATGAAATGCCTTTGGGTATGCCATGTTACAATTTTTTGTGAGCGGGCCGGGTGAGGGGTCCTTTCTCATTGGGGAAATTTGTCCGGGGAATGCCAAAATGGTTTTAATTGAAATATTAATGTGTTAAACTATTTAGTTTAATTTATTAAAGCCTGATATAAATTGTTTGAGGAATTTTAGACCTCAGTGCAGGTATGGGACAACACCCTGCATAGTGAAATTCAACTGTTTAGTTTGATTTTCCTGGTTATTTATTCTGTTTGAATATTTTATATATGCAATTGCTAAATTGCATCTGTTTGACCCTTTGGGTTGTGTTGGGCTTGGCCCGGTTACATTGAGTGATGCTGATCACTGGTTGAGGCTTTTCCTGGGTTACTTGTGGGGGTTTTTACCACGGGATTGGACGTCATGGATGTCAGCTTGAGGCAGTAAGATTGTCAGGTTGGGCATGGCCCGTGTTACTAGGATGGTGATGCCATCGGACTTGAGATGCATGGTTTCAGGGACACGAGGTGTCAGATGAGTTGGTGGCTGAGGTATTATTTTGGTGATTACCGCTCACCTGGTCCATTGAGTAGTGTTCACACAGAGATACTTTGTCATGAGGTGGTTTTGACCACTCATGTCGGTAGAGGACCCCGTAGTTGCGGTTAGATATTTTGGTTGGGGGTGCTTGCCATAGAAAGCCACGTGGGAGGTGAAGAGCCTTCAAGTGATGGGCGTTCCTTCGGGATATTGGTACTTGAGACACAAGGTGTCAGGAGGCACATGGTGTTGGGTTACTATTTTTTTGGGTGTGCCTTCAGGACGTCGGTACTTGGGACATAAGGTGTCAGGAGGCACATGGTGCCGGGTTACTAATTTTGGGTGTGCCTACGGGGCGTTAGTACTTGAGACACACGGTGTGAGGAGGCACATGTTTCCGGGTTACTATTTTTGGGTGTACCTTCGGGGCTTTGGTACTTGAGACACGAGGTGTCAGGTGGCACATAGTGCAGGGGTACATGACAGAGATTCCGGCATTGGCCGAATCAGGTGACACTCTATGGTGTCTATTGAGCACCAGTGGAGTTTGTTTTTACTTGTGCACTATACTGCATACTTCATTCCTTGTTAATGCATGAATGATTAAACACATATATTTGGTACACACTGTTGGGTGGTATCCTACTGATAGTTGTCTCAAACCCTGCACGGGCCCTTCAGGATGCATGAAAACTTTATGGATTTACGGGAGGGAAAGAGGCCAAACTCAGGATTTGGGCTGCGTTAGTTGTTGCATGGAGATAGTATGGATATTGAGGTCATGCCTAGATTTGTTTACATTGTTTTGTTTTGTTTTCTGTATCGGCATGCTTACTTGTTGTAGCTACTGTTGGCTATCCATGGTCTCCCTTTTTATATTCAGTAGTGTATGACCTGCATTGAATGTATATGTTACTGTTTAGTAGTAGTTACATGTTATCAGTATGCTGTTGTGTTTATTTCCACTACTGTTGTTTATATTTATTGGTTTCACTGTTTTACTATATTGACTATGCTTCTGCTCTGCGGGTTTGGTTCAAGTCTGTGGAGTCTTTCTTTTTGCTGCATCTTTGCTGTTATACTCAGACCAGTACCCTTACTATATCCCTCTGAAAGGGTAAAACCTCCCCACTATACCTAACAGACCCTCGCTGCTAGTTGGAAGCATTTGGAATTCAGTGTGGTGCGCCTAAGGTAGTGACACCCGACCCGTTTGGCACTGTTAGGGTGGATGGCCGGGTCCGGGTCATTACAAAGTTGTATCAGAGGTGTTTTTGACAAGGATTTAGTAGCAGTGTTTTTCTGTCTACTAATGAGATTGAGACATCTCTTTTTATTTCTTCTAGTTTCACTATTTTGGATATGATAGATTAGAGATAGGTTGTTACTGGAATTGGGTTTCTAGCTTGTGCTTGGGTGCCTAGAGCCCAATGTACGAGGGATGGACCAAGTTTCCATGGGTGGGAATTACTATTTTCTTTTGCTCATATTACAGTTTATATGATTTCCACCTTGGTGGATCACTTAGTGTGTGATGTTCTTGATTTTGAGATGTGACCGTTGAACCGGTATGGTAAGGTAGAAATAGACCTGGGCCCAGTATGGCAAGGCATGTTATTGGCATTTGATAGCCACATTTTTAGGGTATTTCAATTTCATAGTTGCACGTATGCTTTGTGAATTAATAATGACATGTGAATAAAAATCAATTGACATGCTTAATATGCTTTGAAATGTAAATTGGTGAAATTCCTGATAGAATTGCTAGTGGTACAATGTGTATTCCATGCTTTATATTTTGTAAAAATTTCATGTGGCAGGACATTGGGTCTGACTCTTATGAGAGTAGGTATGTATTATGACTGAGGGAGTGTAACTGTCAGGATTGGGCGAATCGGCCGTCGGTTTGAGGTAACGTGAGTTTTGGGGACGGGCATCGCCCGAGGTAATTTTGATACCTAGATCTGTTGAGGGCGGGTAAGGAGTCCATGAGGCCCGGATTCTGTGGGGCATGGGTTGCGGTGGGGGGGAGTAAGGGTAGTTGTTATGCACTTCCTTTTGCTGCTTTCCTTATCTGCGTAGAATCTATTTTTATATATATATATGGGATTTCTGGCCATTTATGGTATTCATCAGGATACTCCATCATGAATCGATGGAGCATCAGGTAGGAGATGATAAAGTGCCACATGATTAGGGTCAGAATCCGGTACAAGCAGAGCACGAGCCGCATGTACAGGCTCAGGGATATGATCCGGTTCAGGATCTAGTGCAGGCAGGAGAGCAACCGAGTTTGGCATCGTTCAGGTCGTGGCTCGATGATAAGCTCCTAACGATCATGGTACGCGTCTTGTAGGGGATTGAAAGAGGCGCGCAGGGTACAGAGCCTTATATGGTGTATCTGACATGGGAGTTCCAGTTGCAGCATCCACTACTTTTTTAGAGTGAGTGTGGTTCGCAGGCGGCTGAGAACTGGATAGAGAGTATGCAGATGATCTTTGAGCAGCTAGAGACACACACAGGGCAGAGGGTCAAGCTGGCGACGTACATGCTGAGAGGACTGGCGAAGCGTTGGTGGGATGTGCAGGTTCAGGCACGTAGGTACGAGGGACTAGAATGGAAGGACTTTGAGGACAGGTTCTTTGAGCACTTTTATCTAGAGACATATAGGGAAGAGAGAGCTAGGGAGTTCTTGAGTCTTCAGCAGGGGGACATGTCTATCTTGGACTATGCAGCTACCTTCACAGAGTTGTCTCCCTTTGCACCTGGTATGGTGAGTGATGATGCAGCTAGGGTGAGGCGCTTCGAGGATGGCTTAAGACACACCATTCTGGTCCAGGTGAACATCTTTAGGCTGGGTTCCGTCTCCGAGGTGGTGAACCAGGTGCTTATAGCTGAGGGAAACAAGAGAGATAAATCTCACTTGGGCAGGGAGACAGCTTCAGGTGATTGTTCGGACAGTAGGAAGCGAGGGTGGGATAAGTTCTACCAGGGCACTCAGGCTAGGGATTCAGCTAGACCACCTCGGGGTAGTTCTTCGGTGATTTTCTTCTAGTATGGATAGCCGAGACATGTTCGGGTGCAGTGCGATAGGCCTCCATAGGAGTGTTGGGCATGTAGACAGGAAGGGCATCAGGAGAGGTTTTACAGGCAGCCTTTTCAGATAGCCGGCACGCAGGGACCAGGACAGACTGCAACAACTGGAGTTGGTTCTGGTTTGGTACCCGGAGAGGGTAGTCAAGTTTCAGCAGTGTGCGGAGGTGGTGACAGAGATGGTGGGACCCAGCTTATGGGTGAGTGGCCGGTGACTGGTGAAGCACCGCAGGGAGGCCAGACATCAGACATCTGTGTTTTAGGATAGGTGCATGTTGTGGAGATTCCATAGGCTATGCATGTTGGTGAGCTGATGATAGTTAGAGGTACACCGTAGTGTGGTCGTGATCTCCATGTTTCCTTTTTGGCATTACCTGTAGAGGCATGTCTTTTTTAGTGAACGTGGTGCACATGATCTATGTGGACAGACTAGATGCTAGTCAGTGTGATTTGCACCATCTCGGGTGCGTGAGATATATATATATATATGTGTGTGTGTGTGTGTGTGTGTGTGTGTGTGTGTGTGTGTGTGTTTGTATGAGATGCGTAGCATCAGGGAATCAAGGATGTGGGTTACTTGAGGTGTTGTGTGCATCGAGGAATCGTGGATGCGGTTTACTTGAGGTGCTAGGAACAAGAACCTCGTAGAGGCGGACACAGATGCGGTGCAGGTTACATTGAGTGTTGGGAGCGATACAGGAGCACCAATTAGGTGCAGGGGTGATGATGTGTCATGGGAGGACTATGTGTCCAGGAAAACAGGTTAGTATACCTTGGTTTCTTTGAGTTTTGTTGGGTTGAGACCAGGTTAGGCGGTTCCTAAGGTGGGGAGCCCCCTTGAGGAATTTAGCCTGGATTGTTGAGACCGGGGAAGTTCAGGTTACATTGAACAGGGTGGTATGTATGGTTCCATCTACAGGTTTCATTTGATAGCTCAGGGATGAGCTATGTTAGGGTGGGGAGATTGTAAGAACCCAGGTTTTTAGAACGGGTCAAAATCCCGACCCTGTTTGAATTTTTTTACTAGTGTATGAGGAAACTGGAGAAAACTTGAAGTTTCTGGAAATTTACAGATTACACGCCGTGTACTTTTAATTACATGCCGTGTATAGGTTAATCGGGATTCGTCCGTGTTCTCGCCAAGTACATGTCGTGTGGTGACCGTGTATAATTTTCTTACTAAACAGTGTGTAGTTTTAAACATGCCGTGTAACCCCGACCGTGTGGTGGCCATACATAGCGTGTAGGCCTATTGGTCGGGTAGAACTAGGTACACACCATGTTCCACATAGACACACCATGTATTCTAGCTGTGTATGAGGGATATACATGACATGTGGGTAAGTCAGTGAGGAATAGAAGTGAAACTTGGTACACGCCATGTACCCATAGGTACATGTCGTGTACTCAGGTCAGCTGGTCTGGAAAGTAAGTTGGTGGAATCCTTCCTTCTTATGTACAGTTAAATGGCCTACACGACGTGTAGTGATAAAGTACATGCCGTGTAGTTTCATTTTTTTGCGTTAAAATGGGCAGTAGCCTCGTTTTGGGGCAGAACACAATTTCTCTCATCGCATTGGGTGGGGAGAGCTGGCCGAACCTATTTCCTTCTCCCAATCTTCCATCCAAGACCTGTTTCGAATTTTGATTAGTGCGTTGGAACCCCCTCGTTAAGGCCTCGATTCCTCTTTGGCTGTTTTTTATATTTTCATTCTAGAACGAGTTATAGGCGTTTGAACAGTTTTGAATATTTTGTAGATTTACCACATTTTAGACCGAATTGGCGGCTGTTACCGGAGGAGTAGCATCGTACAAGTCTCAGGTAAGTGGTGCATACCTCATTTTGTGATTTCGTGGTTGTTTGGGTGATGTGGCCTTTGGCGCGTTTTTGGGAATTTTGAATGGAACCCGTTTTATGTGATGTTTATTATTGAATTGGTTGTTGGACCTATGAGATGCCTTTGGGTATGTCCTGTTACCATTTTATGTGAGCGGGCCGAGTGAGGGGTCGTTGCTCATTAGGGAATTCTGGCTGGGGAATGCCAAAATGGTTTTAATTGAAATATTAATGTGTTAAACTGTTTAGTTTAATATATTAAAGCCTGATATAAATTGTTAGAGGCATTTATGGCCTCAATGCTGGTATGGGACAACACCATGCATAGTATAATTCAACTGTTTAGTTTGTTTTCCTGGTTATGTTTTCTTTTTGAATATGTTATATATGCAATTGCTAAATTTCATCTGCTAGACCCTTTTGGGTTGTGTTGGGCTTGGTCTGGTTACGCTTGAGTGATGCTAATCCTAGATTGGGGATTTTCCCGGGTTACATTGGGTGGTTTTGAACATGGGATTGGGCGTCATGGACGTCGGCTTGAGGTAGTACGACTGTCAGGTTGGGCATGGCCCGGGTTACTAGGATGGAGATGCCATCAGACTTGAGCGGCATGGTCGTAGGGACACGAGGTGTCAGATGAGTTGGTGGCCTAGGTATTATTTTGGTGATTACCACTCACCCGGAACTTTGAGTTTTGTGCCCAAATAGATACTCTATGATGAGGTGGTTTTGACCACTCGTGTGGGTAGAGGCCCCCGTAGTCACGGTTAGGTATTTTGGTTGGGGGTGCTTTCCGTAGAAAGCCACGTGAGAGGTGAGGAGCCATCAGGGGATGGACGTGCCTTCGGGACGTCGGTACTTGATACACAAGGTGTCAGGAGGCACATAGTGCCAGGTTACTATTATTTGGGCATGCCTTCAGGACATCGATACTTGAGACACAAGGTTTCAGGAGGCACATTGTTCCAGGTTAATAGTTTTTTGGGTGTGCCTTCGGGACGTCAGTACTTGATCCACAAGGTGTCAGGAGGTACAAGGTGTCAGGTTTCTATTTTTGGGCGTGCCTCCGGGACGTTGGTACTTGAGACATGAGGTGTCGGGTGACACATAGTGCCGGGTTACACGACATAGATTCTGGCATTGGCCAAAGCAGGTGACACTCCATGGTGGCTGTTGAGCACCAGTGGAGTTTTTGTTTACTTGTGCACTATACTTCTTACAGCTTTCCTTGTAAATGCATGACTACATAAACACATATATTTGGTATGAAACATTGGGTGGTATCCTAATGAGATTTTTCTCACACCCTACACCGGCCCTTCAGGATGCGTGCAGACTCTATGGATATACGTGTAGGAAAGAGGGCAACATCAGGAACTGGGTTGTGTTAGTTGCTGCATGGAGATTCTAGGGACCTTGAGGTCATTCCTAACTGGGTTTACTTTGTTTTGTTTTGTTTTCTGTGTCGGTATGCTTAATTGTTGTAGCTAGCATTGGTTATCCATGTTCACCCTTTTTATATTCAGTTATGTATGACCTTTTGATGCATATGTTACTATTCAGTAGTAGTTACATGTTATCATCATGCTGTTGTGTTTATTTCCTCTGTTGTTTTTTATATTTATTACTTCCGTTATTTAACTATATTGACTATGCTTCTACTATGTGGGTCTAGTTCGAGTCTGCTGAGTCTTTCTTTCCGCTGCATCTTTACAGTAAATATCAGAACACTACCATTCCTATAAGAGGGTATAGTCTCCCCACTATACCTAACAGACCCTCACTGCTAGTCGGCATCCTTTGGCATTTGGAAAGGTGCGCCAAAGGTAGTGACACCCAACCCGTTTGGCACTGTTCGGTTGGCTGGCCGGGTCCACGTCATTACAGCACCAGGCCTTGAAAAAATCTTATTTGTTGCCATTGAACAAGGCCTTGAATATGTGGTTATGAAAGTCTGGCATTATGCACTCCATCATTATGAAAGTGGCTATTGATATTGCATGTGATTATTCAAGTAGTAGAATATCCATGTTAACAAGTAAATGGAATTATTTGATTTTATCTTTTCCATATTATGATGATGTTCAAGTTTAAAAGGCTTTTGTTTTAGTTAAATACATTGGCTTAAATTTTTATGCTTATTTATGAATTGTTATCCTTAGTGAGCATCTGAGCTCACCCCTTTCTATGTTTTATTTTTCCCAGGATATGAAGAAGTATATTATGATTGACCTGTAGGGATATTCTATGGGATATTAGTGATGTATATGGAAACAATGTTGTTGTAGTTTTCTATTTGATGATGTAATGTAAACCTTATGAATGTATCAAGTACTTCAAAGGCTACGAAACTAATCAATATTTTGAGACTTGATCTTTTTTTATCATTCCAATGATACGTAACAATGTACTGACTCTAGGATTCTTGGGTTGGGGCGTTACTGTGGCCTACCTTCACATATAAATTGGTAGCTCTAATCCTACATTCCGTACTCACTTTGATCACTCTAGTTCATCCAATCACTACAAAAATATACCCCTAACCTACCTACCCATTTTACATAGGCCATGATCTCACTAAAATAACAAACCTAGATGGTTTATGGAGCAAGAAAAAGAGGTCATCTTGGGATAAAGACAATAATGAACAAACATGACAAGTCAGACTCAAGTAAAGAGACAATAAATCATAAAATGACTTTTTAAATGTTTTAAATGTTAAATTTAAAAGTATTTCTCTCTACTCAAATGTATTATAAATCTTTTTATGTATATATTAATATTTATAGAAATAAATTATAAAGGAAAATTTATTTATCTTTTTATTTTTTTAAATTTAAAAAAAAAAATCATTTTATGTGCTTTATGAAGGACATTATGAATTTATTTACAAAAGTAATAAAGGAATATTTCATTTGTACATAAATGAGGTTTAACTCATTCTCTCATAACTACAACCATTACATGACCATTGTATTCCTTTATAAGCTTCCATTTTTTCTTCAACATAAAACCCTACTTCCCTTTTTTATGGGTACATTACTTTTGAAAGGGGTGTTTTAATGGAATGGGATATATCAATATTTAAAAAAAACTTTTTATGTGTTAAAAAGTATATCATTTTGAGTTTGATAATGTAAATGCATGATTTTATGTGTTTCATGTATGTTACTATCCTTCGACATTAGTTGTAATGAAGTTTGATCATTATATATATCCCTAATGTTTTGGTTAACAATTATGTTTTCCAAAGCATTTGGTTGGACTTAGCCAAGAATGTTATTCCATGTATAAGGGTTCCTATAATGTTTTTTTAAAGGTCCTATAAATATGATATCCCAAGGTATCTAAATGGGTTTTAAATTCATTCTAATGAGTTTTCATGAAATTATTCTGATTTTATAAGGCATGATAATGATATTTCATAATAGAACGATTTTTACCATTAATGGTAAAATTTATATTTTTAAGAAAATTGTTTTAGGTTTTCTCAAATTTTTTAAGAATTTGTTGTAGTTATGATTTATCCTATAAATTTTGTTAATTTTTTTTAATGAAAACTATATTTTATAAATCATTTTTAATGTTTACATAAATGACTATATGAGCATGAGGTTAATTATGTTAAAGGAAAACTCTCTAATATGATATAAGGGTTTTGAAATAGACTAATGGGTTTTATTTAATATTTTTATATGTCCATAACTATGTTTTTTATTCACATATCATGTTTTCAAAAGTATTTTATTGATTTTAAGGAATATTTAGAAAAAATATGAATTCAAGTTGAAAATCAAGAATGTTTCTCAGGAAAAGAAAATTTGTTTCATTTTAAAAATAAACTTTTGTGTAAAAAATTGTACTTAGTGGAAGTTTCCACTTTGTATTGAATGGGTATGTTATATAATTTTTATGACCTAAAGTATAAAACCATAGACATTTTAAATCCTTCAAATGTATGTAAATGAATTATTGACTTTAAACTAAATATTTTGTAATGTTTTAAGGTCAGGTTCCTATCGTAATTTTTACATAAACTAAAAAAGTTAATGGATTAGTGAGTGAGGAGTTGAATTTTTATTAGTTTACAAATTATGAGATTTCAACATGATAATATTATGTTACTCTTTTGATTTGTAATTAAATTACATTCAATTTTGACAATGATGGACAAGATTTAATGTTCATACAACCTTTCCTAAATATTTTTTTTGTTTAAAGTCACACAGCATAGACCAATAAGGCGGGGATTCCTGTATAGTAAGGGAGAGGTAAAACCCTAATTTAATAAATATACCAATGATAGTATAGATTATACCATGGGTATACATACTATATTTATGGTCTTATTTCATGAATAAAATGTTTATGGTTGGGCCTAGGATAGGGGACTGTGGTGTTACTATGATTCTGATGGTATCTGAATCAAGCCATTTAAGGTAATTATTTATTAGTTCTAGCAAGGAAATGATGTTTTACTATAATTCAACAAAAAATACGTCAAAATGCTCCAATTTTTTAAATTCTTTTTCGAGCTCAGGAAAAGAGAATATAGGGTCAATATGTATCCTCTGCTAAAAAGAATCAATCCATACATTTTTATTTAAGAAATTTCCTCCCTACACATCTATCTCATGCATAGAGGAAATGAGGTATTATTTGACTAGTTATTATTTTTTATCCTAGGATAGGAGATATAGTCATATCTACCTATCCTATGAGAATGGAAATAATTCCACAAATAATACTTGAAAATAATATCCCCTAGATATTTCTGGCTCATATGCTGGGGAAATTGGTATTTATTCATAAAAATAGAAGTCCGTTAGTACGATCGAATGAATTGAGGATATCATTTTTTATTAGGATCGAAGAATAGGATCCAAGGATAACTATGTATCCTAAAATATTTTACAATCAAGTCACATTTTTTTTAATAAAATATATTCATAGTGCATGGTGTATCTTTAATAATTATATTTTGTGGGTGAAAGTCTTTCATATTTGGAGAGACATTCACTTATGGGAGATTTTTCAAAATGTTGAAACCAAATAGGGGTGACTACATTAAATATAGTCCAAGAAACAATGATAGTTATGATGGAAATGAACCAATGGATGGTCCCAAGAAAATATACTAATGAAACAATACCTCTACAGAAATATGTGGAATCAAGCCACATGTAGTTCTTTAAAAGTGGGTTTCATGTATAAATCATCCACCTACGTAGGTTAAAGATTAATCATATTCCAAAAACTAGTCTATAAATGATAGAAAATTTTTCAAAACATCATACATGGATTCGACTCATGTGTAGGAGTGGTATGTTTTTATTCTTACTAAGAAGACGATAACTCGGTTCTTGTTATAACCCCTAGACATCATTACAAACCCCATAGAGATGAAAATTAATTATACCCATACTTATTTTATAGTATGATTCCTTACATAGACTATGTGAATATTCCAATAATAGAGGGAATTAATGCTCCATAGAACATGCTTAGGATGAACCAAAAACATCTATATTGATTAGGAAATCATATTAGGAATGAAGGGGCCACATGGTATGATTTACTCTTGGAATCGTAGAGTCATGCATGAGGGAAATCGACTTTATTGTTTAACATTGTAATATCTAGATATTTTAAACAAAATACTACTCAATAGCGTAGAAGATACATAAATCAAATCTTATACGAACCAAAAAAAATATTATTTTTAAATATTACTATTATAACATAGTAATTTAATTGGAGGTTGTTAATAGGATTATCCATATATATATATAATAAAAATAATAAATACAAGTTAATTTATTCATACTTATGATAAAAGTAATACATTATTTAGTATAGGAATTTTATTCATCATAAAATATGTTTTCATCAAAAAATGGGGTATATTTCATTTTATGAGAGACTATTATAACTAATTTCTTGGAGTTCTCTATGTTTTATTTGATAAAAATTTTATCATTTTTGAAATAATAATGTAAAAATTATGTTTCAAACTCTTTCGCCGGGATGCACTTTTCCATCATCTTGAGTAAGAAAGGCACAGTTTCGTTGCCCCGCATTCCCGCTTTCTAAAGGCTGGAGGGATCTGTTACTTGTTTAGAGATGTTTTCACCTTGATCATAGTCAGATGATGGGATGACGGTTCTTCTTTCCATGGATTCCTCCTCAGAAATTTTCACCTAGTCCGGGTCTCCCTTATAGATTTAAGACATTGTTCTTGGAACTCTTCCAAGTGTTATATCTTCATGGACACCAGTTAATTACACTGCATCTATCAGGACATTCCAAAGGGTCCGGTCAGGGAAGTAACCTTGAGTCATGGGAGTAGTCACGTTGGACAACATTGGTGTGTATGGATTCCAGGATACTATCGCATCTTTGTTTCTTCCCCTTATTATAGGGATTCTCGAGGGCATGGAAGCCCATGGAATCCAAATTCAAATGTAAGGAATCATATGCCATAGGCATGTATCTGTGGTTATCCTCTGTATCCCATGTTTAACATAGGGTATGTCGCATGTTTAATGTCTAGCAGAGATGGATCAGATTGATCAGAACACTGATTAAATTTGGTCAGATGGGTGCAACCTCTGGAGGGAACACTAATGTTAGGTCCAACGTGTGGTTAACTTCCCATTTTTTATTGAGGGTAATGGGGAATGAGGTGGAATGATCCAATCGGGATGTGTCATACCGGGTAAGAATCAGGATGGATGATGGAGTGTTGAATGAAGTGGATGGTGAATGGGATGGAACTACTATGAGTATGATGATTAATATGGGCTTGACCACAAAGAGGCTTCCCACATATCCCCATGGTAGGGAATAAAAGACCTTGTAGTTCATCTAATGATGGCTTACTACTGATTGTGGATTTCAATGGCTTACCGCTGGACGGATTTAACAATGGATTACTACTGAATGGCATCGCAATGGCTTACTGCTGGACAGGGTCAAACCTCATGGAGGCTTCCTACGTACCTTATCGAATAGTCAAGGATAAAACCTATGTAGTTCTTGTGGAATGGGGGTCAGTGAACCGGCATGGAAGAGGACTTGGGGTCCAATGATTATTGGGCTTGAGCCATAGGGAGGTATCATATGTACCATTCCATGTCAAGGATCAAAGAACTCATTGTTTAGATGGGTGCAACAACTTACCGTTGACTTGGGAAACAAAAACATACCTATGATCGGGGTAGATAATAGCTTACCACTAATTTATGTTCACAGTTTAACATCATGAAGGACGAGGGTGAACTGGTGTAAAGGAGGACTTGGGGCCCAGATAAATGGTGGGCCTCAACCTCATGGAGGCTTCCTAAGTACCTTTCCTTGGAAAGGATCAAAGACCTCGTTGTTCATGTGGTATGGGATTGGACGTGAAGGAGGACCAGAGGCCCAGATAAATGGAGGTCTTGAACCACAGTGAGGTGTCCTATGTACCCTACCATGGAAAGGATAAAAATATATGTTGTTCAAAAGGAGTGGGAAAAATGACATGAAGGTGGTCAGAACCAATGAGGTGTTGGGCTGAACCTCATGGAGGCTTCCAATGTAGCTTGCCTTGGCAAGGATCAAAGACCACATAGTTCAAGATGGGTTTGGTGAACTGACGTGAAGGGGGGTCAGAATGACTAGGTGTTGGGATTGAACATTGTGGAGACTTCCTAAATACCGTACTTTGTAAAGGATCAAAGAAAACATATTTTAGGTGTGGTTGATGGGATTACATTCTAGGCTACCCAAGGTGTTGGTGAACTGACCTGAAGATGGTCGGAATGACAAATTGGTGGTGGGAATGATCCTCTAGGAGGCTTCCTACATACATCACCTTATAAAGGATCAAAGACCACATAGGTGAGGTATGGGTGTGTGGAATACACTCTAGGCTTCCCGGAGAATATTTCATGGTTTATGGTTTCTATAAGTCCACGCGAGTCATGCTCGGTGTGAGAAACAAGAGAAAGCAATGAACAGATGATCAGATCGCTAAAGGTGTGTCTGTGGGAAGTATAGTGGGGATCAAGCATGGTTAGTGTACCAAACATGATACAGGGGATTACGTGTGGCTAGCAGCCCGGGGAGATGGTGATTGGGACTTATTCCTACATAGAGGCTCGGGTGGTGACAAAGCCCAGCGGGAGAGTGATTTTTCACCCAGGAAGAGAGGAGGAGCAGGGATAATTCCTCCTACAAGATAAGTTAGGGGTTAACACCATGGTGGTTTCCCTTTCCTCGCAGACAGAAGCCACTCTTATAAAGAGGATTTCATTCTATGTGAAGAGTGATCTCACTCTCATGGAGACCAGTGGGAATAAAGAATGTTCGAGATGGGGCACCCTACATGAAATGCCTAGGGCGCGGTCAGAGTTTAATGTCATGTGCTGAGGATGAAGGTTCTTGGTAGTTTAACATACTACATCTCGGACGAGGTGGGTTTACCCCGCACCCCGAGGACTTACATAACCGGCACCCACCCACCCTTGAGTGATGGAAGGCATCGGAAATTCCATGGTTGGGGGTGTCGAGAGGTGATCCAATTATGGGTCCACATTATCATGGCTATGCAAAGAAACAATAGCTGTTAGCATTCCTATATGAAGAAGAATGAGGCGATGCAACACAATGTGAAGTACTGTCCAAGGGAATTTGAAATCACTTCGTCCAAACCTCGAGGGTCGCACAGAAAAACAAATTGAAAAGAAAAGGAGTTAGTAAGAAGGAAACCTATGAAACTCTGCTGCTCCACATAGTGGAGGGGCTTTGTGAAGGGGTATACTTTGCAAAGTGAAGTGTCCCAGCTTAAGCATAGTGCATAGATTCTTGTGGAAGGTTCTTTGAGAAGTGGAAAGTGATTCGTGGAGCAATTCCCCATGAAGAAAGGGTGCCTCGTAAAGTGTGGGGTTGTGAAGCAAGGTGCTTCTTGAGGCACAGTGGCCCTGCCTTAGCATTTGGGTCAGATGTGTGTGAGTGGTGTTTTGTGAAGCATAAATCCTCCACGATGACCCGAGTCCCCTTGGAGATCCCCTTCCTTCACGGAGGCCCATAAGATCCTTGAATGGAATCCCTCTATAAGGAGGGGTGGAATTAATGAAAGGGGGAGGCATTTCGCGATGCAAAAATACATTGCGTAGCTCATGGTTTGATGAGTAGAGAGTGCTTCACGATTTGGGAGATTGGAAGTTTAAAGGTTGGATGGTCCATCCTTTGGGATCAAGGGGAGCCCTGTATTTATAGGAAAGAGGCTCCGTGAAGTAGAGCTCGCTCGACCTGAAGAAGGATTCTGATCTACGGTGAGCTCACGAATGTCAATAGGGTTCGCAGAGCATCCCACCTCCTTTCTCCGTTGTGGGCTCACGAACTTAAAATTGGATCATGGATTCTCCCACCTTATTGCTCTGTGGTGGGCTCACGAATGTCATATTGGCTCGCGGAGCCTCCCGTCTCCTTTCTCTGTGGCGGCTAAAGGGCCATCATGGCTCCACTGAAGGTCTTTCTGAGGTATCCCCTTGACGCTTTCTTTTGTACTTCTCCATCCCCAGTTTTGGTGTCCAAAAATACACCCCCAGACTTGAAGCCGAGGAGAAATCAAGGGTCAAAATATGTGGTTCAATTACCAAAATCACTTGGTCATTCGCGAGGATGTCTCATGAAGGAGGCTCGCAAAGTGGGGAAGTGATGGGCCAACTGAGCATGCTGCAGAGCTCACCACGGGTTAGACGTGCTGCGAAGCTTCGAAGATCGTCGCCTTTAAATAGGAGAGCTGACCTCTCTTTTTTCTTTTATCTCCTTTGTGATTTTGGCATTTAGCGCTCTCGATTCGTGATGTTCTGCTACTCCGCGATTGCTCTCCACAAATTGGGTCTTTTGCTCCATGGAACATAATGAGTCTTTGACTCTGTAACAATGATTTTTGATCTTGTGCTTGAAGGTCGGGTGGGGGTCTGCGCACGTTCTTTGAAAAAGAGCTCCGCGACATTACTTTGTGAAATATCTTCGCGAACTGAACAATGGAAACACCCAAACATCAAAATGAATGGTTCATCTGGAGGCTTCCATGGTGTCCTTGTGGATGATGACTGAAGGGAGGATATGGTAAATAGTTTGGGCTTAGGGTAGTTAATTCAGAGCCACTCTGACCATGGATCATTAGTGGAGCTGCTATCAGAGAGCTAGAGGAACTACCCACTGTGTAAGTGGTTGCCTCTATATTTCTTCGGGCTGATGGATGATGTATTCATCCTAGAAGGAAGATGGGATGAGCCAGCTTACTGGTTCAGGAGCACGTCATGCCAGCGCCGATGGTTCAGGGTGGCTGACGGCCATGCCCTGGAGGACATCACATTCGTCATTGCTGGCTACTTATATAATCAGCTTAATAATGTGGATGGTAAGGAATTGCATCTGGAGATGTCCCCCCTATCCACTAGATGATCTTAAAGGCATCCTTCAGGATCCCGGGGAAGGGATGGTCTAAGGAGTGGGACCTGCGCCAGGGCAGCAACTCCACAAATGATTGGCCCTGGTCAAACTAGGTAAGTGCCTCATGTGAATAGTTTGTGGATGAGATGGAGAGAGTGGGTCTGTATGAGGTATCTTGGGACTCCCCATTTCACATCTATCAGTCGAGGCATCTGATTCTGGAGTTTCTGAGTATGTGGTCATCGTGGACCAATACCTTCAACTTACACCACAGGGAGGTCGATATTATCTTGTAGAACATGAATCAGATCTTGGGGGATCAATTATTGGGGGTGATGTGTGATGAATTCCACCCCGATGTGGGTGTGTGGGTGGATCTTGAGTAGATTATTCCACTGGCGATGGCGTTGATGGAGCTTGTGTCGGGAGAGGAAAAATAAGTAGTGATGGATTTCCACTTTAGATGGTGGGTTAAGTAGTTTATGAACTTCCTAGAAGATAGGCAGTTTCCAGTGAGGGCATGGACTTTCCCGAAGGGGGATCAATGGTGAAAGGAGCACTATTAATGGTGTATCATGGAGGATAACCAGTGGATAAACTAGGGATATAGCGTTAGCACCGAGCAGCATCCGATAGTCAGGCTGGCAGTGTTCATCATGACTCTCATCTGTGGTTGGATCTAGTCGGTAAGGGATACAAACATGGGCGTGAGACCAAGCACATTCATTATGACATCCATGTTGGTGATAGGATGGTGATTAAACCTTGTTATCCTGATGTTCTCCATTTTATACAAGATGTTGTGGCTCATTAGTGAGGGCAAGAGGCCACATAGGATATGCGGGCCATTCCACCTCCTATACGGGTGGATAGCAGCAAATATTAGGGGGGGGGTTATGAATACCCCAACCCCATCTTGCCTCTAGATCAAACATCCGCCCATCAGTCCTGAATGCCACAGGAAGAATTCTGGCCAAGCTGACAACACTATTAATACTAAACCTGGTGTGGAAGGTGGAGGAATTCAATTTTCACCTCTATTGCCAATGGGTGCTTTTACTGATGACGACCAAGGAACGAAAGAGCACTTGTCCTATCTCCAGGCCTTTTGAGGAGGATTCATGGTGGAGAGGGTGGACCATGAGCCCCACTACGAGCCATACATCTAGCACTGATTTTCCCTGAAATTTTGGTGTATGAAGTGGCTGACCCCACGGGTCTATATAGGGGTGGGCCGCAAAGAACCCTCGTGTGTGATGAGGAAGATGTGGCTCATGTTCACATGGGATAAACAGGAAGATACGGAATGAGCTGCCTCCTCCTACTATTGTCTTTGTGTTGGTACATAAGTATGCCCAAAGCTGGGAGGTGGCCTACCCCTGGGAGATGTTGAAGCAACCAACCGTTCAGGTCGGTGATGGTGAGCCTCCCCGACCTCGGGCCTGTGGACAGAAGTCAACAAGGGCATCTCACGATAGAGGGGCTGCCATTGGGGCAAGACCCACACTAGTTGATGGTGAGGCAGCAGTGATAGATCCAACATCAGTAGTGGACCTACCGATTCAAGAAGAATAGAGCCTTTTATAGGGGATACCGCCAAGAGGATTTCGTATGATACCCACCCAGACTCCTGGGAAGGGGTTGTTCCATAAATACATGTCGGATAATTTTTTCTTTCCAGAGGCCTGTGACATCTTGGAAGTCAACCGGAAATTCATCATCCCGTCTGAGATGTGGCAACACTTGAACCATCTTCGGATAAACTTTCCGTGGATAGGGCCTATCCGGGCCGGCTTTACGATGCCCCAAGTGGAGGTAGGGAAATACCTTACAGAGCTAATAGACTTTGTGCATTCTTGGGGTGATCCCCATCCAATGATAGATCGTTTCAAGGTGTTTCTGGATCATACGGTCCCACCACAGTTGTTGGCCGCTGAACTGAGAGAGTGATTCCCTCTGCCGGAAGAATTGGATGAGTCCTCTTTGGGGGACGAGGCTGTTAGAGGGAGTCCATTGGAGGAGGGAAAAGTCAGTGATCAAGACTCGGACCATTAAGAATTTGTAGAGGCCCTTGAGTTAAGACCCAAATCCCCTTCTTCAGGGTCTTCTCTCAGGTTGTTTTGGACTCCCTGTTAATACATGAACTATGTAGCAGATTCCCATACACAGAACCCATTCTCATCCCTCAGTGGATACAAATGCGAGGCCTTCGGGATCCACACTAGTGGATGCCTCAATATCTATGTCTAGTGGGGATAGGACACCTGAGGTGACCCATACAAAGATTTCAGATCCTCTAATAATATATGGGGTACCATGCCGTGGGGTCCCAATGACATCCACCCAAGAACGAGACCAAGAATTCGATATCTGTAAGTTCCCTCTGCTAATTTTGTGACTGTCATCCTCTGACCGTGTTAACCGACATTCATGATTTTCTTCTTGTTGTGTACATTTCTTTGATAGGCATGGGCCACTATAGCAAGGTTGGTCGGGACTTCTTGTGTCACCTTTCCCAGGGTAATGTCGGCGATTGTGGAGGCAGATATCCAGTCTAACAGAACTACGGCGCTCCTGATCTCTGGAGGGACCATTTTTGGGGTTTTCCCTTAGATTTTTGATGTGGGATCCGATGATGAGGATCAATTAGATAGCCCAAGTCCCTCCACGCCTAATCAACCACCAGACGCGGACCCCACTGACATGTTCCTGAAGGAGTTCCCCACATATGACCCTGCCAACCGCACTGAATGTGATGAAAACAGCCTCTGATGAAGAGGATGGAAAAATAGTCCATCACCGATCATGGAATCTAATTACACGCTTCATTAATAACACCCCCACGCTCTATGGCTAGATGATATGGACATACTTCACTCGCGACAGCGTGAACTTTGTGCTGGGGGAGTGGATGCCCAACGTCCTCACATGCTCATCCGAGATATTATGGCGGAGAAGATTCAAGAGTATGATCATGGGCTCTGTGTGGGGTGACAGTGGAGGAAAGTGGTGAACATCAAGAAGCTCCAAGAGGCTGAAAACAATGTTCAGAGACTTCTGGTCTAGGAAGATGAGAACTCAACCTTCCTCCATGTGCAATCAGAGATAATATCATGATTCAAGGCCCAGCTGATAGAGGATGGAGAGGGAATGAAGTGAACCTCGAAAGAGATAATCGTTATCCGAATCGACATAGAGTTGGTCTAGACTATGGATGATTAAATGCGCCCCATTGCTGCTGAGGAGGTGTCGGAACTAAACAGGTGGCATCAAATCCTGGATGCCTCAAGCCAGAGGGTGGCGGAGATGCAACTTTATTTTGATGGGATAAACCCATCCATGGGTGGGATAAACCCTAGGGAGCTATAATGCACAGAACTTTTGAACAAACATGCATGCTTTGTGTATTTTATGCTAGATGCATGCATGAGTTCCATTATTTGTGTTGGTTATTTTCATTCCTATGACATTCATGGAGTGTCTAGAAATCATTCCCTAAGCTCACGTGGGTCGGGCCCGATGTGAGAATCAAGGTACGAAGAACTTATAACTCCATTCATATGTGGTAATGTAAACCAAGCTCTAGGTATCTTGGGGTTTGGAAAACTGATTCAAATTTACAAAAAGAAATGGGGGAGACCTGACCAGAGAATGAATCTCTCAAAATAGTCGAATAACTGTTTTCCTAGTGTGCTCTTGTGCACAGACAGGGTAACGCCATGGGCATTGGAATTACTCTGAACATAGGGGAGTGGAACATGTGAATCACAATACCCAAAACTCATAACAGTGTAGGGGTGTCCTGAAAATGAAAGATAACTATTGACTGCGTTTGAAAGACTGTATCCAAATCGCGTTATCCTGAAATGGGGATAACAAATGAGGGCCTACCGCAGACCATGTTCGAAACATGAGGCCTAACTCGAAATGTTATCCATTAGTCTAATAGAACATTAACTTAGGATAGTAGGCGATCCATAGGCTAAGAATCCATACTGTTAAGGGGTTCCTTCAGATGTGAAAGGGGACGAGGGCCTGAATAAAAGGGAACACAAAGCATGGAGTGTAGAGTGATGGGTTGTTCGACTGGAATCCAACCCTCTTTAAATTACACCACCATGGTGGAGACACATTGGGTGGACGCAATAGTCTGATCTAGGATCAAACATAATTCTAAACATGACCTCTCTGGTAAGGACCTATAATGATCAGTAGTTTTAGGTCATACCAATAAGAACAATGGACATGTAGTTTAATGTCATATGGTGAGGACAATGCACATAGTTTAAAGGACATACTTCATAGACCATGATCGAGGATGAGGGGCCAGAAGGGTTAATGATCTAGGGGCTGATTCCAAGGAAGAATTACTGGGTGTCACTACGTATCCCATAAGGATAAGAATTAAGTTGAATGTAGTTCTGAGAGTGTAGTTTAATGCCATGTCAGATGAGGAAGGGCATGGCTATGATAGTACACATACTACCAAAACTACTAATCCCAGATGAGTCACACTTGATGTTCGAAAAAGAAGCAATGGTGGGACTTTCATGACACAAGAATGAACATGTCAGTGGAAAAGGGATGCTCAGTGAATTCCATCCCAATGATGCTGACCCATTCATGTTACACACTTAGATACGTGAAGAAGTGAAAGTCGAGTATGTCATAATTCCACTTGAACATAAGGAAGTGGAAATGTGTGAATCATGACGCTCAAGATATGGACCAAAATGATGGTGGAGTGATGATAAGGGATAGATGTTAACCATGTTCGAAACACAGTATCTATTTCGAGTTAGACCGGAATGGGGACAGACCAATGATGGTAGACCGCTAACCATGTTCGAAACACAAGACATGTCACAAATCTCGTTTTATATATTTAGGGAAGTTGGCCTGAAATGATAGGTGAGCCAAGGAATCATGAGACTAGGTCATGAAGGGGGTCCCATTGGATGTGGAAGAGGTTGAGGTTCCAAATAATTGGATCACAATGCATGGACATGGAATGGGGGAATATCCCTGTGAAAATTCCACTCATCGGGAACTTTTTTCAAAATGCATGTGAGTATGACATTGAGACGTATCAACTAGAGGTAGTCGAGTCCCTTCCCAAGTACAGGGGTCCAAGGGTTGCACAATTTCAACCTAAGGTCCTAGGGAGGACCATTATGGGGGGCTTGATTTAATGGATTGTGTACAGGGTGGAGAAATAGCCAAACATGATGCACATTTCCCATGGAGAGATCTTAGTTTTGGGTCATAGAACTCGGACCGCGTTGGGAAAATATTTTGGAAGCACATGGTGCAGCTATTGAAAACCCCGATGTGAAGGAGAACCTACAAGGTACTTTCCACACCACATGTTCCCAAATGAGTTCGGGAAAAGGGGACGAAAAAGAAGGGACATGATTTGTAGATTCCTAGGGCTGGACCTAGAGACAAAAATGCATGGTAGTTCCTACATATCCCATGGGAAAGGGAATCAAGCTGTACACAGTTATGGAGGTGGTATGGTAATGTAATAGTGTCAGGGATGATGAGATCGTGCGGGTCTGGCCCTTACACCAATAGAAGGGGTATTTGATAGATCTTGTCTTTCCTTTAGGATGAGTTTTTTTGGAAGATATGAACTTTGGATAGAAAGTCTTGGCATCTCCACAAGAATCAAGCCGTATGTAGGCGTTGCAAAATGGTATTCCATATGACTGATACCAAACATGAGGTCCCCTCGAGTGAAGATATCATGGTGCAATGCCGTTTTTTGTCATGCGGCCCAGATGATAACATCACAGTTTAGGGTTATGTGATGAGACCAACCATTAATTTTAATGTCATGCAGCATAAACATAGTAGAGACGCGGCTAAAGTGGGAATGTTCATGGTGAGATAATGTATACCTGACGTGAATGAGGATGAGGTCCACATCACACTGTGCATGATTCTGAGAAAGAATCCTCGGGTCGAGGGGCCAAAAAATGTTACAGGATATGGGGTGGGAGAGACTAGTTCTCAAATTAGCTGGACCCAAAGATGAGATGTCAGGGTGTTCTTATGTATCCCCTCGGAATGGGAATCTAGCTGCACGTAGTTCTAAGAGAGAATTTAGTTTATCGTCTTAGAGCTCGGACCATAGAGGAGAAAAATCCTTCTATGTAAGTACAAACATCAACCTGATCCCTAATCCCTCATGATTCACACTCGGGGTGGTAAAGAAGGGAATTTTTTTTTCAATACCTGGAATGCACGCAAAAGGAAAATCAGTGCAGAGAACCGAATGATGCCTTTTCCATGGCTTTTGTCCTCCCAACGTGGAAATGCATACCGAGGGATTGTACCAGGACTATCAAAATTCTATTTGGACATGATGGGGTAGAAAATAATGTAAATCATGTAACAAACATTCAAGTATTAAATGGTTAGGACTGAAAAGGGAGGATAAAAATTGACCATGTCTGAAAAACACCATCCATATCATGTTAGCCTGAAACTAGTACAAACAATTGAGTGTCGACCGTTGAACATATTGAAAATGTGGGACTTGTATTGATTTTTTTCCTGAAACCCTCGAGGACGTTGGCATGTAATGGTAGAAGATTCCTTAGTCCTAGAATCTTTGAAATTTGGGGGAGCCTTCGGGTGTGAGAGATTATGGAATCCCAAATGAAGGGGAACACGAAGCCTGGAAAATGGGAGAAAGCATGTCCAGGTAAAATGTGACACTCTAGACGCTGAACAAGAGTACTCTTGGGATCATTGGTGAATCACCGGTGAGGATAGAGAGGATCAACTTGAGATTGGCCATTTTTAAAATTTGAGTATAGGACAAGAGGATAGAGAACTCTCAGGAGAAAGATGTACATGGTGTGGTTGTTACAAACCTGACGCGAAAGAGGACATAATCCCAAACACACCATATAACCCTCTCCCTAGGAAAGTGCAAGACAAGGGGCCTAGGTAAAGGAGATATTTCTAAGATATGGGGCTGGACTCAAAGTCTAGATGTTCAGGCAGTCGTATATATCCCATTAGAATTGGAGTCAAGCCATATGTAGTTCTACAAGAGGGTAATGCGTAGTTTACCTTCATGAATTATGGATACAAATGGGTATGATACCCCACACAAAGGATGTGTACGGAGTTGCGATTAACCCAACATGAATGAGGACATAATCCCACACAACATTATACAACCCTAAGTGAGAACATGGGTCAGGGGCCCGAAAAGGCCAACGGGCCAGAGGCTGGGCCTCCGATGGAGAGTCATGGCCAGCTTGCAGTTTAACATCTTGCAGTGAAGATAAAGAAAGAGGTAAGATACCTCAAACAAGGGATGTGTACGACGCGGCGAGTAACCTGACGTGAATGAAGGCAAAATACCACACAACACCATACAACCCTATGTGAGAACTTGGGCCAGGGGCCCGAGAAGGCCAAGGGGAAGGAGGCTGGGCCTTAGATGGAAAATCTCACCCATCTTGAAGTTTAATGTCTTCCAGAAAGAAAGAATGTGATATTTTTTTAGGGTCATAGATCTTTGACCGTATATGCGTAGTTTAATGTCATATGCGTGGGATAGAAAGGGTGGATCATCATGCCTATGGAAGACCATGAAGTAGCAACGATGATTGAAGACAACTATTTACTAGGTTTACAACACATGATCCACCCTTATGTGGCCCAAAGGGGGTGGGGGCGAACAATTGAGCATTGACCATTGACCATATTTGCAACACAAGACATACATAAACTTTTTACTCACAATCCTCAAGGGTGTTGGATCATAATGGTAATAGATCCATTGGGTCGGGCATCCATGACATTCGGGGGACCTTCTGGATATATAGGGTGATGGAAACCCAAAAGATAGGGCATTTTGAGAATGGAGGGGCTTGTTCTCAAAGAACGAATGATAAATGAAGGAAGGTATATCCCAAGGGGGTATGTGTGAAATGGAGAAATAGCCCGACGTGAATGAGGACTTGAGTCTGCACTGCACCACACAATCCTAAATGAGAACATGGGTGAGGGGCCCAAAGGGGTCGAAGGACCTGAGGCTGGGTGTCCCATCCAACTATAGCCATACGGCCTCTTATGCAGTTATTGCCTCATCATAGCTCCTAAAACCCCGTGAGCAGTGCTCGTTGTGGGAAACAAGGAGATGAATTTAGCTTTCCCTATCATATAAGGGTCTGATAGCTGACATCACTCGAAGGGAGTCACAACTTGAAGATACAGTGGGCGGGATGAACCACCACACTCAATTCTTGGGATCTATGGAGGTTGTGAAAATGAAAAAGGATAGCCACTGACCATGTTTGAAATAATACTTCTTTATAGTGTGGCCAGAAATGGGAACTACAAATGAGCATCAACCACTGACCATATTCACAATGCGAGACTTGTATAAATTTATTGATCAACATCCTTCAGGGCGTTGGCCTGAAGTGGTTGGAGATCCCTTAGGCCGAGCACCCATTCTATTCAATGGTCCTTTTGTACTTGAAGGATGATGGAGTCTCAATCAAAGGAGTGGGTGAAGCATAGTGGTGCCCATGAATTTTAATGTCATGTGGGGTGGTGAGGGTGATGAACATCTCTAAGGAGTGGGATGTATGGCGGGTTTGAGAAGAGCTCGATGTGAATTGGGGGAAAATTATGTACCACCATATGACCTAACACGTGTGGGGATTCTGAAGTTTGGGCTAGGCCAACAGAAAGAAATGTGTGGGAGTTCCTACGTATCCCATGAGGATGGGATTCAAGCCATACGTAGTTCTTAAAGTCCATGCCGTTTAATGTCATGCGATGAGGACATGGGGGGATAGAAGAATAGGGAGGGGAACATGGTACGACCGTCGTAATCCTGAAATGATTGGGGCCAATGAATCCTACACTATACTATGCAAGGAACCTTTGAGAGAACTATTCCTAGGGGTATAGTCAAAGAGAAGAGTCTAGGGGATGGACTCAAGACCGAGTGTTTGAGCATTCCTACGTATCCCATGTGGATGGGAATCAAGCCGTACATAGTTATAAGGGTGTAGTTTAACCTCTTACAGAAGAAATATAGTTCAACGTCATGTGGGACATTTAATAGTATATATTCATGTAGGACCAGGCAGTTTAGGGTCGTGTGGGACCAAATAGTTTAGGGTCATTACGGACCAGTTGGCTCAGGAAAAGTATTGATTGAGGAATTAGGCCTTGGTGGGAGGAGTTATATGCTCACCATCCATGGTTACCAGGGAGTACGCACCATAGGGGTAAACCTTGTGAACAACGAATGGTCCATCCCATTTGGGTACCAACAATGGTGGCTTCCTACTAGGTATCTTTGGTGTCCGGTGGGCCAATACAAGATCACCGTATAAAAAATAATGGAGGCAGAACTTCTTATTGAAGGCTTTGGCTATCTTATTCTAGTGTCTTTCTAGGTTGTGTATGGAACAGAGCAAATTCTTTTCCAGTGCCTACAATTCAACCTGATGAATTACAGTTGTCTTATCTTGCACCTGTTGGTCATAGACCATTGTGCGTAACGAAGGCAACTGAATCTCGATAGGCAGGGCGTCTTCTGTTCCACATACCAAGGAATATGGGGTCACCTATGTCAAACTATGATTTGTCATCCGATAATCCCAGAAGGTGTTGGGGAGCTTGTCCGACTAACTCTTCTTGTACTGACTAGACATTTTCTTCAAAATTTTAGAGAGGGTCTTGTTGAACGCCTCGATCTACCCATTTTCTTGCGAACGATATTAGGAGGTATGGTTAGAACACATGTTGTATTTTTCGTACAACTTCTTCAAATCAGCTGCTCAGAAATTGGTGTTGTTGTCATTGAGGGCGGCATGAGAGAATCCAAACCGATAGATGTTATTGGATGTCACGAAGTCAATGATAGAATGGGCCTTGACCTCCTTGAGCAGAACTACCTCTACCCACTTGGAAAAGAAATCTGTTGCATTCAAGATGAACCAGCATTGATGAGCTGTTGCCGGTGGATATGGTCCCACGATATCCAGTCCTCAGACCGCAAAGGGCCAAGATTACTTGGTAGTGTGGAGAGGCTCTAGTGTCTGGTGAACAAAGTTGGCATTAACTTGACACACATGACATATCTTGGCGAACTAGATGCAATCATGGATCCTGAAGGGCCAAAAGTACACTAGTATTTGGATCTGGTGAGATAGATTTTGCCCATTCTGGTGGGCCCCACATGAACTGATGTGAACCTCCTGGATGACCTATGAAATCTTTACTCCTTGGTTGCAACGGAGGAGAACACCGTGGATCCCAAGCTTGTAGAGGATCTTATCAAGACTCGGACAACTCTAGAGTGTAAAATGCAGTGTGTGGCATCATATTAGCTTGGCCTAGGCTCAATAATCCGAGAGGTGACCATTTTGGAGATACTCAACAAAGGTGGATCTCTAGTAGGGAGTCACTTCAACCTCTACATCAATTGCACCTGGGGTTCCTAACATGGAGGCTCTGACAATAAGATGGCTCACCTGCAAGATGTCATCATCACCAAAAGAGACAAGAGTAGGGACTCTCTGATGTGCCATGTGGATAATCAGGTAATCCTGGTCAGGATCTAAAAGTGATGTATCCAGGCCAACTAGTGCGTCTGCTCGACCGTTCTGAGATCAAGAGACAAGAGTAACTTTCGGCCGAGATGGGAACTAAGACATTATTTGGAGAGTGTATTCAAAAAATGGTACGAGCTCTAGATTTCTGATGATGTAGTCACCATTAATCTTCTTGATGACTAGTTTGGAATCCCTTTTCACATGAAAATGGGGAACATCAATCTCGAGGGACAACTCAAGGCGAGTGGTAAGAGCCTGATACTCTGCCGCATTGTTGGTGCAGCCTTATGACAACAGGAATGAGTACGACAAAATGGCTTGTGATGGGGTAATAAAGACGATACCCAAGACAACCCTATTGACTCTGGGATCATTGAGCCTCCTGCTGGCGAGGCGTTGGGAAGCACCATCAATGTGCATCTTCCTGTATGGTATGGCTTGGTCTACCAAGAGGATCACCTCATCGGGGAAATCGAGATCCAAGAACTGGTTAGAAGGATCTGGATGGGCATCAAGGAGGTCTTCCAATGCTTTCCCCTTAATAGATTTTATAGGAAAAACCTGATATTGAACTACTGGAGAATCACATCCCACCGAGCGAGACATCATGTCAACATGGGGCAGTTCAAAATGTACTTTAGTGGGTCTACCCGAGACTCCAGCTGTACCTCATGGTGCTACAAGTAATTTCGCAGTCTCTGTACTATGAATACCAATGCGAGGCATCACTTCTCGATAGAGGAGTATCTGGTCTCCGTATCGAGGAGCATGCAACTAAGGTTTTAAAGGCAGTTCTTCATCCACTCATTGTTCTTCTCGGTGAGAAGGGAGCCAAGAGATCATTATAGGGCAGTCACATAAAGGATCTGTGGTTTTCCGAAGATGGGTTGCATCAAGACCGGAGGCTGGAGAAGATACTACATGATTTCCTTGAACACCGTCCAATACTCTTCATCCCATTCATAAGTGGTGCCTTTCTTCATGAGCCGAGAAAAGGGCTAACACTTGCTATCCAGATTTTCATTTAATCTGAATATGAATGCTATGGGGCCTTGAAAACATCAATGCTTCTGAATATTGTTCACGGTAGGCATCTGGATGATAGCCTTGATCCTCTCAAGGTCAATCTTGATACCCTAGTATCTGAAAACAAAGAAAAAGAACCTTCCAGAGGTGACCCCAAAGGCACATTTCAATGGGTTCATCTTTAGGTGGTGGGAATGGAGGAATAAGAACACTTTCTCAAGGTCCTTGAGATGTTTATGACACTGGAAAGATTTGACCACCAAATTGTCCACATAGCATTCCACCAATGTCCTGAGGATTGGAATGAATATGCGATTCATGGCCCGCTGATAGGTGGAACCTGCATTCCATAAGCCGAAGGGCATAACCTGATAACACAACGTACCTTGTGGTTCCCTAAAAGCTATGTACTCTTCATCATCGGGGGCCATTCGAATCTAGCTATACCCGGAGTACCCATACATGAATGAGAGGGCTTGGAATCAAGAAGTAGCATCAATTAGCAACTCTGTCACAAGAAGGGTAAAATCATCCTTTGGACAATGATAGTTCAGATCCTGGAAGTTGATGCAGACTATGATCTATCTGTTCTTCTTAATAACTAAAACAATGTTGGCTAGCCATTTGGGTTACCAGACCTCCTTGAAAAAATTGGATCTGAAAATCTATTAATCTTCCACATCTACCATGGAACAGTGAGAAGGGTGCATCTTCCTGGGAGGCTATTAGAATCTGCGATGATTTTTCAGGAGACCTAGGAAGCATACACCAACTTGAGGATCTAGTCCTAGAATCTCGTCATAGCTATAGGAAAATGCATCATGATGTTTTTTTAGGAATTCTACGTACCACTGATGCTCCATGAGAGTCATGGAAACACTAATCAATGTGGGTCTCGGATCTGCCTCACTACTGAGGTTCAACTGTACCAACTCATCTACTGTGGTAGAGACGCCCTCTTAAAAGGTAGGGGGAGCATACTCCAAATCCTCTTCATTGTTTTTTGATGTGGGATCCTCAGTGTAAGGATCTTCCTTTGGGTTGGAATATTCTAAAGGGAGGTTAGTACCAACATGAGCAATAGTGGTATCTGCATTGGGAGATTCAAGTGCTGCTGAAACCTTAGCAATGAAGTCAATCGACCCAATCCAATCTGGTATTCATCCCAAGGGGCAATGCAAGATGATATCAAAGCATTAGTGGCGTGTCAGGTGAAGCCAGTTAATTCCATCCTGGTAGAACAAGAAAGTTTGGTGAGTTGTCGTTACCATGGGGCAGACATCCTGATACCTTATTGGAGTAGGGGGCTCAGGGATCACTAAGGCTAGCTTCGTATAAGATTATGAAGTGATCTCTCGACGTCACTTAGACCTAAGAATATGCTTCCCCCTTATACCAGAGAGAATAAAACATTTCCCCATATTGGGGTCATGGCCACCAATCGATGGATTGGGAAGACATAGGCATCATCCAGACCTGCCCAGGGGTCAGTTGCAACCGCAACGGGTTCATCCTCACTGGCCTGAATTTTCATGTCCATGATCTTATAATATTCGGTATCCAGGCAGCGGGCGTCAAAAGAGGAAAAAGGAGATGTGTCACCTTGGAGAAATCCCACTCAACCATTGAGGGAGTATTTGAGGTAGTAGTGGTATGATGAGGGAACTGTCGTGTGCAGGTGGAGCCATGGTCTTCCCATCAATGCATTGTACGCGGTGTCTTGGGAGACAACCACAAACTCAGTACTAGCAACTAGGACACCAAATGGGTCTTCAAATGAATCTTGCCGACCGAGGTCTTCTCTTTCATGTCGTATCCCTGGATTTTCAGGTCAGAGAGAGTCAAGTCATCTTTTAGATAACCCCAGCTTCAACATTGTCCATGTCAGAATAAAGTTAATTCTAGAGCCAATGTCAACAAGAGAGTAGCTAATATCTATGCCATTGAATTGGCCAGTGATGTACAGTGGGTGAATGTTCCCCTGTATAGGAGAACCTTCATCTTCTCCAGAGAATGACATAATGGTCTGGCATTCAGCATTCTCTATTGCTTCTGCATGAAAGGCCTCTTCTGCTGCTACCTCCATATCAATCTGAAGGGGGATTCATAATGCCTCTATGACGGCCTCATGAATATCTAGAAATAGGAGAAGGGCCTCAAGGATGGAAATCCTTGCTGGGATTATGGAAAGGTTCTTGAGAACATCACACCTCCACACTATGCATGAACTTATGCTTTCATAAGGTCACTCTATGACATCGGTATAGTGGCCCCTATCGACTGGTCCGGTGGATGACTGGTGCTGGGCATATCCTGCTGCCCACTAGTCAAAGCCCATAGAGTGGCTACTGGATGAGGGTTGGGTGACTGAGACTGGCCTGTATTAGGGTGTGGCTGGTCACGAAATTTTCGAGGTGGCTCTTCCTGATCCAGTAGCACAAACAGCGGTGGAGGCGGGCCTAATGACACCGGATGAGGAAGTTGAGCATGCTAAGATCTGCGCAGCGCATGTTTTCGAGTCCCAGTGGCATGCACAACCTAGCTATAAGTTCCAACTGATCTACATTGACGAACCATATGGTCACGGCTCTACTGACTTTGGCATCAACTGGGAGCATTGTGGAGTTCTGCCTAGCTCTCCCTGTCGTCAGAAGTCAGGTAGGGTTTTACCAACTCTATGGTGTTAACCATAGCGTACCCTTGACTATCAGTCAAAGAGTCATTCAATACTAGGCAGATCCTAGGAGGAATGCCCATCTCTGGGGGCATGATGTCTCCGAGAGTACGGGACGACGATGGCAGTGGTGGGGCGTGTTTCTTTACCTTACGCCATGGGTGTTTGATCTTCGGGAAGAGGCTGGCTGAGATGACGATGCAGAAGTGATGGTCGTAGATTTTAAAGGCTCTGGATGATTCAGACATGCATGGATGATACCATGAGCATGAGCGACCATCTTTTGATCCATCTAGTAATCATAATTCTCATACCCGCAGTTCGAACCCTGTAGCCACTCGCCCTTGCTATCGTTGCTGTTGTCTGGCCTTACGACGACAAATGCCTCTTGAGTCGTGGCTGGGCCCAACCTGACTATGTTGTTAATGAACTGGTCTTGGTGAAAATCTTTTAACACATAGAACTATTTGAGGGTGTGCCGCAGGATTCATTGATAGGGGAAGTAGTTTGGGTTATTATTGAGTTTCACCTCTTCTAGCCTTATGTACTCAGAAAAATGCACAATCACATGTTCCAAGGCACATCGGAAATAGTAAGGGAACTAATTCTTGTTGAACGAGTAGGTCTATTTTATTCTTACTAGAAAGGGGTCCCTTGGAACCTGACACTGAAGGGGGGGCCAGAGGACCCTGTTGAGGAGGTAGGGCCTGATTAACCCCGTCTAGGTGGTGGTGGATCATTTCGCGGGGGCACCTGCCAATTTTGAGGCGGCTGCTTCTAGGATAGAGGTTGCGCATGTGGTGGTGGGCCTCTATGACGTTGCAGAGCCCGCTCCACTGGTAATAATTCCAGCTGTCTGGGGGCCTCTATTTGGGCCACCATGCTAGGCTTTGCACTGGAAGCCCTTCGTGCGGGAATTACAGGGGGAAACAGACATGCTACTCTTTCCTATTACATGGCTTCTTCCAGGTGCTGGGCCTTTTCAGAGAAGTCTCAGAATCCTCCAGAATTCTTCTAGGTGATTAGAGTGGGAACTAGTTCCATCTTATCATTTACCACACACATCGTAAAAAACTTCTCCTAAGTTAGCGAAATGTCAATGGAGTATATAAGCCCTTTCCACCAGGTGATAATGTCTGTGACATGCTGATCAGGATTTTGTTTGCACTTGAAGAGGTCTGTGATGCCCGTTTTGCATGTGGTAGAGCTGAAATAGTAGATGATTTGCCTATGGAGGTCCTCCTAGCTGGTCACTGATCTAACGGGGAGCTAGTTATACCAGAAAAACACATACCCCTATAATGTCTGCACAAATCATCAGAGCTTGGTGGCCTCCTGCTGTGCTGGAGTCCATAACATGGGCCCAAACCTTGTGGTGAAGAGGTCCAGATGATGTGGTGGGTCCCCAGTCCCATTGAAGGGGGAAAAGGTTGGATTCCCGAAACCTAGAGATGTCGGTATATCATCCACCCATGTTGGATATGGCTTTCAATCAGGTGGGAGTGCCACATGTCAGGTTTCCAACGCCTTAAGATGGGCAATGAGTGCTACTGTTGGATCATCAGGATGGGGATCCATGTCTTGATGGGGCACCCTAACCACGAGTTCGTTAGCGGGTTGTTCAACATTGTAAGGTGGTTCGGCGGCTTGTGAAGCGGCTGTTGGAGAAACCTGCGGGCTACTGGGGGAACCCAAGATGGGTCCCATGGATTGTCGCGCCATTACGGAGGGTTTGGCAAGAAATATTGTACCATCTCGCCAAAAGTTCCAGCCTCAACCCTGTCTATGGGGGTAGGATGGTCAGGGTCCCCTATAGGAAGCTCACCGAGGGAAGTCGTTCGGGCTCCTGCTGCCCTGGCCTAGGATTTCCATAGTCTAACCATCACTATGCAGTGCATTCAGCGAGGAGGTCATCGACCAAATTCTTCTGATTGGAATTTTTTTATGCAACACAACCTTCTCAGGGTCCTCCTCTGTCTTCTACACTAAGGCGGATGGGTTGGTCTGTTTGGAAGCTTCGAGGAGCTCTTTAACCTTACTGTGATTTCGGCTAAGTACTAAATACTCGGTGGGCATAGGGAGACCTAGTAGATTCCTCTACTGGCGAGTAACTCTTCCCAATGGATCCAGTAGTCGTGGCATGCTCTCGGGGGTATGTCTGCATCAAGAAGTTCCAACTCATTCTCCTCATCCACTATGTCAGCCATATTGACTGTGACCCTTACTGATGGCATGTCCTAAATATCACCTACTGAGTTGGGCTGTCGTTGGATAGGACTAAAGAGGAGGGAAGCATACTACCCCTAGCCACATATTTGCAATTGGGGTGAAGCCTCCTTGATAATCTTGTGGAGTACCTTGAAACTCTGAACGCATTTTAGTTGGAGGGCCTTACGATGACATTGTGACTCAAGGTTCTAGACCACATGGAGTGAATCCAAATCAACTTGAAGACATTGCATTCCAATGTATTCAAAATGCTCTTGGATCCTAGGATAAACCACTAACTGTTGATGAAGGTTGAAGTGCATCGCCTAAAGGGTTTGGTAGAAACATTCAACTTCCTCTCGGGTGAGAGATTCCGATGGATAAAAATTCGGTGCTTCCATAAGCCAGAACATCTTGAAGAAGTGGTCCACTTTGAAGATATTCCACTAGCTCCTTGGAACGGATTCTGGTTTTTTCCTTTCATTATCCCACTTGTCAACTGGAAGCAGCTGATGAACTAGCAATGGAACTAAAACAGACTGCTCGGACTGCAGGCGGGCCTTTGAAGAATACGGCAAACGGGCTGACTGGCGACCGAATCTCAGGATGTCCTCTGAAGAGTGTAGCGACCTGGCCACAATGTCACGATAAGAGGGGATGGCTAACGCAGTTCCTAGTGTAGGGACTAGGGTTACTGGCGGTAGGCCGCACTGCTAATCTCCCTCCATTGGTTCCCATAATAGGTCTCTATTACCTCTAGTCAAGGTAGAGAGTTCTTCTTGTAATGATAGCGGTGATTTCACCACCATAACCTATGGAGTTTCCATATTTTCATCCTCCTGGATATACCTGCGGAGGGAGGAAGGAATCCAATGGACCACACATTCCGAGTGTACTAGTATGATGCGACTTGTTCCTGCTTCGTCCCATGATATGGAGGACCTAGGTGAGGGTTCCATCATTGAGTCGCATTTGTCTTAGGAGTCTGAAATACTAACTAGTTTGATCTCAGTATGAATCTTCTCATTGTTCCTTTTGTGGAGGCAACAACCCGACCTCTTTCCCCAGGATAGTTCTTCAGGACATGGTAGATTTCCAGCACATGATGAGGAACTTCAGCCATACTGGTGCTGGGGCGGGGAGGACTTACGCCCGAGTAATCCGGGGTGCATGGATCATAGGGATAGATATCAAAGGAGACATGGGGAGAACCTCCATTCTTGTTTCCCTTGGTGACATTAGTATGAGGAGGTTCCTCGTACTGGTCGAGCAGAACACAGGTAGGACCTCCGTGCTGGGAACTGGTGAAGTGAAGTCGGCCCTCACTCCTCTTATTACTGGGGTGATGAGGATATCTTGCAGTTTCTACGACGACACGGGGAGAGTCCCCACATTGAAGAGTGACCGGATGGGAAACATCCCCATAACAATGGTCTGTGGTGGGAGGAGTGACCCCATATCCGGTGTAGTGGGAATGGGAGAGACATCCGTACAGATCATGACTGCCGCGGGGAGGACCCTCATTGGGATTTAAGGTGGAATGATGTAGACTTACATGCTAATCTTGGAAGCAGGGATGGCCCACATTCTGTATGGAAGTGGTATGGGGAGGACCTCCGTACTGGGTGGAATCACTGCGGGTTATTCCGTGGCGTCCTCTGCCTTTGTCGTGACCAAGAGATTCGACCCAGCCTGCCAGTGGGGTGGTCAAGGCCTCGATCTAGGTAATGAATATTAATTTACTTACTCAACATATACATGGAGGTGGTGGTATGCTTCACCGGTGGCTCAAGCCATAGTATCCGCTGACATTGAAGCCCCATGGCGGACATCCTCTTCATCTTGCGCTCATCGTTGGAGTTGGGATAGACGGATCAGAGTCGGTGGTCTAGGTTAATGGCTTAACTACTCCTCGGCTAGTAATACTAAGTGGCGGCGCTGACGCATCCTGGTGGGAGCCCTCGCTGGGAACCGCTGGGATGGTATCATGGTTGGGCTGACCTAGAGATCCCCTACCTTGTCGGTGTAGGGCAGGGAGTCATCGAGACATTCTGGGGAGAGGCTCCCAAAATGGTTATATGTTAGAGTGGGGAGTAGTGGCTCCTTGCATGGTCCTCGGGGGTGGTATTGATGATCTGTCGTAGATGCCTCAAAATTCAGGTGGTCCATATCCCAAGTCGGGATAGTACCCTCCTCCTCGTACTCCATAAGAGGTCATTGATCACCCTTGGTTGGATGAACTCTAAGGGAGAGATGTGGAAGGGGTGACCAGTGGTTGTGGCCATTGAGACCGTCATTGAAGAGGTGTAACCACATAGGACATCTGAACTGCTACTGCCCCTACCCCTGCATCGGTGGGCAGATGGTGATCGATTTCTGAGTGTAGCAACTTACTTCCTTGAAAGTAGGGAGATTATATCATTAGTGCTAAAAGAAAAATGGAATCGATGACCATTTCCCCAACGCCATTCTGTCTTCCAGGACAGGTATGATGGATCCACACTAACAATGTCACAGACCGGGACCTCCAATTTTTTGAGTTACCCAACTTTTGGTGAGTTTCATGCTAGACCCGTTATTTGCTTGGCGGGACCCAGTGCCGCATAGCTGGATCTAGTAACATGCCAATCCACTACTGTATCGAACTCTACTACGATCTATGTTAAATAGAAGACATTCATTTAGGGTTCACCATTTCTATTTCTGATGCTTTCTCTGGGGAACACGTGTCCCTCTGGTTGAGTACGAATGGTGGGGTTTCGTTGCCCCACATTGCCACTTTCCAAAGGCAGGTGGCATCTATTCCTTGTTCAAGGGTGTTTGTTCCTTGGTCGAAATGGATGATGGGATGTTGGTTCTTCCTTCCGTGGATTCCTCCTCAGAACTAATCACCTATTCCGGGTCTCCCTTATAGATGTAAGACATTGTTCGTTAAACTCTTCCTATTTCCATATCTTCATGGACACGAGTTAATTACACTACTTCTGTCGGGACATTCCAAAGGGTCCGGTCAGGGAAGCAACCCTCGGTCAAGGGATTAGTCACGTTTGAAATCACTGGCATGTCTGGATGCTAGGATAATGAAACGTATGAGTTTATTTCCCTTATTATAGGGATTCCCAAGGGTGCGGATTCCCAAGGGATCCTGCGTCAAACGCAGGGAATCATATGCCTTAGGCATTTATATGATGTTTTCCACAGCTTCCCATGATTAACACATGTTATGCCGAAGGTTTAATGTCTGGAAGAGATAGATTAGACTGATCAGAACAATGATTAATGTGGATCAGATGGCTGCAACCTCGGGAGGGAACACTTATGTTGGGGCCAATGTGTGGTTAGCTTCCCGATTATTCTTGATGGGGATGGGGAATGAGGTGGAATGATCCCATCAGGATGTGGCAGCCCCTGTAAAATTCAAGATGGATGATGGAGTTTTGAATGTAGTTGATGGTGAATGGGATGGAACTGCCATGGGGATGACAATGAATTTGGGCTTGAGCCTCAAAGAGGCTTCGTACATATCACTGTGGTAGGGAATCAATGTCCATGTAGTTCATCTGATGACAGATTACCACCGATTATGGATTTCAATGGCTTACCACTGGATGGAGTTGAAAACGACTTACCGCGGAATAGCCTCACAATGGCTTACCGTTGGGCGGGGTAATTCCTCAGGGAGGATTCCAACGTACCTTATCTAGGAGACAAGAATCAAACATACGTAGTTCCTGTGGGATGGGGGTCAGTGAAATGACATGAAGGAGGACCTTGGGTACAATGGTTATTGGGATAGAGCCTCAAGGTGGTGTCCGATATACCTTTCCTAGGAAAGGATCAAATACCTCATAGTTCAGGTGGGTGCAATGGCATACTGCTGACTGGGGGAAACAATGACTTACCACAGATCAGGGGAGATAACGGGTTTTCACTAATTGATGATAATAGTTTAACTTCATGCCAGATAGGGGTGAACCAAACTGAACGCGGACATGGGGATTAGATAAATTGTGGGCTTGAACCTCGTGGAGACTTCCTACGTACCATACCTTAGAAAGGATCAAAAACCTCATAGTTCAGGTGGTGTGGGAACCGAAGTGAAGGAGGACCTGGGGCCTAGATAAATGGTGGTCTTGAACATCAGGGAGGTTTCCTACATACCCTGACATGGAAATGAACAAATTCCCTATAATTGAAAAGGAGTGGCGCGAACCGACGTGAAGGTCGTCAGAACCAATGAGGTGTTGGGATTGAACCTCAAGGAGTCTTCCTACATACCTTTCCTTCGCAAAAATCAAAGACCACATTGTATAGGATGGGTTTGGTGAACTAACATGAAGGGGGGTCAAGAATGACCAGGTGTTGGGATTGAACCTCATGGAGGATTCCTACGCACCCTGCCTTGGTAAGGAACAAATACCAAATAATTAAGCTATGGTTGTGGGGATTATACTCTAGGTTTCCCAAGGTGTTGGTGAACCGACATGAATATAGTCGTAATGACTAATGGGTGGTGGTCTAGAACCATAGGGAGACTTCCGACATACCTCACCTTGGCAAGGATCATAGACCACATAGTTCAGGTATAGGTGTGGGGATTACACTCTAGGATACCTGGAAAGGATGTGATTGTAGATGCTTGGTATAAGCCCATGTGAGTCATGCTCGGTGTGAGAAATAAGAGACAATGAAGACCTAATGATCATGTCGTGAAAGGTGTATCTGTGGAACGTACAGTGGGGCTTACACGTGGTCAGTGGTCCAAAGAGGAAACAGGGGCTTACACATGGCTAGCGGCCCAGGGAGATGGTGATTGGGACATACTCCAGGATGGAGGCCTAGGTGGTGAAAAAGCCTAGTGGGAGAGGGATATGGCACCCAAAAAGAGACGAGGAGCATGGATACTACCTCTTTAAAGAAAATCTAGGGTCTTACACCAGGGTGGTTTCCCTTTCCCCGCGGACAGATGCAGCTCTGATAAAGAGGACGTCATTCCATTTGAGGAATGGCCTATATCCTATGGAGACCAGTGGGTATAGTGAATGTCTGAGATGGTGCACCCTATGTGAGATGCATAGGGAGATGTCACAGTTTAATGACATGTGTGAAGGATGAAGGTGCATGATAGTTTAACATCATGTAGCTCAGATGAGGTAGCTTTACTCCGCACCCCTAGGACTTACATAACAAACACCTGCCTACCCTTGAGGGAAGGAAGACATCGACAATGCCGTTTGGGGGGGGGGTGTCAAGAGGTGATCCTATTGGGGTTCCACGTCAGCGTGGCTATGCAAAGATGAAATACCCATTAGCTTGCCTATGTAAAGAAGCATGAGGCAAAACAATGCAATGGGGAGTAATTTCCAAGGGACTTTGAAATCACTTTGTGAAAACCTTGAGGGTCGCACGGGAAAATGAATTGTAAATCAAAGGAATTCATAGGCCAGGGCATGGTGAAGCTCTGGTGCTCTACGTAGTGGAGGGGATTTGTGAAGGGGTATGCTTCGTTAAGTACAGTGTCCCATCTTAATCATAGGCCATAGGTGCATGTGGAAGGTGTTTCATGAAGTTGAAAGGGTTTCATGGAGAAATGCCTCGTAAAGCAGGGGTGCCTCAAGAAGTGTGGGGTTGTGAAGCAAGGTGCTTCATGAGGCACAGTGGACCGGCCTTAGCATATGGGTCAGATGTGTGTGAGGGGTGTTTCGCAAAGCCTAAACACTTCGTGATGACCCTTGTCCCCATGGGGATCTCCTTCTTTCACAGACACCCATAGGCTCTACAAAAGGCATCTCTCTCCGAAGAGGGGAGGAATTAATGCAAAGGGGGCATTTCGTGATGCAAAAATACCTCGTGTATCTCATGGTTCTCATAGCAGAGAGTGCTTCGTGATTCGGAAGTGAGGAAGTTGAATGGTCGGATTGTCCGTCCTTTGGGATCAAGGGGATCCCTGTATTTATAGGCAAGATGCACGGTGAAGCAGAGCTCGCTCAGTGCGAAGATGGATTTTGATCCGCGGCAGGCTCAATAATGTCAATGGGGTTCATGGAGCATCCCACCTCCTTGACCCGCGGCGGGATCACGAATGTCAAATCGGCTAGTGGAGCCTCCCACCTCCTTGCTCCGCGGCGGGCTTGAGAACATCAAATTGGCTAGCGGAGCCTCCCGCCTCCTTGCTCTACAACGGCCGTGGGGCCATTGGGGCTCTGGAAATGGTCTACGCAAGGAATCCCCTTGACTCTTTAGTTTTTACTTCTATGTCCCCAATTTTGGTGTCAACAAATTATTTAGAGATATTTTTTTATATTTCTGAAAAAATTAATTTTTTTAATGAATATAGAAAAGTAAATATTTGTATTAAAAAATAAATTTTCTTCAAGATATGATAGAGTTAAATTTTTTCATAAAATATTTTAAATGTAATATTAATTCACTTAGATTATTTATAATCTGATTTTATTCAATGGAAACAATAATATGGTTTAATTTTTTTTAATTTATTTATATTCCTAATATTTCACATGTTTAATTTCAAATTAAATTCTAACACTAATTTGATTTGAATCTTGAAAAATGGATTACATAATTGGAATAATTGGTTTTAAAATTTTAATAGGTCCATTTAATAATTGTTTAACATGAATAGTAACCTTATTATGTTTTTTATCATAATGTTAAGTGTAAATCATGTAATTATGATTATAAATAATATGAAAAAGACTAAATATTTACCCTAACTCTTTCCTATAATTCATTTTATTAGTTTATGTCATTTATAATACCCTAATATTCTAATATGTGACATTTATTCCATTTGGTAGTGAATTTAGATGTAATTATATTTAAGTAAAAGAGAAATCCAAAAAGTTCACCTTTTTTTAATAAATATAATATTTTTTACATGGACGAATATAATTTATTTTTTGTTGAAAATATTTAATTGAAATATAAATTTATTATCTTTATCATGATAATTTATTTAAATTTTTTGGTTTTAAAATAATTTCTGTAAATTCTTACGCAATGCAGACATATTTCTTGTGAAAAAAGTTGAAAAACCAAGTAAATGATTTTAAAAACAATAAAAGTAATGTTTATTATATAAGTAAATATGGAACAAATAAAATTTAGATAATTAAATAATTTTATGGGTGGTTGATATGATTATATTTGAATTAAATGGCCATAATAGTGCTTTCAATGTCAACTTAAATGAATAGATCCAAAAATTACAATAGTAATATTTTAAAAAAAATATTAATTTTATATATTATTGAAAATTTATAAATATACTATATTTGGATAAGTGATTTATGTATGGTTTAAAATAACAATAATTTTTTTATAAGTGAATATTATCCTTTTATATTAAATAAATTAACTACTAAAATGTAAAAAAAACATTGTTATTATGGTAATCATTAAAAGGTGTAACCAATGGTCAATACCATAGGATATTGGCAAAAACAACACCTAATGTTTTTTAATTTTTATAGGATGAGATAATATCAATTAATAAACCATTCTATTGGAATTATAAATGATTTTATAAATTTTTCCATGATTACTAATTTATATTAATTTAATACTTTAGAAAATTCCAATAGTGCATGTCCCATCTCTTATAAAAGGAAACCTCCTCTCATTTTTTAATCCAACAAAAAAATGAATTTGTTTGACAAAATACCTAACCAAATTAATTCTTTACAAAAATTACAATGTTCTTGTGTCCATTTTTTTAGAAAAAACATCGTAGGAAATATTTTTCTATAATCCTTAGGAGGTTGTCTTAAGAAGATGTATAGTTTTCAACATAGTGTTTTCATTTTATTTGGTCATCTTCCACATTGAAATATGAAAAAACTATTTTAATATTATAAAAATAGTATATTTCATAAATAGTTTTATTATTATGTTATTTAATAATATATATCCATCTTATTCTTCCATAAATTGTGAAACAAAACCTTTACCCATGTGTATAACATACTACCGCCCTACGAATCGATGTAATTCATTTTCCATCACTGCATTTCATGAATGGATACAATGATGGATTTACTATATATAAATGATAATAATTAAAATTGTATATTTATTTAAATATAATATATAATATGATCTTATACAATTCTATTTTGTTGAAAAATCATAACATATTTTGTGTGTACAGGAGGACTACCATCTCCAAGAATCAATGTGATTTATTTTTGTCCAAAACATTATACGGATTATATGTGTATAAGTATTTTTTGAGAGATAATATGTAATATATAATTTAATTATAATTTTTTATTTTGAAAAAAATATTCACCTTCTCTCCATCATGATCATTATATAATTGAAAATTTGTTTATACGTACATACAACTAACTGTCTCCAAAATTGTAATATAATTAATTTTTCAAATCCATCATTAGTTATTGGTTTAAAAATTGATATTAATCAATTAAAATGATAAATTTTCAATGATTATTACTGTGTATATTGTGAAATAATTATCACTTTGTCCATTTTCAATGTACCATATTTGTTTTCGACATATGAGAATAATATCACAAAAACGTCTGACGTGAAGTTAATTGATTATATAATTTAAAATAAATTGGTATATAATAAAATAAAAGAAATAATTAACATTAAATGGTTCTTATGAATTTATATAATTAATATATGATTATTATTACTGAAGAGATATAATGCACATGATGAGTTAGACTCACAATCGGGGAAAAATTAATATCAAAACCTCGTTTTAAATGTTTTAATAATTTATATTATAAATATTTTTATTACAATTCCATATTCTTCAAAATAATATTTATATGTATTTATATGGAATTAAATTAATTATGATTTTAATTTTATCTCTTTTGACATTATTTCAAAAGTTTTCAAATTGAATCATTTTTTATATTTTATAATGAACATTTCCAATTTAATTATAAAAGACAAAATGAATGTTTTATATTATCATATAAAAATACAACTAATTTTTAAACCATAAATAAAATTATTTAGTTATTGTATTCCTTCTTTAATATTCAATGACTTCATCAAATTAAACCCCCTTTTCCATTTTTTCTATGTATTTTAGTTTTAAATGTGGGGTTTTAAAGAAACTGGATGTACCAATATCCAAAAATGAATTTCTTATGTCTTCAAAAGTATGTTTTTTATGAGTTTGATGATGGAAAAGATATATATCATGCATTTAATTAATGTTAATTTCCATGTAAGTTATTTACTATCAGGTAATCCTATTATAGCTCTCCAAGTGATTGGGTGATAATTATATTCTCTAAAAAAATATGTCAGAATATGGCCATATAATTCTTTGATTTATATGGGTTATTTTAAATGTTATATAAATGTGGTGTCCCATGGAAAATTCATTTATTTTTTGATCCTTTAAAATTACTTTTCACTGTAATCATTTGATTTCAAAAGATAATTGAATGATTTTTTTGATGAAAGCATTATTCCCATTCAGTGTGAAAAGGTGTTTTTTTATGAAAACATTTTTTCAATCAGTTCTCCTGTTTTCTATTAAACCCAAATGGTTTTAAATTTTTATTTATATATTCATATAATTTGATTTATTAAAATATTTGGGAAAAATACTGATTTCATGTGTTATTAAATGATCATTTTAGCTCGATGTTTATTATAATAAAGGTAAACTCTTCTCTTGACCTAATGGTTTTCAGATAGACTGACTTGTACTTCTCTATTTCTCTCTCTATGTACCATACCAATATTCTATGGACATAGATGATTTATAAAAAAAAATTCATTACTTTAAAGGATTATTATTAACAAATAAAAAGTCATATTGAAAATCATAGATATTTTTTCTCAAACGGAAATAAGTGCATTTTTAAATGTATTTTATATTGTGGGAAAATAATTAACAAGAGGATGTTTAAAAAAATTATTGTATGGGTTTGTTATGTAAGAGTTATGAAGTAATTCTCTAAAACTATAAAACTGAAGATTTCTTTGAAAAACAATAATTTTAATTCTTGATAAAATTGAAAATTATGGGATGAATAATAATCATCCCTTTGAGTTGTCATCAAAGGAATGGAATAGATAAATTTAAGGGTTATGATATTATATTAGCATAATTTAAAATCCCTATATAACAAAAATTGATAGTATATTAGAGGTAATTTTTTTTCTGAGTTATAGGGATCAGATAAAAACATATATCAACTAGAAAAAAAAGTGTTTGAATGATGAGATTATTAAAATATTTTTATTGTATTACATATACCCTTATGAAATATTTAATTTTAATAATTTATTTCATGTTTATGTGACTCTTTTTCTAACATATTATGAAACATTTATCAATATGAATGGAAACCAATCATTCAGAACATTTGTATCCCTTTTATGTGATTTGATCATGACTAGAAATGAAAATTTAGGTTCAAAAGATATTGATATATTCTTGAGTATTCATATCACCTGTAATAAATTGTTTGACCTTACCTAAACTGTTTAATTCTTAATTTTTTTTAAGGTTCATGGTATTTATTTCATCAAATTTGGAAATGTAAACTATTACATCTCTCTCAAAAAGTTTAATAGCACTAGGGACTTGAATTTTAATTTTCTGGATTTTGGGAATCTTTCTTGAAGATTAAAAGAATATGAAGAGAATACTTATGTACAAAATGTTTGTTTTGAATAATTTTATTATGTTTCTCTTCCTCAATCCTTTTCTTCATTTTCAATATACAGATTTTGGGAGAGTGGGAACCTCACAATGAATATATAAAAAATTGTTATAGAACCTATTAAAACAACATACATAGAAGACACAATTCAAATAAAAAGAAATATTCATATTTGAAAATTCCAATTTTAAAATTGAAAGCCTCATAATGATGGAAATGTTATCCACCCGAGAAACCCTACATTGAGGCATGCCATGTCACCGGACCACCATAATCACAATGCCGAACTAATTGTTCCATCACTGTCACTATCGTACAATTGTCACGTCAATGATGTCATCGAAATCATCGACTCAACACTATCATCCAATCAAAATCCATCATCGTCGTTGAGGAAATCCATCACCGTCACTGCCGTTACATAGATACTCATCGTCGTCGTCGTTGTTTTGGTCACTGCACACCCATATATGGCCCGAGATAAGACACTTCACCACTGAAAAAAATCGAAGCAACCTCAACATCATCCTCCCGGAGATGACCTTTTGAACCCACTTCCCAAAGAACTGTAGAAACCACCACGTAGATCCTCCTCTGATAGATTGGTGGAGTATTGGGGAAAGAGCAGGGATGTGAGTAGAAAGAGGTAGGTCAGATCAGTGGCAAGACCCACTTGACATCATTGATACCATAGAAAAGAGATAACAAGAACTATAACATAATAGAATCCCAATCCTAATGAAAAAAATCTTATAAAAGACCTAAAAGTAGCCACTGAAGAAAAAATCATAGTTCCATCAATGAAGAATGTATATAAGAACTATGAAATCAGGGATGAAACCCTAAAATAATCATGAACAAGTGGAAACTGGGAATAAACCCTAACGGAAGATGGGGATAAAACAAAACAGAATCAGAATATAGAAAAAAAGGAGAAACTAGGGGATAAAACCAGAAAGGTAGGAAAAGGAGATTCCATGAAGACCCGTGGCCGCCAAAATACTAGCACAAAACCACAGAGTATCCATTTCTCCAGATCTGACCTGGAGAGGATCTATGGAACACGAGGTCAGAGAGCAGTTGAGTTACTTGGGGAATGAATCGCCATGCCTTAATCCAAGTGAAATTGAAGAACATGACCAGAGACTGAACCAATAGAGGACCAATCGCGAGAGAGAGCATTGGGAATAAACCTTGGAGAAGCCATGATGAAGGAGGAATAGAAGACAGAGGGAGGCGGGTGAGGATAGGGAACCCTAACGGAGTGGGCGAGTGAGAAATAAGAACCTGGGTTAAGAGGGAACTTGAATGATCGATGTGTTTATGTATTGATATTTTATATTTATTAAGTACTGGTATTTTATAATGACATTCTACTATATTCCATATATTATAAGAATTTATAAATACATGTGTACTATTATAAGTGAAATTTTGATTTGAAAATTTTAAAAAATAAGTTAGATGCAATTGATACCTTTGAAAACTGTTGTAGAAAAATAAGTGATAGTATTTGGAGACACTCATCTATAAACATATGGAATGGAAATAAATAAATGTTTGGGGTAATATGTTCTAAATGTTAAAGAGATAGTATTTAATTATTATTATTTTATATTTAATAAAAATAAAATCTATAGAAAACATTAGAAGTTAAAAATGTGTTTTATTATTAATGTTATTTTTAAGGATGTTTATCATGTTTATTTCAAAGTTAATTAAATTATATTAATATAGTTTTGTTGAATGGAAAACCCCTTGGCTCGGAGACAACCAACGCATTTGGAAAAGTTGCGGGTCATGAACTCAAATTTGAAGTTAGAAAGTTTGAAATGTCTTATATTTTACTATATGATGCCATAGTATGCATGGATTATTTTAATTATTGCATATATAATGATTATGATTATTTTGGAAAAAATGTTTTAGCATTCATATAATAATGGGATTGAAATTTTATTAGAATATTAAGTGATTTATATTATTTATGATAAATTCCACTATTTTTGGAAGCTTATATAATTAATGTAATTGTGAATGTATTGGATAAGATAGGATTTTCATCGAGAATAGAGGTGAAATTATCTATTGTGATAATTATGAAATTAATGCGGCTTTATAGTGACTCAAGTCATTTATATAGATAATTAAAAAATATTGGTGATTATAAAACTATTTCATATAGATTCATGGAATTATACTTTAAGAGTGGTTGATGTTTTTTGTAGATAGATTTTATATTTATATTTGAAAATTATGTGATAAAGAATTCTATTGTTTTTTAATATTATTAAATAATAATTAAAAAAACATTATGGATAGTTATTTTGGGAATGATCTAAATTGAATCATTTGTTACATTTGTTGAATAATATAAGTAAATTTATTTTTTACCTCAATTGAAGGTTTATTGATTTTTTAAATAATTTTAACTTATAGTAAACATTATAACTTTTTTAAATGTATCATGATAGGATGAGTTTTTTAGGAATTATTTGATCCATTAAAAATGAATTTTATTTCTCAAATAATAAACAAACCCATATTCAATGCTCATCATTTTTATTAAATGATGATATTGTGGTGGAAAATGATTAATGAATGAAATTATACTTAACGTGTAAGAATATTTACTTTTTTTCTCACTCTAGTTGGTAAATGAATTATTTAACTCCAGTACAAGTGTTGTGAATTTTTTTGATATTACATTAATTTTTTATTAATCAGTGGACTTTTTCACATCTTTATGGTTTATTTTGTTGTTTTTAAAATTCTCATGATTACTCACATTCTTGTGATCAAAGATCTCTTTCACTCTATGTATTTTTCTGGAAATTTTATTTTATTTCATCTCTATGTTTTAACTTCCCACAAATGTTCATAGATTTGGAAACCTAGTATGTATTATTCTAGATAAAAATCATAGTTTAATTTATCTATATTCAAGATGATGTTTTATTAACCAATTTTATGATGTGGAATTCCAACAAATGCATTTTAAAATGCCAAAAAAAAACTAATATAGATTCTAATGTTAAAATTATGAGGTGATATTTATTATTAGGGTGAGGGTGAGATAATTTAATTTCCCTACAATTAAAAATAAATACTATTTTTGAAATCATACAAGATACAAAACCCTGATCTTAAACAAGACACAAAATATTACTATTCACTTATTACCAGTATAACATAGTCGTTAAATTAGTTGGTATAAACAGGATTAACCCATTTATGATATATATATAAGGTCTAAATTGATGGATTTTTTGATTAATTATTCTGAAATTAGAATTTATTTTTTTGATAATCCATTTTATTCTTTAAAAATAATTTTTATTAATAAATGTTTTTTTTATTTTTTTGAGAGAATGTTAATATTATTTTGTAGACAATTTTGAGATTTTATTTTAAATAAAATGATATAATTTTTTAAATCAAAAGATTAAAATCAGATTAGGGATATATTTTTTATGGTTTTTCTGGAAATTATAATTTTTCAAGTGAATAGTGAGGAATAATAATTTTTATTGAAAACTATATATTTTTTCAAAAAATTATAAGGTCCTATTTTTTATAAATACTATTTCAATGTTAAATTAATTATATTATATTCTTTATAATCAATTCATTTTAATTACAATGATTATTTGGTTGAATTTGGTTAAAACATTAATATTTAAAAAATCAATTTTCAAAAAGACAACATTTCATATCATTTTTGGGTTTAATTTTAAATTAAATTCATAAAAATCTATAAAATTAATCATGAAAAATGGATTCCTTTTTTAATATCATTAGGTCAAAATTTAGAAAATATTTATCTTTTACTTTTTTCTATTTGGAATATTAACCTTATTTAATATTCATCACCACGGTTAGGGTTAATTAGGTAATTAAGGTTACGAATAATAAGATAAATAAAAGAAAATGGCCCTAAAATTTAATTTGTATTAGTTTTGAGTATCCATTATCTATAAGTGTCCTATATTTTAATAAATAACCTTTTTGTTTCAATTTGGTAGTAAATATGACATTTATAATCTTTAAGTAAAAGAAAAATCCAAAAATGTCAATTTTTTTTAATATCAATAATGTTTTTAGATGGATTAAAAAAAATGATTGATTCTAAATATTCATTTAAAATATATATTATTTATTTTATCATGGTAATTTATTTATATTTTCATGTGATGAAATAATTACCCTAACTAATTATGCAACCCCGACATAGTCCTTGGGAAAGTAGACAAAAAATCACATTAATGATTTTAAAAACTATAAAATTAATGTTTTTTTGGGTAACTTAATATGTTCCATGATTCTATTAGATAAATTTATAATTTTAGGGATGCTTTAATTTATTCTATTATATTTTATTATATGTAATATTTTTTTAAATATCAAATAAATTGAATGGTTTTGAAAATGAAAGTAATGATATTTTATAACAAATAATAACATATTAAATAATTTTAAAATACTAAAAACACTTTCATTTTTTAAATTATTGGGATATGGTTTAAAATATAATTCCTAGATCATTAATTCAAAACAATATAATTTATAGTAAATATATTAACCCCAAATTGATAATTTTTTTGTTATCATGCTAATCATCAGAAGGGGTAACAAAGGGTTAAATCAAAATGATTAGGGTGAAAAAATCACCAAAAACTTCTAGAATTTTCTTTAATGAAATTAATTTTACTCAAAATAATATTATATTAATTTTATATCGATTTTTTGATAATGTTTCATGAGAATTAATTTATATTAATTTAATACTTTAAAAAAATCCAAATGTTACCCTCCCCTCCATTATAAAAGGGATTAACCAATTCACTTTTCATAAAAATTGAAAATCCTTTTGGTTTGTAAAATAAATACAACAATACCACAATTACATACATCCCCACATCTTAGAGTCTATTAATTTACATAAAAAACACAAGGAATAAATTTTTTGTAATCATAAGTGGTTGTCTTAAGAAGAGGTATAGTTTTTTACCAAGCGTTTTCATTTTATTTTATCTTATCCCTCCAAAAATTATTATTCAACATTGATAAAATAACAATGAGAGTATACTACACATAAAGAAATGTTATTATGTTTATGGAATAACTTATATCCATATATTTATTCAATAAAATGATAATAAAACCATTATTCAAGTGTACGACAGACTATTGCATAGTGAACCAACACAATTCATTTTCCATCACTGGATCAAAAATCTAGATATAATGATCTATTTCATGTATATATATATATATGATATTAATAAAATATTAATAAATATTTAAATAAAATATTTCATCTAATTTCATACATTTAAATTTTTTGAAAAATAATATTGTCCATCCAGGGCATATGTGTCTTCAATCTCCATGAAGTGATGTGATGGGGATCTCATCACCACATAATAAATGTAATATATATAATTTTATTTAAATATATAATATATTATTTATAGTATAATAATAATTTTTATCGGTAAAATAACACTTGTCTTCTTTCTATCAAGATCTATGATAAATCGAATCGTTACTCAGGCGTATATATGACTAACCAACTCCATGATTGTAACATAGTTCATTTTTCAAAAGAATATTTCAAGATTATTTTTTAAAATATAATTGATATATAAAAATGATAAGTATAAAATTATTATTATTTTTGATATTGTTAAATAATTACATATTTTACCATGGTTGACCTACTAAATTCATTTTGGATATTTGAGCAGAATATCATCAAAATGTATCACATGATCTTAATTGATTATAAAATTTAAAACAACATTGTATTAAATAAAATAAAATTAAGAATGAGCCTGAAAACGTTTACTATGAAAGTAAATAATCAACATATTTTTATTATATATAATGGTAAATAAGGTACATGATGTTTCTAACTTGAGGTAAGTGATACTTCACTTTAAAACCACATTTTAAATGTTTTAAATATTTATTTTATAGTTATTTTTATTCCATGTCCACATTATAAAAAATCCATTCTAATTATAATTATATGGAAATATATGAATCATAAATGATATTTTATTCTTATTTAGCCTTTTTTCAACCATTTTGAAAAGGATATTTTTATATAGAACATTTTGGACTTTATTTACAAAAGACAAAAGGAATAATCTATTTTAACATATATTAAAAAAAAATTTCCCACCCGCATAACCATTAATTTATGTTTGTATTTCGTTAAAATTTTATATGTTTTCTTCAAATAAAAATTTTATTTCCCATTGATCTAGGTTTTTTAGTTTTGAAAATGGGGTTTTAAATAAAAGGGATATACCAATATTAAAAAATGTTTTACTTATGGGTTAAAAAGTATATTTTTATGCGTTTTCAGAAAGAAATGAATGATTTATGGTGTTATATTAATGATATTAAACTTGTAAATTGATTATGATCATGTGAACTAGGTATATCTATTAAAATCAATGGGTATTTTCTATATTCTTAAAATAATTATGTTAAATGTACACTATATGGTTATTCTAATCAGAAGGGTTCTTATAAGGGTTCTATGAAGATTATATCTAATGGAACATAAATGAATTTTATAATCATTCTTATTATTTTTCATGGTAATAATTTTAATTTAAAAGTTAATTTAATAATCTTTGTAATGTATGGATTGTTTTCTTTTAGTGTGATATGGTATTTTTTTATATAAAAGCGTTTCAATGGAATCCCATGTTTTTTATGAAACCCTTATGATTATTATATTGAATTTATTTTTTCTTATAAATAATTATAGTAAATACTTTAGGCAGAGAATCTAATCTCATATGTTGTTAAATAATAATCTAAGCTCAGATATTATTATGTTAAAGACAATCTCTTTATAAAATTCCATTGTTTTATAATAGACCAACATGTTTATTAATTTTTTTTATTTCCCTTACTATGATTTTGTACTCAACCCATTTTTTAAAAAATTTATAATAGGTTATTTAGATGATTAGGGAATAACATTAAATATATTTTAAAATTCAAAAGAATATTCATGAAAAGAAACCATGATTCATTTAAATTTTTATATAATGGATAAAATAAATATTAATAGGAAGTGTCCGAAATTTATTTTATTGATTTTTTATGTTAGAGCAATAAATTATTCTAAAAAAATAGAAACATTAAAATATCCTCCAAATTTATGATAGTTAAATCTTGAAAAAATTTAAATTTATGGGTTGAATAAATATCATTCCCTTACAAATGTCTTATTATGGGGATGTTGACATTGCAGTTTGATATCATAATGTGATAATATGGTTGTTATACAGTCTGAAATTCTCCATATAGGACTTGGGTAACTTCCCTCTATTTTATATTACATAGGGTAGCTCCTTATATGGATACCCTGCACAAATCTTGATCTTTTTTAGAGGGGGAACTTATAGTTTTTTTTTGGGTGAACTATGAAATTATTTCCATCTATTATATCCAAAACCATTTAATTATATAGTGATGTTATAGTTTCTCAATATAGTTCTAACTCAAACATTAGGGGGAGGAATTTACATATTATATCATGATATGGGGATGAAACTCGAAGAATATCCTTTTTTTACCTAGGATAACATATCAAGGTTTACGTAGCAATGGATAATTCAAACTTATCATAGTTTTATAGATATGGGTCATATTCCTCTTACCATTACATGTATATATATCTTATATATGTAATAGATCCCATAATATGGTTTGTTCTAAGTTTTTTATGTTATTTCAAGATGGACCACACATCATTTAGCTTAACATCATGTGAAAATTTCTATTACTATGTATTTTGACATATTGTATTGAGGAAATTAGGAAATTTAGTTTAATATTATTGAAAGAGAACTAAAATGAAATAATTGTTAATGTCATGTGACAATGATATGCACCTCATAGTTTAATGTCATGTGGAAAGGACATGGTGTTGACATAACTCATATGGGGGGATAATTTTTTTTGTTGGAATGATGATTAACTACAAGCATATCACATGTGTAATATGACTCATTATGTCTATCAACCATTCATCTAGTAGATTCTAGAGCCAATACATGAAGACTAAGAATTTCTAGACTATTTGACATTGAAATTAATGGTAATTGAAATAATAAATATGTTAATTAAATATTTATTCATTGAGTTATTATAATCTCAAGAGCTTGGGAAGGTCATCCTATAGTGAACACATGATGTATTAAGCCACATGTCAGAATTAATTGAATAGTCATTATCTCATAAATTTTAAAGAGATAGATGAAATAGATTCCTTCACATTGATTTTTTATTCTATTCAATGTTTTACAAAGGTTAATGTATATTATTTAGTGTGAGTATATTTAATATCTTATCACCAATCTGCTTTGAATACAATTCTTAAACACAAAATAAATCTTGATTGTATTCCAATGAATCTGGTGGTAGGTATAGTAATTAAAATGGACTCCAAAATATTACTATTTTAGTTTCATCATTAATATGGTCACTCTAAAATAATTTTCCATGGTGTAATAAAAATATTTGGAGAAACATTTGGATTGTATGGAATATACAATCCTTCATAGGTTTTCTAGAGATAAATGATAACACTGCATCCCATTCTTTCACAAATGCCTATATTGTAATGGGAACATGAATAAATTTGGGATCTATGAGTAAATACACCACCTCCATCAATTAAGGGGTAGATTTTGAAGCATTTGAGTCCTCATATGTTAATAATATCTCCACTAGATTTGGGAACTCTAACTCTTTGAAAACATTATGGAAACTATAGAGTTTGAACAAAATAAAAAGTGAACTCGATGATGGGGTTTAAAATATGAGAATTTCCCTATCCCATTGGGATTGGATGAGGTGGGATGATATCTAAAATATTCCAGATGAGGTGGTGAAGATTATAAATATTCCCCTATTCCCATGGGAAGGGGAACATCATTTTGTAGAGGACCTCTCTTGGGGGATGGTGGTTTTCCATCATTGTGAATAGATCCCAAAATATTCCCATTTATAGTAAAAAAAATCATCATCCTATGACTATATATAAGAAATATATTCTTTAGTATAAATTTACTATCAATTCTCTAGTGGGTGATTAGAAGAAGAAATAATGGAACCCTTTTTCTTTCAATGGAAGGATGGGGGGATGGTGATGTGAGTTTCAGTGTGGGACCCATACACATAATATGTTTTTGAAATAGAGAATATTATAAATCAAAATTTTACTCAAAAACATTATCAAGGTCATTAATTATTTTTGTAGTGCCATGTAATGTGTCACTTTTCCCTTCTTCACCAATTATTAGAGAAAAGGAAAACACATATTTTGGTTCAATAGAAGTTTGTAGAAGTATACAATGATCCCCATCAAGAGTGAACTATTTAGAAAAATATGAAAATTATTTTGATATATTTAATATCATATTGATTAAAGCATAAGATAAATAGTGGACATATTTAGGGGAGTATCATTTTTGGTGGATCAGTGTATATTCACTCTTTTTTTGGTTTCTCAACACACATTCATCCATTTTATAGGATGGCTCCCGTTGGATCATTTGGTGGAGCGGTTCCCATTAGACCATGTTATGGGACAATGACCATGGAGTTATTTGAGGGGGTGGTTCACATGACCATTATTCCTCTTCATTTTGGATTATGTATGAAACCCATATGGCATGTTTTATGGAATTGAAAATTTGAAATTGAACCTCATCAACAATACTTTTTAGTAAATATTTGATTATCATTCTTTCATGTATCATGCTCCCCTAGTATACATTGGTATGGGTAGAAAATATGATGACCCTATTTCCCTACGAAATAAGGATTCATAACTTTTTGTAATGTGATTAGGTAATTCTGTAAGGAATAGATTACAAACACTGGGACCTGATCATGATAGATGGAATAAATATTATTCTTCCTTTATTGATGGTCACATCACCTCAACATTTTTGGTTTGAGGGTAATATGATATTTTTTACATTACTTGAATTCTATATATATGATTTCAGTTCTTGATAAACTATTTCTTCATTTTTATGAATAGATTCTTGAATTATTAATTCTCTGTTTAAAAAAATTAAAACACCACAAGGGTACCTCAATTGTAATATCATATTTTAAAAATAATATTTTAGTTTGTAAAGATATATCTCATATAACTATTCATTGGGATTCTCTATATCAATAGATCACATCATACTCATCCATGATTCAATTAAATAAATTACTCTCTCATCTTATTTTTCTTGTATCTGGAGTGGTCGCAAATTTTTTTCCTCCTCAGCATATTGTTGAAATAGAAGAGGAATCACTAATGGTGGTCATATCACCATGAAATAAACCCAACTATGTGGTTAATTAACTATGAAAAAGAGGTTCATTATATGTTTTGAACAAAAGATATGGGTTATCTAAACATATTGTTTTTGATGTTATGTACATTGGGACACACTAGGAAGATAAATTGATGAGGTTCCTCTCTAGTTCCCCCAATCCGTTGAATGTTGAGATAATTGGGTCACAATTTTGGGTGGGGAGGTGTCGAATCCACCTTCATAGGATATTCCATCCTATATTATTATAAAATTTGGCATCAAAATTCAATATAATATATACAATCAATGAGGGAATACATTGAATATTCGGATACATGAATAAAATTAAAAGTGGATGAATATTATAAATTGGTTGTTGATATCTTTACAATTGTGGGAATGCACGGTAATGGATCAGAAAAGTAGTATAATTGGATAAAATATGTGATATAAATTCAATTTGGTGGCTTGAATTGACCATTATGTGTCAATAAACCTCATCATGTTAATGTTGATTAGCTAAAATAGGTCAAGAGGCATCAATTAGTTCAGCATGCCTAGTAGGTTTGAATCAACTGAGAAAGTCAGAATTGATCAAATCAAGAAATATTATTCTACTATCCATCTAATAAATATCCTCTTCTAAATATATGGAACTTTTAAGGTTATATAGTTGATAAAATTTTAATGAGGCAAGAAAAAACATCATTTCGATTGTATCATTTTTTATTATCAATTAGTTCAACAAGAATTATATTCAATAATTTGAAACACACGATCTATAGTATAGATTCACCTATAGAAAATCTATAATCATGGTTTACTATTACTTACATGAACTAATCATATATGAATCCATGTTTAAAAATGATAAAAACTCCCCAAGTCCTATGGGTTGATGGTCTCTACAATATCCCATAGTCACTAAAGAGAACTGTGATGATGCTTCAAGCTTCAAATTAGTGGGGATATGGAAGTTATTTTTAGACAACAATTAGGATAAACTGGTTGTCCAAAAATATTTCTCTAGTAGTAGGTATATGGAACAACTCTATTATTTTAATATCCTGGATAGAATTAGAAAGCTCTCCATTCAGATTCCTTGGTTTAGTTGATTGGGGAATACATGACATTGTCTGGTCCTTTTATAATTGGGGTCATGTGTCGGTGATGATGATGGTGGTAAATATGATTACTCCTTGGAAGATTTTAAGAGGATGAGTTTACTGGGGGAGTTCCATAATCCACTTATTTATTATTGGGAAGGTATGTGTATGTGTTCTCTATGTATAAGCTCTCAAAGTGGTTGGATGTGTAGAAAGACACCACCTTTTTTGAGGCCAGTCATAGGTAATATGACTTTGGGGTTTCATTTTATGGATAATTTTTTGATATGTATCCAAATTTAGGATGGATCAATTGAGATGGTACTTCTATACCATAATATCCACCAACTAGAACTAAAGGTTCTTCGTTGGTGACAACATTCAATGGAGATATGACAAGTGTGTTATCTAGTTGTGTGGAGTGGCTTAAGGCATATTTTGTGTTCTATGATCATATCCAGTAATCTAGGAGTTCATGAGTCAATTTATGTATGAATTTTATATTTCATGGTGTCTAAAATATACTCATATGAATAAAAAAAGAGATCCCTCAGTGTAGCATAAAAAATAAGAGTACATAGCCTGTATTTCATTTTCATAGTTGGAGGACTCAATTTATTTTCACCATTTTGTTTGATGATAACATGAAATAAAATATACCAAATTGTGGGGAACATAGTTTTTTTTGTTAATGAATAATTCAAATCAGGCTGACCATTTTATTTTTGTAGAATACAAAGAAAAAAGTCCTAATGTGTGGGAAACATATTTTTCTTGGTTAATGAAGAATTCACATTAGGCCCATGATTTTCTGCAATATTTTTCACCTACACATGTTTTGATTCAATGCCGACTATCTTTTGAAATTTAGGAATTCACTCAAACATTTATAGTGACATCTTAGAAAACACCTTGTTTTAGAAGATGTGAGGTTATCCTCACCAAAACCTCTTGTGGTGGATTACTTCCTTCTTATGGAATCACATATAGATTTAATACATATTCAAGAATCCTTCCCAAATACTAGTTAAACAATGGTTACCCTCATTCTAATTATCTGATTGAAACCCCAAGGATATGTGAACTCCTCTATGAATTTGAGGTTTTCCATATTAATCTTATTAGTTTTTGATGATTTGGATTAAAGCAGACCAGTTGGGCTCTATCAAGTCTATCATTTTCTAGAGAGGGGGTGGGTATTTTGGATTTTTGAATGAATCACATAAAGACATCCCACATATCATGTGAGAATATAAATAATGAACCATATAGTTTGATAATATTGGTAGGGATTACACGTGAAAAGGAGGCCCATATTGTAATCTCATTTATCCGGTTTCACGTATGGCTATCATGGCTCTCTATGAACCCACAATTAATTCTTAGTGTGATAAAATAGAGAAATATGATGTTTGATCAAAATTTATATGTGTAGGTGTAATTAGAGTTAAATGAGGTGTTTCCACATGGGTGTTAACATGAGGTGATTCTCATGCCCTAAAAGGGCCACTAATAAGATATAAATTGGGTCATATTCAGGATATTCCTGTATATTCTTGGAATACTAGGTGGGTCATGTGATGATATGTTTTGGAGATTAAACCTATGGGAGGACAATATCTATGAACTAATAGGAGTATATCGACTGAATTCATATTAAGGAATAGTTGAGGATTATACCTTGGTGGATGCCCGTATATAGGAACCCAAAAGGAATATATCTACTTGTGATAATGATAGAAATGATAGGAATACATAAATATAAGATAAAAAATAAACCATAAGGTATATACTAAATAAAAGTACATAATTATATAAAAAAGTAGAATATCATCTAAATATGAATATGTGGTGGAAACACATATGTGTTTCCCAATAATACATTATATGTTCAATGACTCTAGTGAAGGAATGAATTATTGGGCCCACAACTAGCAAGAGGCATGTATGAGATAAATAGAAGTGGAGAATCTGATATCGACTCATGGTGTATAATGGATCAAAAATGAGGCATCTCAACTAATGGCATATAAGGGAATTGGCACAGAGATATCCTGAAATGGGTTGGTGTAATTAAAAATCCACATGTATTAATATTTTCTCAAGGAATTATGATAATAATATGTGGATTATCTCATCCAAAATCATTTAAATGAAATTTTTTGGCTTACACATGGTAGTATGCCCATATATGGAAGATTTTGGGGTTTACACCTATTAGTAAGCCCATGTGTAGTATCCAAGAGGAATATATTGACACAAGGATCAAAATGAATCCCAATGGATAAATATATTCATAAAAAATATTTGTTGGCATGATGCATTGGCTCTAACCAAAATTACATAACTTGGATAGATAATTAGGTGAAGAAAGGGAGTGAACATTTTTATACCTGGTAGGAAAACCTTAAATATTTCTCCCAAGAATGTGGGATAACTAGAAAAATATTAGGGTACGAAGAGGATTTTCTTAACTCTTTGTGAAATAGGTATGGATGTATTCCACTAAATGAGACATAGGTAAATCAATGATTATCTTAAGAGAGGACTTGGAAAGGTTCATAGATCTTATAAGGGATAGAAAATTAGTTTATGAGTATTTAATCTAAAAAATATAGTTAGTCCTAGTGAGGTATATCAGTAATGGTTATACCTACTTAGTGCTATCAAATATCCATAGACCTACTGATTTCTAGGGATGACTCTTATCCCTAGTGGTGGATAAGAAATATTATTATTCATATAGAGGGAAAGAGGAGGTATTTATCCTTATTTTGGTCTTAGATAATATGAAAACCCCTAGTGAGGTATTAGATAATGTTTTTATCCCTATTGAGGGTTTGGATAAAGTGTTTTCTCCCCAACTAATCTTAGTTTAGATCTATGGAAATTAACTTTCTTTACCCTTGGACTAGTTTAAATACTAGAACATCTCCATAGTATACCCATTTGAGTGGTTTGGGTGAAAATTTGGGGGTTCTTTACCTAACTAGAAGTCCTGTAAATGGATAAAATAAAACTATCCTAGGTTCTATATTGCTTCATTAAAATAATGGGTTGGACAAGTCATTACCTAGTGATGGGTCACATAAGTGGGTTTCGAATGTGGATTCTATCCAATGTGATGGATTGCCTAGTAAGAAGCTCTCCCCAATTAGAGGATCACCCATGTGGTTTCTCGCCTTAGTAGAGGATCACCAAGGTGGAATCTCACTTATATGGATATATTCAAAAGTAGTGGCTCCCCTTTTACGAGGCTTAAAAAAATGTAGGGTGATGGGCGATTTTAATACTATTGGTCATCCATCCAATAAAATGTATATCCTAAATAAATTAGAGGTGATGGTGTCCATTTATAGACTATGGAAAATACTTGTTTGGGTATGACTTTATCAGGAGTGGTATCAAATAGATGTGACTTTGGAGAAGCATCATAGGAGACCATAGGATACTCAGGAACAGAATTATGAGCAACCGGAGGATACATAGAAAAATGAAATTTGGGGAAGAGGACATTAATTTCTTCCCAACATCGAGAATCCATATATTTTGATATGTATTTCCATTTAGGATCTATTACTAATAATATTAGTTATTGATAAGAGGGATACAAAACTATATTGGGATTATACACCATAGAAGGATGTTATGTGATGCCAAAAATTTATCAATATACCCCCAAAAAATGGGTTATTGACTCTAAAACTATTTTTTGTTTTAATTTGGTGAAATATACCACCTTCTCTCAAAGGGGTGGGGGGAAGGGGTTCTCATTTCAATGTCATCAGATTAGGAAATTTTTAGGTGGAATCTATATCACTTTGTGTGTTAGAAGTATTTTGGCACAAGTTAATCCAATTTTATTATCCTTCAAGCGTAAATAAATTTTTATACTCAAACGAAACTTGTGTTGTATGAGTGAGGATCATATCATGAGCTTTGTGGAAAGGTCTATGGAATAAATTTTTTGACACAAAAAATGTCCCCCCTAAGAAATCTTAGAATTTGATTCCTTTGGAATTAAATTTTTTTTATTCGATGGTAAATATAGGTAACTTCAATACATTCCAAAATCATATGGCAGGGTTTTTAGGTATCTCCCAAGTGTGATGATGATTTCGAAAAGGAGGATTGAAAATAGGGCTTTCAAATGTCACAGTGAAAAGAATATTTAATCTAGCTATGTGGGATTCCAAGCGAAAATTACCAACTCAAGGAATATATGTACTTAATTAGAAAGGCTAAAAATTCGATAATGGGATTGAGAGTGGAACGAATGTGGATTTGAGGTCGAATCCATCATTCTAGATTTGGATGTCACTATAAATTCATAGAGAACTAGAATCATGAAATGTGTTGTTCTAATAATGGTACTCTTATATAGGTCAATCTCATTCGTAAAGGGATATAATATTCAATATTGGTTTATTGAGAGAGAAATCTATGAAAATATCTCCTACATCGATCCAGATCATACATATAATAGGTCATATCATTAGTTTACCATTGAATCATGTCTAGGGAACCGTGTTCCTATGTGGATGTTATGAAAATATCACACATGAAAAAATTTCTGACCACACTTTGTTAGACGATCTATATAATTTATGGAATGATTTGATAGACCATGTGTTATACAGTTTAAAATGATCAGAGAACTAGGTACCCTTAGACGTATGAAGAGGAGTAAAAATGTAATCTAATTTCTTTTAAGGTTGATTCTCCTAGAGAATACATATATACTTTTTTTGGGATCAAATGGTGCTATATATGATATTTATAAGTTTTTATTTTTTACTCAAACAATTTACTAATTCATTGAGGGATAATTTTGGTGATCCTGAACATAGATTTTACTCATGTTTCCATTTGTAGATTTTCAACAAAATATGTTCTGTGTTTTTTAATATTAAATACTCTGTTTTTTTGTAAGCTATAACAATTACATTCATTGAGAGTGGAGATTATACTTTTCCATAGGGCTCCATTTGTTTAATTTTTAACTAGTGAAAATTTTGTATCTTTCCCTTGGAAGATTATGGTATTATTGGATGAAAAATTATAGTCAATGCTTATGGTCTGACAGATTCTACCATAATGTGTGCAATTATATATAGCTACATTGGAAAATAAAACCAAAAATGTATAGTATCCCAATGTCACTAAGGTAGAGAACCATGGAGAATAGTGTAAATTTTTTAGGGTCATAGTGCCTAGACCAACAAGTGGATATATTTTAAGGACACACAACATTGAATAATAATTTTTTTAGTTTAATGTCTTATAAATTTGACTATAATTATGTGGTCTATATAGTGTCATATGTAGGAAAAATCCATTGTTAATGTAGATCCCAATGTAAAATATATAGATATACTCAATGGATGATCCACATAGTTTAGTGTTATAATAATCATATGAGAAAGTAATGATATTATTAGATCTAGCAACATTTTCTAAATTAGTGGGGTAGTATACCGTGAAATCGTAATTTATAACCTGAAATGAATGAAGGATCAACACAACTATTGAATACCCTCTAGATGGTGGGGGAAACAATATATATTTAGGAATCTCAGACAAATGTTTCATGTGGTTTATGGCCAAGAGACATTAACCATGAGTCAATTAAAGGATTCCAAAAGGATATTATCAACATAAGCATATGATTTATCCATTAGAGAGGCTAGCCTTTATAGGAAATTGATGAATAATGTATTTTTATAATACGTCATTGAATGTGGGAATGATAAAAAATATATAACATTGAGGGGTTTTCAATACAAATGGATATTTGGGTTATGGAATGTGTAAATCATGACATATGAATGTATGAATCAATAGTAAATTGAAATTAGTGGGATTGAAATAACGATTACTATAGATAGAATACTAAATCCTTATTCAATAAATAGAGACCAGTTGAAGTTTTCTAACAATTACCTCACTCAATCTAGGGATAACTCTTGGGGTTCTGGTGGAACATTCTTCAAGGACCGAATCATCCCCTAGAAGTTATTTCAATTTAGAATGGGAAAACAATTCTAATAACCATAAAATCCTAATATGGGGCCTTAAAATTCATAAATCCCTATAACAATTTTATTTATGAATTATAGAACCGAAATTAATTATTTAATAAAGGATTAAGGATTCTAAGAGTAGTATATCAACTCAAGGAGTTGGATGGTGTTGAAAACACTATCATAAAGATAATGTCGTCTCATAGAAAAGAAGAATTTTCAAAAATGGTTTTACCACCATAAAGGTTATTATATCATGTATGGAAAAACAATTTTGGAGAAGGAATATAACATGAGATTCTTGAGTATGAAAGAACTTAAATGGGTGATCTACTCAATGTGAATATGTAGTATTCCCAGAGTAGACAATGTATATATGGAATATGATACATACACTTCCATTGTGAAGTAGAGATCCAATCTAACCAATTCTAACACCAGGGGTTTAGAAACATTAACCAGATTTTTTATAGGCCTACACAGTGAGAAATTTGGGCTTTGTTCGTTGTTTTCTTGAACCATTCATAAATGAAAAAAAGGAATTCCATAATGAGTGGGGATGTGAATTATAATCAGGATACCCTTCAAGGGTTTTCAACCAAACAATCCTTTGTGAGTCATTTTTATTTATAGTTTATAGTCTTGTAATTTGGACATTAATGGAATAGACTTTATGCTACAACTATTCGGAAATTTTTTTTATCAATATTAAGGTCACAATATTGGGACCATGAATGAGAGATAAGTAGTACAACAAGTGTGATATAAATTAAAAATTGATTGGTGTGCCCAATGATAGTATATATTTTACCATGGGGTCACACACATACATTAAGATTCTGGTGCATTTAAAAAAATTTTGTGGCTGAGATTCGGATAGGGGGTCCAAATATTACTACATATCCCATGGTATGAGAATAAATCCCCACTTAGTTCTTATTTATTCACGACAATGTTGAAATTAATTTTTTTGGGTAAGGATAAAAAACCATGTATAAAGGAGTATATTATTAAAATTTGATGTTGCGAATTAGATAGAAGACTTGGGAGTCAATACATATATGGTAAAACTATATTAAATAAATATATTGTTTTTTAGAAATGAATCCCTTATTGATCAAGATCATATGCATGGAAATAGGGGCATTTTTATTTTAGACATTATGGATGGTCCTGATATATGTAATCCAGGTATGAGTAGACATCATGTGGGAATATGAATCAAGCCACATATAGTTTTCAAAAATAAATCATCCTATAAAAATCTAATGCATATTAAGGGGAAATGGGAATTTATTCACTATAATAGAATCCATTCAATATATTAAAGTGATGTGGGGATAAAATGTGAGACTATTCTTAGAGAAAATAATATGATAATCACTATGTAACCATTGAAATTTATAAGTCATATCATGTATTATTATTTTAATATTGACTTGGTGTATAATATATGACTACATATAATATTTTTTAGATGAAATTATACCATATTGGGAGAGAGCTTGACTTGTGGTGGAATCATTAAAATATTTAAACCACATGGGAGTTCCTTATTTTGATGCTGAAAATTAACTGTGGATATTTATCATGGTAATGAACCTATGGCTATACCAAATGAAATATACCTGGGAATCACTATATATCCAGAAAGATAAGGATTCCAGATGCACATAGTTATTGAAAAGATAGTTCCATGTACAAATCTAACACATATGTTGGGGAGGGATTTTTTATGACTAGTTAGTTGGACCCAAGTCCTGTGATCTGAGCATAAGTCTATATCCAATTTTTATAGGAATATTTTTTGAATAATAGTTTCCCCTACATAGATCTAGATCATATTCTTGGTAAATAAGGATCATATTCTAAGAACATGACCATAAATGATAGATTATTTGTAGAAATATCCTATATTGATTTTGGTCATTCATAAAAGGGGGTATGTTAATATTTTTATTTAGAAGATACTGACAAGGTCTATGAAAAGAAACATGGACATCATAGTGTACCTCGTAGTGATGGTAATTACATTTGCATATAATTCATTGAAATCATTATTTATTTCCTATATATATAACATATACGAGGAATAAATGTTTTAAATCTCTATTTCATAGGTAAAACATATGAAATTAAATTTTACCTGGATCAGGAACAGTTGTAGTGGATAAATAGGCCACGTGTAATGTGACACTTTGACTTATCTTGAGCCATGTAGGATTTTCCTCCACCATGCATTTTTATATCATATGGTGAAAATAGTTACCATGAATTTTAATGTCATACAGAGAGGATGCGGGTGATATAAAACATAAAGTATTTCCTTTATGAAATGGGGAACACTCCACCATTTTTTCATTACATGGGGTAGTTATTTATTTAGATCCCATGCATTGATCTAGTGAATATGTAGGGAGTGGGACATCTAGTTATTTTATAGGATGACCATGAGATTATTTTTATATAGTATAATAATTATTTTGTAATTCCCTTTTAAATATAAGGGTTAACTTGATAGATCTATCCCTTACAAAGGGGAGGGGAATGTACATATTTTATCTTAGTATGGGGAATAAACTGGGAGGAGATTCCCAGTTTTTACCCATGATAAAAGATCTAGGTTTCATTAAGAATTAATATTTCATACCTTCCACCTCTTATGTTTTCATAAGTAACACCAGTTTCCAAATTTTGTTCTACGTTGGGATTTTTGGACACATCTTGATTAGAAAGATCTTTGAGTTCTACCAGTCATCTAGGGGATATAAAAAATGAGAAGATAACATTTTTACATTGTCTGATGAGGCTCAATGGTTGAGTAGGTCAATTATAAATAAATAGAAGGAGTGTATCTACACCTATTTCATATTTGTTTTTTTCTTCCATTAAACAAACTTAATATAGGATATAATTTCAATAACACTTTTTTTATCAATTTATATCTCACATTTCGTTGCTTTATTGTATTAATCACTAGATATTAAAGAAGAGCAATCTAGTTTGGTTATTAATCATTGATGAGACATCACAGTAACACCCCATGATTTTATAGTACGTTATCTCTTTAATGTAATTGAATATCTTATGCTACAAGGGACACCGTGTTCGAGCGCACCACGACTTCTCAAACTAGTCGATCAAAAATCGATTATGAGTAGTATCAAATTACTTTTGAATTTTATATAATCTATATAATTTTAACATCCATATTATGTGTTTCCTAGACACAATATAAAAAAAATTCAATTTTTCAGATAAAGGAAATATTTTTTAGAAAGTGAAATTTTACTGCCTTTTAATGGCGAACCCTTTTTAAATCCAATATTTGACACTTTTATATATTAAATTTGAAAAAATAAACTTCTTATTTTTATGTGGCATATAAAAATTTAATTTCTATAAATTCTTGATGTTTTTCTAATAGCATTCATATTTTGATGAATAGTGAAAAATACTAAATTTTAATTGAAAACAAATTTTTTAAACAAAATAATTTATAGTGTAAAATAATACATTTTAATGGTTTTTAAGTATAATTAGATTATATTTTTATCATTTAATCCAATATTAGTCATTGGAAGTCTTTTTAAATTTAAATTGGACATAAAAACATATAAATCCTTTGATAGTTTATACTTCTCAAAAACCCGCTTTCTGGTTTTGACAATGGGAATTTATATTAAATTAATTAATGAAACTACTATGTTTTTAATTTAGTGAAATTGACAATATATTTTAAAATAGGAATATAAAAATTATATTACGCTGAATTTTAGGTATTTTTATGAAAACATTCAATTTTTGATGAATAGTAAAAAAACAACATAATACATAAAAACCAACTTTTCATTTAAATAATATTTTTTCGTAAAAAATTCATAAAGTAAAAATAGAAACATAATAAATATATTGGTACAATTTATGTCATTGGTGTAATTTTATAATAAGATTAGATATATTAAATTTTATTGAGCATTTTAATGTCTTTTACCCACAATCCAGGCACACTAACAAATTTTCATAAAATATAATTTTACCGCTTCTGTGAATTGAATTTCAAAAATCGTAGAGACACATTTGACACCAGAAAGTAAAATTTGGTTCAATAATATGAATATAATTTTTTGTGAATAGTAACTTTTGAATTTTATTTATCACAGTTAAAAGTAAATTGGGTAATTAAAGGTAAAAATGATATTATAATTACCCCAACACATGTCTTAATTCTATAGGACAATTGTATTTTAACCAAATACAACTATAGGAATAAAAATGATTATTTTTATCCACATGGATTAGATTAATACATTTATTATATTTTATTTAAAGATGAGTTAAAAGTGATAAATTCGTAGTTTAATAAATAATGCCTTTTTTAATATAGGGTTACACATAAGATAAATTTAACTATAAATATTAATTATAAATATAAAAATATATCCTACATCATGGTATTTTATTTATAGTTTTTAGAAATTTAATAATGAAATTTTTTTATGACACAATGATGTTGTAGTAATCACCTTATTAATGAAAGATTAAAATAATTGATATTATAAATATTAAAATAAATGTAAATTGATACTTTTGATGCATTCCACAAATAATATAGGTTAATGTGACATGATAGGTTCAATTAAAAGAGTTTTTTTCTAAGTAATAATGTTCTTACGAATTTCACAAAAAAAATACTAAATAGTGTCAAAATTGTCATAAATGGGGTTCCTAAACAAATAATATTTTATTAAATGATATAATATTCCAAAAAATCTATGGTTTGGACAAAGGACATATATAATGATAGATATATCATTAATTCACCACCTTAGGTTCTCTTGGAATTTTATAGTATGCTTATTAAACATATAATATTAAAATAAAAGGAGACATGGTAAATGTCAAACTATTTAACCAAGAGTTGAATAAAAACGATAAGGTTAATATGGTGATATAAAAATGTCTAAAACCTATTGGTTGAGAATATGTTGACCCACACCCACCATATCCTATAAATAAATCCATTTTTAGCCATTAGAAACTCAAGATGAGTTTGTAATTAAATAATATTTCAGGTTTTTTCTAAAGTGGTCCTCACATCTATTATAAAAAGGTACTTCCACTAAGCTTAATTTTACACCATCAAAGCCATTTTCCTCAACCAATGTAATGACCCGACACTGGATACCCAAAGTCAGTGCATTATTACATAACATTGGTATGATCACAAGAAAGATCAAGTCTCGAAAGACCGGTTAGTTTAGTAGCCTTGGAAACACTAGATATAATCATAAAGTTTACATTATATCAATAATTGAAAAACTACAAGAACATATTGTCTTCATATCCCCTCATATTATTCCTGCAGGTCATTCATAAAATACTAATCACATCCTGGGAAAAATAAAACATAGAAAAAGGGGTGAGATCAAATTCCCAGTAAGGATAACAATATAGAGGAAGCTTTAATAAATAATAATAAACATTTAAGGAAATGTATAACTAAAACAAAAGCCTTTTAAACTTGAACTTAAACATAGTATGGAAAAAATAAAATTAAATAATGCCATTTACTTATTCACATGCATATTCTACTAATCAAATAATCACATGCAATATCAATAACCACTTTCATAACGATGGATTGCATAATGCCAGACTATCATAACCACATATCCAAGGCCTCGTACCAAGACTACAAATAAGATTTTGTCAAGGCCTTGTGCAAAGACACTATTTTGTCTCATGAGACCTACCAATGCAATTTTTTTAGAAGATACTTACGTTTAAAATTCCTCAAATATACTACAGTGTATTTTTGAAAACATTATGTAATCTTCTGAAAAAAATAACTAATTCTGAGACTGCTCGACTAATTATAGGCCATGATGGGTCCACGCCCCATCCCTTCCTGTCTACCACACTTGATATTCGGGTTTTCTAAAAATATTTTTAAGCTTGCGTTAAAAACGTATACATTTGCACTGGGTTTTCATATATTTGAGTGAAATATATCTTTTTTTGAAAACATTTTAAAGTCAAATAATTATAAAATAAAACATTTACTTTGAAAATATTCTTATAAGCTTGTAATGGAAGCTTCGTCAATTTTATAATAGCAAAAAATAGCCGCACCCGCCGTATAAGTTAAAAAAACATTCTTACCTTAATTCTGTCGAAAAGGTTAAAAAGCACCTTGTTTGAAAAATGATGGAAGGATTCCTTTATAAAACTCTTATAAAAAGTCAAACAATGGTATAAATGACTTTAACCCATATTCTTGTAAATAGTAAAAATGTTTTGAAATACATTTTGAAGAAACATGGATGTGGATGATAATGAAATCCCAGCAGATTATTTCCTATAAACAACCACGGATAATGAATTGATTGTGAAATAAACCCTTACCAATTTGGTAACTTATGAAACATACAACCCATGAAATAGGTATCATACAATGATGATGTAAATATATATGAATTAAATTATATTTCTCAATGAATACAAACATGGGCAGTACACACACCACAAGTAATAAATAAGTGGTGAACAATGGAATTCTCACGGAATTAAATGTGAGATAAGAAACCACTTAACTTTTACATTTCTTGGTTGGGGGTAGGATATCCTTCTGTATAATGGTGAAATAATGTTTATTAAATTATAAAAGAATCATATACATTATTATGTTATCATATATGATCTTTTAACATTTCTTTGTCAATAATATCTTGGTATTATCGTCGTTTCGGGTGTTAACTTACTCATTTTATTATCGTCGTTTCCGTACGTACGCACGAGCGACAATATCATTCTTTTGATATTAAAATAATATATAATTGGATGGTATATCATATATACAGAATCATTATCATGTTATATTTATTATTTACATGAATTAAAAATCATTATTATACCCATCCAAATAATAATATATTGAATAACAATTACACCACGACGTGGAGACGTTAAGCCGTACGTACGCACGTATGGTGACATGTCATTCAAAGGGTGGATAGAATACCGAATATGGTTGTACCATATTTATAATAATATTTCAGTATATATGAGATACTGGATTAATTATCTTAGAATGGGAATAACAAAGAAATAAGAAGTTGAAGAAGAAATGAATTTGAAAAAGGGTGGTGAAAACATTACCTCTTCTTCGGGTTCTTCCTTTTGATTTGATAAAAAAGGGCTCCTTAGGTTGGCTTTCTGATCAAACTAAGGCCTCTATGTTGTAGTGAGGGAAGTTTAGAGAGTATTTGTTCAGGGTTAGGCCGAACCAAAAGGCTTCGAAGGTTTGAATTAATGAGAAGGGGTAGTGCTCTTTTATATGAGGGGTGAGGGGCACCTTTTGAAAAGCTAGAAATATTATTTTATAATAAATACCTATTCGGTTTATAATGGCTCAAATGTGGATTATTTAAAGTTTAAGGTGGGTATGGGTCTAAAAAGACTCATCTAATATAATTTAGATAGGTTTGGGTCATTATATTAACTTTATCGTTTAGTTATATCACATAATTAATTAGTTAGACACTTACCATGTCACCTTGTATTTTTATATTATATAGTTAATAAACTTACTATATACCCCCAAGAGACCCCCAAGTGGTCCATTAATGATAAAACTATCATGATATAAGTCTCTTGGCTGAACCTTATATTTTTATGAATTTCATATCAATTAATAATGTAATATTCTTTTAGAAACTCTTTTTTGTCAATTTTGACACTATTCAATAATTGATTTTTTTAAAAATCATAACATATTTATTACTTAGAAAAAAGTTAATTAAATCAATCCCAACATGTCATATTAACCTAAAAAATTATTTATATTTATAAAAAGTCTCAAATTACATTTATTTTGGTATTTATAATATCAATTATTCTAATTTTTCATTCATTAGGTTATTACAGCATCACCATTGTGTCATAAATAAAATAAATTATTTAATTTTTAAAAATTATAAATAAAATACCATTATGTAGGAAAACTATTTATCTTTATAATTAATATTTACAATCGAATGTATCTTATGTATAACCTTATATTAAAAAAAATTTAGTAAATAACTATGATTTTAACTCTTTTAACTCTTCTTTGAATTAAATAATAATAAATGTCCTAATCTAATACAAGTGGACCTAAATGATAATATTTTACTCCTAAGGTTGGTTTTGGTCGAGATACACTTTTCCAATAGAATTATGACATGTGTTAGGGTAATATTAATATCATTTTTACCCTTAATTACCCTATTTACTTTTAATCGTGATAAATAAAATAAAAAATTATTATTCACCAATAATTAATTTAATCTCATTGAACCACATTTTACTCCTTGATATTAACCGTGTCTCTCGGATTTTCAAAATTCCACTCACAGAAGCGGTAAAATTATGTTTTATGAAAAATTCAGTTTTTTAACTCCCACTTATTGGTTTCACTATTCATCAAAAAATGAAAGTCTCCAGAAAAATACCACAAATTAGGCCTAAGATATATTTGATATTATGAATTCAAAAATGATTTCTATTTTACCAAATTCAAATCATATCAGTTGCATTAATTAATTTAAAAATTAATTCAGTCGTCAAAACAAATAGCGTATTTTTTAGAGATAATAACTATCAAAAGATTGACATTTGTTTATGTCCGGTTTAATTGTGAAATTATGTACAATGACCAAAACTGTATTAAATGTTAAAAATATATTCTAAATATACTTTAAAAACACTCAAATTCATAATTTATCAATACAAATTATTTCGATTAAAAAAGTTGTTTTTAATTAAAATTTAGTAATTTTCACTATTCATCAAAATATAAATGTTATCCGAAAAGTTCCAAAATTTCACCTTAGGATGGATTCGATACTCCGAATACAAAAATGAAGTCCATTTTGAGGGTTGAAATTTATAAAATTTCAAAAAGTAGGTATTAGTATTCATAATGGCTAGTTTGATTGGTTGTGGTGTGTGTTAGAACTCGAAGTTGCGTATAACACACGCTACAATATTATTCAAAGGAAAGCGTACCATGGAAGATTGGGATGTTTCATTGTAAATTTTTTATGTCCCCATTCTAAAAAGTAAATTTATTTAATCAAAATGAATATATAAAAGTTTAAAATATTGGATTTAAAAAGGGTTCACTATTAAAAGTTGGTAAAAGTGAAATACTGAAAATGAATTTGTTCATAAATTATGTCTAAGAAACTCATAATATGGATTCTAAAACTATAAGGATTATATAAAGTTTAAAATTTAGTTAATACTATTGATAAGATCTTTTTAACGGCTTGTTTGGTAAGTCATAGTGCACTTGAACTCGGTGTTCAGTGTAGTGCATGTTCTTGAATTATTTTGAATAAATAACACACTATGAAATCTTAGGGTGTTACATTCTCCGCTCTTTCAACAAATTGCGTCCTCACAATATGAAATTGTTCTTCGAAAATAAAAGGTTTAATATAGAAAATATCTTTGTGGGAAAACCCACATCGGAAATTGGGTTAATAAAATTTAGTCTTAATAAGAGGAAAAGTGAAATGAAAGGGTCACCACCAAATTATGATCTCTATTCGGAGAACATTGGTGGAAATTAGAGACATATAATTGGAGAAAAAATATAAATATTTATAGATAGTGATTGAGGTCATCAATCACAAACAATTGTGAAATTGAGGGCCTTAAATTCATCAATCTATGATGATTTAAAATACCATTGGTTCAGCATAACATATGGTATTAAGATAACAATTTTTTTTGGTTTTAGGATCCCTTCACTAAAGTATAAGAAATAATTTATTCATTGAATAAGAGAAGAAGAAAAATATATACTTGACAAGTAGAGTCTCATCCTTTAACTAAGTTCTACCACAAACTCATCTTTCACTCTAAAAGATAATAGAACTTAAAAAAAATATTTTATTTATCCTATTCGTATAGGGTTAAAAAATGAATTTATAATTCAACTAGAAGAACCATTAAGAAAATAGCATTATTCAATCTAGGACATCACGTTGGTTAGTGGTAGGTGATACACCATTGTCGCCCTTCGGTTGTGGGTTCATGTCTCACTGCCTTGCCGGACGTGACGGGTTGTCGCCCAACCGTCGGGTTGTCCTTTTAGGGAAATCCAAAATAATCCAAACTAGAACTATCTATAATACTTCAGTCCAAAATTTATAAGGAAGGTAAACACAATGAAGATCTTTTATCTCGCGTAATAACATCTGAACACCTTTGTAACGACCCAAAGTTTTTCAATGGAAATTCCCTTCATATAAATATGTCGTAAAATAACATAAAAACAAAACAAAATGAACTACTAAGGGATAACTGACCTTTAAACATAAGTTTGTCACTCCTATGTTTGGAATTTTTAAATTCCGACATACACGGTCGTGTTCAAGTTGTTTTTTGGAGTCTAATGAAACAAAAATAATTTTTGGTGAATAGTGGCCTACCCTTATGAATAGTAATATACCCTTATTTATAGTAATATGAACCTTATGAATAGTAAATAAGAGTAAAATTACCTATGAATAATAAAATAAAATTTAGACATCTTAGAAAGTGACAATTTGACCTTAGATAATGTTTTTGGAATTTTATAAGTCGTAAATAATTATTTATAATTAATTAATTAACTTAAAAGAATAATTATTTCCCTGGAATGTACTCATAAATCATTGAATCAATGTCTAATAGTTTTTAGATAATTTTATAAGACCCTACGTAATTTTTGAAAGAACTATAAAATCAGTTTTAATCTTAAAAAATTGTTTTTTAAGTAAATTATGATTTTATTTAAATATTAAATTAATAAAATTTAGACAATTATTTTTGAAAAATGGAATTCATTTTTGGATTCTAAACATCAAAAAATGGTTGGGGTAATTTTTTGGGATTTTTCTCAGATACTTAAATTTTTGATGAATAGTTGAATCTGATAATTCTCAATAAATGCTAAATAATGTATTAATTGAGTCATCGATGATGTTCTGATGATTTAATCCCACTTGGTTTGGGATTACATTATAAAATTACTATTATTGGTCGTTCAAGGCTCACTATTCCTTGTCTTAGGTGAAATTAATAAACTAATCAATTTTATATTCAGGAAACCCTTCTCCCCTCCACTATAAAAGCCACCATTCACTCCCTCTTTTCCTCACACCTATCAAGCTCCAAGACTTCTCTAAACTCTGCCCAAACATCTTCCCTAGAACCTCCCCCATGTCCAAAATCTGATGGTCTCATCAAGAGGAAGATTTAAGAGGTAATTTCCCTCCCACTTCTCCTTTAATTTCCTTTCAAGTTCAAGTTCCTTTCTTGATCTATCCCCACCTATATTCATCCAAATTGTTTTTTAACTCCAAAATTATACATATACTGTAATTTTATTATTCTAATGTGATATTATATCACCCAAAACCCTTTCCCTCTTCCTTTTATTTTATTAAAGAGAACATTGTTCATGAGGTGTTAAATTTATCACCTTCAAAAATGACATGCTCTCTTCTTCCATTTCTACCTTCAAATCTCATCATGAAACCATTTTTATGGATGAAACAGAAGTTTTTATATGTATTATGTTCTATTTTCAGTTCTAGAAATAACCTATGGCCATATTACTATGTTAAAAGTTAAAACAAGTTCGTTGTGATCCAAAAACCGCTCAAATTAATCCAAATAACCATCATTAAATTCTTATCTAATGATTCATCCACATAGATCTTATATAATTAATTATAAAATTATTAAAGATATTTTAATATCATTAATAACATGTAATATGAGTTCTGGATGTTTACCCATGATCTACTCAAACTTCAATTTAAGAATACATGTGAGCCACCCAAGAAAAACGATAAAAACGAACATCCCCGAACAATGATTTTAAACTCTATAAGTCATCCAAGGAACATAATATGACATAATGAAACCAGAATAAACCCTATTAATGATCACATGGTTATAGATTTCTAATTAATGAATATAATTTCTTTATACAGGACATTAAAAGGAAGGAGGCATTCGGGTACAAGGTAAGGGGGAATTCTCGAACCTAACTTTCATCCTTCGGGTTATACCTCTTTCACTCCATTTTTGATATGGTTACTCCTTAAAGATCATTTGTTCGTCATTTTATTTCCTTTTCTGGGATATACATGTTTTTAATGGATTTTATGTCAATCCAAATGTTTTACAAAAGAACTCTTCTCTTAAGAACTCATGTTTTACCTCTCATTAAAGGTTGATGGTTCTTGTATCAAGTATGATGTTCCCTCTTTCTTTTGGGAACCCAAAGTTTACGAATTTGTTCTTATGAGATGAAACCCATTCCTTTTCATGGGTTATTTATGTTCATTTCTGTTATATGTTCATTGTGGCATGCATGATAAATGATAATGTTATGATGTGTCAGGTGCACTTGGACTTATATAGCGCAATATGAATGTTTAAATGTGACGGGTGAGCCCAGAATTATATAGCACTCAAATGCATTGGGTAATGTGATGAATATCATGAGTAAATGTGAAATTATGTGTGAAAAACATTCTATCTTGGTTCACAAGAATGTGTGGTAGTTAACCACTAAGACATGATGTTTCATTTTTATGCATTTCCACACTTCAAGTCTATTATTTATGCTCCTCTCATGTTCATGATCTTTTGATTATGTTATGATTACGCTCACCCCATGATATATTGTTCTTATCTATCCTCTTACTGGGATTTTAGCTCAAACCTTTTTATGTATATCCTCAGGTGGCTACATGTACTAAGGAGAGGAAAAGTGCCAAAAAGAAGCAATAGAAGAAGAAATTAAATGAATGTTTATGCTTGATGTTGTATTTGTTATGTATGGTCCTAGTTTTCCAAAGACACTTAACCTTTGGATCCTCAATGTGTAATACTATTATTTTGTTTATCTTTGAAACGATGTAATAGTAATGTAAGAAAAGGCCGGGTTGCTATAGTTAGTGTCAGAGGAATGGTTTATTTAATTTGGGGATTAGGATTAGTGAACCCTAGAGAAAACCTACAACATGAGACTAAGTACAAATTAGCACATAAGGATATTTACCTAGGGATCCCATATGTTATGTTTTTGGTATAATTGTTTAAATGAATAAGTTATTCATGACTTTTTTACTTATGTTTTGTTCTAACCTTTTCTATTTTAGAAAATGGTGGGAACCAGGAGAAATTAGGCAAACAACTCATGCGAGGGACAATGAAACGATTGCCCGAACGACATCCCCAATAATTTGGGAGGTGGAGTTCAAAACATCATGGAAATGCATATCCAAGTATCTTAGGTTATGAATAATAACCATAATAATGGGTAACTTCCTCCTTGACCAAAGAGGGATCAACTAGCTATCGAATGTTTTATGCGGCAATGACCATCGACGTTTTGTGGATCTTCCGATCCACTAGTTGCGGAATAGTGGGTTAACTCCTTGGAGAAGATCTTTTTTGTGCTTCACTGTTCTAAGATAGAGAAGGTGACTCTAGCCGTCTATCGTCTAGATAGAGAATCTGATCAATGGTGGGCTTTGATTAAGAACACCAAGCCAAGGGAGGAAATTGAAGAGATGGAATGGGAAGACATTAAGATAATGTTTCCTATTATGTACTTCCCAAGAAATATTTGCGCAAAAATGGAGATAGAATTTATAGAGCTCAAGAAAAAAGAAGTAGTATATGTCACATAATATGAATTGAATTTTACAAGGATTTCAAGGTATGCTTTGGTTTTTTTATCAATAATGATAGAAAAATTGATAGATTCTTTAGTGGATTAAAACCACACCTTCAAAAGGCTCTTGCAATTTGAGACTTTGGGAGTTATGAAGAAGTTGTTCGGTCTGCTCACAAAGTAGAGATGGAGTTTGGAGAATGGTCTCATGGCAGTGGATATAAGAAGGAAAGATGGATTTTCATGCTGGTGGATCTAATGACAAAGGTGGGAAGAAAAATCAACGACCCACATGCCAAAAATGTGAGAAGTTGCACAATGGGAACTGCCTCAAAGGGATGGGGAAATGCTTCAAGTGTAGTAAAGAAGGACACCATGCTCAAGAGTGTAAAAAATACATGAAAAGGAAGGAGAATTTAGCCTATGAAAGGAGTGAACTAGTCCTGGTTCAATGCTACAATTGTTGGGAGCTAGGGAACTTTGCAAACCAGTGCACTAAACCTCGATCCCTCGAGGGTAACCAGCGTCAGCAGCCACCAAAGCCAAAGGAACAAGGGAAGGCTTATGCCATCACTACTGCGGAGGTGGAGCATGATAATGAAGTCATACAAGGTACACTTCCTATTCACTCAACAATGGGAAAAGTCTTATTTGATTCTGATTCTACGCATTCCTTTATATCTTGAAAGTTTGCTAGAACTATAGAATCGAAGCCCCAAAACCTTGAAGTAGAGATATATGTAAAAACACTAAGTGGTGCAATCATTGCAACACAAGTGTTTGACTCTTCTCCTGTTGACGTATGTGGGAAGATTCTTCTGGAAAATCATGTAATACTACCCTTGGTGGAATTCTACGCTATAATGGGAATGGATTGGATCTCGTTATATAGATCACATATCAACTATCAGGAAAAGGAAATATATTTCCATATTCCGAACCATCCCATGCTCCTCTAAAAATGCAAGGAAGATCATGAATCTCCTTTGAAAAATCCTTCAATGGTGTGGGTGTTGATTCTATAAGAAGAAGCATACCTCTCCCAAATGGTTGAGTCGAAGGAAAGTTCCAACCTTGAGGAAATGCCCATCGTGAGAGAATACGACGATGTATTTCCCAAAGAGTTACCCTGAAATTCCCTGGATCGTGAGGTAGAGTTCTCAATTGAACTCATACCTAGAGCTACTCCTATCACGAAGTGCCCCTATAGGATGGATCCTATCGAACTGGAGGAGTTTAAGAAGTAGCTGCAAGAGCATCTAGACAAAGGGTTCATATGCCCTAGTGCATCGCCTTCGGGTGCGCCAGTGCTCTTTGTGAAGAAGAAGGATGGAACCATGCAGATGTGTATCGATTATTGGGAACTCAACAAGATCACAATAATGAACAAGTATCCTCTCCCAAGGATTGATGACATGTTCAATCAGTTAAGAGGAGCACAATACTTCTCAAAGGTGGATATTAGTTCTGGATATCATCAGGTAAAGGTGAATAAGGATGATATTCAGAAGACTGCCTTTCGTACATGGTATGGGCACTATGAGTTTTTGGTGATTCCCTTCGGACTTACTAATGCCCCTGCAATCTTCCTGGATTTGATGAATAGAGTCTTCAGACATTACCTCAAAAAATTTGTGGTAGTGTTTATCGATGATATTCTCATCTACTCCAAGAGCAAGGAGGAACATGAAGAACATGTAAGGATTGTGTTGGCGACATTGAGAAAGGAGAAGTTGTACACTAAGTTCAAAATGTGTGACTTTTGGTTGAATCAAGTCACATTCATGGGACATGTGATCACAAGTGAGAGAATTTTTGTGGATCCTTCAAAGACAAAGGCGATTGAGGAATGGCCCAGGCCCTCTAGTGTCATAGAAATCCGTATTTTTCTTGGAGTAGCTGGGTAATACTGATGTTTTATGAGAAACTTCTCATGATTGTCAATCCTGCTAACTAAGTTAACAAGGAAAGGGGTAAAGTTTTTCTAGACGGAAGAATGTGAGGGAAGATTTAAGGAGCTAAAAAGAAGGCTAATCACTACAACTGTACTCACACTACCAAAAAGTGTAGAAAGTTTTGTGATATACAGTGATGCTTCAAAGAAAGGCTTGAGTTGTGTACTCATGCAAAATGATAATGTGATAGCCTACACCTCACGACAGTTGAAGATCCATGAGCAGATCAACCCGACGCATGATCTAGAGTTGGCAGCCGTGATTTTTCTCGTGAAAATCTGGCGACACTACCTTTATGGCGAGAAGTGTGACATATACACCAACCACAAGATCCTAAAGTATATATTCACACAAAAGGATCTCAACATGCTTCAAAGGAGATGGTTAGAGATAATCAAGGATTACGATTGCTCTATTCACTATCATCCTGGAAAGGTGAACAAGGGAGCCGATGCTCTAAGTAGAAAAGAACCTACTACTCTATCCATGTTGCAGATTGAGAAAGACCCAATCTTCTTGGATGTTCAAAGGATGGATTTGGAAATCATAAGGTCAGGAGATAAATCCTACCTTTCCCAAATTATTGAGCAACCATCCATTCAATAGAAGATTAAGGAAGCACAAATGGATGATGTGAAGATATAAAAGAGGGTGAATGGAGTAAAGGAAGGGAAGCTTCAAGAGTTCCATATCGGTGATGATGGTGTGATTCGGTTTGGAATGCGGCTTTGTGTACATTCATCACCTGGGATAAAGAAAGGGCTATTGGATATTGTACATAGATCAACGTTCTCTATCCATCATGGGAGTACCAAGATGTATCGTGATCTATGAGAACACTTCTGGTGGGATAACATGAAGAAGCAGATTGTAGAATATATATCAAGGTTCTTAGTATGTCAGCAAGTTAAAGATGAGCAGTAAATGTCCAAAGGTATAATGCAGCCATAGCCTATACTCATGTGGAAATGGGAAAATGTTACTATGGACTTTGTCACGGGTCTCTTGAAGACGTCGAAGGGGAATAATTCTATATTGGTTGTGGTTGACCGACTCACCAAGACTTCCCATTTTATCGCTATTCGGGAAGACCTATCGCTTGAAAAACTTGAAAAGATATATGTGAAGGAAGTGGTGGGACTGCACGGTGTTCCACTCTCAATTATCTCTAACCGTGATCCAAGGTTCACATCTAAATTCTGGAGGATCCTTCAACATTCTTTGATTACTGAATTAAATTTCAGCACGACCTATCACCCCCAAACCGATGGCCAGTCTGAAAGGACTATTCAGACACTTGAAGATATGTTAAGAGCCTGCTCTCTTGAATTCAAAGGTGTTTGGGATCAACATATCCCATTGGTTGAGTTCTCATACAACAATAGCTTCCACTCGAGTATTCAGATGGATTCATATGAAGCTCTTTATTGGAAGCGATGTAGAACTACAACCTGTTGGGATGAAGTTGGAGAAGGAAAGCTACTTTGACCCGATCTTGTTCAAGAGATGATGGAGAAGGTTCAAGTCATCCAGAAATACATCAAAGCCGCTCAATGTTGGAAAAAGAGCTATGCTGACAACCGTAAAGGGGACTTGGGGTTCGACGTTGGAGATAAAGTCTTCCATAGAATATCTCCATGGAAAAGTGTCATGTGATTCGGGAAGAAAGGGAAGCTAAGCCCAAGGTATATTGGCCCCTTTGAGATCCTTAACTGCATAGGAGTTGTGTCCTATCGTCTTGCACTTCCACCGAATATGGCTCAAGTTCATTATGTTTTTCATGTATCACTATTGAGGAAGTACATACCAGACCCCTCACATGTACTAAACTCAGAGGTGGTGCAGCTGGAAGATGATCTCTCCTATAAGGAGTAGCTAGTAAAGATTCTGGATCGGAGAGATAAGGTTCTACGCAACAAGACAACCCATCTTGTCAAAGTGTTGTGGAGGAACCATAAGTTTGAGGAAGCAACTTGGGAACTATAAGAGGCCATGAAGGAGAAGTTCCCTCACCTGTTTGTGTAAATTGAAATTTCAGGGGCGAAATTTCTTAAGGGGGAAGAATGTAACGACCCAAAGATTATCAATGGAAATTACCTTCTTATAAATATGTCTAAAAATAACATGAAAACACAAAAAAATGAACTACTAAGTGATAAGTGTCCTTTAAACATAAGTTTTTCACTCCTATGTTTGGAATTTTGAAAATCCGACATACACGGTCGTGTTCAAGATGTTTTTTGGAGTCAAATGAAACAAAAATAATTTTTGGTGAATAGTGACCTACTCTTATGAATAGTAACCTACCCTTATGAATAGTAATATGAACCTTATGAATAGTAAATAATAGTAACATTACCTATGAATAATAAAATAAAATTTAGACATCTTAGAAAGTGAAAATTTGACCTTAGTAAACGTTTTTGGTATTTTATAAGTCATAAATAAATAATTATAATTAATTAACTAATTTAAAAGAATATTTATTTCCATGAAATGTAATCATAAATTATTGAATTAATGTCTACTAGTTTTTAGATAATTTTATAAGACCCTACGTAATTTTTGAAAGAACTATAAAATCTGTTTTAATCTTAAAAAATTGTTTTTTTAAGTAAATTATGATTTTATTTAAATATTAAATTAATAATATTTATAAAATTATATTTGAAAAATGGACTTCATTTTTGGATTCTACACGTCGAAAAATGGTTGGGGTAAATATTTTTTATTTTTCTGAGATACTTGAATTTTTGATAAATATTTGAATCCGATAATTCACAATAAATGCTAAATAATGTATTAATTGAGTCATCAATGATGTTCTGCTGATATAAGCCCACTTGGTTAGGTATTACATTATTAAATTAATATTCGTGGTCTTTCAAGACTCAATATTCTTTTTCATAGGTGAAATTAATAAACTAATCAATTTTATATTAAGGAAACCCATCTCCCCTCCACTATAAAAGCCACCCTTCACTCCCTCTTTTCCTCACACCTATCAAGCTCCAAGACTTCTCTGAAATATACCCAAAAATCTTCCCTATAACCTCCCCCACGTCCAAAAGCTGATGGTCTCATCAAAAGACCAAGACTAGCATCTTTAAGGAGGATCTCGAGAAGAAGATTTAAGAGGTAATTTCCCTCCCTCTTCTCCTTTATTTTCCTTTCATGTTCAAGTTCCTTTCTTGATCTCTCCCCACCTATATTCATCCAAATTGTTTTTTAACTCCATTATTATGCATATAATATAATTTTATGATTCTAATGGGATATTATATCACCTCACACCCTTTCCCTCTTCCTTTTCTTTTATTAAATAGAACGTTGTTCATGAGGTGTTAAATTTATCACCTTCAAAAATGACATGCTCTCTTCTTCCATTTCTACCTTCAGATCTGGTCATTAAACAATTTTTATGGTTGAACCAGAATCTTTTATATGTATTATTTTCTATTTTAAGTTCTGGAAATAACCTATGGACATATTACTATGTTAAAAGTTAAAACAAGTTCGTTGTGATCCAAAAACCGCCCAAATTAACCCAAATAACCATCATTAAAATCTTATCTAATGATTCATCCACATGGATCTAATATAATTCATTATAAAAATATTAAAGCTACTGTAATAGAATTAATAACATGTAATATCAGTTCTGGATGTTTACCCATGATCTACCCAAACTTCAATTTAAGAATACATGTGAACCACCCAAGAAAAACCATAAAAACGAACATCCCCGAACAATGTTTTTAAACTCTATAAGTCATTCAAGGAACATAATACGACATAATGAAACCAGAATGAACCCTATTAATTCACACATGTTTCTAGATTTCTAATTAATTAATATAATGTCATTATACATGACATTAAAGAGAATGAGGCATTCGGGTACAAGGTAAGGGGAAATTCTCGAACCCAACTTTCATCCTTCGGGTTCTACCTCTTTCACTCCATATTTGATGTGGTCACTCCATAAAGATTATTTGTTCATCATTGTCTTTCCTTTTCTGGGATATACATGTTTTTAATGGATTTTATGTCAATCCAAATGATTTCCAAAAGAACTCTTCTCTTAATAACTCAAGTTTTACCTCTCATTAAAGGATGATGGTTCTTGTATCATGTATGATGTTCCCTATTTCTTTTGGGAACCAAAAGTTTATAAATCTGTTCTTATGAGATGAAACCAATTCCTTTTCATGGGTTATTTATGTTGATGTTTGTTATATGTTCATTGTGGAATGCATGATAAATTATAATGTTAGGATGTGACGGGTGCGCTCGGAATTATATAGCCCAATATGAATGTTTAAATGTGACGGGTGCGCCCGGAATTATATAGCGCTCTAATGCATTGGATAAAGTGATGAATCTCATGAGTAAATGTGAAATGATGTGTGAAAAATATTCTAGCTTGGTTCACAAGTTTTTGTGGTAGTTTACAACTAAGACATGATGTTTTATTTTTATGAAATTCCACACTTCAAGTCTATTATTTATGCTCCTCTCATGTTCATGATCTTTTGACTATGTTATGATTATGATCACCCCATGATATATTGTTCTTATCTATCCTCTTACTGGGATTTTAGATCACCCCTTTTTATGTATATCCTCAGGTGGCTACATGTACTAAGGAGAGGACAAGTGTCAATAAGAAGCAATAGAAGAAGAAATTAAATGAATGTTTATGCTTGATGTTATATTTGTTATGTACGGTCCTAGTTTTCCCAAGACACTAAACCTTTGGATCCTCTATATGTAATACTATTATGTTGTTTATATTTGAAATTATGTAATATTAATGTAAGAATAGGTCGGGTCACTATAACCTTTATCATGTATTCTTTTAAAACACTGCAATATCCTGAATTACCATAAAACCTTATTGATTACATTAATGATCCCTTATTTCTTAAAGAATAATAGATATACTCCTTCAATCCAAAAATGTTTTAAACCCCAACAATGATGGAATATACAAATCATTAATCAGTTTCAAGGTAGTCAAGAATATCCAATATAATTTATCCAAATCAATCATGTATTATTCTAAAATCACTACCTTGGTATCAGAACCATATTATGGGTTATCTTTCTCTCAACCATATATTTTCAAAAAAATTAACCTACTATTGAGTCACTTTTCCTTGTTCCACACAATCTCAAGTCCTTAATTAAATATTACTACAGTACAATCCTTATATACTCCATAATTACTATAACAAGTACACTGTTGATACAACACTCAAATGACATAATCAACATAAGAACTCTATTCATTCCTCTTCATCTATGGTAGTATCATAACTTGATTATTATCCAATATCATCACTTGTGTCATAGTTTGATGACTGAGATATAGGTTCGCGTAGTGTCCAAAATCCTTGAAAATGGATCATTGTACATTTGAAACCATTTTCTTACCCTTGCAGTCACGTACTTTGTGCCCTTTTCCTCCACACTTATAAAAAACTCCCATTACTTTCAGGAAAGTTCCAGGGTGTTTCTTCCCATAGTTATCACATATGGGAAAATTCTTCTATTCCATATTCCCTTTATCCATCTTTCTCTATTCCATCCTTTTCTTCTCTTGCTTCCCTTTAAAGCCATAGGACTCAGTAAACTCTTTACTTATCTAATCAACACATGATATTATTTCTTCATATGATGATAATACATGGGAGACTATTTCTCTTATAAATTCTGGCTTAAGACCATTAAAGATATGATCCTTCATTCTCTTTGGATCATGTGCATTGCTAGAGTTCTCATTCATTCTACTAGGCGCCATTTCTAGACAATAGAATACACTATATTATTTTATGAATAACAATACCTAATCCCAAAATTGTAAAACACATAACATAAATTAAATAGTTTATAGATATAATCCATAATCATAAAAATGTTTTCTTTTGAGGAAGTATATACTCATAAACCATTCATAATGGTTTGTAATGAAAATGAGAATTATCCTAAGCATATCACCCGGGAGTGTCGTAACCAAGAGTGTAGCAAGGCCCGTTGTCGTGCACCAGTTCCCATTCAAGTCTAGATCAAAGAGGTGTTTTCGGGTTTTACCCCTAGGTACATTTGTGCCAGAGCCGCCACTACCTGTTTGTATCTAGACAGGGATGTATTGCTTGGAAAACTCACAAAATTTCTACAATACCAAAATTCTAGGAAGTTCTTCTATACTAATCCTAAAAGTACATCTTAGATATATGTGATATAATCAGAGTTTATCTAAATCTAGCTTCCAATGTTTGTACTAAACCTCCCTCTGATACCAACTGTAATGCCCCCACCCTAGATACCCAAAGTCGGTGCATTATTACATAACATTGGCATGACCAAAAGAAAGATCAAGTATCGAAAGACCGATTAGTTTAGTAGCATTGGAAACACTTGATATATTCATAAATTTTACATTACATCAATAAGTGAAAAACTACAACATCATATTTTCTTCATATCCCCTCATATTATCCCTGTAGGTCATTAATAAAAAACCTCTTCACATCCTGGGAAAAATAAAACATAGGAAAATGGTTGAGCTCAAATGACCAGTAAGGATAACAATATAGTAGAAACTTTCATAAATAAGAATAAACATTTAACGAAATGTATAAATAAAACAAAAGCCTTTTAAACTTGAACTTCAACATAGTATGGAAAAAATAAAATGAAATAATTCCATTTACTTATTCACATGGATATTATACTAATCGAATAATCACATGCAATATCAATAACCACTTTCATAATGATTGAATTCATAATGCTAGACTATCATAACCATATATCCAAGGCCTTGTGCGAAGACTACAAATAAGATTTTGTCAAGACCTTGTTCCAAGACACTAGTTTCTCTCATGAGAACTACCGATGCAATTTTTTTAGAAGATACTTACATTTAAAATTGCTCAAATATACTCCAGTGTTTTTCTGAAAACATTATGCAAGCATCTGAAAACAAAATAACTAATTCTGAGACTGCTCAACTAATTACAGGCCACGATGGTTCCACGACCAATCACTTCCTATCTACCACACTCGAGACTCGGGTTTTCTGAAATCATTTTTATGGTTGCATTAAATACGTATACATTTTCACTAGGTTTTCATTTATTTGAGAGAAATATCTCTTTTTTGAAATAATTTAAAAGTCACATAATTATAAAATAAAATATTTACTTTGAAAATATTCTTATAAGATTGTAAGGGAAGCTTCGACGATTTTATAACAACGAAAAATATCTGCACCCTCCGTATAAGTTAAAAAAACATTTTTACCTTAATTCTGTTGAAAATGTTAAAAGTACCTTGTTTGGAAAATGACAAAAAGATTCCTTTATAAACCTCTTATAGAAAGTCAAAAAAATGGTATAAATGACTTTAACCCATATTATTTTAAATAGTAAAAATGTTTTGAAATACATTTTTAAGAAACATGGATGTGGATGATAAAGAAATCCCAGTATATTATTACATATAAACAACCTCAGATAATGAAGTGATTGTGAAATAAACCCTTACCAATTTAGTAACTTATGAAACATACAACCCATGAAAGAGGTATCATACAATGATTATGTAAATATACATGAATTAAATTATATTACACAATTAATATAAATATACGCCGTACACCTAACACATGTAATAAATAAGTGGTGAACAATGGAATTCTCACAGAATTAAAAGTGAGATAAGACACCCCATACCTTGTACTTTTCCTTGGTTGGGGGTAGGTTAACCTCTTTTATAATGGTGAAATAATTTTTATTAAATTATAAAAGAATCATATACATTATAATGTTATCATATTTGATATTTTAACATTTCTTTGTTAATAATATATTAGTATTACCATCATTTCAGGTGTTAACTTACTCGTTTTCTTTTATATGTTTTGTTACGTAAGCCATGTTTTTCATGGATAGGTTGTATCTCATTCATATCCATAATGATATCATGTCCTTAAACATTATTTTTAAATCAGAAAATGATAATTATACTTGAATGGATACGATGGAGAATGAATCTCATCGCATTCGTGGAGACGGTAGTCTGTACATACGCACGAGCGACAATATCATTCTTTTGATACTAAAATAATATATAATTGGATGGTATATCATATATACAGAATCATTATCATTTTATATTTATTATTTACATGAATTAAAAATCATTATTATACCCATCAGAATAATAATATATTGAATAACAATTACACCATGATGTGGAGACGGTAAGCCGTACGTACGCATGTATGGTGAAATGTCATTCAAAGGATGGATAGAATACTGAATATGGTTGTACCATATTTATAATAATATTACAGTATATAGGAGTTACTAGATTCATTATTTTAGAATAGGAATAACAACGAAAGAAGAAGTTGAAGAATAAATGAATTTGAAAAAGGGTGGTGAAAACATTACCTCTTCTTCGTGTTCTTCCTTTTGATTTGATCAAAAGGGATCCTTAGGTAGGCTTTCTGATCAAACTAAGGCATCAAGGTTGTATTGAGGTAAGTTAAGAGAGTGTTTGGGAAGGTTTTGGCCGAACCAAAAGGCTTTTAAGGAGTGAATTAATGAGAAGGTGGAGTGCCCTTTTATAAGAGGGGTGAGGGGCACCTTTGGAAAAGCTAGAAATATTATTTTATAATAAATTCATATTCGATTTCTAATAGCTCCAAAGTGTATTATTTAAAATTTAAGGTGGGGATGGGTCAAAAACCACTCAAACAATAGAATTTAGATAGTTTTGGGTCATTATATGAATCTTGTCTCTTAGTTATAACTCTTAGTTAAGTAGTTTGACACTTACCATGTCACTTTGTATTTTTATATTATATAGTTAATAAACTTAGTATATACCTCCAAGAGACCCCCAAGTGGTCCATTAATGATACAACTATCATGATATAAGTCTTTGGGCTGAACCTTATATTTTTATGAATATAATATCAATTAATATTATAATAATTGTTTTAAAAACTCTTTTATGTCAATTTTGACACTATTCAATAATTGATTTCTGTAAAACTTATAACAGAATTATTACTATGAAAAAAGTTTCACAAATAAATCCTAACATTTCATATTAACCTATAAAATTATTGTTACTTATAAAAAGTCTCAAATTAAATTTATTTGGGTATTTATAATATCAATTATTCTAATTTGTCATTAATTAGGTAATTACTACATCACCATTGTGTCCTAAATAAATTATATTATTTAGTGTCTAAAAATTAGAAATAAAATACCATTATGTAGAAAATATTTTTATCTTTGTAATGAATATTTACAATCGAATTTACCTTATGTATAACCCTATATTAAAAATGTTTTAGTAAATAAACTTTGATTTTAACTCTTTTAACTCTTATTTGAATTAAATAATAATAAATGTCCTAATCAAATACAAGTGGACCTAAATGATAATATTTTAATCCAAAGGTTACTTTAGGTCGAGATACACTTGTCCAATAGAATTAGGACATGTGTTAGGGTAATATTAATGTCATTTTTACCCTTAATTACCCTATTTACTTTTAACCGTGGTAAATAAAAGTAAAAAGTTACTATTCACCAAAATTATTTTAATCTCATTGAACCACATTTTACTCCATGATATTAACCGTGTCTCTCATATTTTTAAAAATCCACTCACAGAAGTGGTAAAATTATGTTTTATGAAAAACTCAGTTTTAACTACAACATAGTGGTTTCACTATTCATCAAAAAATGAAAGTTTCCAGAAAAATACCAAATATTAGGCCTAAGATATATTTGATATTATGAATTATAAAATGATGTCTATTTTACCAAATTCAAAACATATCAGTTTCATTAATTAATTTAAAAATTAATTCCCGTCGTCAAAACAAATAGCATGTTTTTAAGAGATAATAACTATCAAAAGATTGACAGTTGTTTATGTCCGGTTTAATTATGAAATTATGTACAATGAAAAAAATTGTATGAAATGGTAAAAATATATTCTAAATATACTTTAAAGCCACCCAAATTCATAATTTATCAACATAAATTATTTCGATTAAAAAAGTTGTTTTTAATTAAAATTCAGTTATTTTCACTATTCATCAAAATATAAATGTTATCCGAAAAGTTCCAAAATTTCACCTTAGGCTAAATTTGATACTTCTAATACAAAAATTAATTCCATTTTGAGAGATAAAATTTATAAAATTTCAAAAAGTAGGTATTACTATTCATATCGGCTAGTTTGATTGGTTGTGGTGTGTGTTAGAACTCGAAGTTGCGTACAACACACGCTACTCTATTATTCAAAGGAAAATGTACCATGGACGCTTGGGATGTTTCATTGTAAATTTTTGATGTCCCCATTCTAAAAAGTAAATTTATTTAGTCGAATTGAATATATAAAAGTTTAAAATATTGGATTTAAAAAGTGTTCACTATTAAAAGTTGGTAAAAGTGAAATACTGAAAATGAATTTGTTCTTACATTATGTCTAAGAAACTCATAATATGGATTCTAAAATTATAAGGATTATATAAAGTTTAAAATTTAGTTAATACTATTCATAACCTCTTTTGAACAGCTTGTTTGGTAAGTCATGGTGTACTTGAACTCGGTGTTGCGTGTAGTGCAAGTTATTGAATTATTTTGATGAAATAACACACTATGAAATTTTGGGGTGTTAAATTCCCCCCTCTTCCAATAAATTGAGTCCTTGCAATTTGAAATTTTTTTTCAAAAATAAAAGTTTGAATATAGAAAATATCTTTGTGGGAAAACCCACATCAGAAATTGGGTTAATAAAATTTAGTCTTAATAAGAGGAAAAGAAAAATGAAAGGGTCACCACCAAATTATGATCTCTATTCAGAGAACATTGTTGTCAATTAGAGACATATAATTGGAGGAAAAATGTAAATATTTATAGATAGTTATTGAGGTCATCAATCAAAAACAAGTTCAAAATTGAGGCCCTTAAATTCATCAATCTATGATGATTTAAAATAACATCGGTTCCGCAAAACATATGGTATTAGGATAACACATTTTTTTTGTTTTAAGATCCCTTCACTAAAGTATAAGAATTAATTTCTTCATTGAATAAGAGTAGAAGAAAAATATATAATTGACAAGTAGAGTCTCATCCTTTAACTATGTTATACCATAAACTCAACTTTCACTCTAAAAGATAATAGAACATAAAAATAATATTCTATTTATCCTACTCATATAGGGTTAAAAAATGAATTTATAATTCATCTAGAAGAACCATTAAAAACAGCATTATTCAATTGAGGAAATCACGTGGGTCAGTGGTAGGTGATACACCCTTGTCGCCCTTCGGCTGTGGGTTCAAGTATCGCAGCCTTTCTGGACGCGAAGGGTTGTCGCCCAACCTTCAAGTTGTCCTTTTATGGAAATCCGAAATAATCCAAACTAGAACTATCCAAAATACTTCAGTCCAAAATTTATAAGGAAGGTAAACACAATGAAGATCCTTTTTGAAACGTAATAACATGTGAACACCTTCATCATGTATTCTTTTAAAACATTGAAACTCCTGAATTACCACAAAACCTTATTGATTACATTCATGATCCCTTATTTCTTATGAAATAATAGATATACTCCTTCAATCCAAAAATGTTGTAAACCCCAACAATGATGGAATATAAAAATCATTAATAAGTTTCAAGTTAGTAAAAAGCATCCAATATAATTTATCCAAATCAATTATCTATTATTCTAAAATGGCTACCTTGGTATCAGAACCATATTATGGTTTATCATTCTCTCAACCATATATTTTCCAAAAATTTAACCTGCTATTGAGCCACTTTTCTTTGTTCCACACAATCTCAAGTCCTTAATGAAATAGTACTGCAGTACGATCCTTATATACTCCATAATTATTATAACAAGTACAATGTTTATACAACACTCAAATGACATAATCAACATAAGAACTCTAATCATTCCTCTTCATTTGTGGTAGTATCATAACTTGATTATTATCTAATAGCATCATTTTCGGCATAGTCTGATGACTGGGACATAGGTTCGCGTAGTGTCCAAACTCCTTGAAAATGAAGCATTGTACATTTGAAACCATTTTCTTACCCTTGTAGTCACGTACTTTGTGCCCTTTTCCTCCACACTTATAACAAACTCCCATTACTTTCAGGAAAGTTCCAGGGTGTTTCTTCCCATAGTTATCACATATGGGAAAATTATTCTTTTCCATCTTCACTTTATCCAACTTTCTCTCTTCCATCCTTTTCTTCTCTTGCTTCCCTTCAAAGACATAGGACTCAGTAAACTCTTTACTTATCTTATCAACAAATGATATTATTTCTTCATAGAATGATAATACATGGGAGACTATTTCTCTTATAAATTATGGCTTAAGAGCATGAAATATATGACCCCTCTTTCTCTTTGGATCATGTGCATTGCTGGAGTTCTCATTCCTCCTACTGGGCGCCATTCCTAAACAATGGAATACACTAGATTAGTTTAGGAATAATAATACATAATCCCAAAATTTTAAAACACATAACATAAATTAAATAGCTTATGGATATAATCCATAATCATAAAAATGTCTCCATTGAAGAATTATATACTCATAAACCCCTCATAATGGTTTGTAAAGAAAATGATAATTATCCTAGGCATATCCCCCGGGAGTGTCGTAACCAACAGTGTAGTAAGGCCTGTTGTCGTGCACCAGTTCTCGTTCAAGTCTATCTCAAAGCGGTGTTTTCAGGTTTTACCCCTAGGTACATCTATGCTAGAGCCACCTCTACCTAATTGTATCCAGACATGGATGTATTTCTCGGAAAACTCACAAAATTTCTATAATACCAAAATTCTAGGAAGTTCTTCTATACTAATCCTCAAAGTCCATCTTAGATCTATGTTCTCTAATCAGAGTTTATCTAAATCTAGCTTCCAAGGTTTGTACTAAACCTCCCTTTGATACCAACTGTAATGCCCCAACCCTAGATACCCAGAGTCGGTGCATTATTACATAACATTGGCATGATCACAAGAAAGATCAAGTCTCTAATGACCGATTAGATTAGTAGCCTTGGAAAAACTAGATATATTTATAAAGTTTACATTACATCAATAAGTGAAAAACTACAACAACATATTGTCTTTATATCCCCTCATACTATCCTTGATGGTCATTCATAAAATACTTCTTCACATTCTGGGAAAAATAAAACATAGAAAAAGGGGTGAGCTCAAATGCCTAGTAAGGATAACAATATAGCGGAAACTTTCATAAATATGAATAAACATTTAAGGCAACGTATAACTAAAACAAAATCCTTCTAAACTTGAATATCAACATAGTATGGAAAAAATAATATGAAATAATGTCATTTACTTATTCACATGGATATTATACTAATCGAATAATCACATGCAATATCAATAACCACTTTCATAATGATGGAATGCATAATGCTAGACTATCATAACTACATAGCCAAGGCCTCGTTCCAAGACTAAAAATAAAATTTTGTCATGGCCTTGTGCCAAGACACAAGTTTGTCTCATGAGACCTACCGATGCAATTTTTTTAGAAGATACATACGTTTACAATTGCTCAAATATACTCTAGTGTTTTTCTGAAAACATTATGAAAGCTTTTGAAAACAAAATAGCTAATTCTGAGACTGCTTGACTAATTACAGGCCATGATGGGTCCATGACCAATCCCTTCATGTCTACCACACTCAAGAGTTGGTTTTTCTGAAAACATTTTTAAGCTTGCTTTAAATACGTATACATTTGCACTAGGTTTTCATATATTTGAGAGAAATATCTCTTTTTTTGAAATCATTTAATAGTCACATAGTTATAAAATATAACATTAACTTTGAAAATATTCTTATAAGCTTTTAAGGGAAGCTTCTACGATTTTATAACAGCGGAAAATAGTCGCACCCACCATATAAGTTAAAAAAACATTCTTAACTTAATTCCGTAGAAAAGGTTAAAAAGAACCTTGTTTGGAAAACAACGGAATGATTCCTTTATAAAATTCTTATAAAAAGTCAAACAAGGGTATAAATGACTTTAACCCATATTATTGTAAATATTAAAAATGTTTTGAAATAAATTTTTAAGAAACATGGATGTGGATGATAAAGAAATCGCAGTAGATTATTACGTAAAAACAACCTCAAATAATGAAGAGATTGTGAAATAAACCCTTACCAATTTGGTAACTTATGAAACATACAACCCATGAAAGAGGTATCATACAATGATGATGTAAATATACATGAAGTAAGTTATATTACACAATGAATACAAACATGGACATTACACACACCACATGTAATAAATAAGTTGTGAACAATGGAATTCTCACGGAATTAAATGTGAGATAAGAAACCCCTTACCTTGTACTTTTCCTTGGTTAGGGGTAGGTTAACCTCCTTTAGAATGGTGAAATAATTTGTATTAAATTATACAAGAATCATATACATTATTATGTTATCATATATGATCTTTTAACATTTCTTTGTTATTAATATCTTAGTATTATCGTCGTTTCTGGTGTTAACTTACTCGTTTTATTTTATATGTTTTGTAACGTAATCCATGTTTGTCATGGATAGGTTGTATCTTATTCATATATAGAATGATATCAAGTCCTTAAACATTATTTTTAAATCATCAAAAGATAATTATACTTTAATGGATACGATGGAGAATGAATCTCATCGCATTCGTGGAGACGATAGTCCGTACGTACGCACGAGCGACAATATCAATCTTTTGATATTAAAATAATATATAATTGGACGGTATATCATATATACTGAATCATTATCATGTTATATTTATTATTTACACGAATTACAAATCATTATTATACCCATCAAAATAATAATATATTGAATAACAATTACACCACGACGTGGAGACGGTAAGCCGTACGTACGCACGTATGGTGACATGTCATTCAAAGGATGGATAGAATATTGAATATGGTTGTACCATATTTATAATAATATTAATGTATATACGAGATACTTGATTCATTATTTTATAATGTGAATAAAAAAGAAAGAAGAAGTTGAAGAAGAAATGAATTTGAAAAGGGTGGTGAAAACATTACCTCTTCTTCGGGTTCTTCCTTTTGATTTGTTCAAAAGGGCTCCTTAGGTTGGCTTTCTGATCAAAATAAGGCCTCTAGGTTGTAGTGAGGGAAGTTTATAGAGTTTTTGGGCTGGGGTTGGCCGAACCAAAAGGCTTTGAAGCTGTGAAGTAATGAGAAGGGGGAGTGCCCTTTTATAAGAGGGGTGAGGGGAACCTTTGGAAAAGTTAGAAATATTATTTTATAATAAATTCGTATTCGGTTTCTAATGGCTCAAAAGTTGACTATTTAAAGTATAAGGAGAGGATGGATCTAAAACCACTCAACCAATAGAATTTACACAGTTTTGGGTCATTATATTAACCTTATCTTTTAGTTATAACTCTTAGTTAATTAGTTTGACACTTACCATGTCACTTTCTATTTTTATATTATATAGGTAATAAAATTACTATATACCTCAAGGAGACCCCAAAGTGGTCCTTTAATGATACACCTATCACGATATATGTCTCTTGGCCGAACCTTACAATTTAAGTAATTTAATATCAATTAATAATATAATATGTTTTTTAAAAACTCTTTTATGTCAATTTTGACACTATTCAATAATTGATTTTTTTAAAACTAATTATAGAATTATTACTTCAATAAAATTTAATTAAACCAATAATAACATGTCTTATTAACCTATAAAATTATTGGTATTTATAAAAAGTCTCAAATTAAATTTATTTGGGTATTTATAATATCAATTATGAAATTTTTTCATTAATTAGTTAATTACTGCATCACCATTGTGTCATAAATAAATAACATTATTTAATGTCTAAAAATTATAAATAAAATAGAATTATGTAGGAAATCGTTTTATATTTCTAATGAATATTTAAAATCGAAATTATCTTATGTATGAACCTATATTAAAAATGTTTTAGTAAATAGACTTTTATTTTTACTCTTTTAACTCTTCTTTGAATTAAATAATAATAAATGTCATAATCAAATACAAGTGGACCTAAATGATAATATTTTACTCCTATGGTTGTTTTTGGTCAAGATACACTTGTCCAATAGAATTAGGACATGTGTTAGGGTAATATTAATATCATTTTTACCCTTAATTACCCTATTTACTTTTAACCGTGGTAAATAAAAGTAAAAAGTTACTATTCAACAAAAATTATTTTAATCTCCTTGAACCACATTTTACTCCTTGATATTAACAATGTTTCTCAGATTTTCAAAATTCCACTCATAGACGTGGTAAAATTATGTTTTATGAAAAATTCAGTTTTTTAACTACCACTTAGTGGTTTCACTATTCGTCAAAAAATCAAAGTTTCTAGAAAAATACAAAAAATTAGGCCTAAGAAATATTTGATATTATGAATTAAAAAATGATCTCCATTTTACCAAATTCATAACATATTATTTGCATTAATTAATTTAAAAATTAATTGACGTCGTCAAAACAAATTACGTGTTTTTAAGAGATAATAGCTATCAAAAGATTGACACTTGTTTATGGCCTGTTTAATTGGGAAGTTATGTACAATGACCAGAATTGTATTAAATGGTAAGAATATATTCTAAATACACTTTAAAACCACTAAGATTCATAATTTATCAATAGACATTATTTCGATTAAAAAAGTTGTTTTAAATTAAAATTTAGTAATTTTCACTATTCATCAAAAAATAAATGTTATCCGAAAAGTTCCAAAATTTCACCTTAGGATAAATTCAATACTCCGAATACAAAAATGAAGTCCATTTTAAGAGATAAAATTTATAAAATTTCAAAAATTAGCTATTACTATTCATAACGGATAGTTTGATTTGTTGTGGTGTGTGTTAGAACTCGAAGTTGCGTACAACACACGCTATTGTATTATTCAAAGGAAAGATTACCGTGGAAGTTTGGGATGTTTCATTGTAAATTTTTGATGTACCCATTCTAAAAAGTAAATTTATTTAGTCAAATTGAATATATAAAAGTTTAAAATATTGGATTTAAAAAGGGTTCACTATTAAAAGTTGGTAAAAGTGCAATACTGAAAATGAATTTGTTCTTACATTATGTCTAAGAAACTCATAATATGGATTCTAAAATTATGAGGATTATATAAAGTTTAAAATTTATTTAATACTATTCATAACCTCTTTTGAACGTCTTGTTTGGTAAGTCATGGTTCACTTGAACACGGTGTTGCATGTAGTGCAAGTTATTGAATTATTTTGAAAAAAAATAACACACTATGAAATCTTGGGGTGTTAAATTCATAGCTCCTTAAATAAATTGAATACTCACAATATGAAAGTATTCTTCAAAAATAAAAGGTTGAATATAGAAAATTTCTTTGTGGGAAAACCCACATTAGAAATTGGGTTAATAATATTTAGTCTTAATAAGTGGAAAAGAGAAATGAAAGGGTCACCACCAAATTATGATCTCTATTCGTAGAACATTGGTGGATATTAGATACATATAATTAGAGGAAATCATAAATATTTATAGATATTTATTGAGGTCATCAATCACAAACAAGTGTAAAATTGAGGGCCTTAAATTCATCAATCTATGATGATTTAAAATACCATCGGTTTAGCAAAACATATGGTATTTGGATAACAAATTTTTTTTGTTTTAAGATCCCTTCACTAAATTATAAGAATTAGTTTATTAATTGAATAAGAGAAGAATAAATATATATACTTGAAAAGTAGAGTCTCATCCTTTAACTAAGTTCTACCACAAACTCATCTTTCACTCTAAAAATATAATAGAACTTAAAAATTATATTCTATTTATCCTATTAGTATAGGGTTAAAAAATGAATTTATAATTCATCTAGCAGAACCATTAAAAAATAGCATTATTTAATCTAGGACATCACGTTGGTCAGTGGTAGGTGATACACCCTTTTCACCCTTCGGTTGTGGGTTCAAGTCTCGCGGCCTTGCCGGACGCGACGAGTTGCCGCCCGACCTAAGATTTGTCCTTTTATGGAAATCCAATATAATCCAAACTAGAACTATTCAAAATACTTCAATCCAAAATTTATAAGGATGGTAAACACAATGAAGATCCTTTTTCCATGTAATAACATGTGAACACCTTCATCATGTATTCTTTTAAAACACTGCAACATCCTAAATTACCATAAAACCTTATTGATTACATTCATGATCCCTTATTTCTTAAAGAATAATAGATATACTACTTCAATCCAAAAATGTTGTAAACCCCAATAATGATGGAATATATAAATCATTAATCAGTTTCAAGTTAGTGAAGAATATCCAATATAATTTATCCAAATCAATCATGTATTATTCTAAAATCACTACCTCTGTATCAGAACCATATTATGGTTTATCTTTCTCTCAACCATACATTTTCCAAAAATTTAACCTGCTATTGAGTCACTTTTCTTTGTTCCATACAATCTCAAGTCATTAATAAAATAGTACTGCAGTACAATCCTTATATACTACATAATTATTATAACAAGTTAATTGTTGATACAACACTCAAATGACATAATCAACATAAGAACACTAATCATTCCTCTTCATCTGTGGTAGTATAATAACATAATTATTATCCAATAGCATCATTTACGGCATTGTTTGATGACTGAAACATAGGTTCTCATAGTGTCCAAACTCCTTGAAAATGGAGCAATGTACATTTGAAGCCATTTTCTTTCCATTGCAGTCACGTACTTTGTGCCCTTTTCCTCCACACTTATAACAAACAACCATTCCTTTCAGGAAAGTTCTAGGGTGTTTCTTCCCATAGTTATCACATATGGGAAAATTCTTCTTTTCCATATTCACTTTATCCAAATTTCTCTCTTCCGTCGTTTTCTTCTCTTGCTTCCCTTCAAAGCAATAGGACTCATTAAACTCTTTAATTCTCTTATCAACACATGATTTTATTTCTTCATATGATTATAATACATGGGAGACTATTTCTCTTATACATTCTGGCTTATGACCATGAAAGATATGATCCTTCTTTTTCTTTGGATCATGTGCGTTGCTGGAGTTCTCTTTCCTTCTACTGGGCGCCATTTCTAAACAATGGCATACAGTAGATTAATTTATGAATAACAATACCTAATACCAAAATTGTAAAAATCATAACATAAATTAAATAGTTTATGGATATAATCCATAATTATAAAAATGTTACCTTTGAGGACGTATATACTCATAAACCCTTCATAATGGTTTTTAAAGAAAATGAGAATTAACCTAAGCATATCCCACAGGAGTGTCGTAACCAAGACTGTAGCAAGCCCTGTTGTTCTCCACCAGTTCCTGTTCGAGTCTAGCTCAAAGCAGTGTTTTCGGGTTTTACCCCTAGGTATATCTGTTCCAAAGCCGCATCTACCTGCTTGTATCCAGACAGGGATGTATTGGTCAGAAAACTCACAAAATTTCTACAATATGAAAATTCTAGGAAGTTATTCTATACTAATCCTCAAATTCCATCTTAGATCTATGTTATATAATAAGAGTTTATCTAAATCTAGCTTCCAAGGTTTGTAATAAACCTCCCTCTGATACCAATTGTAACGCCCCGACCCTAGATAACCAGAGTCGGTGCATTGTTACATAACATTGGCATGATCAGAAGAAAGATCAAGTCTCTAATGACTGATTAGTTTAGTAGCCTTGGAAACACTAGATATATTCATAAAGTTTACATTACATCAATAAGTGAAAAACTAGAACAACATATAGTCATCATATCCTCGCATACTATCCCTACCGGTCATTCATAAAATAAATCTTCACATCCTACGAAACATAAAACATAGAAAAAGGGGTGAGCTCAAATGCTCAGTAAGGATAACAATATAGCAGAAACCTTCATAAATAAGAATAAACATTTAAGGAAATGTATAACAAAAACAAAAGCCTTTAAAACATGAACTTCAACATAGTATGGAAAAAATAAAATGAGATAATGCCATTTACTTATTCACATGGATATTCTACTAATCGTATAATCACATGCAATATCAATAACCACTTTCATAATGATGGAATACGTAATTCCAGACTATCATAACCACATATCCAAGGCCTCGTGCCAAGACTACAAATAAGATTTTTTCAAGGACTTGTGCCAAGACATTAGTTTGTCTCATGAGGCCTACCGATGCAATTTTTTTAGAAGATACTTACATTTAAAATTTCTCAAATATACTCCAGTGTTTTTCTAAAAACTTTATGCAAGCTTCTGAAAACATAATAACTAATTCTGAGATTGTTCGACTAATTACAGTCCATGATGGGTCCACGACCAATCCCTTCTTGTCTACCACACTCGAGAGTCAGGTTTTCTGAAAACATTTGTAATCTTTCCTTAAATACTAATACATTTGCACTGGATTTTCATATATTTGAGAGAAATGTCTCTTTTTTTGAAATCATTTAAAAGTCACATAATTATAAATTAAATGATTAACTTTGAAAATATTCTTATAATCTTATAAGGGACGCTTCGACGATTTTATGACATCGGAAAATAGCTGCACCCGCCATATAAGTTAAAAAAACATTATTACCTTAATTCTGTCTAAAAGGTTAAAAAGCACCTTGTTTAGAAAACGACGGAATGATTCCTGTATAAACCTCTTATAAATAGTCAAACGAGGGTATACATGACTTTAACCCATATTATTGTAAATAGTAAAAATGTTTTTAAATACATTTTTATGAAATATGGATGTGGATGATAAAGAAATCCCAGTATATTATTACGTATAAACATCCTCGGATAATGAAGAGATTGTGAAATAAACCCTTAACAAATTGGTAACTTATGAAACATACAACCCATGAAATAGGTATCATACAATGATGATGTAAATATACATGAATTAAAGTATATTACACAATGAATACAAACATGGGAAGTACACACGCCACATGTAATAAATAAGTGGTGAACAATGGAATTCTCACGGAATTAAAACTGAGATAATAAACCCGTTACCTTGTACTTTTCCATGGTTGGGAGTAGGTTAACCTCATGTATAATGGTGAAATAATTGTTATTAAATTATACAATAATCATATACATTATTATGTTATCATATATGTTCTTTTAAAATTTCTTTGTTAATAATATCTTAGTATTATTGTCGTTTCGGGTGTTAACTTACTCATTTTCTTTTATATGTTTTGTTATGTAAGCCATGTTTTTCATAAATAGGTTGTATCTTATTCATATCCAGAATTATATCAAGTCCTTAAACATTATTTTTAAATCATCAAATGATAATTATACTTGAATGGATATGATGGAGAATGAATCTCATCGCGTTCGTGGAGACGATAGTCCGTACGTACACACGAGTGAAAATATCATTCTTTTGATATTAAAATAATATATAATAGGACAGTATATCACATATAAAGAATCATTATCATGTTATATTTATTATTTACATGAATTAAAAATAATTATTACACCCATCTAAATAATAATATATTGAATAACAATTTCACCACGACGTGGAGACGGTAAGCCGTACATACGCATGTATGGTGACATGTCATTCAAAGGATTGATAGAATACTAAATATGATTGTACACTATTTATAATAATATTAAAGTATATAGGAGATACTGGATTCATTATTTTAGAATGGTAATAACAATGAAAGAAGATGTTGAAGAAGAAATGATTTTGAAAAAGGGTGGTGAAAACATTACCTCTTCTTCGGGTTCTTCCTATTAATTTGATCAAAAGAGCTCCTTAGGTTGGATTTATGATCAAACTAAGGCCGCTAGGTTGTAGTGAGGGAATTTTATAGATTATTTGGGTAGGTTTTGGACGATCCAAGAGGCTCTGAAGGTGTTAATTAATGAGAAGTGGGAGTGCCCTTTTATAAGAGGGGTGAGGGGCACCTTTGGAAAAGCTAGAAATATTATTTTATAATAAATTCATATTCGGTTTAGAATGGCTCCAAAGTGGATTATTTAAAGGTTAAGGTGGGTATGGGTCAAAAACCACTCAACCAATATAAGTTATACTGGTTTGGGTCATTATATTAAACTTATCATTTAGTTTTAACTCTTAGTTAATTAGGTTGACACTTACCATGTCACTTTTTATTTTTATATTATATAGTTAATAAACATACTATATAACTCCAAGAGACCCCCAAGTGGTCCATTAATGATACACCTATCATGATATATGTCTCTTGGCCAAACCGCAGATTTTTAGGAATTTAATATCAATTAATAATATAATATTTGATTTAAAAACTCTTTTATGTAAATTTTGACACTATTAAATAATTGATTTTTGTAAAAAACATATCAGAATGATTAATTATAAAAAAGTTAATTAAATACATTATAACATGTCATATTGACCTAAAAAATTATTGGTATTTATAAAAAGTATCAAATACATTTATTTGGGTATTTATAATATCAATTATTCTAATTTTTCATTAATTAGGTAATTAATGTATCACCATTGTGTCATAAATAAATTAAATTATATAATGTCCAAAAATTATAGATAAAATACTATTATGTAGGAAATCGTTTTATCTTTCTAATGAATATTTAAAATCAAATTTATCTAATGTATAACCCTATATTAAAAATGATTTAGTAAATAAACTTTGATTTTAACTCTTTTAACTTTTCTTTGAATTAAATAATAATAAATGTCCTAATCTTATAAAAGTGGACCTAAATGATAATATTTTACTCCTAAGGTTGTTTTGGGTCTATATAAACTTGTACAATAGAATTAGGACATGTGTTAGGTTAATATTAATATCATTTCTACCCTTAATTACCTTATTTACTTTTAACCGTGGTAAATAAAAGTAAAAAGATATTATTCACCAAATTTTTTTTTCATCTCATTGAACCAAATTTTACTCCTTGATATTAACTGTGTCTCTTGGATTTTCTAAATTACACTCACATATTTGGTAAAATTATGTTTTATGAAAAATTCAGTTTTTTAACTACAACTTAGTGGTTTCACTATTCATCAAAAAATAAAAGTTTTCAGAAAAATACCAAAAAATAGGCCTAAGATATATTTGATATTATGAATTCAAAAATGATGTCTATTTTACCAAATTCAAAACATATCAGTTGCATTAATTAATTTGAAAATTAATTCCCGTCGTCAAAACAAATAGCGTGTTTTTAAGAGATAATAACTATCAAAAGATTGACATTTGTTTATGTCCAGTTTAATTGTGAAATTATGTACAATGACCAACATTGTATTAATTGGTAAAAATATATTCTAAATTTACATTAAAACCACCCAAATTCATAATTTATCAATATAAACTATTTCGATTAAAAAGTGGTTTTTAATTAAAATTTAGTAATTTTCACTATTCATCAAAATATAAATGTTATCTGAAAAGTTCCAAAATTTCACCTTAGGCTAAATTCGATACTACGAATACAAAAATGTAGTCCATTTTGAGAGATATGATTTATAAAATTTCAAAAATTAGGTATTACTATTCATAACGGCTAGTTTGATTGGTTGTGGTGTGTGTTAGAACTCGAAGTTGCGTACAACACACACTACTATATTATTCAAAGGAAAGTGTACCGTGGAAGCTTGGGATGTTTCATTGTAAATTTTTGATGTCCTCATTATAAAAAGTAAATTTATTTAGTCATATTGAATATATAAAAGTTTAAAATATTGGATTTAAAAAGGGTTCACTATTAAAAGTTGGTAAAAGTGCAATACTGAAAATAAATTTGTTCTTACATTTTGTCTATGAAACTCATAATATGGATTCTAAAATTATAAGGATTATATAAAGATTAAAATTTAGTTAATACTATTCATAACCACTTTTCAACGGCTTGTTTGGTAAGTCATGGTGCGCTTGAACTTGGTGATGCGTGTAGTGCAAGTTATTGAATTATTTTGAAGAAATAACGCAATATGAAATATTGGGGTGTTATGGCCAAAACCTCCTCAAATATCCTCCAAAATAACCTCACATCACCATAAATGCATTACATTGATCATTAAGACAACTAGAAGAGCCATTTTGTTCAAATCAAAAGGAAGACCCCAAAGAAGAGTAAATTATTTCATCACCCCTTTCAAAGTGCTTTTCTTCTTCCACTCCCAATTTCATTGTTGTTTTCACAAAAAAATAATAACCCAAGTACCTTCTACAGACTATGATGTTTTTATTAATATGGTATAACCATATTCTTTATCTTTTCTATCCTATGAATGACATAGTCACCATACGGGCGTATATACGGCTCACTGTCTCCACATCGGGATGTAGTTTTTTATTCAACACTTCATTTTTTGTATGGGTATAATAATTAGTATAATTGATGTAAATAATAAATATAATTTTTTTAATGATTACTGATATATAATATATCATCCAATTACATACGATATCACAATCAATAGAATGATATCATCGCTCGTATGTACATACGGCTTACCATCTCTACGACGTGATCAGATTCATTTCCATGTTTATCATTCAACTATGATTATAAAAAAACAAGTTATTAATAAGTATGTAACATGGGACATAATAATTCTACTCGAAATATATATATATATATATATGTGTGTGTGTGTGTATTTACATATATCTCATTCACTTACTTCCGTTCAATACGATATGAAAACGAAAACAACGTTTATGTGTACGTACGACCCACTGTCTCCATACACAGTGTTTTCCATTTCTTATATCTACCTATTATATATATTTTTATTCTGAATATATATGATACATAAATAATTTTTTATATATGGAAGTAATTTAATCATGATATATGTGATACGATCCAGAATAACAAGTTAAAACATATAAGAACAAAATGTGATTATTACCTAACATTTTATTTTAACCAGGAAATTATTATCAAATGGGTTGTATAGAGTCATAAATCAATAAATTATGATATCATAATAATTAATATAGTTCAGGTATAAATTCACAAAACACTATGGTCATTACACAAGAGGTTAAACATACCCTCGACCAATGAAATGTATAAGGTACATGTTAATTCCTCAATCTCATTATTATCCACGATTCTTTATATGTAAGTATTTATTGGGTCCTATTTATCATCCATTTCTATGTTTCATAAATATGTTTTCAAAAGGAATATTTTAAGGTTTTGTGTAAGGTACTCTTTACCCAAATCATCATTCTAAATGTTTGAATGATTTAATTTTATAAATCATTTTAATTAATGCCCTTATTTTCAAAATGATTTTGGGATTTATTTTTATGGACATGATTGTTTTTAAAGGTCAATTATTCTCAAATGATTCAATGTGTTATGGGTCTATTTGATTCAAAAATATCATTTAAATTAATTAATTTATAAATGTGTGACTTTTAAATTATTTCACAAAAAGGAATATTTCTCTCAAAGAGTTTTACTAACCATTTTCAACTATGTCAATATGCTTTACTAGATATTAAACTTGATTGAGTTTCATTTCTTATAATAAAATCTTCTTGGTTGTATTAAATGTGTTATGATATGTTTGACTATACATGTGCTATTTTTATACCATTCATAGTTTATGGTTAAATTATTGACATTTTGTAGGCTAGTTTTTATATGAATGTGTATGTTATGTTTCAACATTTTTATATGAGGAATGCATTGGACATAGAAAGTGACGGGCTGAGCCCACTATAGCCCCTCGATGCAACGGTATGTCTCATGATACAAAATATCATCTTGGCATAAGGCCTTAAAAAAATTTATTTGTAGTCTTAGAACGTGGCCTTGACTATATGGTTTTGACATCCGGCATTATGCATTCTCTCGTTACTAAATTAGTTATTAAATGGGATAATTTGACGAGTAAAATATCCATGTGCTTGTTTATATGGTAATGTTTGATTTATTTTTTCTATTTATGTTTATGTTTATGTTTAATAGGCTGTTATTTTTATTACACATCTTTTCGTAAAATTTTATAGCTTCTGCTAAATTATTTACCCTTACCGAGCTTTTGAGCTCAACCCTTTCATATGTTTTATTTTCCTAGGATTCCTTGAAGAGTAGTATGATTGATATGAAGAGATATGCTAAGGTAATAATTATGTTGTCAAAGGATTATTTTTGTTGTGTTTTATATTAGAAAGTGTAATGTAACATTCATGTATGTAATCTATTTTCCAAGACTGATAAACTAATCAGTCCTTCAGGACTTGATCCCCTTAATCAAGCCAATTTAATAAAATAATGAACCGGCTCAGGGTAACTGGGGTAGGGGCATTACAGTTGGTATCAATGTATGTTTAGAAATTACGTTTTAAACTAGATTTAGATAAACACTGATTAGGAAACATTACCTTCTGATAGACTTTTAGGATTAGTATATAAGAACATCCAAACATTTGGTAATGTAGATATTATGTGGGTTTTCCAAGAAATACATCCCTATCTAGAAACTATATGTGAACGTGGTACTGGAACAGATGTACCAAGGAGTGAAAACTCTGACAAAGAGTTTTGGGCTTGACCCATGTTATCTCAGTACATAACAACGAACCTTAATGTTTCCTTGGTTTGACACTCCCAGGGGATATGCATTAGATAATTCATATTCTCATTACAAACTATTATAAATGATCTATGAGTAAATATGTCCGAAACGAAACCAATGTTATGATTATGAGACTATATGTGTCTAAATATTCAATTAATGTTGAGAATTTTAATTTTTTATTATACTATATGATATGATCTAACCTAGTGTATGTCATCATTTAGAAATGGCACCCAGTAGAAGGAATGTGAATTCCAGTAGAATTCATAATTCGATGAGTAAGAAGGACCATATATTTCATGGTCTTAAGCAAATATTTAGTAGTGAAATCGTGTCCCATGTATTCTCATCATATGAGGAAATAGTATCATGTGATAATAATATAATTAAACAATTATCTGATTAATATGGATTTTAAGGGAAGCCATAGAAGAAGAGAATGGTAGAGAGAAAGATGGATAAAGGGAAGAAGGGAAAGAAGGAATTTCCAATATGTTAAAACCGTAGAAAGAATCACCCTGGGATGTGCTTTAGAGGAATGAGATTTTATTATAAGTATGGTGAAAAGGCCACCAAGGTTGTGATTACAAGGGTAAGAAAATTGTTTAAAATATTCAATGCTTCATCTGTAAGGAGTTGGTTCACTATGTGAATCAATGTACCAATCATCAGAGTATACCCCAAATGATGCTATCTAATAATTAACAAGTTTTGATACTACCGCACCTGAAGAGGAATGATTAGTGATCTTAAAATGTTATTTAAGAATTGTTTCATTTGAGTATTGTTTTAATGATGTACAATTTATAATAATTATAGAGTATATAAGGATTGTATTGCAGTACAATTTCATTAAGGAATTAAGATAGTATGGTACCATGTAAAGTGACATAGTTTTAAGTTAAACATTTTGGAAAATATATACACTACAAAATATTTCACTTTTTCCGACAGGGAAATATCTATGGGTAAAAGTGAATTTTCAATTTGTAAAACGTTTTAACAACATTTATGTCCATATTACTAAATTGTCGGTAAAAACTCTGTTGCTAAATTTTTTTGCGATTGATAAAATAGTTCTATTGTAATTATAAAAATACTAAAAGATAATATATTTGTTGGTTAAATTGTTTAGCAACAGGTTCTGAGACAAATTTATCTGTTTGTAATAATATTACCAACATACAATATTTATTTATATATTAAATGTAACTAAAATTTATAAATTTTTATTTCTTGTACAATTTAATATTATATTTATTAATTTATTATATATAATATATAATTATTAAATAGAAGGCCATTTTCACAGAGGTTCAAAATTATAAAAAAATAATTATATTTGTAATGAAATTTAATACAAAATCACAGGATCCATAAAAACACCCCATACAGCGACCCATACATCACCCCAAAAATTAAACCATACCCAACTCCATCCATGTTAGCTCCAACACCAGTCCATGCCAACTACAACACAAACCCATTCTAGCGACAACAGTAGTCCATGCCAGCAACAGAACAAGCACAAGTCCGCGTCAGCGACAACTTGAGCACCATCAGCCAGACCGGTCCATGCCAACTCCAGCACCAACACTAGTGACAACACCAATCCATGACAGTCCATGCCAGCGATACCACCAGTCCATGCTAGCGACACCACCAACACCAGTCCATGCCAACGACAGCACCAACAACAGTCTATGCCAGCGATAACACCAGCACCAGTCCAGCTCCAACACCAGTCCAAGCCAACTCTAGCAACAAAGATCAAAAAATGAAGAAAATAGAATCAAAGTAAATGATAATTGGATATTAAGAAGAGTAATAATTAGATGGAGGTGTCCAGCCTTAGGATAACACCAAACTTCCATGCCAAGCAGGATCTAGCAAACATGCTGGTAAGAGTTTAAACACATTCTATCACCAATAATTTTGATGTTTTGTAGAATAATTTAAACTTTTATTCAAAATCATGTATACAAGTAATCCGTTTCTACAATATAACCAAAGCTGAAGAACATGAAACTAAATAGATTGTATTTATAACATGTAAATGTATTCCATTTGTACAGAATAAATCGCCTAGATTTGTGAAAATGGAGTGTAAGGATTGAACATATATTTTTTTAGCATTTAGGCTTGAAGTAACAATTACAGGATATGCAAGGGAGTACAAGGAAAAAAATAATTGAATAATTATTAAGGTGTATGATATTGATGAAAATAAATGAAACATTGAAACTTACCACTATGTCATTTCACATGAACCAGTTGCGTCAATAAAATATGGTTTGACTGATTTTCCATTCAAGAACTCATTTTTTAAAAAAAATCATCACACTTGGCTAAGTGTGATACTGGTGAGCATCAAAATCCATATATCCAACGAATAAGTAAATAAATCACAAAAACCTAGGCATATTGAAACTATAATGACAAATATGTATTTATGCATGCAATAAGAGTGAAATTATGTAAGAGTAAATGAAACAATGAAAGTCTCCCCTACACTTTTTTGCATCATACACTGATATAATTTAAAATTTCACAGAGGTTGTGGTTATCCCTAAATAGTCATTGATATCAAGAAGAGTTTTTCATGACCTGTTTTTGCTTCCAACTTCAATGCACTTGCACCTTATTTTTTACCTTTCATTCAATTATTAATGTTTTAAATCACGTGTTCAAAAATTGTGACATGAATTGGTCACCCAATTCATGCCCCAAAGAAATATAATAACGAATAAAAAGTGTTACAATAAATGAATTAGATGTACTGAGCAAACACCATTAGGTAATTGAGGGAGAAAGAAGATGAGGTAACAATAAAACTGAAACTAAATCTCACAATGCATCATACCTACTAGAAACATCCTAGATTCTACCATGAAATCACCTCATCTAATAAGGGTAGAAACTCCAAGAGAGAACCACCACCTCATAAGCAATTATCTTCAGCCTCCAGGAGACACATTAACCACAATGCCGAAATTCATCAAACGACATGAGTGATAACATACAAGATGGAGAGAAAGCATCATAATTGAGCACTTCCCAGATAAAGCACCGTGTGCTAACAAACCACCAATGCGAACTCCCATCAAGTGTAGAATATCAGTGATGATCTACTCTATAGCTGCATGAATACAACACTCCTTGAATGTGCATAACTCAAACATACCATAAAAAAACAAGTGTATAAATTTAATAAGGCACATTTTTTTCTTTTTATTTAGTGTGCTTGGATAGACATTCTTGTAGTGGATTAGGAGTATGTGATTGACATTTGTATTCTATGAAATTTAAACCCCAATTTTTTTTATTATTCATGCTTTGATAGATAATGATATCAAATTTTAATGAAAGGTTAATTGATTCAATGGTGATTGTATGAAAACAAGAGTTAAAACCTTAACCGTGCACTAAAGCATCAATCGGTGAATCCAAAATAATGAGAGTTCAAGTGGTGTGGTGACACAAAAATCACAGAAATTTCACTTAACCACAGCTGCTAAAAGAAAAGAAAAACGTCATGGGGACTCTTGATTGTAGTATTGAGTTCTTTGATACCATTAGAGTGTATTTTAGGGACTATGTGATGTTTCTAGTCAGTTTTTGTTGATAATTTACTTGACATGTTTTACATGGTCAATTACTAACTCAATTTCCTCACGCATCACTCATTGGCTTTGACCTCCTTGTTAAAGATTTTTTTTCTCTCACTGCCCTATACCTACACTCATACACTCACATTAAATATATAAACAATTAAAACATTTAAATGTATTACATGTCAAACACAAAACACCACCATTAAATATTGTTTCCTCTACCCCGCATAAGTTAATTCCTGAATTAGCCAAAACATATCTTTGAATAGATGGCCCAGTACTAACCGATATTTATGATCATGATTTCTACAACCATTAATTAGTATCATTATCAGGGATATTTGATTTTTTTAATTTATTTATATCCATTTTTGTATTAAAAAATAAAAAAATACAAAAAATATACTCAAATTGGAATTCACAACTTTTCCATGTTTTCAAACAGATTTTATTTTCTGGAATTTGTTTCCTCTAGAGATAGGGTTGACCTCATTTATTTAAGGTTCAAACATTACAAGTAGTTTCTAACTGGGTTTTTCATAGAACCAGAAACATCCAATGATTCTATATCCATTTGTACCTACTTTCCAATGGTAGGTTCTCATTGGTTGACAACTGATAAGGGTTAATAATTTGCATTGGTCGAGAGGATGGGAGGTCGGACTCATCACACCTTTTTGAGGGGAATTATTGTCTCCTTAAGGACTCTCTTTATAGATTTAAGTTATGTTCATGAATCCTTATTAAATTACCAAGTATAAACTGATCTTTCTTTTTGATATGACAATCAATGATTGATATGTAGTAAATTTAGAGAATCTTTTATATGTATTCGAGGTTATTCATCGATAGAGAATCATATGTATTTTTTTGAGATTATTAGTCAATGGTATCCTTTAATAAATTATATAAAAGTCTCTTGGTCATTATGATGACCATACTGGTTTTAGAGCCACATAGTGGGGTACTTGAAGTTTATTTTCATTCAGAAGGACATGGGTTATTTCAGAGTTGTTATCATACCCACAGATGGGATACCTACGTATCCTTTATTTAAAAAAGGAATAAGAACCCACATAGTTTGAGTAAGGGAGTATGATGTTTATGTATTATTGATGGATCAAATAAAGATGTCGTAATTAATTTTATGCTCTAAGCTCATGTGAGTCATGCTAAGTGTGAGAAATAAGAGGTATTGGTAAAACCAGACAATTGTTCCATGAAAGATGCAATCATAAGAAACAATGTGGGGCTTATGTATGACACTTCACAAATAGATAGAGATCCGGACTTATTTTAAAGAAGAAGTCCGAGAACAGGGTCCATAAACATATATGTGATTTATGGAGATTTAAATACTCTAACTTGGGGCTTACTACTGAGAAAGATTCCCAAATTAGGAGGAGACTTATGATTGGGTTTTATTCCTAAGAAGGAATCCCAGATCAAAAAGTAAATTAAGACTGGTTAAGGGAAATTAAGACTAGGGCTTACTCTTGAGAAGGAGGCCCATGTTAATGGGATTTGAACACCAAGCCTTATTACGCAGAAGGAAGCCCAGGATAAGAGAATTTTAGAATTAAGGGACTTGGGGCTAACTCCTGAAAAGGAAGCCCAGGTTTTTATATTTTGAGACTGGGTTATACTCCTGAGAAGGATGCCCAGGTTTAAGGGAATTAAGGTTGGGGCTTACTCATGAAAAGGAAGCCCAAATTTGAGAAATTATGACTGGGGATTACTACTAAGGAGGATGCCCAGGTTAGGGACTTGGGGATTACTACTGAAAAGGAGGCCCATATTTGAGACTGGAGATTACTCTTAAAAAGGAAGCCCAGATTTGAGAAATTGTGGTTGGGGATTACTCTTGAGGAGGATGCCCAGATTTTGGGAACTTGGAGACTGGGGCTTACTCCTGAGGAGGATTCCCAGATTAAAGAGGACCTAGGGATTACTCCTGAAAAGGAGGCCCAGGTTAATGAGAATTTGAACTAGGGATTACTCTTGAAAAGGAGGCTCAGGTTAAAGATTCTCTCATCTTAATGGATGAGGTTGAATGAATGAACACTCTAACCTTAGTGATGTAAATATGTGTAATTCACTAGGTTTTGAGAGATGTTCCATAGAATTCATTTTAGGTAAGGAATCCAACAAGGAAATCATGACATGAATGGCTTTGGAGAGAATTATGAAGGCTTAATCTTGACGAGAAGAGGTAGATAGGTATAGGAGGGGTGAAATGGGTAGGAATGGCACCTGAAGAGTGAGGGGTGAGCAAGTCCTGCATGGGCGCGCACGTCTTGCGTGGGCGCGCAAGTCTTGTGTGGGCGCACAAGTCTTGCATAGGTGCACAAGTCATGTTTGAGAAGGTGTACTTGCATGACACATGGGTACTTGCACACCGCTCAACCCTTAATGTATAACTTGGGAGCGACTTGGATCAAGCATTTAGTACTATCCCTGAAGGCTTCCAGAAGTGGGGCGTGCAAGTTCTGTTGAAGGGGTATGGTGGTGTGCAAGTGTCGTCATTTCCCTTAAGGTCTGGCCACTCAGGAACACATGTTTTAATGAGTTTCAACACTTAGTCCTTACTTCCTATCTTTAGATCTTCCGTTCTAGATAAGAAATTACCTTATAAGTGTTCGGAAGCATTGAGAAGAGACTAGGGCGCCGGGAGCTCAAATCTGAATTTTGGGAAATTTTTCCTTCTGAAATGGGTGGCCCACAGGGGTATTTATAGCCTAGAGAGACCCTGGGTGAAATTTCAAAGAGGGCTCACAAGTCACCTGCACGACCACTTGTAGGCGTTCATGTATACTTTCACGAGCTTGGTGGAACTTGCGCGACCCAAGTGTATTTGAATCTTGGTTCATGACATTGTCATTTTTTTATGATTCTTTAAAGGATGAATCACTTTGGGTTCAAGGTATTTCCATTTTCATTTTTTAGACTCTGTGATGGAATGGAGCGTCATCCAATGTCCCCCCTCAGAGTTGGATATAAAAGAAATGAGGATGTGACTTTGAGGAAAAGAAGAAAACCAAGGAACATGCAGCGCGCAAGGTACGACGGGTAGGTAATGGCACGTAACTTCTAGCCGAGCAGACTTCGTCATGCAGGGTATGAATTTGGCCTACAAATATGCTACCCCATTTCTGTAAAGAGAATCCAGATTTCAAACTTTCGAGCTCTCACCACGCAAGTTTCCTTCACCACGCAAGTTGCTCTGTTTTCAACTGTTTCTTTGATGTCTTGGTTATGTAGAGGTATTTGGACTTGCGCGGTGATAACTATGCGCCAACAATTGCATGACACACTGATACTTGCGCGCCAATTTTGGGACTTACGCGCCTTAATGCCTTAGACATTTTTTGGAATTTATTCACAAATTTTATGAAAAATCAACCCATTTAAGAATTAATTTATTAAACTTTTGTACAGATTAAATGGATCCCAAGGGAATTAGAACAGCTGATGAACTGGCTAGAAAGCGGTTTGATGACATGATGAACATTATTGGCCATGATTACTATGATATGTGCGACAACACTCTCCCAGATTTGGCTAAGTACTTGTAGAAATATCATCATAATTTCCCACAGAGCATCTACTTGCCTCTGTATGGTCATGGTCCTCTACAAGGATTCAATGTTCCAGATGCAATGAAATATATGCCTGAAATGTAGTTGCACTACTACTCCTCTATTTCGGTTATGTTGTGCAATAAGAGCAACAAAAATGGTGTGAACTTTCAAATTTTTCCACCATGCCATTTCCTTGCAGATATAAAAATGGAAAACCCATGGGCTGAAATATTTGTTGCTGCCGGTTGGTGGAGAGAAGGCAATCATGGCATTAGAATAATATCTGAAAAGGGTAATCTATCCAAATGGATCTTTACTTCCAATGCTTCATTCTCAAATCCATGTATCCATCTTCCAAGTCTCTTGGATAGAAACAGAGTCAATGTTTGATCAGCAGAAAATTTTCTCAAACCGTACTCAAGGACATTATTTTACAATTATTCCAAGAAGAGATGGTATCAACGCATATCTTATAGTATCCAATTGAATGAATGAATTCCAGGTGGCTACTGATGAAGCTCAGGATGCCATAAATCAAATGAAGTGTTATGTTGAAAGTCTTTAGTAATTCCTGAAAAAGAGAAGAGACTCCAATCTGTGGTTGTCCTTCTAACTCTTGTGCATCAATAAAAAACACATTATTCTTCAATAATTTGTGCACACATTCTTTTTCTACCTGCTTTAAATTATACCTTAGACAATGAGCCTAGTAAGCATCGTTTGATTTTTACTAGGATTATTATAAATAACCATACAAAATTTGAATATTTTAATTTCTTAATATTACATAAATCATAAAAAATGTATTTTTACTGAGCTAGAACATGACTTTTATTCAGAGTTCCCTTGTCTTTTATGGGCAGTTTAAATTCATGCATGTCGGACATAAAAAGGTGAATGTTTAAGGTCGAAATAGCTTTGACCGAATGGATTAAAATTGACTCAATTCCTAGAAAATTTGTCTGTAAACATATTACCACACTCAAGTATGAGGGAAAATATGTAAACTATGACTTATGAAATTTTGAATCTGATGAATTATATGAAAAATGGATAAAAATCATTAGAAGAAGTAGTTCCCAATAATGAAGTTACCATTATTTAACAAACCTGTTAGGGGGTTGAATTATGTAGGGACACCCAAGGGAATTGACTGCATAGTCAAATAATAGAATCTTTTGGCTGGAAGGTATGTTATTTAGACTAATTATGCAAGGCCGCATAAGGTCACGTGTTGTATAGTCAGGAGAAAGAACTCTCAGAAATTTACTTTTCTACTACTAAAAAGACAATGAAAGTTTATGGGGATTCAAATTTTCCAAAGCATAGATTTTGCTGTATGGAGAGAGGTACTCAAACATGGAGAAGATATTTCCAAACAAGATTATCTAAGAATTGTATGAATGTTACTCCTACGAAGGTCTAACCCAAGAATAGGGAAGGAAAATATTAACCCTAGACTTAAATACTTTCAGATCATGAAAAATAATGCAGGACAAACATGATAAGGTTGGCTATTTTGTGGGTCCTTACATATTATCATTAAAACCAATAAGGACAAAAGTGGTTTTCTTTCCATGAATGAAGTTACCACTATTTAACAAACCCATTAGGGGGTTTAATTATGTAGGGCCACCTAAGGGAATTGGCTGCATAGTCAAATACTAACATCTTTTGGTTGACAAGTCTGTTATGTATACTGTTGATGCAAGGCCGCCTAAGGGAACATGGTGCATAGTCAGGAAAAAGAACTCTCAGAAATTCGACATTTTGTGACTAGAGGTCGAGAAAATGGTTATGAAGATATGAAAATATTTAAGGTTAGGATTATTACACATAAAAATGGGTATTGTCCAATGTATGTAGAGATACACAGATCAATGTTAACCATAATCATGTTGTGGATGGGTCCTGAATTGAAATGGTGGACTTCACTACGTATCATATAAGGATGAGAATCAAGCCATACGTAGTTCTAGAACTAAATTTTAACATCATGTGGGATGAGAATTGGGAGACCTTAGTTTAGGGTCATAGAGCTCGTACCATAATAATGAATACACATTGTGCATTTTCATAAGAGGACTTTTCATCCAAGGGACTGAAAGTGGAATTTGGGGTTAGGCCCAAAGACTTGGGGCTGGATTCGAGGGAAACTCAAACATTTCTACGTATCCCATAAGGATGGGAATCAAGCCCACATAGTTTTAGAAATACCCTCTGTACAGATTTGGTTCATACATGTGAAGGGTATAAAGGGACTTTAGTACAATGATAGTTTGACCGAAGATAAAAGGTTCAGGCGTTGCCATGTATGCATGTTGTCTTTAGAATAAAATATGATTGGAGATCAATTTAAATAATTATTCCCCCTCAGGTGAGGGTATCAAATAATGTTTTAGTTTATTGTCATACATGACTAAAATGTTGTATAGTTTAACATCATATAGCAAGGAAAAAGGTGAACCAATGTGAAGATATTGATTTTGGGCTTGAGCCTCGGGAGGTTGCCTACATACCCATCCTAGAAGGCAAGGATCAATGTCCGCATAGTTAAATTAAAAAATTAATTAGTGATACAGTTTTTTTTGGGGACAACGACCTAAAAAATGGTGTTGGGACTTACGCATGGTTAGCGGACTAGAGAGGCTGTTATGGTTGACGTTTTCTCTAAGATCACATGAGTCATACTCAGTGTGAGAAACAAGAGGTAGCAACAACTATAACGATGCATAGTTTAATGTCATGTAGGACATATGAAAAGACTATGCAATTTAAAGTCTTGTAGTGAGGACTATTGGTGCTGCACAGTTTAGTGTCATGTAATAAAAAAAATACAGTTTAACATCATGTAGGACATATTAAGAGATTTTTTTTACAGTTTAACATCATGTAGTTAGGACGATCTGGACAATACAGTTTAATGTCATCTTGGAAAAAAGGGGAACTGCGCAGTTTAATGTCATGTAGCAAGCACAAAATAGGACATAGTTTAACATCATGTTGGACATATTAGGGACTTTTTCATAGTTTAATGTCGTGTTGGAAGAAAAGGGATGATACCGTTTAATGTCATGTTGGATGAAAGTGTGAATAGTTTAAGGTCATATACATGGAACATTGCGGTATAGTTTAATGTCATATAGCAAGGACGATGAAGGGGACGCAGTTTAATGTCATGTTGGAAAAAAGTGCGAATAGTTTAAGGTCACATGCATGGACCATGAAAGTAATACAAATAGTTTAAGGTCGTATGCATGAACCGTTGGTTATGTAGTTTAATGTCTCACTGGAAGTAAGGGACTTCTGTACAGTTTAGCGTCATGTAGTTAGGATGTCATAGTTTAACGTCATGTTAGACAATAGAGTGCGGATAGTTTAAGGTCATATGCATTGACTGTGAAAGTAATACAAATAGTATAAGGTCAAATTCATGGATCGTATCTGTTGTATTTTGTGTTTATAAAAAATATTTCTTCAGAAATATGGCATTGGTTGGAGTAGTGATGAGTTCTCCATCCATTGAGATTAAATAATAAGTTCCATTGGAGTAGACCTTATGTGTTGAGTAAGGTCCTTCCCATTTTGGTTCATTCTTGGGAGGTTTATTTCCTAGTATCATTGGTGTTCTGAGAACCAATACCAATTCTTCCTGAATGAATGAATGAATACAAACTTTTTTATTGAAAGCTTGTGCTATTCGATTTTGGTAGACTTCCAAGTGGTGCAGGGTGCACAATCTTTTCTCTTCCAACCGTTCCAATTCTTCCAATCGCTTTTGAGATTGTTCATCTGTAGATGAATGATCACAAATGGCTACTTTGAGCGAAGGAAATTTAACTTCAATGGGAAAGACTAATTTCGTTCCATATACCAGTGAATATGGAGATGACCGCATTGTAGTGTGGGTGGTGGTCCGATAAGCCCATAAAGCATGAAAGAGTTTATCAGGCCATGACCTCTTATCGTTATCCACCATCTTTTGAATTATGTTTGAAAGAGCCTTGCTGAAGTCTTCGATCTGGCCATTGTCCACTACATGATATCGAGATGAATGATTGGATTTGATATTGTATTCTTGATACAACTTCTTCACCTCATATGTACAGAAGTTGGTGCCATTGTCTATCAATATTGTATGAGGGACACCAAATCTCATAATGATGTTAGACTTGATGAAGCTAACAATGATTTTAGAACTAACTTCTTTAAGAGCTATTGCCTCTGCCCATTTGGAAAATAAGTTAGTAGCAGTAAGAATATACTTAAACTGCTTGGCTATAGCTGAAGGGTAAGGTCCCACCGCATCCATTCCCCATGTAGAAAATGGCCACGAGTATTTAGCTGTATGAAGTAACTCTGGGGGATGATGACTAAAGATGGCATGTACTTGGCATGAATGACACTTCATTGTGAATTAAAAACAATCTTGTATCATTGAAGGACAAAAGTATCCAAGCCATCAAATTTGATCAGATAGTCTATGTCCAGATCGGTAGGCACCACAGACTCCTGCATGCACTTATTTCATGACAGTTATTGTCTCTTCACCATCTATGCATCTAAAGATAACTCCATCAAAACCACGTTTGTAAAGAATTTTCTCTAGGTAATCTGGGCAATCATAAAGAGGGAAATTGACCACATGTCTCTGGACTTGTTCTTTCTCAGCTCTGTCAGGTGGAAGTATTACATTTTGAAGGTCTTCCCTAATAGGTGTCATCCATCTTGTAGTATGACCATATTGTTCAGGAATGGGACTAATTTCATTGATTTCCTCTATTCTGGTTTGAACATAAGGTGAAATTGTATGATAGTTGGCAATATTGATGGTTGTCTTGTCCCGATTTGGATCTTCCAGAGCTGTGGCTATATTAGCCATTGCATCATCTTGGGAATTTTGTGACCGCGGGACATAAGAAAATGTCGGTTCCATAGTAAATTCCTCCATTAACTCTCTGATGTAATCATAAAAAGGGATTATTTATTCTTTTTTGACAGCATAATCCTCGTTGACTTGTTTGATTACCAGGTCTGTATAACCTTTCACCTTTAAGTGATTCACTTGTGCTTGAAGCGACAATTCCAAGCCTGTGATGAGAGATTGGTATTCCTCTTCATTATTTGTACCGCCTCCCAACAATGAGAAGGAATAGGGTAACACTGCCTTTTTTGGAGAAATGAGAACAATTCCTAACCCAACATTGTTGAATTTAAGATTTTCCATTTTCCTCCCCGTTGGACTTCTGGAAGCACCATCAATGTAAATTTCCCATGTTTGAAGACTTTCTTGAATAAAGAAGACTTCTTCATCAGGAAGTTCAATATCTGAAGATGTATCTTCGACTGAAGGGTCTCCAACAATGAAATCGGCTAGAGCTTGGCCCTTTATTGCCTTTTGAGACACATACTATATGTCAAATTGCTGTAATATAACTGCCCACCTTGCTAGACGTCATGTAAGCATTGGATGACTAAGGATCAATTTTAGCGGGTTATTATGAGATACCCATTGGACCTCGTGATGTTGTAGGTATTGTCTCACCTTCTAAAATGCAAATATTAATGCCAGGCAGCAATTCCCAATACTTGAATACTAAGTTTCTGTTTCAATCATAGTCTGACTGAGATAGTAGAGGTTGTTTTAATTCCCAAACAAATTCTTCTGAGCAAGAAAGGCACCTAATGATCACTCTAAAGTTGTCACATAAAGGATAAGTGGTCTTCCGTCAACAGGTGGAATATGTACCGGTGGACTCAAGAGGTATTTCTTGAGAATATCGAATGCTTCGTGACATTCTTCAGTCCACTGGTAAGTAACTCCCTTATTCATCAACTTGGTGATGGGTAAACTTTTCCCTGCCAAATTGGCGATATAACTCCGAATATAGGCTATGTGTCATTGAATCCCTCTCAATTTATTCAAATTTTGAGGAGGTGACATACCAAGGATTTAATTTTTCTTCTGAGGATCGACTTCGATACCATGATGGTGTACAACAAAGTTGAGAAATTTTCTTAAGGTTACCCCAAAAGCACATTTCAAGTATTTCATCTTCAAATTATGTTGTCGAAACTTGTGGAATATGATTTCCAAAGCAGCCATGTGATTAGCAAGTTTCCGGGTTTTAACTACCAAATCGTCCACATAACATTCAACAAACTTCCCTAATAAGGGTTTGAAGATACGATGCATGACACACTGATATGTTGTGCCTGCATTCTTTATGCCAAAGGGCATTACCTGATAGCAAAACAAACCTTGAGGGGATCTAAAGGCGGTAGATTCTTCATCTTCTAGAGCCATTCAGATTTGATTATACCCGGAATATCCATCCATGAAGGAATGTGCATCATAGCCAGATGTTGCATCAATTAATAGTTCTGTGATCAGAACTGGAAAATTGTCCTTATGACAATGCCGATTATGATCCCTGAAATCAATGAAAACTCTAATTTGTCCATTCTTCTTTTTCATAGAGACAATATTATCCATCCACTTGGGATATTTAACTTCTCTGAAGAAGTTATATTTGATATTCTTATCCACCTCAACATCAATTTTGGATGCATAAGATTGTTGTGTTGTTCATGAAGCTTTCTTGAATCCTCAATGTTCTTCCAGCAAACCCAAACGATGAGTAGAAACATCAAAATCAAGTCCTGGCATATCTGTATAGTTACATTCAAATATATCTCGATTTTGATTTAAAAATGAAACATAAATCTCTTTCTCTTCAAGATTCTAGTACGCACTAATTAAAGTGGGGTGTGGATCTTCTTTTGCACCAAAATTTATTTCTATGAGTTCATCCACGGTGGTAGAGATACCCTCTTAAAATGTTGGAGGAGAAACCCGAAGATCTTCCTCTTCTTCTTCAACATGTGTTATTTCTTCTGTTTCTACTTGCATAGTAGATGATGAAGTAGAATTTTCATGATCATAAGAGACGTTAAAATTTGAACATCTTGAAGAGGAATCTTCCTTTTCTGACCCAATTGATAATGAAGGGTCATCCTTGGTTATTAAAGAGGAGATGATATATAGAGAATCGACATCATCATTCACCTCTGGCATTGCTATAACTTTTTCTGGCCTGGTTGGTGAAGAATAGACTTGGTGGATTTCAGCAGTTGAAATGAAGACATCCCCATTTGAGTTTTCATCGTTGCTCGGTGAATCACCAATTCCTCCCATGATGTATGGCTTGATTTTCGTGATTGAATTTATGGAAGTTTCCATAAGAGTATTTGGATTTGGGTCTATCCTGTCAATTTGACAAATAGGCAACACATAATCTGTACTCACATGTGTAAATGGATTTACTGGATTCTTTTCCAAACCGTATGGAGCATTAACTTTGGTAATCTCCCTTGTTGTGGATTTCTCATTTCCCTTCATGTGATAGAATTCCGCTTCACTGTATTAAGATTCCCATATCCTGAATGGGGACTTATCACCATACAATGTCCCAAATTGACCATCAAAACAATATTTGAGACATTGATGGTATGATGAAGGGATAACCGCATGTTGATGTAGCCAGGGTCTTCGAAGCAAGATGTTCAAGGATGAGTCTTGATCAACAACCATGAAATCTGAATTGGATACAAGATCTCCAAACTGAGTTCTGAGTGTAATCTCGCCCAGTGGCTCTTGTTCATTTTTATCATATCCTTTTAACATCATACTAGAAGGAGATAAATTATATTCTGTGAGGCCCAATCGACGAAGTGTATGAATGCCGATGAGGTTGACTCCTGATCCATTATCAATGAAATCTCTTCGGATATCTACACCATTGACCTTTCCAGATAAGTACAAATGTATAATATGTCCATGCACGACATCATCTTCATCTTCATTTGTGAAAGATATCACTACATGGAATTCTACAGGATTATTCTCTACATAGTAGGCTTCAACTACAACTATTTCAGTATCAAACTCCTGAGGACTTGAAAAATCCTCAATGAGTACCTCCCGAAAATCCTTTGATAAACTCAAGGCATCCAAAATTGATAACTTGGGAGGTACTTGGGCCGGTTATTTCAATACATTATACTTTTTATCCAAATGTATATGTTTCCCAATAGGAACATCCAGTTAACCAGGTTCCGTGGAATTTGATGGTTTGGAAGTTGATGTATCTTGTATCATGGTAGGAGTTGATAATAATTCTGGTTTTGGAGGATTAGACCGAATAGGTCTATTTTCTTGCTGAGAGGAAGAAGGTGTAACTTACAACCGATCATCCAGAATAACTGTGTTAGGATTGAATCTTCCCTATGTGGAAGAACTTTATTATTCTTGTTGAGCTCACTGAAGGGCTCTGCCACAAGTTTCTGCCACATACACATTTCTTGCAGGGGAAGAATTGGAATAGTGGACTATGAAAGATCCACGTCTTCCCCTATATCCTGAGCCTTTGGAACTCCCTATGATTCATCTATTTGATACATGGACCCCAGGCTCATCGAGATCGAAACTGTGAATGGAATAAGGATCTGTTAAGTGAATCATATTAATAGAACTGAAGATTAACTCTTCATCCGATGAAGACTCTTCCTGAATAGCCAATTTAGGCAGCGCTGTTTGGTGGGATGGTTCTTGTGGCTTCGATGTAGATGGCATAAAATCTTCCAGAGTCAAAGACAACTTGGTCTTTGACACATACTCATCTTCTTCTAATTGTTTCCCTTTCTTTGAATTATGCTGTTTCACTGAGGATTTTTCCTCTGATGAAGAGGGTTTTGTGGCGACATTCATGGTAGAAGACACAATTGGTTTCTTTAATTGTGTTCACAAAATAGAATGATTTTGGTTGATCAATTTTCTGATCATCCAATCATCATATTTTTGCGCATTATTTATTTTGACTTCCCGCCACTCGCCTTCTTCCTCTGGATTTGTAGTAGTAACACATGCTACCTGAGCTGAAGAACCTTTTAACTTGACTTGTACCGAGTCAAATATTTTTTTCAGGAGGACCTTGAAAACAAAACACTCCTAAATGGGATGCACCAATATATGATGAAAGGGGAAATGTTTAGGAATATCTTCATCAACTTCCTTGTTTGTCTTTTTAGGCCTTGGCAATTGAACCAACTTATTTTCCTAAGCTGAAATGAAGTAGCCTGGAACTTGTTCATTTTGGAAAGAGTAAACTTTACATTTCAAATCCTCAAATTGTTTTTAGCTTTGATATCTTTGATAATCATGACTAAATGGCCTCTGTTGTTGATGCTCAGGAAGTGGATCCCTTAGAGAAGATGAAGGTTTTGAAGTAGAAGTAGGTACAAGTTCTTGTTTAAGCATAACTGTAGCAGTCTCTACTTTACCCATTCTCTTTCCTAGAGCTGATGGAATTACATGAGTTTTTTCCTTATTCTTTATAAGAGAATCTTAAATCTGTTGAGAGATTGAAGTAAGGTCTCAAAACCCTCCTGTGTATTTCACAGGGATCAACAGCGTGCATAGATCATCATGTAGAGTTTCCACACAGATTTTCAACAATTCTTCTTGAGGGACTGCTAAGCCAAGGGAATATTTTAATCCCTTCCAGTGAGGAATGAAATCTGAAACCCTTTCATTCACCCTTTTCTTACAGTTTGTAAGATCAAAAACTGTTGTCTTTGGCAATGTTGAGCTGAACTGAAGAAGGAATTTTTGGTGAAGATCCTCCCATCCGGTAATTGACAGGGATTGCAAGTTTGTGTACCAAACAAAGGCAGGACCCTGTAATGACTATACAAAACACTTGAGCTTAACAGCTTCTTGTTGCGGAAGGGTTCCCATCATAGGATCACCACGAGAAACAAAATGTGTCAAGTGTTGCACTGGGTCCCCCGAACCATTAAAGATTGGGAATGTGGTACTTGAAAAATTTTACGGGGGAGGAATTACGTCAACCCATTCAAGGTATGCTCTCTTTTATGGTTGAATTTAAGATTGTTTTCCCTCCATAGATTCCACCCGAGCTGTTAATGACTCAATAGTAGTTATTAACTTTTGAGAAACATCCGGTTGAGCTTGGACCTGAATAGGTGCAATGAATGGAGCTTGGACAGATGTGGCAGCTGGTACTGCAACCGATGGCAGCACTGTCAATTGTTGTTGCACTTGACCCGTAGGATTAGACCTGTGAGGGTGTACTGGTAAAGGAGTATATTCTTGATCAATCTCAGTACCCACAACAAATTACATTGGCTTACTGACTCCATCACGCTTAAGAGGAATACTACCCTGAAGTAGTTCTTCATTCATCCTCCTCAATTCCTTCATTTCATCATCTAGTTGTGTAAATATTTTCTCTATTGAGAGAGATTAGCCTTCTCCAAAGGAAGGGTATGTAACCTGATTCTTTACTTTCCCATTGTTAGATCCCTTTCGGAGAGGGGGAAGTGGGTTACTTGAAGGAACACCAAGATTCTGGGCAAGCCATTGATTTTCTGTACGCACACCTTCTTCATTTGTGTATGTGCGTACAACTTCTTGGGCAGGAACCTCTTCATCTGATCCCTCTTAGTGAACTTCATCTCGTGGATTAGAAAAAAAGGCATTGATGACATTAATTGATGCATAATGAATTTCATCTCTTCTATCATAATTTCTACGATATTGTCTTGTTACATGTCTCTGATGAGACATTGCCTTTTGTCGATTTGATCCCTCGTGAACATCTTGACGAACCATAATTTGGAGGGAATCTCCTGATAATTTGGCTCTTCATTCCTATTGGGGATTCTTCCTTAATCGACAGAAGAGTGATATTATTTGAGGAAGAGATTGAGGATTTTAAAAAGTCCCCGGTCCAGTGGAATGGGGCTGTAACGACCCGAAATTTCGAATAAATCATGTTTCTTAATTTTGTGTGTTATTTTATTTTTATAATCAAAAAAACTATTTCATTTGATAACATGAGTATAATTAAAATGATAACGTTGGGTTTTTACTATTATATGACCATTGGTCAATATGACCACTAGAAACTAAACGTTTCGATTATTGCCTCTAAATAAAAGTGATCTTGGTTAATTAATATAGAAATATGATTCGATGGCCTCATCCAGTAGTCTCAGGCCAATCGAATCCCATCTAATGGAACTTGGGAAGGAGGTAGCACCACTCGGCTTTGCTCAAGAACAAACCCAAGCCGAACTTCATCGTGTGAAGCTATAACAGAATTTCTTTCATGGGAAGTTCAAACTGATAGAAATTACTACTCGTGCAATGTAGGCTGAGCTGCCCTCAGATTCTATCACCTTAGCACACCTTACACTTAGGTCCTATGCTGGGGTTATAAGGGGCTATGTTAGGAGACCGTAACTGCCTTCTGTAATCCTTTGTTTTAAATAAAAATTATAATTTCTTCTTATGATGATGTTTATGAATTTTCAAATGTCCGGATAAATAATGTATGCATATTTGTGATGAATTTTAGAGAAATTTTATTTTAAAAATGTTTATGTAAACCTTAAATAATTAAAAATGTGTAATGATTTTCCAAAAATGGACTTCTACAATTATGTTCAGTATGAAATTTAGAGTCTAATAAGATCAACTTAATTTATGATGAATAGTAAATTATGAATAGTTATTTTATGCTTAGGATTTGTAATGTGACCAAATGGATTAGTAATCTCACTTAAAGTAATTATTAATATAATCTAGGCACCTTGATTAAGTAATGTGATTCAATAAAATGGTTAAATAACGGTTTCATAAATTATTAGTCAAGGATTAGTTTTTTCGGGTGAATAGTGTTTTTTATTTAAAAATTAAATTTAAAATATTTAGAAAAATATTTTTATAAAATGGACTTTATTTTTGAATTCAGAACATAGATATTATGCAAAGGTAATTTTTGGGGAATTTTCGGAAAAAAAATTAATTTTCAGTGAATAGTGTGTTTATTTAAAAATTAATTTAAAAATATTTAGAAAATTATTTTTATAAAATTGAGTTCATTTTAGAAATCAGAGTATCGATATTTGGTTAATGTATAATTTTGGGATTTTGATGAGAAAGTTGAATTTTTGATGAATAGTGAAAATATAGTTTTTAAGTTACGGGTGTTTAATGACAACATTAAATGATGTGTTAAGTATGTAATCAATATGGTCGACTTATGAATAGTAATATAAGGTATGAGGTGTCCCAAGTGGCCAATAACATGGGCAAATACCATAGGAAAGCCCATGGTTTCGCCAAAACCACCAATGAGGTGTCCCTTGGCCATTAATGCGTTTTCCCCTCAATTTCCCTATAAATACCCACCCTTACCTCCTTTAGTTTTCACTACCAACTCTCCCCAAACGAATATCTGGTATCATTACCTCCCAAGGAGTCCTTCCAAGGTTCCCCCAGGCCCTCAAGGTCTCAACCATCGAGATTTAAGAGTTACATTTAAGGTAAGGGATCCTACCTCTCTCTTTCTTTTCAAGTAATCTCTTTTATGTCATTTCATTTATGCTCCATGATATTATGTTGGAGGATGTTATATTATATTCCTCTTACTTCCCTTTTCATGTTCATATGATGAGAGACCCCCTATTTCTCTCATCAATTCATTTTAACAAAGTTTAAATGACGTCGTTAGGCTGCCGGATTTTTAATGGATTCGTTCAACTTTCTCATTTTTTAAAGTTCTACTTTCATTTCAAGTCATTCAAGTTCATTTTTTTATGTTGGGGTATTATCTTTATATCTATCATACGGATATTTTATGTTCATATGATGAGAGACCCTCTTTTATCTCATCAATTCATTTTTTTTGAATTTTATGTGACGCCGTTAGGCTGGCGAATTTTTAAGGGATTCTTTCACCTTTCTCCTTTTTCATAATTCTACTTTCATGTCATGTATTTCAAGTTAATTTTTATTATGTTGGGGTATGATCTCTATATCTATAATACTTATCTTTTATGTTCATATTATGAGAGACCCTATTTGATCTCATCAATTCATTTTTGTTGAAGTTTAAGTGACGCTGTTAGGCTGCAGAATTTTCATAAGAGAAATCTTATTTTTTTCCTCCTTCGATGTTTTTAATTTCATATGGTATATCTTTAAAATTTCCTTACCATGTTGTTATACCCTTTATATTCTGTCCCTATACTGTTTTATGAATCATTTATGTGTGGGTGACCCATTTCCCCTCTCTTTTCAATGTTTTCTAAAACCCCGAAACATAGCCGTTATACTGCAGAATTTCCGTCTCAAAATGTCTCTCTCTTATCCTCAAATTCATTTTATTAAGTGAATACTAAAAGACATTTCTTCTAAATGGGTATTCAAATATATACCAATGTTTTCTATTTTAATGTCTGGGATTTACAAACATGAGACCCACTTTCCCTTTCTGTGGGTTTAAATTGACATAAAGATCATGTCTTTAAAGCAGTTTTTAAAATGTTATGATTATGAAATGAAACCTATTTCTTCTATGATATATGGGTTGTTTATAAATTTATTGATGATCATATATGTGGGTCACATTATAATAAATAAAAATCAAGGGTGCACCATGATAGCGCTCTAATGCATTGGTAAAGACTTAATCTCTAGAGATGACCATTTTTAACGACGCCTTGGTGAATATCCTTGGTAATTTTTAATGAAACCTTGGGGATGGACCTTGGTGAAATGGAAAAGATTGTCAATATTAAATGTTTTAGCCACATCTTCAAGTTATGAAATACATTTTTTTTATTATTATATGCCTCATTATTTCTTTCTCATGCCTTAAAGATCATTTTCATGACATTGTTGATGTATCCCAAGTTCACATGTTAAATGTTTCCCCTTGTATCCCTTACTGGGTCTTCTGCTCACCCTTTCTTTTGATGTATGTCCTGAGGTTATGAGATGTAGTAATTAACCAAGGATGAACATAAGGAGAATCTTTTCAAGTGTTTAAGAAAAATGTTTTATGTTTTAATGTTTTAAGTTCCAGGTTTCCATGTCACTAAACATTAATGATCTTTGGTTTTGTAAAATGTAATGAAAAGGTATGTTATAAAAAGGCGGGATTCCATAGTTGGTATCAAAGGATGGTTTAGTTATTTTTGGAAATTAGGATATGAAAACTCTAGGAAAAACCTCATATAAAATTTTAAATATAGGAAATATTCCTAGTATTTTGCTGAGTATTGAGTTAGGGGTTGCCAAGGAAATACATCTCTGTCTGGATACGAGCTGGTAGAGGTGGATCTGGAACAGATGTACATAGGGGTAAAACCCAAAAACAATGCTTTGAGTGAGACTTGAATGGGAACAGGTACATGACAACGGGCCTTGTTTCACTCTTGGTTATGACACTCCAGGGGGATATGCTTTGGTAACTTCATAAGCTTAGTATGAACCATTATTAAAGTAACAAAGATAAAATAAAATAAAGATTCACATAAGAGATCATGATCATGGATAACCTAGATTGGAACCTAGGGGATCACAAGTTAGGATATACTTTTCTTCTACAAGTTTATCCTTCTATTCTTAAAGTTTCCTTTTCATGATTATTGGCTATGTATTTAAGCCCCCTAATTATACGTTCTTTTCTTAGTTAATGGCGGGAAATAGAAGAGCATGTCCCAACAACTAATGTGATAAGAAATGTGATGATTGCACTATTAATGTGATAGAGATGACAAAATATCAGGTTGAACATATTGTGATTATGCAAAACCATCTATCAAAAATCACAATTAATAATTGGTACCTAGTTGAATGCCCAAATTCATCAAGGAAGAAGAAGACATAGTCTCAAGGATGTTCACCTGATAAAGTTGATAAGGGAAAGAAGACCCAATTTATTTTTTGTAAAAAGTGTGGGAAGAGGCACCAAGGAGAATGTCACAAAGGAACCAGGAGATGTTTTAAGTGTGGGAAGATATGGCATAAAGTAGCCAATAGCTTTAAAAAAATGGATAATGTGATGAAGGGAGATAAGGTTCGGTCTAATGTACCTTATAAATTACGATGTCGTAAATGTGGAGAAGTTAGAAATTATCCAAGGCAATGCTCTCTTGGAAGGGGTGAGAAGCATGATGAGCATAAACAATCTTCAAGGACAAGGGAACAATGAAAGTCCTATGCTGAAATGGATCATGATGACTGAATTACATTTAACTTCTTCACAATAATTGTCTATGTCATGTTGTATTTTAGTTCGTGCTCTATGAGCATATCTTTTATGTTTTCTAAGATCATCGATTCATTGCCTAAGATGATTTTATATCATTAAGGAAACCATCTATTGTTATGTACCAGATGTTGATGTAGTGAAGCTGTTATTCTTATAAAAAAGGTGATTAGGGGATCAAAGGATGATTATTATTTTAGAAGACGTTCACTATTTTGGGAACCCTATTTGATCTAAGTAAATAGATTACTATGGTATTTTCATTGAAGAGTAAAGGTTGACTTATATTTTGAAGAATAGATGAATTTATGGAGTACTTATAGTAATTTAGGTTACATATGGAAATGATTAACCTATCATGGAGAAAATGTAATTAGGTTAGTTACTTTTGTTATAAGACGATAAGGGTGGTTGATATTATTTGGAGATGAATGATAAAGTCTATCATGGAAGACTATGTTATGATATCGTTCTTATAATTGGGTTTTAATATTGGTTTGGTTTATTTTGAGGAATTATAAGGAAAATTATATATGGAATGGTCTATGATGGACTTTGGGTAGTACCATGGAACTTTGAAAATTTAAAAGTAGTTTCCCTTCCAATGGGATTCTTTCTTTTTAAAGAGTTGTTTTATATTACCCTTTCTGTTTCTGGGATAATGTTTAAAGATAGAAGAAATTGATAGTTAATCTTTTGTGGATTAAGTGACTCTCAAGAAGAGGATTATTGTGTTTTGATGAGACCAAGTGTTTTTGAATGCCCATCATTTGGAGAAAATATTATTTTTGGTAGAAACTTATTAAAGGATGAAACTCTACATGATGGTAAATATATTTCTGTCTGTTATTATTCTATATAGTAAATGAATTCCTCAAAATTATGAAGAGGAACGTAAAACAAAAACGTTGTTGGTTTATGTTTCCTACTAGGTAATCAAAGACCGTTTACACACATTATAAGTTTGTGATTTTCTTGGGGTGAATGTTCTCCTAATCATGTTTTATATCACTCTCTCTCAGAACATGAACCTTTGTTTTCTCCTCATGCCCATGTTTTCCTACATGTAATCCTACTGTGGGTTAACTCGGGTGACCTTTGTACTTCCCTTTCTTTCTTTTAAAGTAATAGTTTTACTGACTCCTTTTACGATGTAGGACATTCATTAAAATTTCAAAACACAATTTTAAAAATTGCGAGGACGCAATTTCTTAAGGGGGGAAGATTGTAACAACCCGAAATTTTTAATAAATCTTGTTTCTTAATTTTGTGTGTTATTTTATTTTTATACTCAACAAAACTGTTTCATTTGATAACATGAGTATAATTAAAATGAGACCATTGGGTTTTGACTCTTATATGACCATTGGTCAATATGACTGCTAAAAACTAAACGTTTCGATTATTGTCTCTAAATACAAGTGATCTTGGTTAATTAATATAGAAAGAAGATTCAATGGCCTCATCCAGTAGTCTCGGGCCAATCGAAGCCCATCTAACAGAACATTGGAAGGAGGTAGCACCACTGGGCTTTTCTCTGGACCAAACCCATGATGAACTTCATCATGTGAAGCTAGAACGGAATCGCCTTCGCGAGAAGTTCAAACTGATAGAAATTACAACTCGTGCAATGTTGGCTGACCCGCCCTCAGATTCTCTAACCTTATCACACCTTACACGTAGGTCCTATGCTAGGGTTATAAGGGGATATGTAAGGAGACCATAACTTCCTTGTGTAATCATTTGTTTTAAATAAAAATTTTAATTTCTTCTTATGATGAAGTTTATGAATTTTCAAATGTTTGGATTAATATAGTATGCATATTTTTGACGAATTTTAGAGAAAGGATATTTTAAAAATGTTTATGTAAACCTTAAATAATTAAAAATGTGTAATGATTTTCCAAAAATGGTCTTCTACAATTATGTTCAGTATGAAATTTAGAGTCTAATAAGATCAAATTAATTTTTGTTGAATAGTAAATTATGAATAGTGATTTTATTCTTAGGATTAGTAATGTGACCAAATGGATTAGTAATCTCACTTAAAGAAAATATTAATATAATCTAGGCACCTTGATTAAGTAATGTGATTCAATAAAATGGTTAAATAACAGTTTCATAAATTATTAGTCAAGTATTAGTTTTTTTGGGTGAATAGTGTTTCTTAATTAAAAAATAAATTAAAAATAATTAGAAAATTATTTTTATAAAATGTACTTTATTTTTGAATTCTGAACATCGATATTATGCTAAGGTAATTTTTGGGGAATTTTCTTAAAAAAATGAATTATCAGTGAATAGTGTATTTATTTAAAAATTAAATTAAAAATATTTAGAAAATTATTTTTATAAAATGGAGTTCATTTTTGAAATCAAAGCATCGATATTTGGTTAAGGTTAAATTTTGGGATTTTTCTGAGAAAGTTGAATTTTCGATGAATAGTGAAAATACAGTTTTTCAGCTATGGGGGTTTAATGACATCATTAAATGATGTGTTATGTATGTAATCAATATGGTCGACATATGAATAGTAATATAATGTATGAGGTGTCCCATGTGGCCAATACCATGGGAAAATACCATGGGAAAGCCCATGGTTTTTCCAAAACCACCCATGAGGTGTCCCTTGGCCATTAATGCCTTGTCCCCTCACATTCCCTATAAATACCCACCCTTCACTCCTTTAGTTTTAACTCCCTACTATCCCCCAACTAAGCTCTGGTCTCATTACCTCCCAAGGAGTCCTCACAAGGTTCCCCCAAGCCCTCAAGGTCCCAACCTTTGAGTTTTAAGAGTTACATTTAAGGTAAGGGATCCTACCTCTCTCTTTCTTTTCAAGTAATCTCTTTTATGTAATTTCATTTATGCTCCATGATATTATGTTGGAGGATGTTATTTTATATTCCTCTTACTTCCATTTTCATGTTCATATTATGAGATACCCCTTTTTTCTCTCATCAATTCATTTTAAGAAAGATTAAATGATGCTGTTAGGCTGCTGAATTTTTAAGGGATTCCTTCACCTTTCTCATTTTTCAACGTTCTACTTTCATGTCAAGTCTTTAAAGTTCCTTTTATTATGTTGGGTTATGATCTCTATATTTATCATACTGATCTTTTATGTTCATATTATGAGAGACCCTATTTGATCTCGTCAATTCATTTTTGTTGATGTTTAAGTGATGTCGTTAGGCTGCCGAATTTTTAAGGGATTCTTTCACCTTTCTCCTTTTTCAAAGTTCTAATTTCATTTAATGTATTTAAAATTACTTTTTATTATGTTGGGGAATGATATATATATCGATCATACTGATCTATTATGTTCATATGATGAGAGACCCTATTTTATCTCGTCAATTCATTCTTGTTGAAGTTTATGTTACTCCATTAGGCTGCTGAATTTTCATAAGAGAAATCCTATTTTTGTCCTCCTTCTATGTTTTTCATTTCATATGTTATATCTTTCAAATTTCATTACCATGTTATTATAACCTTTATATTATGTCCCTCTACTGTTTTATGGGTCATTTATGAGTGGGTGACCCATGTCCCCTCTCTTTTCAATGTTTTCTAAAACCCCTAAACACAGCCGTTATGCTGTAGAATTTCCGTCTCAAAATGTCTCTCTCTTATCCTCAGATTCATTTTATTAAGTGAATAATCAAATCTCTTTATTCTAAATGGGTATTCACATATATACCAAAATGTTCTATTTTAAAGTCTGGTATTTACATACATGAGACCCTCTTTCCCTTTCTGTTGGTTTAAAGTGACATAAAGATCATGTCTTTATAGAAGTTTTTAAAACGCTATGATTATGAAATGAATCCCATTTATTTTATTCTATATGGGTTGTTTATGAAATTATTGATGATGATATATGTGGCTCACATTATAATAGAGACAAATTTAGGGTGCGCCAGGATAGCGCTCCAATGCATTGGGTAAAGACTTAATCTCTAAAGATGACCATTTTTAATGACTCCTTGGTGAATAACCTAGGTAATTTTTAATGAGACATTTGGGATGGACGTTGGTGAAACGGAAATGATCGTCAATATTAAATGTTGTAGCCACATATTCATGTTATGAAATACATTATTTTTATTATGATATGCCTCATGATTTCATTCTCATGCATTAATGTTATTTTTCAGGACATTGTTGATGTATCTAAAGTTCAATGTTAAATGTTTCCCATTGTTTCTTTTACTGGGCCTTCTGCTCACCCTTTCTTTTGATGTATGTCCCCAGGTTATGAGATACATTAATGAACCTAAGATGAACATAAGGAGAATCCTTTCAAGTGTTTAGGAAGAATTTTTTATTTTTTCATGTTTTAAGTTCCTGGTTTCCACGACACTAAACCTTAAAGATCCTTGGTTTTGTAAAATGTAATGAAAAGTTATGTTATAAAAAGGAGGAATGCCATAGGGGCTGTTCGTGCTGTTCCTTATCAACTCCTCGAATCTTATTTGTTGATTCCAAGGGTTGGGTTAAAAGAGTCCCCAATCTAGAAAGCTGGGGTGGTTCTTGACATGATATATCTGAGACCATCTTGTAGGCTCTCCAGATCTTGCAGACTTTTGTCTGGAAATTGGAAGGATGCATCAACCTGAATCCACTTTTATCACCAGGTTGAAAAGATAGTTGGATGATTTCTGACACTTATGTCACTTGATGATGTGCTTGCTCTAAAAAAGAGGCCTGTTCAATATTCTCGTTTTCTTGATGCAGGAGTAATTTAACAACTTTTTCTCTGTATGCTTGATTTTGAGAGGAACTAGTTGAGGCATGTTCTTGGGCAAGCCTTTGATTACAAACAAAGCTAGTTATTTTTGGTCGGCCATTGGAAATAACATTGAATGAGACCATTTTCGGCAGGCTTTGCTGACTGGAGAGCACCGTGAAATGCAGTGCTCCATAAACACCCCATCCCATGATATTAATACCAGATGGGGCATTGGAACTTAACTGGCACAATCTTCTTAGTGCGCCAAGGAATGAAAGCTGAAGGGATCTCTACCACTTTTCAGCCTTCAGATATCGAGAAACTGAGAGAGATGCCTAGTCAATTTGGCTTTGTAACCCTTCTATTATCTTGACATGATTTTCATATTCATCATAAGATAATATTTTCTTTTTCAACTGACAAAGAGTTTTCCATATGTTGAGACGAATATCATGAATTCCATCTTCCATCAACATCTCTGGAATGTCATACTGAGAGTCATCTGAAGGCAAAAACATGATTGGCACGTCACCATTAGCCAATTTTTTTTCTCATATTCATTACATCCTCTTTATCATTCAATGGAGACTCTTCTACCTGATTGGACCAGCGTTGGTGCTTCTTTTTTGCTTCATCAGATTCAACAAGATCGATAGAGAATTCATCGATCAAACTAGAAGATGAATGATCTAATGGTGTTTTGGAGAATGCCCTACACGCCGGGCTATCTTCTGATTGAGAAAGTATTTTACCAGCTAGCGGTGAAGCATCAGACATGAATGGCTATGCATTTGCAAGTGCCTCAAGATAAGAGGGCTTTCTTGTCAATACATTTTCCATTGGAGCATTTTCCAGGCAATGTGCATTATAACTGTGGGGAGGACTTTCATAGTTAAATTCATCATCATGGGGAGGACCATCATGGTGGGTTACAACAAATGAAGGAACATTTTTCACCTTGGTCTTATGGCCACACAGAGGGTTCTTGTGGATCTCATCTGAAGACGAAACTTCGAGATCGACCAAATTGTCATGAAGAAAGCCTTCATGAGGAAGTGTCTATTGAAGATATTCAGAATTAATTTTCCCATTATAAGGAAATGAGGGAGTAGAATCTTGAATTCCAACAGATAACTGTATGAGTGCTTCAAGAACTCCAACATCAAGAAAGGCCTTGTTACAGAAAGGCTCTTGATTTCTTGAATGCTCTAGGCAGGTCTTCTTTTTAGATGCCTTGTTACTCAATTTAGGAACCACTTTTTGAAAAATGTGGTCATTATGGGTAGGTGTATGTGCCTGATTAGGAGAAATGACCAGGTTAGGCTGATTATGTCCACTGAAATCAGGTGTATGTGCCTGACTTGGCTATCCGTATAATATGGGGGAGTACGCCCCACAACCCTCTTGGACTGGAACATATGTGTGTGTCTGTTTCGGAGTGAACTGTTGATGTGTCACTCTACTCGTAGGGATAGATTTATGTGCCTTTCCCTGAGATGCTGCTGAGGCTATTATAATATCCTCGCAGGTATCCAGAATATGAGAAGGGTTTGGTTCTGCTCATTCACAGTTGATAGAATATGCTTGGTGACTTCAGTTTCTTGAATGGGGATATACATCCATTCTGTAATTGGAGTAGGTGTGTGTTCCTACTCTTGTCCTCCTTTTCCTGTCAGTGAATCATGAAAATACTCAAGTGTGGGGGCATAAAGCTGAGTCTGCCTCCTGTTTTTCGCCAGAGCTTTCTGACTGACTTCTCCGACTACTACCAAACGAGACTATTGGTTGGCTTGATCAATACTAGCAGGTTTATGTTCCTATTGATTGCACTCCACCGAAAATGGTTGACGATCTTCCTTCAACACTGACATACAAGGCTGCTGGTAGGATTGATGAGTGTAAGCAGGTGTATGTGCATGTTTACCAGTTGTCAACACATTGGTTTGGCAGGCTCCATCATATGTAGTCTGACGAGCCTGCTGACTAACTGATGATTTATAAACTGGTGTATGTTCCTCTCTATAGTACTCCGCCAAAATTGCCTTGTGGGATGGGCATGCTGCTGCCAGACGAGTCTGCTGGACAGCGGAATTAAAACGGATGGGTGTGTGTGCCCGCTCAATGCTTTCCACCAAGTTAGGTTGGTGGACTTCTCTGGAGATGGCAGAGATGAGAAACATCTCACTGTTGACCTGATTTCGCCTCTAGCGGTTATTCTTGCTTTCTAGGGTTCGAGGAACCTGAGCCAAATGCCTAGAAATGATACCCTCATCATGTTGAGGCCCACTACCACACGATTCTGGTGGCGATTGTTGATGGGAGCCCTTGGGAAGGACTCATGTCTCCTTGAATTAAGGCCCTGAGGGAACTTCTCATTCACCTCCCCAGAATATGGGAGTGAATGGTGATTGCGTTCCATGAATAATGACCTAAAACGGTTGGAGATAGTGGTTGGCACCACCTACTTCTTAATCGCTGGTAGTCACTGTCTTGGCGACCAGGGTGAATTATTGACTTGGAGGGCTTGTCGAGCAGCCTCTAGAGTTGGAATAGTACCGTTTGGACTGTACTCCTTAACCATAACATTTGATACCCAGCCTTGAATATGCTGAGTAGGTTCTATCATCCTCAGAGCGGACGACGATCTAGCAAGAGTACAAGAAGAGGTATTCACAGCAGCAGTATTCTCAGCAGAAGTATTCACAGGTGTGAACTTAAGAGAAGCCATTGCATAAGATCTTGGAAAAGAGTTCCTGTTTGATATAATATATGTAATCAAGATATGTACGACCACTACATCTTTTGGATAAGTACATATGTTTTTGAATGTCTTGTTGGCCCTCTCATTGAGTTTAAATAGGGGCATAACAACTCTGTAAAACATCACTTTAACTTGGTTAAAGATTCACGTAGGGTTCACTATTTTCTGTTTCCTCTGGAGATAGAGATGACCTCCTTGATTTAAGGTTCAATCATTCCAAGTGGTTTCTAATGGGTTTGTTCGTGGAACCGGGAACATCCAATTATTCTATATCCATTTGGACCTACTTTCCGAAGGTAGGTGCTAATTCGTTGTGAACTTATAAGGCTTAAGAATTTTCATTGGTCGAGAGGATGAGAGGTCAGACTCATCACACCTTTTTGAGTGGAATTATTGTCTACTCCGACACTCTCTTTATAGATTTATGTTATGTTCATGAATCCTTATTATATTACAAAGTATAAAATGATATTTCCTTTATATCTGACAATCAATGATTGATATGTAGGAAATTTAGAGAATCTTTTATATGTATTAGAGGTTCTTAATTGATAGAGAATCATCTATATTTGTTAGATATTCTTAGTCAATGGTATCCTTTAATACATTATATAAAAGTCCCTTTTCATTATGATGACCATACTGGTTTTTAAGCCACTCAGTTGGGCACTTGAAATTTATTTTCATTCAGAAGGACATAGGTTATTTCAGAGTTGGGATCATACCTGAAGATGGGCTACCTATGTATCCATTATTTAAAAAAGGAACCAGAACCCACGTGGTACGAGTAATGGAGTATGATGTTTATGTATTAATGATGGCTCAAATAAAGATGTCATAATTTCTTTTACACTCTAACCTCACGTGAGTCATTCTCGATGTGAGAAACAAGAGGTATTGGTAAAACTAGGAAATTGTGCCATGAAAGATCCAATCATAAGAAACAATGTGGGGATTATGTATGGAACTGCCCAAATAGATAGATATTGTGACTTATTTCAAATAATAAGTCTGGGGACATGGTCCATAAAGGTATATGTGCTTTATAGAGATTTTGATACTTAAACTTGGGGCTTACTCCGGAGGAAGATGCCCAAATTAGGAGGAGACTTATGATTGGGTTTTATTCCTGAGATGGAAGCCTAGGTCAAAAATTAAATTAAGACTAGTTAAGGGAAATTAAGAGTAGGGCTTACTCCTGAGAAAGAGGCCCAGGTTAAAGGTATTTGATGACTGGGGATTATTCTTGAGAAGGAAGCCCAGGTTAAGAGAATTTTAGAATTAAGGGACTTAGGGAATACTCTTGAAAATGAATCCCATGTTTGTAGATTTTGAGACTGGGGATTACTCCTAAGGAGGAAGCCCAAGTTTTAGGGAATTAAGGTTGGGGCTTACTCTTGGAAAGGAAGCCCAGATTTGGGAAATTATGACCGGGGATTACTATTAAAGAGGATGCCCAGCTTAGGGTATTTGGGGATTACTCCTAAAAAGGATGCCCATATTTGAGACTAGGGCTTACTCTTGAAAGGGAAGCATAGATTTGAGAAATTATGGTTGTGGATTACTCTTGAGAAGGATGCCCAACTTTTGAGAACATTAAGACTGGGGCTTACTCTGGGCGAGGATGCCCAGATTAAAGAGGACCTGGGGCTTACTCCTAAAAAGGAGGCCCAAGTTAATTAGAATTTGGACTGGGGCTTACTCCTGAAATGTAGGCCTAGGTTAAAGATTCTCTCATCTTAAATGATGAGGTTTAATGAATGATCTCTCTATCCTTAGTGATGTAAAGATGTGTAAGTCACTATGTTTTGAGAGGTGTTCCATAGAATTCCTTTTAGGTAAAGAATCCAACATGGAAATCATGCCATGAATGGATTTGGAGTGAATTCTAAAGGCTTAATCTTGATAAGGAGAGGTGGATAGGTATAAGAGGGGTGAAATGGGTAGGAAGGGCCCCAAAAAAGTGAGGGGAGAACAAGTCCTACATGGGCGCGCAAGTCTAGCGTGGGACACAAGTCTTGCATCGGCGTACAATTCATGTGTGGGAACGCAAGTCTTGGCCGTGTAGGTGTACCTGCGCGACACATGGGTACTTGCACACCTCTCAACCCTTAATGTAGAACCTAGGCAAGGCTTTTCTCAAGCCTTTAGTACTATCCCTGTAGGCTTCCAGAAGAGGGGTGCACAGGTTCTGTTGAAGGGGTAAGGCGGCACACAAGCGTGTCCATTTCCATTAAGGGCTGGACATTCAGGCGCGCAAGTGTTGATGAGTTTCAACACATAGGCCTTACTCCCACTCTTTAGATCTTCAATTCTAGGCAAAAATTACCTTATAAGTGTTCGAAAGCTTTGAGAAGAGACTAGGGTGCTAGGAGATCAAATCTGAATTTCTGGAAAATTTTCCTCCTAAAATGGGGGGCCCACAGGGGTATTTATAGGATGGAGAGACCCTGGGAAAAATTTCAAAGAGGGCGCACAAGTCACCTACGCGACCATAGTAGGCGTGCAATTATAATTGCGCGACCTTGGTGGAACTTGCACGACCCAAGTGTATTTGAATCTTGGTTCATGCCTTTGTCAATTTTTGATGTTTATTCAAAGGATGAATCACTTTGGGTTAATGGTTTTCTCCCTTTTCATTTCTTTAGACTTTGTGATGGAAAGGAGTGTCAACAGAATTATATAAGTAGATATTTTATTTTCAGGTGCATATTGAGGCATTAACAAGATCTATATAATCCCTTTTTAAGCCCCTAAATTAAGGAAATATATTTCACATAAATGGGAAGAAGTCTTGTTCACTATCAAGTCATCTAAAGAGGATGAAAAAAACATGCTATGTGGGCTAAAATTGATGAAAAAACACTATCATGTGCCCAAGCATACTAGAATCAAGCTCTATTAAGGTTGAGAGGCCTTTAAATTACCCAAGTCAAGGGGTTTCTCAAACATTACTATATCACCAAAATAATGAGAGTATGTACTCAATTAACATCAATTGGAAGCTCTACCAACTTTTCATGGTGATTTAAGGAGATTATACCTACACATTTATCAAGGATTTTATAATAATAGTGAATACATTCCCTTTAAAGGGATTGACTTAAAAGGAGTAATGTTTAAAGGGAAATTAGATGAATACTCAAATATGAAGAATACATATTTGACACTTGGAGGCCATCTATAGTTCATTTTAAAGGAGGTATTACCAAATGATGAAAACCAAGGGAATAAGGAGGGGGATAAGCATATGTATTTACATGGTTTGGTCAAATGATTACATGAAAGAAGAATATAATTTAGTAAGTGAGAAAGCTGTTGGAATCCTTGAAAAAACAGTCTAGTCACTGACGTCACTCATGGTTACAATAACATGTCTATGTTGTTTTCTTCTTGATTCGTGATACTCAGATAAACAACAACGGATGAAGTCAGATCAGATGGATTTTACAAGGGGTCAACCCCCAAATCACTTTTAATAAAAGAAGACATGAAGAATTAAATTACAAAAGATTACAAATTAGAACAAGAATATAATAATAGAATTTATAAAAAAGTACTAATAATAACCAATTTATGACATTTGATTCAGTATTTTGTAGCTTCATATGACCAAAAATTGAAGATCATAAAACAAAATGAAATTAAGAAATAAGAATAAGTGTTTGATGTTGTTTTCTCAAATGGTTTCAAGAAACAAGAATGAAATTCAATATGTAAGAAATTTTTTTGAATCCTTGAAAAAATAGACACGATAGTGGAGTAGAAATTTACAACAAGTATAAAAACATGCAGTTAAAGGTAACATATCTGGAAATTTGAAACTCTTCAATCACCCAAAACACCTTTGATTGTTCTACTCAAGCAAGCCAACTCAATTATTCAAAACCCAAATGATTTTAAAATAATATGCATTGGATATAAGCACCTCAATTAAAAAAATCACAGAAAATTTCCCACAAACTAATAGAGAGATTCCAAGGACCAACCTTTGGTGAAACTGTGGAACCCAAACATATCAATTCCACCCACAAGATCAAGAGTACACCTAAAAAGATAAGGCCACTATAATGGCATGAACATCACAATTAGTTTCCATTTGATAAATCAACATGTAAAAAATTATAAGACATAATTTGTACTTATGTATAAAACCAATTATTTAATACAGGCAATTGGATGTACCTGGTTTATGCACGCCCCATAGATAAGTCTGACATTTCTTCCAAATTAAATGCACAACTTCCAAAAAGTACTTGAGATGTGGATAAATCTACCTACCTTCCATTACACTATCCAGATCGATGATGAAGTAGGTATGGTTTCCTTTCATGAATGTGGAATATGTAAAATCCATCTCCATGTTGTTTTTTATGGATTCTATGCACACCACTAAGAAAAAAATTTGATGTCCTTGAATTGATTTCCTTTAGGTATGTAAATCTTTTCATCCTTCTTACCAAAATTACCATCCCAAATATCAACCAGCTCATTCTTTGAACAAGCATTATTAGGGGGACTCAAATACAACACTTTATTAAGTGTGCATAGATCTTCCACCGTACAAATGGTGAAATTAGCCACATTAATTTTATTCACAAAAATAACTTTAGTGTTTCCATCACCAAAATCTGAAACATTGCCCTAAGCAGAATCTTTTGGCATGGTTGAGCCAAAGAGGGCAGTGATAATCTAGTAGTCTTTGTGAATCATCATTTCTCTTCTAATTTTCTGTAATAAAAAAATATAGTAATAGAGTAATACGTAAAATCGGTTTTCATAGTATAATGTATACATATTCCAAACTCCATATTTTATACCATATATATGTATCTTACATATAGAAAAAAATATATATTTCATGCAAAGAATATGGATATCCTATATTCTGCATTGCATATTCAAAATGATGACCACATATATACTTGAGTTTTATTTCCCTGAATCATTCATTAATATTTAGAAGAACATCAAGATAAAAAAATATATTTATGAAGTGGAATCCATTCATAGGAATTCCAAATAGTGCAAATTCCATGTACCCAAGAAGAGAGAGCACAGTGACATGTAGCAGGAAAACATGCATTAAAAATAGAAAGTATTGTTGTGAATAACATCTCTTCATCAAAACAGTCTTGGTGAATTCCATATAAAAAGGTAACAATGAATTTTCAAGAAATATCCAACATATCACCATGTTGTCTTCGAAGCATAATCTAATCAATTAACCCAATAATATAGCTAAAAATCAGTGAGCAGAAAAACAAGGAGAGAAGGCCAACATTGCTCAATTTTTATTGAGCTTGAGATTGAGCTACTCGAGAAGCATACCAACTATTGGCCATTGTTCTTAAAAAAATCTAAGGCACATCCAAAAAGTTAAATACACTTCCATGACATAACTATTACATGTATGCTATAAAATAGGAAAATTGAGTAAAAATGATGTTTTTTATGAGTGAGAATGAGTGTTACCTTCCAAGTAAGTTAGCTTGAACACATCAATAATGAAAGAAATAGATCCTACTATTTTATATTCAGAAATGTTCCCATAAATGGAACCTAAAAATATGATATTTGAGTAGAAACTGATTAGTGAGAAAGAGTGTAACATTGGTTAACAAATAATAAAAAGTCATAAGTGTAAATTAACAAAGAAACTAATTCATTTTGAGTAGAAATGAATGTTGTTTCTGATTGATAATGAGTTTAACATTGCTCAAAAATTAATAAAAGGCATTTGAATATTAACAAAGAAGACAAAATTAAAATAAAGCATTTTGTAATTCATTTTAAATACTAAAATAATGTATGATTCAATAAATTGAATCACCAATGGTTTATAATCATAAAAAAATATCATAATGATGTTCAAAATATAAATGAAATTCAATATAGGGGCTGTCAACAATTTAAAAGTGGATGAGACAGAATTTTTACCGATTTATACAAGTGGCAGTGGGAGAATGATCCTACTTCAAAAAGTCTTCAATTGGATGTTTTTGGGATGTATTTAGCATTGTGAAGTGGGCCTGGATTGGCATGGTTTTTTGAGAGGATGAGGTTCCTAGTAGTAAGGTATAGGGTTGATTTTAGGATGGCGAGGGTCTGGTTATTTAGGGGATGGGAATGTGGGAAATTAGGATGACAATGAGGTTTGAAAGGGGATTGATGGAATGTTAATTCCACCCAAATGACTTCAATCCAAACCAAGAAACACAAATCAACCTTGATCCATCTATGAAAAACCATCCAGCCTCTGTCCAGTCCACCTGCAGGGCGTGAATCCAAACCACTGAGCACCCAATATTATTCTTAGACTGATGCAGCAAAGATCACAAATTTCTCTAAAATAGTATATAGTCCATCAGCCGTAGCTAGTTGAATAAACTCTTGTACTATGCATGGAATACACACCTTCAATGGATCACATGAAATCTTAAAAATAGTCTCTATGGGAATCAAAAGACGTTTTGATCTATGAAGTGGATCATACATCATCAACCGCATCCAGAAGCATAGCTCATAAATTATGTCATAGTATCTAGAATAGTAAATATTATAGGTCGCTGTAATTATGTGAATATAATGAATTTTTAAATACACTACACACCAATAAACCAGCCTCTTAAAAATGGTGATAAAAAAAAGTTGGTGCAAATTTTACACAAGACATGTAAGTGGATAAATAAGAAACATTAATCATCCTATTTTTAGGGGGTATGAGATGCATGCAAAAATATCTATAGGCACCAAGGGAAATCTAACACCATAATTTTCAGGATCCAATGAGAAATCATAGAACATCAAAAACTGAGAAAATTTATATTTTTATGATGGTGTGATAGTTGTTTGGAATGAAAAAAGAAGAGGTTCAAAAACCTTTTTTAATCAACGATTATCAACACATGTCTGAAGATGTTCAAACATCACCATAATTAAGATATCTAATCTGTCTATGACTATTTTTTTCTCCAAACTTCTCTAAGTAAAATGTTCTTTGTGAATCTCAACATAATTATCATCATCCCTGACTTCATTAGATGTCTCATCTAACTTCTACAGCTCTATCTGAAAAATGTCATCCCAAATAATCTCTAGATCAAAATTAACAAAAAAATTAATCATTGATTTACGCACGGTGCCCCAAAGAATTTCCCCAAGTGCACTACTATCTAACCTTAAGATGATCTATAAATATATCAAAATTGGATGCTTCTACTTCCTATTGAAATTTTTTGGCATTCATTGAGGAATTATGTTCAACAAGGGAAATGGGGCAAGAGGCCCTAGGTCAGCATTGGAGGTAAGGGAAGAACGGAGCCTGGAAAGAACAAGATTATTATTTTCAATACTACATGGTTGATATAATATATACATGACTGCATTAGTTAGTTTTAAATTTCTTAGAAAAATATCCAAGCATGCATCAAAAAAAGTTCCATTTGACTCGTCCAAGAATGTAATAAGTTCCACCAGTGCATCTACCACATTAGGCTCATGGATTCTATATGTTTATTCCAGAAATAGTAGAATGAAGATTCTTGTGTAGGATTCTATATATAGATGAAACAACACCTATCAATGCCTTTAAGATAGTCACCAGTAAGGCCCCATCATCGTGTTCTATATTTATTAGAACCCCAATCAGCTGGTCATAATTGTCAATATCACCCAGAGGAACTGATCTAAGATAATCTCTAACATGTCATGTTAGTTATGAATCACTATGACTAATATCCTAAACATCATAACTCTTTTCCTTTTTAGATGTCAATTCCACACCCATGGTGGTAGATCTTGTCAGAGACTTATTAATCATTCGAAAACCTACATATCAAATTTATATAGGATCTGGAATGATATGTCATACCTTAAATTTGTTCTTCTAAAATGTCCATCCATCACTTTTCATAAAATCCAGATTCCAGGATTTGAACTGGTAGCATCGGGCGAGGGGGGGAGGTGGTGTCGCCAATTCCATGAGAAACATCCGACTGCACCTGGGAGACGACACTATAGGGAGGCATCGTTATAGGGAGAGGATCGTTGGGTCAGGGGATGGAGAGAGGTGGAAGATGTCATGGTTGTAACTATAAGGGTTTTGAGTGGAGGATTAGGGAGTAATGTGTCATCTTGTTTCCTCTCCCCTTTGGTTTCCCATGCCGCAGGGCCTGTAGGGCATAACCTAGGCAGAGGATAATGGAACGGGATGGGAGGGAGGTGGTGGGAGAAGGGACTGGTGGGGTCAGGGAAAAGAAGTGGGGTGAGATGGTATGGCGGTGGTGGAAGAAGGGATGGGAGTGGTCAGGGAAGAGTAGTTGGGCGAGAGTGGATGGCTGTGGCGGAAGAAGGGACAGGAGGGGCGGGGAACAGTAGTGGGGTCACATTAGGGGTTTTTTATTTTTTCATGATTTCATATATATATATATATATAATAAAAGTTAGTAATTTATATAAAAAAATATATTGTACGATGATTATGTATTTATCTACATATATACCACTAATAAATGTTACTAAATTATAGATATTTAAATTAATTATATATTTTTATTATCAAAAATATATGATTTTAATGGTTAATATATATATCTATATATTCAATTTTTTAAAAAATATTTGATGTTATTGAATAATTTATTGGCAACAGACTATCCTAATGGTAAAATATTTGTTGGTAAAACTAACTAATAACACCATATCCATCTATCAGTAAATCAATTGTTGGTGTTATTATGATTAGACCACAAATATAAGTGTTAGTAAAATATGTTTTGTTATTGAAATACTAATTTAAACAGACATATCTGTTGGTAAAAATAATTATTGTTACGTATAGTTAATATCAATGGAATTTAATATCTGTTGGAATTAATCATTTTTATAAACAGATATATTATATGTCAGTAATTTTCTGTTGGTAAATGTCACTTTTATAGTAGCGATGGTTGGGTGAAATGAAACCCTTAATATGTTTTTGAAACTAAGATAATGATTTCGAAATAAGATATGGCTGATTTAAAGAAATTATATTCAATATTCTTGACTACCATGAAACTAATTAATTAATTTTTATTCCATTTTTTTGGATTTTTTTGGATATATGGAGTATATACACTATTTTATAAGGAATAAGGGAGATTGAATGAAATCAGTAAGTTTTTATGGTAATTCAGGGTGTTACCATGTTTCTATTGAATGCATGTTGAATGTATTCACACGTTATTATGTGGAAAAAGGATCTTTATTATGTTTACCTTCCTTATAAATTTTTGGACTATGAGTTTGGATAGAAGTATTTCGGATAAGTCTAAAGGTTGGAATGAATTAAGTTAGACATTGGATAATATTTTTTATGGTTAAAACATTTATTAATATTAATTTTTGATTTTTATAAAAAGGATAACACGGAGGTCGGGTGACAACCCATCACGTCCGAGAAGGCCGAGAGACTTGAAGGATGGAACTCTAAAAGTCAAGTAATCTTTTTCATATTCTCTTAAGAAATTAAATCTTAGACATTAGGGAAAGGATATCAAAACCATAAAATGTGTTATCCTAATACCTTATGTTTTATTGAACTGATGATATTTTAAATCATAATATATTTATGGCTTTGAGGCCCTCAATATTGCATTTATTGCTCACTTGTTTGTGATGAATGACCTCAATCACTCCCTATATATATTTACATTTTCCTCCAATTACGTGCCACTAATTTCCACCATTTTTCTCTTATTAGAGATTTAAATTTTTGTGTTGTCTTTATAATTTCCATTTCACTCTTAATAAGACTAAATTTTATAAACCCAATTTACAATGTGATTTTTCCACAAAGGTATTTTCTATTTTTTAAATTTTATTTTCAAAGAACAATTTTTAATTGAAAGGACGCAATTTATTGAAGAAGGGGAGAATGTAACACCTCAGGATTTCATAGTACATTATCTCTTTAATGTAATTCAATAGCTTTTTCTACAAACAACAACGAGTTCAAGTACAGAATGAATTACTAAACTAGCCGTTCAAAAAGAAAGTATGAATATTATTAAATTTATTTTGAATTTTATATACATCATATAATTTTTACATCCATATTATGTGTTTCTTAGACATAATATAAGAACAAATTCATTATTTCAGATAAAGGAAGTATTTTTCAGCAAATGAAATTTTACCTCCTTTTAATGGAGAAAGCTTTTTAAATCCATTATTTAACACGTATATAAATTAAATTTGATAGAATAAATTTATTTGTTAGAAGTGGGACATAAAAATTTAGTTTCGATAAATTTTTGATGTTTTTTCTGATAACATTCATATTACGATGAATAATGAAAAATACTAAATTTTAATTGAAAATAACTTTTGTAATCAAAATAATTTATTATGTTTAACTATACATTGTAATGGTTTTGATGTATAATTAGATTATATTTGTTTTCATTTAATCCAATGCTAGACATTGGATTTAATTTTACATTTAAATTGAACAAAAACACATCCAACTTTTGATAGTTTTTACTTTTCAAAAATATGGTTTCTGGTTTTGAAAACATGAATTAATATTAAATTAATTATTGAAACTTCTTTGTTTTTATTTTGGTAAAATTGAAATCATTTTTGAATTAGGAATATAAAAATTATCTTAGGATTAATTTGCGGTATTTTTATGAAAACAATCAATTTTAGATGAATAGTGAAAATACTACATAGTACAAAAAAACTAACATTATAACGACCCAATGTTTTGCAATAATATATCCCTTATTATAAATATATCATAAAATCAGATGAAAACACAAAATAATAAACAAATAAGTGCTATGTGAACTTTAAACATACATTTGTCACTTCTCTGTTTGGATTTTCAAAAATCTGACATACACGGTTGCAGTCAGTAAGTTATTTGGAGTCTGATAAGAAAAAATTATTTTTTGGTGAATAATATCCTACCCTTAGGAATAGTAACACACCCTTAGGAATAATGATATACCCTAAATATTTTTAATCTTACCTATGATAATATATAAATAATATTCAAGTTGAAATTATGATATTCATATATTTTAGAATAAGTAAATGAATGTTTTAAAACTGGTTTTTGGTAATAAATTATGATTTTAATTAAGTATTAAAATAATCATATTTGGATAATTATTTTTGAAAACTGGACTTCAGTTTTTGGGTTATACATTTCAGAAATCGTTAAGGTAATTTTTTTATATTTTTCTAAAATACCTGAATTTTTTATTAATAGTAAAATATGATAATTTACGATAAATGAAAAATATTGTATTTATTGAGTCATTGATGAGGATATGCCGATATAAGCCCAATTGGTTGAAATTTACATTCAATTATTACTATTATTGGTCATGTAATACTTACTATTCCTTTTCATATAAAGAAATAATAAATTAATGAATATAATATTATGAAAACCATCCTCCGCTCCATTATAAATACCACTCATTCTTACCTCTTCTCATAACTCCTCTCAATAATTTTTCCTTGCCAATATACTACCCAAATATATCCCCAAACTCCTTCCCCATGTCCTAAGACCCCTAGTCTCTTCAATATACCAAAACCTCTCCACTTAAGAGGTTCTCAATGGAGGATGTTTCAAGAGCAAAATTCATCTTTTTCATTCCATCATTTCTTTTAAGTTCTTTTGTTTTTGTTTCTTTCCTCACCTCCCTTCACCGAAATGGTATCATAACTCGAGTAACATAAATGTACTATAATTTTACTACAATAATAGTATTCTTCATTAACTTCTATCATTTCAACATATTTTATTTTAATGAAATGAATGCACTGTTTGAGATGTGCTCATTTAGCACATTCAAGGGCAATAGTTTATCAATTTCTATTATCATCTTTAATTGTGATTATGAAACCATTTTTGTTATGGTTGGAAAAAATTATTATATTTTTAATATATCTTATTTTTATTCTTCAATCCATTTGTACAACTGTTATTATGTTATAAAGAACAACATGTTGTTTGTAATCAAACCCACCGAATAACAAAAACAGTTTTTTGTATGGTTTTATAGAAAAATTTGACTGAAAAATAATTAGTCAAACTAAATTTAAAACCATGTAATCCCATGGATGATCAATAATATCTTATAACTATAATTTTTCACAACCAAATTTGTCTTACATTTTTACCGATACATGAGTATAAGCGAACCGTTTATTAAAACCATGTAAACAAATGAGCCCAAACAATGAAATTGAACCACATAACAAATCAAAAATGATATAAATAAATATTATATTATTATAATAAAGCAATTAACTATAGAATAGGTTCTATAATTATTAATTGAAAATACTAATTTTATTATTCACATCTTTAAGAACAAGTGGGGAACACCAATGGATTTAATGTATGTGATCCTCTTCATTTCTCTCTTAATCAAGATTGTCCTCAATGCTTTGCCTTTTTATGTGTAATCCATAAAAGAAGGGGTATGTTTTCAAAAATCCCCCATAATGCCCTCAAGATTAATAAGTAGTGAGAAAACCCTTTTGTCATTCATCATTCCCTCTTTTGTACACCCTACACCATGCCAATAAACCATAACAAATTCTACCTGAACCTTCTTTGTTCTTTCGGGATTCCTTAGGTTTCATTACATAGAAATGGATTTATCTAATCTATTTTTGTACACAATGTAAATTATGTGTAGTTTTACAAAATTAAATTTTAAATTCCTTTTCATCACTCCCTTTTCTGCATATACATTTTTTTAAAATATTCCCTCTTTATAACATTCTGATAATATAACCCATTTTAAGGGAACATCCCAAATTTTTAACCAATTTCAAGTGCACACTATCCTCTTTTTTAAGCCACAATTATTTTTATAAAATTAGACTTCTTTTTATAATAACCTTCATGGTTAAATTTTGGTTTTATATAAAATATTTTCCTATTTTATATTTTAAAAGATATAAATTATTTTCCCTTAAAACTGCAAAAAAATGTTTTAATGCTAATGTTTCTCAAATACATTTATTATATATTGTCACTTATGTTTGAAATAACCTACCATTTTATATGCCTATTTTACACTATGAACGTTCATATATGTTCGAATACCTTTCTTTCATGGACACATTCACGATACAACTATTGGTTATTCTTTATGTCATGATTGTGGTACCCAATTCATTCCATGGGTACCCTTATGTTTATGTATGGTTGATTATGTATGAGTATTTATGTGGGAAGAATATTCATGAAAATAATGAGATGGGTGTGCCCATATATCACTTCAATGCATTGGGAAAAGTTAAGTCACATGAGATGCAGTGTGAAATGGGATTGGCAGTGAGCCATGACCCGTACTAAAATGGGAAACGTGATGGGTAGTTAGCCTTGATCTGTACTAAAATGGGAATAAAGATTTTTGTTTAGCCTTGAAACGTACTAAAGAAATGTTTAATGTTTTGGCCACATTTATATGATTCCATGTTTATATTATTCCATGCATATATGATACAATTTCATATGTTCCATGATTCAGATATCATTATTTCATGCCTCTTAACTAATGTGATTAAGAAGTGTCCTTATGATCATTCCCTTACTAAGAATTTTATCTCATCTCTTTATTCACGTGTTCCCTAGGGTACCCTATATAGATGTAAGGGATAAAAGGTAGATAGATACTCTTTATGAAGATTAAATAAAGAAGTGTTTTCCCCCTGTTTTATGTTTTATGTACCTAGTCTTCAAAGAAGACAGAATTAATGATCAATGGCTTGTACTTTGATTTATAATTATGCTTACAACCATATAATTTTTTATGAAAAAGGATTGTGTTTCTATAGTTTGTATTAGAGGAATGTCTAGTTATATTTGGAGATTAGAAATAGAGCACATTTGTGAGATCCTTAAGGATGAGACTAAGTATAAGAAAACATTCCTATATTTTGGTGAGTATTTATTAAGTGGATTATTATGAAAATACATCCATGTCTAGATACGAGCAGGTATAGGTGGCTCTGGTATAGATGTACCTAGGAGTGAAAATTTAGACAAGGTGTTTCGGGATTGACCCAGGTATCCTGGTCGATGACAACGAGCCTTGCTGCACTCTTGGTTATGACACTCCTGGGGGATATTATTTGGTAGATTCATGAGCTTACTAAGAACCACTATTAAGGTCCAAAAAGAAATCCCATGAGAATAAAAGTTAACAAATAGATCAATTATAACCTTGATTTAAACCTATGTAATAACAAGTTAAGATATACTTCTTCATTAAAAGTTTATCCTTTTATGTTCAAAGATTCCTTTTTACACTCAATATCTATGTATTCAAGACTTATAATAATATCTTATTTTTCTTATTTAATAGGGGGAATTTGAAGAACACATTCCAACATCCAATGTGATAGGAAACGTGAATATTTCCCTAATTGTATGCCTGATATAATGAGAGAAGGTGCTCAATACATCATGACAGTACATTCTCTGTTGGATTGATTTATGAATAATAACATGAATCATGTGGAACAACCTCCTCCAACTAGGAAAAATAATGTTTCCATATAATATTTCATGAGGAAATGACATCCCATGCTTTGCAGATATTCGGATCCCCTCCTTGAGGAAAAATGGATTAAGTCCATTAAAAGGATATTCTCCGTCCTCCAATGATTAGAAGAAGAGAAGGTTGTACTGGTGGTCTATCTATTTTATGGGGTAGCTAATCAGGGGTGGAAATTAATCAAGAATACAAAGTCCCTAGAGAAAATTTATTCCATGGATTAGGATGAATTCCATAGGTTGTTTTTCAAAAAATATTTTCCTCAAACTCTCCATCTCAAGATGGAAAGAGAGTTCATCTGAATCAAGTAGAAGGAAGATGTGTCCATCAGGTAATATGAAGAAAACTGTACAATGATTGAAAGATACACGTCAGAATTTATCATGAACACCGAAAGAAAGGTGGATTGCTTCTTTAGAAGACTAATGATGAGTCTATGAAAAGTATTGGTGATTTGAGACTTCGACAGTTATGATGATTTTGTCATTCATACACCCATGGTTGAAATGGAGACTGGATATTGTCAGTGGTATTGTGAGCCCAATGAAAAGAAGAAGAAAATGTAGAACAACATGGATGGTTTATCAAAAAAATCACACGATTGAATGAATCCTGACTATTCCCCTTGTAAAAGATGTGGGAAGAAGCATCCTGGTAATTATCTGAAGGGAACCATGAATTTCTTCAAATGTTGAAAGATTGGTCATCTGGCCAAGAACTGCTGAAGGGATATGAAAAATCCCAATAATGAAGAAGAATAATGGAAGGTTAAGATAAAAACTCAGTATACAATGTAGTGTTACAACTACATGGAGCATGTGCATTATTCAAGAAATTTCTCTATGCTGATGGTTGTCGATGGAAATCTGCACCAACCTCCAATGAAACAAGGAAGGTATTATGCTATCACTACTACTGAGGTGGATCCAGACTATGATGTGGTGATAGGAATTCTAGTTATTCAATAAAGAATAGAAAATGTACTATTTAATTATGGTTCTATGAATTCCTTAATATCTTGCAGGTTTAGTTGAACTATTCACACACAACCTTCAAATCATGAGGAAAATTTATCTGTAAGAATAGAAAATGGAGAAAATATTGCATCCATGTTTTATAAATCCTCCCCATTTAATATCTGTGGACTGAACCTCCAAAAAAATCTCTTTGTGCTTCCTTTATTAGATTTCGACGCAATGTTGGGCTTGGATTGGCTATCTTTATACAATCCCAACATCAACTGTCGGGAAAAGAAATCACTATTCACAACCCAGAGCATCCTCTGATTCTATACAAATGTAAGGAGGAAGATAAATCTCCTTTATAATCTTCATCTCATGTGTGGAGATTTCTACCTTGTGAACAGGCATATCTAGCTCAAATTATTGAGAAAACGGAGAGAATCATGGTTGAAGACATGCCCATCGTGAGGGATTAAACTGATGTATTCATTGAAGTGTTGTCTGCTCTTCCTTCTAAACAAGCGGTTGAGTTATCAATTGAAATTATCCTAGGATCTTGGCCTATCTCAAAGACACCTTATAGAATTTCCATTCTAAAGATGTAATAGCTAAAGAAGCAGTTACAGGTGAATATGTGGAAGGGTTTTATGCACTCGAGTGCTTCGCTGTGGGGTGCGGTAGTACTATTTGTCTTAATTAAAGACAGATCAATGCACCACTGCATTGATTATTGTGATATTAATAAAATCATGATAAATAACATGTATCCCCTACCACATATAGATGACTAATTCGATCAGCTTCGTGGGTCCAGTTATTTCTCTTAGTTGGAACTTTGGTATGGATATCACAAATTAAAGGTGAGGAAATAAGATATTTCCATGACTACATTTCAAATGAGTTATGGACACTATGAGTTCCTATTGATTCCCATTCAGACTCACTAATGATACAATAATTTTCATGGATTTAATTAATAGATTATTTAGATATTACCACAACTAATTTGTGGTAGTCCTTATTGATGATATTTTGATATACTCCAAGATAATGGAGGAACATGAAGAGCATTTGAATACTATGTTAAAGACTTTTCGAAGGGAGAATCTATATGAAAAGTACATTAAATGTGAGTTATAAAAACAAGATGTATCGTTCTTGGGGCATATTATCACCAGCAAAGAGATGTCTATAGACCCTTCAAAGACTAAAGAAATTGAAGAGTGGCCCAGGCCAACATCTTTAATGGAGATCTATAGCTTTTTGGATCTAGCTGGGTATTATCGATGATTGGTGAAGAACATTTCATGATTGTCGAACCCAATGAACAAGTTGACAGGGATGGGAGTAATGTTTTTCTAGACTCTGGAATGTGAAGACTGTTTCAAGGAATTGAAAAAGAGGCTTATCACTATGCCATTACTCACACTCCCAACAATTACAGAACTTTTTGTGGTGTACATTTATGCTTCAAATAAGTTCATAAGATGTGTGCTAATGAAAAATGATAATGTGATTTCTTATACCTAAAGGAAATTAAAAATCCATGAGTAAAACTATCCTACACATGATCTGGAGTCAGTGGTGATGATCTTTTCATTGAAAATATGGAATCATTATCTATATGGGTAGAATTGTTTGATATATACTGACCAAAAGAGTCTCAAATATATATTCACACAAAAAGTGCATAACATGTTCCATTGAGGATGGATAGATTTTATCAAGGATTATGACTGCTCAATCCACTACCATCCCTATAAGGCAACTAAAGTGGTAGAACTCTTAGCAGAAAGGATCATGCATCTTTTTCAATGATGTTAATTGAAAAGGATCTGATCTTATAATTTTTGAAAATGATGGAAATGAAAATCATTAAGGGAGGAACATCATCAATAATTTTTTAAATGATTTATAAACCACCACTATTGGAGGAAATAAAGGATGCTCAAAAAAATATGTGGAAATTCAAAAAAGGGTGGAAGCTATCCGAAATGGGAAATCCTATGATTTTAAAATTGATGAGGAATGAATTGTAAGAATTGGGACATGATTGTGTGTACCATCCGATCTACAGACAATGGGACATTGAATGATGTACATAGATCAACCTAATCAATACACCCAGGGAGCACAATGATGTATCAAGATATCTAAGAAAACATTGGGTTGTAAAACATGAAAATGGATATTGCTGAATATACATCAATGTGTCTGGTATGTCAGCAAGTGAAGTCTAAGAGGCAAAAGTCTAAGGGGATGATGCAACCACTACCCATAAAAACATTGAAGTAAGAGAACATTACCATGGAGTTGGTCACTAGAGTTATAAAAACATCCAAAGGAAACAATGATATATGGGTCGTTGGGGAATGTCTAACAAATACATCTCAATTTATCGTGATTCTAGAGGACATCATATTATCTCAACTTACACATATTTACATCAAAGAAGTTGTAAGGATGCATGGAGTACCCCTATCTATTGCATCTGATCATGATATGAGATTCACCTCAATGTTCTTGGAGAGTATTCCACGTACTTAAAGAACTGAACTGAACATCAGTACGACCTATCATCCTCACACTGATGTCCAATATGAGAGAACTATTCATACACTGTAAGGCATGTTAAGAGTGTGTTCTAAGGAGTTCAATGGAGGTTGGGACCAACATATTCCATTGGTTTAATTCTCCTACAACAACAGTTTCCAATTGAGTATACGAATGGCTATATATGAATCCTTTTATGAGAAAAGGTGCAGAACACCGACATCTTGGGATGAAGTTAGTGAGTGTAAGCTGCTAGGACTTGAAACGGTCGAAGAAATGTTTGAGAAATTAAAAACCATTCAGCATCATATAAAGGAATCCCAATGTTGGCAGAATGGTTATTTAGAAAATCATTGATGAGACCATGAGTTTAAAGTTTGATACATGGTATTTATATGCATATATCCAGGGAAGATGGTCATGAGGTTGGTAAATATAGGGAATTTAAGTCCAAGGTATATCAGCCCCTTTGAGATCCTTGATCGAGTTGGAGTAGTTTCCAATCGACTAGAACTTCCACCTACCATATCAAAAGTACATGGTGTCTTTCATGTATCCCTATTATGGAAGTATATACCAGATCCTTCACATGTACTCTCCTCAAAGGTGGTACAATTATAGGATGATCTTTCCAATGAGGAGTAGCTATTGAAGATCTTGGATCATAGAGACAAAGTTCTATGCTACAAGACTACTCATATGGTCAAAGTAAAATGGAGAAACCATAAGTATGAAGAGGAAACATGGGAACTGGAGGAAGAAATGATGGAAAAGTACCCACACCTATTTTAGTCCTAGAATGTAAAATGAAATTTCAAGGGTGAAATTTCATAAGGGGGGAAGAATGAAACGACCCAATGTTTTTCAATGGAAATTCCATTCTTATAAATATGCCATAAAATCACATGAAAACACCACATAATGAACTAATAAGTTATAAGTGATTTTTAAACATAAGTTTTTCACTTCTGTATTTGGAATTTTGAAAATTTGACATATACGGTTACAAGCAGTAAGTTATTTGGAGTCCGATAAGGAAAAATTAATTTTTTTATGAATAGTAACCTACCCAAATGAATAATAACATTACCTTATGAATAGTAATATACCCTAATGAATAGAAACCTTATCTATGATAATGTATAAATAATATTCTTGTTGAAAGTACGATATACCTATATTTTAGAAAAAGTAAATAAATTTTTTAAGACTGGTTTTTGATAATAAATTGTGGTTTTAATTAAATTTTAAAATAATCATATTTAGAAAATAAATTTTAAAAAATGAACTTCAGTTTTGGATTCTACACATTGAAATATTGTTATGGTTAATTATGGATATTTTTTATGAAATAATTGAGTTTTTTTGTGAATAGTAAAATAACAATAATTTACGATAAATACTATATAATGGATTCATTAAGTCATTGATGATAATCAGATGATGTAAGCCCAATTGGTTGGAAGTGACATGAATTTTTTACTATTATTGGTCTTATAATACATAATATTATTTTTCTTTTGATGAAATAATAAATTAATGATTATAATATTATGAAACCCCCCCTCCATAATAAATACCACCCATTTTTACCTCTTATCTTCACTCCCCTAAAGCCTTGTTCCTTGCCAATATGCTACCTGAATATGTCCCCAAGCTCTATCCACACGTCCAAAGGCCCCTAGTCTCTTTAATATACCAAAACCTATCCCCTTAAAGGGATATCAAAGGAGAAAGTCTCAAGAGGTGAATTCCTCTTTCCAATTCCTTAATTTCTTTTAAGTTCTTTTATTTTTTCCTATTTCCTCACCTCCCTTCACCCAAATGGTATGATAACTCCCTTAAAATATATGTACTAGAATTATATTTTGATAGTGGTGTATATATTTAAATTCTTTTCTTTCCGCATATTTTATTTGAGAGAAATGAATGCACCATTTGAGATGGGCTAATTTAGCACATTCATGGAAAACAGATTGTCAATTTATATTATCTCCTTTAATTCTAGTAGTGAAAAAATTTGTGATTTGTTTGAACTAGATTATTATATATGTAATATATCATATTTTTGGTTCTTCAATCCTTTTTTACAAATGCTATTAAGTTATAATGCAAAACATGTTCTTTGTAATCGAACCCACTGATTAAAAAAAATGGTTGTCACTATTGTTTTGTATAATAATCCGACTTCACTATAAGTAACCAAATTTAATTAAAAACCATATAATATCTTATATGATCACTAATTTAATATATCTACAAATCTGGACATCCAATTTCATCTTACATGTTAATCTAAACATGAAGATAACTGAAGCTGTCATTAAAATCATGTAAACATACGAGCTCAATCAATGAAATTGAACCTCATAACCATTCAAAATGGTTATAAATGAACGTAAAATGATTTTAAAAAACCAATTAAATAATGAATAGATTATGTAATTATTAATTGATTTGACTAATTTTTTTGTACAGGTTATTAATAACAAGTGGAGAACACCAACAAATTTATGGTAAGGGATCCTCTACATTTATCACTCAATAAAGATTGTCCTCTAAGCTATGCCTTTTTATGTGTAATCCCAAAATGATGGGGTGTGTTTCCAAACAACCCCACACTTACCTCATGATGAGTAAGTGATGGGAAACTCATTTTCTCTCTCATGAATCCCTCTTGGGTACACCCGAAACCATGCCAATAAACCGTAACAAGTTCTACCCGAACCTTTTTTGTTCTTTCGGGTTTCCTTATCTATATTTATATCAAAATAGAGTTATCTTATCTGATTATTTAAATATTATAAATTAATTTTAGTTTTAAAAAATTAAATTATTAATTCCCTTTCATCTCTCTCTTTTTGGGATATACATTTTTTTTAAAATATTCCCTCCTTTGAACTTTCCAATAAGTAAATTTGTTTTAAGGGAACTTCATAAATTTTTACCCAATTTCAAGTTCACTATATCCTCTATTTTAAGACACCATTGTCTTTATAAAATCAGAATCTTTATTATGAAAATCTTATTGGTTCAATTACGGGTTTATATTGAATATTTTCCAGTTTTATATTTTAAAAGCTTTAACATATTTTCCTTAAAACCGCACAAAATTTTTTTAATGCTAATGTTTCTCAAATACATTTCATACACGTTATCACTTATGTTTGAAATAAATTAACATGTTATATGCCTATTTTACCTTATGAAAGTCCATGTATGTTCTAATATCTTTCTTTCATGGACACATTCATTATACTCCCTTTTGTAAGGCTTTATGTCATGATTGTGGTACCCAATTCTTTCCATAGGTACCCTTATGTTTATGTATGGTTGATTATGTATGATTATTAATGTGGAATGAATATTCATGAAAATATTGAGATGGGTACACCCAGATAGTGCTCCAATGCATTGGGTAATGTTATGTCTCATGATATGTGATGTGAAACGTGATTGGGGTTATCCTTGGCCCATACTAAAATGTGAACCAAATTGGCTGTTATCCTTGAACCGTACTAAAGTGGGAAATGGGATTGGCGGTTATCATAAACCCATACCAAAGACATATTTTTTTGATTCTTCCACATTTATATGATTCCATGTTTATATGATTCCATGCTTATATGATCTAATTTCATATGTTTCATACTTTGGACATCATTATGTCATTTCTCCTAACTCATGTGCTTAAAATGAATCCATATGTTTTTTTACCTTAGTGGGATTTTTATCTCATCCCTTTGTTCATGTGGTCCCCAGGGTACCCTATATAGATATAAGGGCTCAAATGAATTTTGGATCTCTTTATGGAGATTAAATAAATTTTTTCCCAATGTTTTATGTTTTGTGAACCTCTTCTTCAAAGACGCTAGACAAAACGATCCAGGCCATGTACTCTAATATATAATTATCCTTAAAATCATGTAATTTTTTATGTAAAAGGAATGTGTTTCTATATAATTTACCATTTAAGTAAATATTTTTAAATAAAAATTTATCTCAGAGTTAAAATAAATACATAATACAAATATTAGTACAATGTATGTCATTGGAGTCATTATGTTGAATGATTATATATATAAAATTTTATTTAACATTTTAACATCTTTTAGCCACCTTCTAGGAAAATTAACAACTTTGCATAAAACATAATTTTACCATTTCTGTGAATTAAATTTAAAAAATCCGAGGAACACGGTTGACATCAGTATGTAAAATGTGGTTCAGTGGGATGAAGATTTTTTTTGTAAATAGTAACATTTGAATTTTATTTACCACTATTAAAAGTATATTAGTAATTAAAGTTAAAAATAATTTTATAATTACACCAAAACATGTCCTAAATATATGGATATTTTTATTTCGAATAAAAACAACCATATTAATAAAATACCATCCTTTTGATCCACTTTTGTTAGATTAAGACATTTAATATATTTTATTTAAAGAAAAGTTAAAATTGTTAAATTAAATGTTTAATAACGAAACTATTTTTTAATATGCGGATAAACATAAGATAAATTAGACTATAAATATTCATTATAAATATATAATGTTCATACATCATGGTATTTTATATATAATTTTTAGACATTAAATAATTAAATTTATTTATGACACAATGATGATGGAGTAATTAACTTATTAATGAAGGATTAAAATAATTGTGGTTATAAATATTAAAATAAATGTAAATTGATACTTTTTATGCATTCCAAGAATCCTATAGGTTAATATTACATTTTAGGGTAGATTAAATGAATTTTTTTATAAGTAATGTGGTTTTTATGACATTTAAAAAAACCAAATACTAAATAGTGTCAAAATTGACATAAATATGTTTTTAAAATAAATACTATTTTATTAAATGATATAATATTCCAAAAAATCCATTGTTCAACCTAATAGCTTATATAATTATATATATATCATTAATTAACCACTTTAGGTCCTCTTTTAATTCTCTAGTAAGTTTATTAACCATATAATACAAAAATACAATGAGACATGATAAATGTCAAACTATATAACTAAGAGTAAAATCTAAAATCAATGGTTAATATGGTAACCTAAACCAATCTAAAACCTATTTATTGAGAATATTTAGACCCATACCCACCTGATACTGGATATAAATCCATTTGGATCAATTATAAATATAAAATTATTTTATAATAAAATTATATATCAAGCTTTTCCTAAAGTTGGCCTCACCTTTCTTATAAAAGGGTACTTCCCATTCTCTAAGTTTCACACCTCCAATGCCATTTGGCTAGACAAAACCCTGATCCAATATCCTCCAAAATACCCTCAATTAAATCTAGAATCCTTATTTTGATCCGAAATCCAACCTAAGGAGCCTGTTTGTTTCAATAAAAAGGAAGAACCTGTAGAAGAGGTAATTATTTCATCACCTCTTTCAATGTTCTTTTCTTCTTTCACTTCCCCTTTATTAGTTGTTTCCATACCAAAATAATAACTTCAAAACCTTATACGTACTTTAATGTTATTATAAATAAGGTACAACCATATTCATTATCATATCCATCCTACGAATGACAAAGTCACCATACGTGCGTACTTACGCCTTACCGTCTCCACGTCCTGGTGTAGTTTTTCATTCAACAGTTCATTATTTTGATGGGTATAATAATGAGTAAAATTGATTTAAATAATAAATATAACGTGTTAATAATTATGTATATATAATATACCATCCAACTACATATGATTTCACCATCAATATGATTATATTGTTACTCATGTGTACATACGACTTACCGTCTCCCCAACGTGATGAGATTCATTTCCATGTTCACTCGTCTACGATGATTATGAAAATATATGTTATTAATAAGTATAAAATATGTGATATAATAATTCTACTAGAAATATATATATATATGTGTGTGTGTGTGTGTGTGTCTGTATTTAAATATATCTCATTCACTTCCATTCAATAGATTATGAAAACAGAAACAATGTTTATACATACATATGGCCTTTCGTCTCCATAAACAGTGTTTTTCGTTTCATATATCTACCTACTATACATATTTATATTCTAAATATATATGATAAATAAATAATGTTTTATATTCAGGAATAAATTAAATCATGATATATGTGATACGATAAAGAATAACATGTTAAAACACGTACGAAAAAGAAAGTAATTATTACGTGAAATGTTATTTTTACATGGAAATAATTATTAAATGTGTAGTATAAAGTCATAAATGAATCTTGTATGATATCATAAATATGAATATGGATCTATTATCATTTAAAAACATACTATGGTCATTATACATGAGGTTAAACATACCCTTGACCAGAGGAACGTACAAGGTAAGGGTTAATTCCTCAATCTCATTTTTATCCTAGATTGTTTATGTGTAAGTATTTATTGGAAAATATTTATCATCCGTGTAATTGTTTCATAAAAATGTTTTGAAAATGAATATTTTAGGGTTTTGTGGAAGGTACGCTTTAGAAAGGTCTTCTTTTTAAATGTTTTAATTATTAATTTTCTTAAATCGTTTTAATAAATGTCCATGTTTTCAAAACGATTTTAAGGATTTATTTATATGGACATGATTGATTAAAATGTTAATTCCATTCAATAGTTTCAACGTGGAATGGGACAATTTTATTCAAAAATATTTTTTTAACTACTTCCTTTATAATTTTGTTACTTTTAAATGATTTTTCAAAAGGGATATTTTTGTCAAAGAGTTTTACTGATCATTTTCAACAATGTAAACATTCTTTATGGGATATTATATTTGATTGAGATTTCATTATTATAATACAATATTCTTTGTCTTATTGAATGATTTATAAAATGAATGACTATGGATGTTATATTTTTATAAAATTAATGCCTTATAGTTATATTATTGACATTTAATGTGCTAGTTTTAAAAATAATGTTTATGTTTTGTTTCAATATTTTAAAATTTTGAATGAATATGACTTTTTTAGTGTTATTTTGGGCCCGCTATAGCCCCTATAAGCATCGGTAGGTCTCATGATACAAACTAGTTTCTTGAAAAAAGTCCTTGAATAAAGTTTTATTTGTAGTATTAAAACAAGGCCTTGACTATGTGGTTAGAATTTCTAGCATTATGTATTCCTTGATTATGAAATTATTTATTACATGTGATTATTCAACTAGTAGAATATCCATGTTCATGTTTATATGGAATTTTTTATTATTATTTACATATTATGTTGTTGTTTATGTTTAAAAGGCTTTTGTTTTTATTACACATCTTGCCTATAAATTTTATAGCTTCTGCTAAATTATTTACCCTTACTGAGCATTTATGCTCACCCCATTATTATGTTTTATTTTCCCAAGATTAAAAAAAGTGTATTATGACTGATATTTAGGGTTATGATATAATAATAATTGTGTTATCAAAGGATTATTTATGGTGTACAGTATGTCTGAATGTGTAATATAACATTCATGTATGTAATCTATTTTCCAGGACTGTTAAACTGATCAGTCCTTCCGGACAAGATCCCTTGTAATCATATCACTCTATTAAAATAATGCACCGGCTCTTAGTAACTAGGGATAGGGAATTACAATCATTATAAGACTCTACATAAGTGATCTATTCTCAGAGTATTTTTTTATCATTATGAATGATTCATACCCAAACTTAGATTATAACTCCTTCCATCAAAGTATGAAAAAATTATATAATGGAAGATCACCATGTTGGTTTGAGATAATACACTATATAATATTTCCATATAACTACATAGTCTACAACACATGCTAATTATTATGGGATTCAATGCATACAATTATCACAAAACCCATATTAGCGTGAATAAAGAGATCAATACTTGTGATCAAATGATTTTTCTTCAATAAACCCTTGCGAATATAGAATACATGACATGCTTTATCATGATTAGAATCATTATACATAACAAGGCTTCCCAATATATGGTGGTAGAACAAAAATTTATGTATTGGGAAATCTATAATAGGTTTTTGTTAGAGCGACACTACCTAGAGTTGTAAAAACTCTATCAAGAGTTTCATACCTTTATGAAATTGGATGAAGATATAGAGTAGCTAATTTAGGGAGATATGAAAGGGCAGAATGTATATTTTTTCAATGACTGAAGTATTGTGAACTAATATATATGTAAAATACATTGTAATGGATAAATAAATATATCCATCAATGAATTATTGATGGAAATGATACAACTTCAAGAATATATTAAGTGTTTCCATTAGTTCTATACATGTTCAAACTCTCTCAATATAAAATGGGAGAGAAACTAAAATGTGAATTCTCCTCTCCACTTTTAATAAATGAAAAATAATTATTTTTTTCTTTCAATATTTGTTAATTTTTTTTGTCATATTTCACATCAATCAATGATATTCAAGGAAACATATGAGTTATAATATCAATTGTAACTAAACCATATTGAGAATTGTATGAAGATGTATATAGAACATCATTATCCCAATGTCATGAGTGAAATATGACACAAAAACATATCTTATGGACATGTAACCTTATAAGTACGTAGAAAGGAATGTTTGGTGGTGTGTATACCATCAATATATGTTGGTACTAGTATATGTGATGAAGGGTCGAGGGGTCCATCCCCCTCTTAAGAATGAGTGCATTCATTGATATATAAAAATGAATATTACAATATATGACTTATAACCATAATCCATGATTAGCTACCCTGGGTAAAAAATATTGTTTCCTACTAAACATTTTCATTAATATTTGTATTAGTGAGTAAAATATCGAGACAAATGATCCATTAAATTTCACTATAGTTACTTTATTTTGATAATAAATATGATTCTATATTGCAAGTGTGTTCGAAGATGTGTATAGAAAAATTAGAAATGTAAACATATTCACCGTATATGTACACTAGAGTTAGTACATTCCAATATTAAATATGAGTCTCTCAATATGATGAATATCATGGAGTTATATTTTTAGGTTGAGGGTTCAATACTCACGATGGATTGAGTACCCTGTAACTACTCTCATACATTTCATAAAAATCCTTTGGACAAACATAAAAGGAATAAAGGGATTACATAACTATAATTTAATATTTAGGGACATATATAATATGTATTGGATTTTTATATGGTCATATGGTAGAATACATATTCCTTTTTTTCTTCATCTTTTTTGATATAGCTTTTACCTATTTCTCAAATGGGGATTCATAGTGTGAAAGAACACAAATTTTTCTTAGGCCACCAGTTTTAGGTTTTCAATCAGTAATGTTTTATTAATTTTCCATTTTATAAACTGGTATTTGGACCAATATATGAATGGTTAATTCCTAGAAATCATAGACTCAATGTTTCCTCAAAATTATCTTCGTGGGTTTCCATTCAGGCCAGTTTTACGCCTCAATCCTTTGATTTTTTATGGCCATGTCTATCAATCCATTAAGAGTTCGATTTTATTGTGATTATATATTAAAAAAATGATATGGTTGTATATTTAGTAGGGTATAATAAATACCAAACATTATTGAGGATCCTAGTGCTAGTACAAACTGTCTCATGGGTTGATGAACGTAGCTTATGGTCGTTATGACTAGACCATTTTGTTTTGTGGTTAAGAGTCACATGGTAAGTGGTAGTGGAAGTTAAAATAAGTAATAATATTCATACATTGGAAATGGGTATAATGTAAGACTGTGTAACATCTATAGTATTTGAATACACTAGAATATTTACCTTATTGAAGGAATATGTCATAACTCCATACTATTGAATAAGAAAATGGTGTGATAAAGAAAGTATGATGAGGATAACTAGTGCATAACTTTTGACTAATGGATTCCACTATGGAATATTATGGGAATATAGATATTATAGGACCTTCTCCTCATGCTTAAATATTACACTGATTTTAAATTTCTTAATAAGGAATAATGATTCTCATTAAGAAACAAAATTGCCTCCTTGATCTGAATATTCTTAATACCAATAACGATGTATGGTATTTTATGATTCAAACACTTGAGAAATGAAGTAGGCTTATGGAAAAAATTACAATTATGTAGATTTTTATTATACTAATTATTAAAAAACTATATATGGAACACATTATTAGGACAAAATATTATAATAAGAAATTTCCCAAAAATACATGCATAATAGATGGAAGAAGGTCTGATATATAGTTTTCCTAGATCAGTGTGTCCATCGATCACAACTTTTCATTTTCAAGGACATATGGTGGACCTTATAAGATTTGTTGATTAACTTTTTTCTCCCTCTAACATTTTTATATCTCATGAATGGACATTACATAGTGAGTAGAGAATTCACATATTATCAGACCTCCCTTATTGATTTTCAATATATTAATCCATTTTCCCTCTTTTTTGATGTTTTTGGTCTTTCAATTTAAACCATTGATGGGAGAGGTTTATATTCATGTAGAATGTATATAATGGTGATACAAAATCTATATAGGGTATGGAAAAATAAAAATTATGGATATAATAATGCTAGTATTGACTTCCACACAATAAATGATGATACATGAATCACTATATTTCTAACATCAACAATAGTAAAGACACATGTATATATTAGATATATAAAATATCATTATAGATCTTACCAATGAACAAGAGAGTAAGTTTTTCATGTATATGTGCCTTTTTGAGTGACAGATGAAAACTTTTCAATAACTATGCTTAGAATCATCTCCAAAATAGAACATGGTAGGGAAATGGAATATATGACTATGCCTAGGATAAAGAATTCATGCATCAATATGTATCATGATGTTTCAAGAGTCAAACCAAAATTGTTTCTTAAATATACAATGGAATTATTCTTACTATTCGATAATTGATCAATGTAACTTATGTTGGAACCAATAACTTTATCTAGAACATCCTCAATGATGGAGAGATCCTGAATGTGTTGAGCTATTAAACATGAGGTCATTTTTATTTGAATTTATTGTTGTGGATAATATATATGATATGAGAATCAATATATCTCTTTCATTAACAAGTATCATTTCAAACAATGTTCTATAATATTCTATTGTGTAGGGTCCATTGAAGAGTTCTTGATGTGATTAGAGTGGGCCAAAAACACTAAGATTAGAAAACGACGCTTTTGGTTATAGGTTAGGAAAACAATGAAATTATTTATAGACACCATAGCTATAACCCCTAAATGAACATGTAAATAAAAAGACCCATATTTGTTTCCTGATCTTTTATAGGGTTGGGGATATTTTTCTTGTCATTTGACTATGTATAAGGAACTATATTCTAATGGCTTCGTACATAGATCTAACCCTTCGGTAAGGATACCAGGTATAAGGTTATGGATTGCTATATGAATTTTAGGGTTTATAGGGTTATCCATATATTTTATAAATTACAATTACATGAAAATGTTGTATTTTGTGATGTTGTATCTCATGTTGTGTGGAATTTATTCCATATATCTTAATTTTACAATTCTCAGATGATGTAAACCCACTGTAATGTTATATAATTTACATATTGACAAACCATTATTTTTTGGAAGGCATGATTAAATATATATACCTTATAATAAGATATTATTATCTATTGGATTATATATTATATATGGTGTTAGGTGATTCCCATTCTAGCTATAGTTCTGTTGGACCTTTTCTAGGTATCACATGTGTTCTCATATATAGAACCAATTATCCTTGGATGAATTAGTAGAGGAAAAATTTATTCTTAAATGACTTGATGACTAATTTATAATGGATCTAATGTTCTATAGTTTATGTACCCTTTTTCATTGATTCATTTCACTCATCTAGTAATATTTCTAAATGATCATCTTTATAAAACCAATTATTTATGGAAACTAAATGTGAGTGTAGCTAAACCTCATGTGAAAGGATTGACTCTATCCTATATATAAGTGAATATAGAGTTGATTATGGGGATGTTTTTGTTGTTCTGAGATAACCTCAACAAGAATACAAGTGTTTACACGTATAATGATTCTTGAACATTCCCACCATATTATTAATGATATTAGATATAGTTTTATTAATGGAATTTATCAATATGTTCCCTAATAATATATATTAGGATGAATAGTTGGACAATATATTATTTTATAGATAAAACCTCTTCAATTAATTGGAGAATAAATCCTTGTTATTATCCATCAATATTGTGTAATGCGAGAAAAATATATAAATAATATTGGTCTTAATGATGTTAATGACATCCATTTCCTTACTTATTTTTTTATATATCTTTTAAAAACTTATAGAACAACTTAGATATATTGTGTATGTACATAAAAAATCTTAATATAACTAGGATATCTAGACCCATGATATCTTTTCTACATATAGAAAATATCCAAGAGTGTTGGCGGTATGTTGTAATTATGGTGGTTGATTATTGAAATAGAAATATATATAATAGGTATGGAATTTCATTGTAAACTCCATGAAAATTTTCATTATTGATGGCCTTATGTAACCATATATCTTTATATGGTGTAATAACATAAATTCTATCTAATGAGTTTCATATGCTTCTACATGAACATCATATATAAATGGTGGGTATTTCGTTTTTAAATGCATCTCTGGAGGATTCCATCAAAGCATATTTTATAAAGAACATTTTGGGAGTTTTTTCTATAATAAAGGATAAAGTTTTATGCTCTTCTTGATATCTGTTAATCCTTTTATAAATCCAATAGGATAATTTCACTTTAGAGGTAGACTATTATCAGATAATTCCTTTGAAAAGTTTGACCAGAAAATGAGGATATGGAATATCCATGGTTCATGGTAGTATTAATTGGGTTGATAAGAACTATTAAAATATTCATGAATGGTGATACCACCCGATGGTTTGTGATGTAGAAGAATATTTCCTCTAGATTTTGATCATCAATTATTGTGCCATCATTTAAAAATTAATTGTTATGGGAATTTTGTTAATGTGGTATGTGAGAAAGATTTTCCAAAAAGATAAATTCATCCACCAAAGAAAACACATAATCATGTAAGGTGATTGATCCTTACTCCTTAATTACTTATTAACTATTGATTAGTTTGATTACCAACTCTAAAAACCCTTAATATTCATGAATGTCATCAATATCCATAAGGTAATATCCAAACCTATAATGAGTTATCGGTATACAACTCTTTTGTGGGTGAAACCCTTTGTTAGCAGGAGAGAACATATAATAAATACCTTTATTAGTGATACAAGTATATTCTCCTAGATAACCTTGATGCATTTAGGAATTTTTAATCTTTATTTTATCAGGATATTAGATGAATAGTGAAAGTATACCTCCCATATTGGGGGATTGTAATTGATTGAGAAACCCAGATCATCAGGGAACTCTACCAAGACATTCTCTTTGAAAAAATTCTATGATATGTATTGGATTTAAAACTATAAAAAAATGAATGCCACCATTCGAAAGTCCTTGTTCACATCAATCAACCAAGCTTGTGGATGAGTGAGTTGGCATGAGAAACTAGACTAATTATGTGATGTTATAGATAAACCCTCAAATTCATTAATATAATGATCAATTAATTTCATTTATTCTCAATATAAGAGTATAGTATATGAGCCATAATTTTTAATTAAATGTGTATTAAATTATTTTTATGATAAAAAACATAATCGAATTACAATACATGATTAAAGGATTAGTGTATTTGGAAAATTACTCACATGAATAGATTTTACATAATTAAACATAAAATTTTGTTTATGATATTATTATTTATAATTATAAATCACATGCGCTCTATATTACATGTAGTCACTATAGGAAATACATAAAAGAAAATGGGTGAGTTCAAATTCCAATAAACGGGCTAATAAGGGACATATATAAATATAATATGATTCCGAATAATCATCATCATCATAAAATAGTCATATGATCATCAAAAATATCATTGGGGAAACACTAGATTAAGTAATTGAATGTGGAAATGCATTAATATGAAACATCAAATCATATATTTATAATAACATACATAGTTTTGAACAATGATAGCATCATGTTCACACATAAAATATGTGAATAATAATATTTGAATAATAAAAACATAATCATTGGGGACATGGATAGAATTATTTTCACATATATTACACATAATTTCATAACATACATAACATTACACAAGGTATTATCTGGGCTATATAATTCTGGGCACACTAGTTATATCAAAAATTTTACAAAATCATGCATGCCACATAGAATTTATAAGAATAGTAGTAATGAAATTACCCATGGAATATAATGGGTTTAATAAGGATTTTCACAATAATATATCTTTAATAAAATTGGGTGTTCCCAAATGAAAAATTGAAATCATACATTGGAGTAAAATATGTTTTTTCTTCTGATAAGAAAAAACACAGGCGGAGTCAATGGTTTTTGTTGAAAAGAAATTTATTTTAGAAAAATAATTTTTTTTACTGTAAAAATCAAGGAGAAAACAGGTATATACCCGAATTAAATTGTATAAATAGTGAAAATATATTAAAGAAATAATATATGAATATGAATACCTAAATAATCACGAAAGAGGGATAACCCAAAGAATTGGAGTTTGGTTATAGTTTCCCCTTGCCCTATGTCAAAATGTGTTATGTACTTGAACTTAATATACTTGATAATCAAATTATATTAACTAATTACTTAATTAATAACCTCTTCTACACATATTTGACTTATTATAATTTTATTATGATTATTATTGTCCATTTTTATGAGTTATATATTTCAATTGCAATATACTAGTAGTGTTAGTTTTTGTGGTTTCATTTTCGGTTTACCAGTGTATAATTATAGATGTTATTATAAAATGGAAATAATCCCCAACAAGTAAGATTATATGGTATTAATGTAAAAAAATAATTTTAAGTGTTTTAATATCTCATATGTGTTTCTGGTGTGAGTATGATTCATTTGTTAAAACATTAATAATAACTAATTAGTTTATTTTGGTAGCTTTTTTGATCATCACAAACATGTTTTTTTATTTAATATTATTTATATATATTATTTCAAAATAATTTTAAAAGGTTATACTATACCTATTAAAATAATTTTTAACCATAATAAGGGTTTTATGACCATCTTTTATGGAATAAATGTAAAAAAGAAAAAGCGTCTTGCATGAAAATGATGAACCAACATATCACGAAAGATGTTTTTATTGTTAGAATAAAAGAATGACAAAAGATATTTTTTGATATAAAATCCATTAAAAAACATTGTTGAAATATATATATGATTTTATCTTATAATTTCTTTATGGATTTGATATTTTAGATAGAACAAGAAAAGAAATGAAATTAAAAGAGTGGGATTGAGGATTTAACCTCTTAATTGTTGTCCCCTTGACAACCTCTTTAAGATAATTGGTTTTGGTTTTTTATTGAGAAAAATAGCTCTTGAATGTGGGTAAGAGGATTGGGAATTGAATTGGTTATAATTTATCCATGTTATATGGACTAAACTTCATGAGGATAAGGGGTGGTGAAGGGTCGTATTTATAGGGTGAGGATAAGGGTATTTTTTGTTATTATATTAATTCATTTATTATTTTGGTTTCTAGAATATGAATATTGTTGATTAATGTAACTGAATACCTTATATAGTAAAAGATATATTGTGATAATGGGTCCTTACATCATCCACACAGCATCCTTGAAGAAAAAATTCTTGTATTTAGCTTATATCAGAAATTATTGTATTTAATTATTCACCAACAATTGAAATATCTTCAAAAAAAATAAAAAATCCACACTAAACATTTTTTGATTTTTAGAACTCAAAAATAGAATCCATTTATTTAAACTTATTTTATATATATGAGGAATTTATTTTTTAAACAGAATCATAATTTATTCAAAAAATACCAATTTTCATATAGTAGTCGATTTTTCGACCCATTGAAAAATTAATTTACGTCTCATAAAATCATACTATAAGAATAACACGAAATAATATTAATTTTTAAACTATTTTATGAAAATAAAATAAATTTTATATGATTATATTATTTATACAATTTTGAATAATCATTTACATTTTTTAAAATACCAAAATACATTTAAACATTTTTTAAATGATTATTTACTTATAATATATAATTATATGATGTTTTTGTATATAAAATTTTAAATTTTATTTGTTCCTTCACAAGTGAGGTTACTATTCTAAAAGTTGGATTACTATACCTAAGGGTCATTTTACCATTCCAAAATTCATGTTTTAATTTCATTAGTATAGATTCCTTAATTTCTATAATTACCACTTATTTCATTCTTAATTTCGGAGAATAGTCATTTTATTACATTCTCTATGTGATTGATGTATTCTATGAAATAATTATAATAAGGGAAATTCCATTTAAAAAATTATATAGTGCTACAAATTGGGTCTTAATTTTCAACATATTTTTAATGAGATAGGAAAAAATATTTTTGTAAAAACTTGAAATTATTATATATAATTTCCTTTAAATAAGCGTAATTTTTTAAAATATTTTTCTATATGAAACATATAACATAAAAAAAAATCTTTATATATTTTGATAAAATATAATTTCTTATGTTAGAACAGTAAAAACTATCAATTAAATTAGTACTAATTAATAAGAGTAATCTATTTATGAAATATATGTATAAATAAAATAAAGGTAAAATTTATAATGAATTAAATTCATTTAGTTTTCCTAAAATGACTAATAATATCATTTATTCTTTAGAAAATAATATTTCAAAATTTTTTATGCAATATATACTTCTATATTAAGAAACATGTGATAAATAAAAAATAATTTCTGGTATTAATTAGTGGTTAATTCTATTTTTTTGATAGTTGATATAAAATTATAATAATAATAGTTAATATTTGAAAATTTAATTTTATAATTAAAATGAAGATTAAAATTATATTTTATTTTTTATTAAAAACTAAAAATATAAATTTTAGAAGCTAAAATAAATTAAAATTATTTTCAATTTTTAATTACTTTTATCAAAATTGTCATATTATTCATTTTTGATAAATTTTTGGAAATGGTATAATTTATGTTGGAACATAAGTATTTCCCAAAATTTGTGATTTTTATGAATTTGTTATTACATCAGAATGACCAATAAATTTAAAATAAATAATAAGAAATAAAATTTTAATTTTTGGAATATAATTATTCATCTTAAAACATTCATCTAATTTATAAAACATGTGAAAAATATTTTCATTACTAATAAAAATGTTTCATTAATATAAAAATAGTTTTAATACTTTTCATCGAATTAATTATTTTTCAATGGGGATTTGTTTTATATTTAATTGAATACCACATACAAATAATTCATTTTTTAATAATTTCACATATTTAATTTAAATTAATAACCAAGATAATTTCATATACCCCATCCATTAAAACAAATCCTTTATCCATACATTATACTAGTTACCGACTCCATAACACAACATGTTTCATTTTCCATCATTGCCATATAATTATGGATATATAAATGGTATTCAAGGATAAATATTCAATTTTTGAAATAATTATTGTTATCTCTTGAGTAATTAGAAAACTAATTTGTGATATGATCATGAAATAATCATTTTTAATTAAATTATATAGTTATTCATACTAAGGGGATAAAATTATATTCAAATTGAATAATATTTTAATATCCATGAACTATTCATCAACATCCACTCAATTATTATATATCACACAAATAATCACTAAATAAGATGATCATTCTTCTGGTAAAATTATATTATAACAAACCACCTCATATCAATTCATTAAATTATGGTAAGTTCATGTTTAGGTAAAATTAACAACCTGTGTGAATAATATTTTGAATTTATATAATTTTCTACTATGGGAAAATAATTACCTATAATATATTACATAAACTATTAAATAATGTTTTTTTTGGTTCTAGAGGTTTTGTATTATTATTAAATTCTCCAATTAAGAAAACACACTTCAATTGTTAAGAGTCACTAAAACATGATCCTTATCAATTTCATCTTCAAGGATTAATATAAAACAGTCATGTAAGGATTCTGAAAAAATAAATTATATCAAAAACATCCCTATCAGTAAAATTAATGACACAGTAATGATGAAATTTGTATGAATAATTATTATGGTCACCTACATTATGAAATTAGTTAAAATGATTAAGACTATAAAAGCCCTGATGTGGAAAATAAAAAGAACTCATGTAGAGAATGATTATTTATGAAAATTATGAATAAAAAAAGTATATGAATATATTTTTAAATTATTTTATATGATAGATATGTTTTTTATATAAGAGGTTAATGTACATTCCTGAGTGTCGAGAAATGAGGTATATGTTTCATCTCAAATTCCTAACTTTGTGTCATGTATGGTAATATGAACCTAACGTAATTTGTGTGTGTTTATATATAATTTCTATTTAAGATATAATTTCATGAATTATATTTTAATTCTGGTATTTTATGTTTTAATATAATACCTATCTTTCATGTGGTTTTTATTAATTTTGTACTCGAGCCAAAATGTTTTCTTGTTCTAAATTATAATTCTTTGAGACATGTTACATGTTATGAACTATGATCCCTTTATATATTTTTCTATTGATTTTATATTCCATTAATGTTATATAAATTTATTCAATATATTTCCTAGGATTTACTATACAAATTATTTTTCTATATTCAATAAAATATTGAATGATTTTTTCCCAATATCGAGGATGTTTGGTAATTCAATTTTCATTCATTGAAAGATGATAATTATATGAACATATTTTATATAATTTTCAAACATTATACCTTTATATTATATTATTTTTCTCTATCATTATTTACATTTTTACTATATGATCCCTTTAATGGATATTCATCACTTCTTGGGTTATGCCCTTTTACAGTCATCCACCTCCTTTCTCTGGAAGGATTCTAATCATGTTATTATAGTATTAAATTTGTTTCATAACGTTTTCTCTATATGTTTTGAGAATAAAATTTTGAAAAATTTAGATTAGATTTTATTAAAATAAAAATGATTTATTATATTTACATGGGTAAATTTGTTGGTTTACAATATATATTTATTTCAATATAGACAATTAGTAGAAGGTTTACTATATATTATTTGACCATACACATACTTTTTCAAGATGTGTTGTGATCATGTTATATATTTTATTGACATGGTAAAAAATATTGATACGTTTTAGGATTATTTACTTTTATAATATTTTGATCATGTATTTAAATTTCGTATTCATTATTTTATAGATAACCGTGTTTTTATTAAGTAAGAGTTTCTTTTGTGATAGTTAAGAAAATTATTGTTCAATTTTTTTTGAATGCATTCACCTTAATCAAGTTATATATGGGGCCAAACATGATATTAAACCACGATGTATCAAAGGGTATCCTTGGAAATATTAATTTTGTATTTTTCATGTAAGCCTTCCTTCCAAATTCACCAATATGTCTTGAATGCGGTCTTTTTGAGATGTAAATTTTCATGTAAAAAGTCATTGAGAGAACACTTTTGATGTCTGAAATTATGACTTTCATTTGTATAAGATCAATATTTATGGAATCCATGATTTAATTTATTTTCATGGATATATATTTCTCACTATTTCATGTTAATTTTTGGGTCATTTGGTGTCACAATACCTTCAATAACATTTTTTCCATATTTATGGCATGATTTCTTAAGTTATATGCTTCCATTTTTGAGTGTTTGAGCCCCAACATTCTTATGTTTTCATTTACCTTTGTTTTGGAGAAAATTATTACATCTTCCATGATTAGAAGGATAATATATGTGAAATAATATTTACGAGACTTTGAAAACTTTTCATGACTTAATTAGTCCAGTATATATAGGTAAAAGTTTCCATTTGATATAAATAATATGATATTTATGATATACTATATTTTTAAAACTTTATAAAGCTATAAACCTAAAATAATACATTGGATGTAAGAGATGAAATTTTAAATTTTTATTTTTTAACAAAAAATGGTTACACACATTCCTCCACAACTTGTATGGAAATTTGTTTGTAATGTATGAGTTGATGGCACGAGATGTAGTAGCACAGGTCTGGGGAATCAAATATTTCATAAAATTAATGGTTTATATAAATTTAGAGATGTGAATGTCCATTGAGGATAATTTAATGGTTAGTTTTTAAATTATTTTTACAAAATATAACCACTTGGGATTATTATATGTTTTAATGCTATGGGAATAATGATATTTTTGGGGATTAACATTAGAAACATTTGATGAAAACCCTAGTTACAAGTCTATGTCTTGGATAAAATCCTGATCTTTTAGTAAAATATTTTTTTGAGGTTTTTTATAGACATATATATATATTTAAAGATAAAAGAATTTGGATGTGTCTATAGAATAGTTTAACCTAGGGGTAGTCAGTTAGAAAATGATTTATTTAGAATTGACTCTATCATAACTATAATACAAGATGTAGAAGACTTAGACTATATAACAAAAGACACACTCTACATGGATAGTCATTTTTTGTGCCATTCTATTTATGGAATATTATAAAGGTTTTACTAATAGATTTAACTAATTTTTTTAGATAAACTAATAAGAAAAATACCATAGAAATACAAGAATTTAACAAAGAGACGCATTAGTGGATTTTAATGTATCAAATGTTAAAAATGTTTTCATAAGGGATGAACTATTTAGATTTATTTTTTCATATACTAATATTACATATTATCATTACCGTTTTGTTTTTATTATTTGACTAAAATAGGATCGTGAAAATGAATCAAATAATGGTATGTTTATAAGAACCACTATGTCTAATTACCGAATAAGTGAACATACATAAATGGGTGAAACATTATTATTTTCCAATAATTATGGTAAAGGTAAAATTCCCAGTCTTACCTATGGTAGTGATATTGATATTTTAATAATCTTGAAACACCTAGTTTTTCACATTATTGAGTGATATTTATCGATGATATTATGATATATTTTAAAATTTTCATGAATTATGTGAAACATATAAGGATAATTCCTCATTTGTTGTTTTTAAGGTTTGGAAACATATAGTAAATGATGTTAACAACCTAGAAAATTATTTTATGATAAGTTTTCATTTATGGGATAATTAATGATGAAATCATAACTGAGTTTTGGATAACTCTTTTGAAGAATATATTTGTGATATTAAGGTAATAAACAGTTGAATTTTTTTTGAAAATTGAGTTAGATAGCATTGATAGCATTGGAGTTGAAAAATTATTTAAATAAAAAGTAATATGGGATATTTTTAGTGATTTCTATCTATTTTGTGTGATTATGATATATATTTTCTAGTTTATAACATAATGAAATTTTAGTTAATAGTATTTGTGGGTTAAATATAGTGGGATTTTTATGAGGGATATATAACTTTATTATAGTTCTTTGAAATGGAGATTCAAATAGATTCTCCTAAAGGTTTATTATTAAGATTATATGATTAGGGTGTATACATTCAGTGGTATATTATTATTTGGATGGTTAATTTATTTTGAGGAACTATAATATTTATTTTTAGAGTATAGAATTCAATGATGACTGGATTCAGAATATTTTATGATGGTACGTGTTAATTTGGTATCACTATTTTATGGATTATGATAATAAGTTTGAGAGAACCCAACTCAACAAATCATATGTTGAACTATGTATGATAAAGTTAAACTATGAGTGATATAGGTTTAAAGAAATCATACATAATATGATTTGTATGATCAATTGGATAACATGATATTTTTATAAATTGATGCATCTTGTGGTAAATTTTCTTTATTTTTATTTATGATAATTCTCTTATAATTACAATTTATAATGTTAACTCTATTAGTTTTAGCAACGTATGAATCACAAAAAAACCAATATTATAATGAATAAATGGACAATATGAAAATTACCCAAATAGAAAACCCCATGGGATAAGTTACATTTTTATAAATCATATAATTATTCCAAATAAGAAATAAAGAATTCTAAAAAACAACAATAACATAGTTGAAATTATAAAAATAAAATTGAATAGAAGGATGTAATCCCTTAGAGATTTGGGTTACCAAGATAATAATGGAAATAATATTCAATTTCTTACATGAAAAAAATGTGCGAAGATTCATGAGAGAAAATTTAATTAATAAGATATTTAAATGATATAATTATACAACTAAAGATTTTTAAACTTAAAAGTGTAAGATAATATAATCTATTACTTCTATTGAAAGTTATTCAGGCACTATGTGACTAAATTTCCTATGCCAAGGTCCAAGATAGTATATATTCACCAATATTAATATGAACATAGAAAAACATAAGAAAATTTAACTAATGAATCAGATAGCCATTTTTTCTATGTTTTTTTATAGAGACCGATATCATGTTATTATTCACCAACTTCCAGATATTGAGTTGTAAATAAAACCACTAGTGGGTTGACTACCATATGAATCATTTTTATGTTTTTTTGGTTGTCAATACCTAAGTATATAGATTAAAATTTCTATTTAAATTTCTATGGAAAATCAAAAATGTATTAGCTTTATTTATAAATAACATATAATTTCTGTCCATATAGATAAGTCTTATTCCATATTTTAAATAAACCCATGATCATTTAATAGTGTATAGTAAATTAAGAGTTCCCCATTTAAATTACTCTTATCTTATGAGTTATATTATGAGGATTCAATTTATTCCTTTGTGGGGGAGAAATAACACCACAAAATTATAATATATAATCACTTTAAGCCATTCTATTTTATATCATTATTTATACATAAAAATAGAATTAAATAAAACTGTGATATATTTTGATTGAATATAAATGTTTAATTATCAATTTTAACACATTTTCATTCAACTAGAATGAATGAGTAATCTATTTATGAAATATATTAATAAGTAAAATAATGTATACTTTTAATATGAATTAAATTCAATTAGATGACCTCAAATTACTAATAATATCATTTATTATTTTAAAATTTATTTTCCTAAGAAATTTTCATTTATTTGATATAAATTTCTATTTCATGAAGAATATGATTAATTATAAATTATTTTCTACATTAATAATGGTTTAACCCCAATTCGGTTTGTTGAGAATATTAAATAAGAATAATTGTAGTTATAATTGGAAAATGTCATTTTCCAAAATAAAAGTTTTCAAATATATATTTTGATTTTATTCAAAAAAAATATTTTAATTTTTTTTAACTTTTAATTAATTAATTTAATATTTATTTATTAAATAATCATATAAATATTGACAAATTATTCATTTTTTTCATTTAAAAAAAATGATGAGTTTTAGTAGAAAATATAGTTTTCATGAAGCCCATAATTTGAATGACATTACCATTTTATAAAAATGACGATTGAATTTATAATACATCTTAGGAAAAAGAATATGATTTTTATAAAAAACATTTTTCATTTTAAATTAGTCTTTGAAGTGAAAAAACTGATTAAAATCAATTTTATAACTCATTAAAATGTTACTTTAATATAGTTTTTTATGTTTTTTTGAATGATTTATTTTTCCTATGATATTTAGTTTTGGAAGTAGTTTAAATTAAAATACCATTTAATTTTTGAAAAAAAATCTGTATATTTTATCGAAATAAATATCCAGGAAAATATTATCTTATATACAAAAACATTACATAAAATTTTATTTCTCTGAAATAGTCTTCTACCATATTAGATATATTTATTTGTTTAATGATAAAATTTCAAACCATTATAAAATTTATATGATAATTTTTTTGTAAAATTTAAAATTATTTGAATAAAATTACGTATATATTTCAATATTAATATTTTTCATTAAAATAAATTTTTACGGTTAGTGATTAATTACCATGGTATAAGTAAAGGGGATTAATTGAGAATATCATAGTGTATTGGTCCTAAAAATATAAAAAATGTGATGAATTAAATTTGTATGATTTGTATTGACCATTAATTTTTAGTCGTTGTGTTTTTTAATTTTTGAGACATTGTCACCAGAATAGTGTCATTGAACTATTGAAAATGTAAGAGTTACTCCAAAAAATACACTTCCATAAACTTAAAAAAATTTAACATCTTCTCCACCTCTAAAAAAACCATTCCTTTTATTCGTCTTTTGAAACATTCCAATTCAGTCCCCCTAGAACCCTATACCATATACATGAACCGCTGGTCTCTCACAATTATCTTAATCCATTTAAATTCAAGGATACTATCAAGGAAAATTCAAGTCTGCGACATGAGTATTATCAACTACATATTTTTGTAATAATTTATCTTGATTCAAAATTATTATACACATAGAAATATAATGATATTATTATCGTATATATACATTAATGATTTAATGTTATCTTTTTTATCATTATTTATTCACATACACTATATTTTACGAAGAGCAAAAATGGTGTTCATGCATTGTGAAGATATTTTCCTCCACTACACAACATGATTCCTCAGCATCAGTACCTTAAAGGGATAGATCAAAGGATAGTATTATGTGATCAATATTATTTTTCATATAATTGATTTTTTTATGAATAAGTAGATAAATTAATAATGATATGATCAACAAATGATCAACAAATGTTCATCATTAATTTAATCATATAAATTAATCATTCTAAAAGCATAGACATTTATTTGTAGGGTATAATATTTTAAAATAATTTAATTATTATTATAATTTATTATAATTATGATATACCTCACGAATAAATTATAAATAATATCATCATGGTTATATTATAAATATATTATTACATAAACACTGAAAAATAATTTCTTTAATTTTGGTATGTTTATGATTGGTTTTGTTTATCCACACACATGAACAATACTTCAAATTTAAATCCTTAATTACTAAAAGAACGTAGATATTGGAAAAATATGATATTAATTAGTAAATAAAATATTATTTTTGATTATTGATTTTTTATATCAATGTTTAATTCGTAAATAAAGAAAACACAGATTGATTTATTAGAATCACAGAAACCTGATTTTTATTAATATTAACTTCAAAGAAAAAGTCTAAACCCCTTTTTAAGGGATTTTGAAACATTTTAAATATTAAAAAAACATCCCATCAAGATTCCTTAAATATATAGTAATGATTATCTTTATAAGAAGAATGAATACATAAACGATTATTAAGAAATTAGTATGAATGATCAAGGGCATAAGCAGTTGATGTTGAAAATAAGAATAATTATTGAAGATAATTAATATTTATGATGATTGTGAATGAAAGTGGATATGATTATGGTTAATAATATAGTGAATTAGATATATATAAGTTTTTGTGTAGATTTTTAGTACTGTTGTGAATGTCAAGAAAGGAGGTACATGTTTTGACTCAAATTACTCTATTTGAGACATGTGTGTTATTATGCACAAGATTTCATTTTAGTGGTGTATACAAATACTATTTGAGATAATATAAAATTAATTATATTTTAACAATGGTATTTTCAGTTCAATTAAAATCACAAACATTCAATGGGTTTTGATTAAATTGTTATTGAAGCCATACGGGTTTTATTGTTCTCAAATCATATTATTTAAGATATGTTACACATTATAAACCATATTCCCTTGGTATATTATTAAATTTATTTACTATCACATGAATATTAAATAATTTATTTATTTAAATTTCATGGGATTTAAAATGAAAATCGTGTTTCCTTATTCAACTGGCTATTGTTTTTGTCATATCCCTAGTAGTGAGGATTTTTTGGAACTCCATTTTTCTTTATTGATATTTCATTAAACTTATTTTCATTTAAATTAGGTCTATTTTTTCCAATGAATGTACATTGTGGTATTAAATAACTTTTTTTCATTTTTTAATATATAAACCCATTTATGAATATTCTTTACTAGTTGGAATATATCATTTTAATACCATCAACTTCTTTATCTATATGGAGTATGATCATGTTATTCTAGTATTGATAGAGTTGTATAAACTTTTATCTATATATTATTAATATAAAATATAATATAATTTATATTGGATGATTCTAACCTTAAATTTTTTTGATTCTATTTACATTAATGAAAGCATATACCTACCCTATATTGTTTTTCCACTATAAAAAATTATTAGAATGTTGACTAAGTATTGTTGGGTCATCCACCATCTTTCTCATGATGGGTTATTATCATGTCATCTTTTTTATGAGAATGGGAATAAATATTTATATTCATTATCATTATTTAATATTATCATAGGTCTATCATGTATTTATATTCCATAATTTATATTATATAGATATTCATGTTTTTATTTGAAGCTAATTTCCTAACAAAGTAGTAAGACAATTCTTATTCACTCGTATAGTGAATGTGTGGTACTTAATCATGTGATGGGAGGGTATATATGTTATATATACCATGTATTCACTAATAGGTCTCATGGAACAAAACAATTAAAGGGTTTTTCTGTATTTTTACATTTTTTGTATGATGAACTGATTGCGGTCTCAATGATAAGTAAAATGTACTGGAACAAACCAATGTCAGCAGGTTTTCAATATGCAAATATATACATTCCATCATTATATGTTCAATATTATTTATATCCATGTTGTCATTTATTTTCCTAGATATCAGACTCTCCCAATTTTATATTTAATATGTCTTTATGTTTTTACCTATTCCAGCCAAAATATTATTTCCATGTTTAATAATTGATTACTTTAGACAGATATTTACCATTATGATCATTTTATATCACCTATTATTTTGTATCTTTTTACAAAAAATATGGGGAATAGTTGGGTACATGGTATTTTTAAAAGGATAACACATATTAATGAGTTTTTATTAGACATTAATGACTTTTCCTAAATTATGTAGTATCAAACATAAATTAATGATTTTATATTTGATACAAAGAAATTTGGATTTTTCACATTATGTTTTATCCTAATTCTATAATGTTATAAAAACTATAACATTAACTTGGTTTTAAGAGATGAAATATCAATTATTTATTTACTAATTAATATGTTTATAACTAGTATTTCATAGGTCATATCAATTATGGGTTGTAAAGTATGCATTTATGGAAGAAGATTCGGGAGAGTGGGTGTGGGGAATCACAATTTTCCATGTATACATCATTCTTCTGGGCAAGAATTTTACTGAGTGATTAGTCTAATGTCGCCACATAATGGAATATATGCATTATATACACTATAATACTCATAAATTATGGGTGTAGATGATAATATTTAATACTATAGAATTCCTTATATCAATATTGACCACATTAAATTGTGTCTCCCATAATCAACATATTTGTGATGGGAAAAATTATTATGTGAGGATGGAAAGGAAACTCCCAAAATAATAATGGAAACTTTAGATTCCTTTACATTCATTTATGTTCTGAGAATCTATAATATCAAGGATATACCTAATATTCTTTGGAAAAACTTTTATATCATGTTGGTTCATCACAATGCTTGCAAATTTACCAAATGTGACCCCTAAATCACATTTCGATGGTATCATATTCATGATTTTTTGTCACAATTTTGTATAAACTATCCCAATTTTTAAAAAATTATCAAATTGGTGTTGATATTTGTCGACCATATAATCCAAATATAATTCAATGATCTTCCCTTAGAAGTACATACAGATATTACTCAGAGTGAATTAATATGTGGCTGAAACATTCATTAATCCAAATAAAATTACTCAATTGTTGTATACCCCATAGGGTGTCCCGGATCTATAATAATACTCAAAATAAGGGTCTATATAGATTCTATTAGCACCTAAAAACTTATCCATGTATAGTATGTAAGGGAAACATCAAATCGATCAAAATATTTGTGATTGGTATATGTAAATCCTCCTTTGGAAAATGTCAGTTGAGGGCTTGGGTTCAATGTCAACATGGATATTACCATTATTATATTAAAAATATACAATATTTAAAATCCATTTTTAAAATTTAAATTCCATAATTACATTATATTTTCTATGTTCTCTACTTATACATCTACAACAGTTGTATGGGTCAGATGAATTCTCCTAGCGGTATACCTAATCCCATGATTGTCATTTGGATAACCCAATTGATTGATATATACATCGGGATCCTCCCAAAATTTTTTGGTTGAGTTCATGTAGAATATATTTAGCTGATATTAGAGAAAGAATATATATTTCCCTTATTCACATGGGGTAGTGGATTCACTAATCAACATAGGATGTGAAGTTTCCTCCATACCCTGATAAATTTATCTTAGTTCATAAACAATGGTTGAACTCCCTTCTTAAAATTATAGAGGGTAATCCTTGAGAAATAATGATTTCTATTATTAGACCCTATTATTTTTATTTGTGAAATATTGAAGTACAAGGGACCAACCTTAAAACACTACATAATCTTTAATTAAATGAGTAATTCACATTGAGGATCTTTTCAGGTTTAGATTTTTAGAGAATTAGGACATAACTATTACATCTCAAAAGATTACAAAGTAGACACTCCTACTCAGTTTCCATTTTTTCACAAAATAAAAACTCCTAAAAATAAACATGTCTAGTTCCATGTTTTAGATAGCATGTCTTTCCATGATCCCATCCTTGACCCTATTCATCTTTAAGTCTTATAGAAAACATTTCAAAAAACATGGGATGAGAATAAAAATCTCAGTAAGGGATGTAAAAATACGGAAAGAAAAACATTATTTCATGTATACATAAAAATCAATGAAATCATTCTTTGCAGATAAAACATAATAACATTAACATACCTCATGAAATCATAAGATTTATGAATATATCATAGAAATTATAAGACATAAATGTATCATGATGCATTCATAACATTCTTACGTAGGGAGTAACCTTCATGGTTACGTTTGGAATACCCATCACTGTATATTCCCTAAATTTATTTGGATAAACCTTAGCATTTAACCCTTTCATGTTACCCAATGCATTGGAGAGCTATATCGGGCTCACTCGCCCTTATTTTGTCATGGAACCACCCGTCTTCCTAAACAATGCCCAAGAACCATAACTTAATCGTATCACATAAAACATGTATAAAGGAAACATAACATTTCCAAATTTCAATCAAAGATATCAATACAACACATTGATACAATAAAAACATTATCAAAACCATTTTCAATAAAAAAAGTAAAATAAAAGTAAAACATGGTATTTATTTTTCATTTCAAGTTTTTGACATAATCAATGCTTTATCAAACCATTTTCAAAACCATTTAAAACATTTAATAAAGTCTTTTTTGAATCAAAGTGTCCCATACCACTTTAAAGATTTTAAAGGAATTAACAATTTTAAAAAATACATATACATATATATATAAATCCTAAAACCATTTTGAAAAAATGGTCATTAATGATAATTATTTAGAAGAATAAATCTTTAAAACATTTAGAATGATATTTTAGTTAAATAGTTTTTAACAAAATGAGAAACACTTGAATACAAATAATTGAGGAATGAAATTTAATAAGAACTTTATAATATCAATAGAATACAGGTATTCATGATATAACATGCCAAAGGACAGTATATACATCATATAAGAGTGAATTGGTGCACAAAAACAATTAAGTGTCAATGTAATGTAAATTGAGATGAAATACCTTATAAAGATGGTATCATTAGATTAAGGATAAATCAATTACATAATTATGTGTGACAAATATAAATACACTAAACATGATTGGTTATTCAGTGTAAAACAATCAGAGTTCATTTAAACGTATTTATAGGATTACATATTCAAGAAGTACAAGTTTAACCCAAAGAATTGAAATTGGGTTAAGAAGTTCCCTTGAAAAAATTGATAGGCGAACGACGTCACATTAAATTTCAGAAAATGAGTTGATGAGAGATAAAAAGGGTATCACTTCACTTGGACATAACATTTACATCAATAAGGATATATAAGACCATACCCCAACACAAGAATATGTAAATTAAAAGAACTAACAAAAAGAAGACTTTTTAAAAGAAGAGGGTGAAAGGTTCCCTTACCGATTTGGGTAACTTTCGAAACATACACCCCATGAAAGAAGGGTCATTAAAATGAAGATGAAAATAAAAATAAATTATATTATATTACACAAATAATACAATCATGGGAAGTACATACACCACACAAAATGAAATAGTGGGAAATGTTGAATGAATCTCATGGGAACAAAAAGTGAGATAAAAACCTGTTACGTCGTTGTGATCAATTGAGTTGTATGACCAAAAGATAATAAAAACCAAATGAATCACATAATACCATGAATATAAATAGAATAATTATAATATATATGAAATGGATGTACACAATACACCACATGCAATAAATAAGTGGTGAACAATGGAAATCTCACGGAATTAAAAGTGAGATAAGAATTCCCTTACTAGAATTCGGCATACTAACGACGCCACTCAAAACATCCAAAAATCGATTGATGAGATCAAATAGGGTATCTAATAAAATTTACAGTAAGAGTAATATAAAATAACATCACCAAACATAATAAAGTGGAGCTTAAAAGAAGTGGCAAAGAAGAGAGTACTTAAAAAGAATGAGAGGGGCAGAATCCCTTACCTCAAGTCCGACTTGTCTTGTTCGTTTCTTTATATTGCTGAATAATAAATGTTGGTAAATTTATAATTGATTAAGGAAATCATTAAAAGTTTATTATTTAATTCATATCACATATTATCATGTTATAATAATTAGTTAATTATGTGTGTTTATATCATACGTTTTGACAATGTCCAGTATATGAGTCAAAAATGAACTTGTTTGAAAAGAATTGTCCATGTAGTTATAATTACATCATCTACAGAATGGTATTAATGATTTAAATATCATATATATCCATTATATATTCATTTTATACAATTCCATAACATTTGGAGATAAAAAAATTAAATGCCCCATTCATGGAGATGGTAGGCCGTACATACGCATGAACGCTACTTTCATTTCATTGTCACATTAAAGGAATTAAAACTAAATGAGAGATATATATATATATATATTATAATTCCATTATAATATATATGTTATATAGGTTACATAACTCCATTAATTTCATTATTTATACATTCCATTTATTGCATGAACGAGTCACATCACATGAGGGGGCGATAGTCCACATTTCCTCAAATGAAATTATCGCATTTGAACAACACGCAAAGCATAAAGGTATGTTTTAAAAGTAAAATTCATAAGAATATAGAGTAAATAAATATAATATATATAATAAATAAATATAGTGCCATCATAATGGCCACCATGAGAGGTGGTAGTAGAAGATAGAACAATCATCGTTTCGTGAGGCAATAATTCGTCATCCACAGAAACATTATATTCTTTAACCATTAGATGGAGGTGTGTGTAAGTGTATCTCTAATCCTTATCATAACAACCTAATAGTATGTTTGATATACTTGTGTTATTACAAAATAAAGGAATAAAAATATTTTAAGGGGTTTGAGAAGCAAAATAATACAAATGAACATAAGAGAAGACATTACCTTTAAATTGGGTAACTCACCTTGGTTTGAATTAAAAGAGTTTCTTGAAAAGCTTTCTGCACAAGTTATGGCTACTAGGATGAATAGATGTTTTTTATAGATACAATGAGCATATGTTGGTCGATAAAAAGTCTTGAGAGGTGTGTGTAAGGGGGTAGAGGTGGGGGCCTTTTATAAGAGTGGGGAGGGGAAGTCTTGGAAAAGTATAAAATGTTACTTTATTATAAAATGATTTTAGGATGTTAAAAGTCCCAAAATTATATATTTAGAGTATATGGTTATAAGGGTTTTAAATCCACCCATACAATAGGTTTTGGACAAGTTTAAGTCTTAGATATTACCTTATCTTTTTCATTTTATTTAAATCATTCATTATTGAGGTAATCACTACATCATCGTGCTATCATAAATAAATTTATTAATTTAATTTATAAAAATTATAAAAAACTACCATGATGTAGGAAATCTTCTTATCTTTCTAATGAATATTTATAGTCAAAAATATGACTTGTATAACCCCATGTAAAAATAGTTTTAGTAAAACAATACATGTTTGTGACACTTTTATTTTTACTTTAAATAAAAAGTTATTAATGTCATTTTCTTAACCAAGTGGCTCCATGGGGTCCCCAAGTTGACCCATGAATTTTCATGGTCGTAAATGACTCATAAAATAAGTGTAGGACAATTTTAATGGCAATTTAATATTATTATAACATTATTTTGACATTAAATTACACTAATTACCTTTAATCACGATTAATAAAACATAAAAGTTACTATTCATCCATAATTATTTTAATCCCATTGAACCACATTTTATATCCTAATTTCATCCATGTATGTAGGATTTTTGAAATTCAATTCACATAAGTGGTAAAGTTTCATTTAAACAAAAAATCAGATTTTTTAACTACCACAGAGTGGTTTCACTATTCATAAAAAATTGATGTTTTTCAGAAAAATACAAAAACTTCACCGTAAGCTATATTTGATATTCCGAATTCAAAAATGATGTATATATTAAAAAATTCAAAGAATATAAGTTTCATTAAATAATTTAATAATTAATTCCTGTTGTCAAAATAAATGACGTGTTTAAGAAACAATATCTTTCAAAAGATTGACACTTGTTTATGTCCAATTTCTAAGTGAAATTAATTCCAACGACCACCATTGGATTAAATGGTAAAAATATATTTTAACTAAACTTTAAAACCAATTAAAAAGATATTATATCCATATAAATAAATTATATTAAAAGGATGTTTTTAATTAAAATACAACATTTTCACTAAAATTAACTTTATTGGAAAAATTACAAAAATTTACACAAAGTAAATTTTGATTTATAGACTCTAAAGAAGGATTTTATTTTTTTCAAATATAACATATAAAAGTTTCAAAAAGTAGATTTAAAAAGGGTTCACCATCAAAAGGAAGTTAATCAGTCTTCTAATGAATATTAGAATATTTATTCTTAAAATTGGATTCATTTGCATCATAAACCTCTAAAATTTATTGAATAAAAGTAAAAATATTTGAAAAACTTATATAATCATTTTGTAGTTAGTTCTGTTCATTCCCACCATTACAACGTCTTTGCGTTAACTACCATTTAAATTAATTTTATTATATTATTAGTGTGCAACGTAAGATTTCAAAGAAACCCGTTGTTGCGTATTGGGTACGCCATCAAACATAGAACCCCCTTTAAACTAAAATTAATATTTAGTTCTCAAATATTAATAAATACAAAAATTCATATTCTTTATTTACCTGGGGTGTTACATCCTTCCCCCATTTTTGGAATTTGCATCCACGCAATTTAAAAAAAATTGCGCTTGGAAACTTCATTGAAAGCCCCACTTCGGGAAATGAGTTAATTAAACTGTCACTTTAAATGAAAGAAAGGGAAGTAAAAAGGTCACCCGAGTTAACCCATATGAGGATTCCATGTAGGAAATCATGGACATGGAAGAGAAAACAAAGGGTTATGTTCTGATGGAGAGTGATTGAAAACATGTTTATGAGAAAGTGAACCACCAAAAAATCACAAACTGGTGATGGGTTTAATGGTATTTGATTCCCCAGTAGGAAAAGTTAACAGAAAACATTTTTGTTTTTAAGTTAATTTTTATTGAGGAATTCATTTATGAGCTTAATTAAATCATAAGGAAACATACTTACTTGTCATGTAGACTTTCATATCCTACTATATTTCTTACACAAACTCATATTTTCTTAAAAAGATGAGTATTTAGGATGACTTGTTCACATTAAGAGCGCTATAATAAACTTATAGAGAATCAACTAATCCAAAAAATAGAACTATATATTTCCCATATCTTTAGAAATTAACCAAAACCAAAATGGCTTGTACAAGATCAGATAATCCCCAAAAGGGTAATCTTTCACAAAAAGAAAAACTACATTTAATCCCCAAAATTTGTCCAAAAAAAACCAAAGTTCAATAGAGACCATTCAATATAAAATTTCCCTTAAAATTCTTCAAAAATAAACAAAAATATGATTGAACCCCAAATCTTTGACGGCATTAATCACATAGTCTTCCAAGGTATATCTTAAAATTTATCTCCAAATAACATCAGTTACTCTTAAAGTCTCATATTGAAAAGTAATTAACCTAATCACATATCCTCCATGATAGGTTAGTTATTTCCATAGATAACCCAAAATCAAATTATTCTTGATTCATAAAATGATCTAACTAAAAAGAATAAGTCATAATAACTAGGGAACTTCATGTAGTCCAGTGGTAGGTGATGAGCCCTTGTCACCCTTCAGTTGTGGGTTTGATTCATGTGGCCTTACCAGATGCGACGGGTTGTCACCCATCCTACGGGTTGTACTTTTTATAAAACTCAACAAATAACCCTAACATGTTTTAACCTCAATGGTTTCCTTATACCTCTCATTTTCATCCAAATTCATTACGATCTCAATATCTTAATTCTTGAAGTCTTATTTCACCACCATAAGATAAAATAAAACAATCCCCAAAATGAAGAACATCATACCATGATCATGGTGTCCATTTGGTTTTATCATCATCGTGTTCACATGCGTAGAAGGTCCATGCATTGTAACAATGATTTAGAGATCCTTCAAAATCATTTCATTCTTCCATCCAAATACACCTTGAACAACATGGGTCATATGGGTGTTCACTGAAAAATGTTTTTTGGAAATAATCATGTATAACATATAATTTCAAAACATCTGATAAAACATGATTTCTATAAAAAAAGTCGGACTGAATTTTTGTTGAATCTTTCAATTAATGGTCCTTTTAAAATAACATAGGTATGTGCTGAGAGACTATATTGTAAAATAAAATATAAATAGGCTGAACAATGGTATCCTTCTTGAGCACCTTTTTTAAAATCATAATATGCTTCAAAATCTTGTGATAACGTAAAATATTTGAAAATTCCTTGATAATATTTACCTTTCTTGAAAATATGAGAATATTGTGAAAATAGTATTTGTCATAATACAACCCATGATCCACGATGATAACGAGGTATAGTTGAGGTGTTTGATATCTCAAACACCTACTTGCAAGTGATTTGTATGCTAGAAAAAGTTTCACAATCATCCGAACATGACTTTGTAATAATTATTGCAAGCATGTCCTCAGGAAGAGATAGGAATTTCATTTGAGATCCTCCTCCTTCTTTTGTAACTGACTTTTCTTGACCTGAAAAGCTTATAAAATAAGGATGTAACTTAAATAATAGATATAGGTACTAACCATGTGTGCAACGAAAACTCATAATCCCTAAAGTTGTCTAAACCACCCTTTGATACCAACTATAATGAACCAGCCTTAAAACATTACATAATCCTGAATTAAATGAATAATTCACATTTAGGATCTTTTCAGGTTTAGAGTTTTAGAGAATTAGGATATAACTATTACATCTCAAAAGATTACAAATTAGACACTCCTACTCAGTTTCCATTTTTTCACAAAATAAAAACTCTTAAAAAGAAACATGTCTAGTTCCATGTTTTAGATAGCATGTCATTCCATGATCCCATACTTGACCCTATTTAGCTTTAAGTACTTTAGAAAACATTTCAAAAAACATTGGATGAGAATAAAAATATTAGTAAGGGATGTAAAAACATGGAAAGAAAAACATTATTCCATGTATACATAAAAATCAATGAAATCATACTTTGCACATAAAACATAAGAACTTTAACATACCTCATGAAATCATAAGATTTATGAATAACTCATATAAATCATAAGACATAATGGTAACTTGAGGCATTCATAACATTCTTACGTAGGGAGTAACCCTCATGGTTACGTTTGGACTACCCATCACAGTATATTCCCTAAATCTCTTCAGAGAAACCTCAGCGTTTAACCCCTACGCGTTACCCAATGCATTGGAGAGCTATATCGGTCTCACCTGCCCTTATTTTATCACAAAACCACCCGTGTTCATAAAAAAATTCCATGAACCATAACATAATCGTATCACATAAAACATGCATAAAGGAAACCTATCATTTCCACATTTCAATCAAAGATATAAATAAAAACATTAATTTAATAAAAACATAATCAAACCCATTTTAAATACCAAAATAAAAGCAAAGTAAAACATGGTATTTATTTTTCATTTCATGTTTTTGACATAATGAATGCATTATCAAACCATTTTCAAAACCGTTTAAAACATTTAATAAAGACATTTTTTAATCAAAGTGCCCCACACCAATTTGACGATTTAAAAGGAATTAACATTTTTAAAGAATTAATGTCCATATATATATATATCCTAAAACCATTTTGAAAACATGGAAATTAATGAGAATGATTTAGATGAATAAATATTTAAAATATTTAAAATGATATTTTAGTTAAATAGTTTTTAACAAAATGAGAAACACTTGAATACAAATAATTGAGGAATAACATTTAATCAGAACGTTATAATATCAAGATAATAAAGGTATTCCTGATATAACATGCCAAAGGATATTATATACATCTTATATAAGTGAATTGGTGCATAACAACAATTAAGTCTCAATTAAATGTAAATTGAGACGAAATCCCTTATAAAGATGGTATCTTTAGATTAAGGATAAATCAATTACATAATTATGTGTGAAAAATATAAATACACTAAAAATTATTGTTTATTAAGTATAAAACAATCATAGGTCATTCACACATATTCATTAAATGACATATTCAAGAAGTACAAGTTTAACCCAATGAATCAAAATTCTGTTAAAGAAGTTCCCTTGCAAAAATTTGATAGCCTAACGACGTCACTTTAAAATTCATAAAATGAGTTGATGAGAGATAAAAAGGGTTTCTATTCACTTGTACATAACATTTACAACAATATGGATATATAAGAACATATCCAAAAATAAGTAGATGTAAATTAGAAGACCTAACAAAAAGAAGTCTTTTAAAAAGAGGAGGGTGAAAGGTTCCCTTACTGATTTGGGTAACATTCGAACATACACCCCATGAATGAAGGGTCATACAATGAAGATGAAAATACACATAAATTAAATTATATTACACAAATAATACAATAATGAGAAGTAAATACACCACACAAAAGGAAATAGAGGCAAATGTTTCATGAATCTCACGGGAACAAAAAGTGAGATAAAAACCCCTTACATCATTTTGATCAATCGAGTTGTATGAGAAAAAGATTATAAAAACCAAATAAATTACATAATACCATGAATATAAATAGAATAATTATAATATATATGAAATGGAAGTACACAATACACCACATGCAATAAATAAGTTGCGAACAATGGAAATCTCACATAATAAAAAGTGGGATAAGAAATCCCTTACTAGAATTCGACATCCTAACGGAGCCACTCAAAACATCCAAAAATAGATTGATGATATCAAATAGGGTCTCTCATAAAAATTAAAGTAATAGGAATATAAAATAACATCCCCCAACATAATAAAGAGGAGCTTAAAAGAAGTGACAAAAATAGAGTACTTAAAAAGAAAGAGAGGGGCAGGATCCCTTACCTCAAGTCCGACTTGTCTTGTTCATTTCTATATATTCCTGAATAATAAACGTTGTTCAATTTATAATTTCTGAAATAATTCCTTTAATGTTTATTATTCAATTAATATCACATATTATCATGTCATAATAAATTGTTAATTATGTGAGTTCATATCATACGTTTTGACAATGTTAGGTATATGAGTAAAAAATAAACTTGTTTGAAAAGAATTGCCCATATAGTTATAAGTACATCATATATAGAATGGTATTAATAATTTAAATATCATATATATACAGTATATATTAATTTTATACGATTCCATAACATTTGGAGACAAAAAAAAATGAAATGCACCCTTCATGGACACGGCAGGCCGTACGTACGCATGAATGCTACTATCATTTCATTGCCACATTATTAAGATTAAAACTAAATGATATATATATATATATATTATATTTAAATTATAATATATTTGTTATATATGTCACATAATTTTATTAATTTAATTCTTTATAAATTCCATGTATTGCATGAATGAGTCACATCACAAGAGGGGGCGGTAGTCCACACTTCCTCAAATGAAATTATCATATTTGCACAACATTCAAAGCATAAAGGTATGTTTTAAAAGTAAAATATATAAGAATAGAGAAGAAATAAATATAATATATATCATAAATAAATTTAGTTCCATCATGATTTCCACCATGAGAGGTGGTAGGAGAAGATAGAATAATCATCGTTTCGTGAGCCAGTAATTCACCATCCAAGGAAACAGTATGTTCTTTAACTATTAGACGGAGGTGTGTGTACGTTTATCTCTAATAATTGTCATAAAAACATCCTAGTATGTGAAATATACTGTTTTTGTTACAAAATAATGGAATAAAAATATTTTAATGGGTTGGAGAAGCTAAATAAAACAAAAGGACATAAGAGAATACATTATCTTTAAATCGGGTAACTCCACTTGGTTTGAACCAAAAGGGTTTCTTGAAGAGCTTTCTGCCTAAGGTAAGGCTACTAGGATTAAGAGAGGGTTGTGGAGAGATAATATGAGCAGATTTTGGAGAATCCAAAGGCTTTAGAGGTGTGTGTAAGGGGGTAGATGTGGGAGGCCTTTTATAAGAGGGAGGAGGGGCACTCTTGGAAAGTTATAAAATGTTACATTATTATAAAATGATTTTAGGATTTTAAAGTTCCCAAAATTATATATTTAGAGGATAAGGTGAAAAGGGTGCGAAATACACCCATCCAATAGGTTTTGGACATGTTTAAGTCTTAGATTTTACCTTATCTTTTCATTTTATTTAAATCGTTCACTAATGAGGTAATCACTGCATCATCATGGTGTCAGAAATAAATTTATTTATTTAATGTCTAAAAATTATAAACAAGTACCCAGATATTGTAAATATTTTTAGCTTTATAATGAATATTTATAGTAAAAAATATGACTTTGATAACTCCATGTAAAAATTGTTTTAGTAAAACAATATATTTTTGTGACACTTTTATTTTTACTTGGAATAAAAAGTTATTAATGTCATTTTCATACCCAAGTGGATCGATGGGGTCCCCAAGTTGACCCAAGGATTTTCATGGTCGTCCATGACTCATCCAATAAGTGTATGACAAGTGTAATGGTAATTTCATATTATTATAACATTATTTTTACCTTAAATTACACTAATTATATTTAATCGCGATTCATAAAACATAAAAGTTACTATTCACCAAAAATTATTTTAATCCCATTGAACCACATTTTACTTCCTTATTACAACCATGTATGTCAGATTTTTGAATTTCATTTCACAGAAGTGGTAATGTTTCATTAAAATGAAAAATCCGTTTTTTAACTACCACTTAGTGGTTTCACTATTCATCAAAAATTGATGTTTTTTAGAAAAATAGTAAAAATTCACCCTAAGATATATTTGATATTACAAATTCAAAAATTATGTCTATTTTACAAGATTCCAAGAATATCAGTTGCATTAATTAATTTAATAATTAATTCATGTTTTCAAAACAAATAACGTGTTTAAGAAACTATATCTATCAAAACATTGACACTTGTTTATGTCCAATTTCAAAGTGAGATTAATTCAAATGACCACCATTGGATTAAATGGTAAAAATATATTTTAACTAATCTTTAAAACGAATTAAAAATATAATATATCAATAAAAATAAATTAGATTAAAAGGATGTTTTGAAGTAAAATACAACATTTTCACTAAAAATATACTTTATGGGAAAAATTACAAAAATTTACACAAAGTAAATTTTGATGTCCAGATTCTAAAGAAGGATTTTATTTTTTCATATATAACATATAAAAGTGAAATAAAGTAGATTTAAAAATGGTTCACCATCAAAAGGTAGTTAATCATCCTTTTAAAGAATACTAGAATATTTATTCTTAAAATTGGATTCATTTTCATTTTAAACCTCTATCATTTATTGAATAAAAGTAAAAATATTTGAAAAAAATATATACTCATTTTGTAGTTAGTTATGTGAATTACCACCATTACAACGACTAGGTGTTAACTACCATTTAAAATAATTTTATTATATTATTAGTGTGCAATTTAGGATTTCAAAGAAACCGGTTGTTGCGTATTGGGTACTCCATCGAACACAAAATCCCCTTTAAAGTAAAATTAATATTTACTTCACAAATATTAATTAATATGAAAATTTATATTCTTTATTTACCTGGGGTGTTACATGAAGAGTATCTCTAGATTCTAATGGTTATATATGACAACTCTATTATCCACATCATAATAACATCATTCTTCTAAATGGCCTGGATTATCTGATATGACCGATGTCGGGAAAACGGAGTGGAATACAACCAAGCCACATGTTATTATATTTATTATAAGATTCATGACTACTTGGTTGAAAAATTATGTCTACTGTCATTGATATTGATGAAAGGATAGACCTTAACAATGTTAAATACAATTGAGGGCCATGTTGATGTGTATGGATTATGTAATAGTCTTATCATAATTAAAAGGTGGTTTCTCTATGGGTAATATCACTAAACAAACATGATAAAAACTTATTAGATGATTTGGTACATTATTTTTTGGAAACTTCATGACCGGATGAATTCCCATATCACATTTGGTTATCATAATTTAGGTGAATAGAGACACATATACACGACTAGGTTCACTCCATGGATTGATATGGTCCATTTCAAAACAACTTTCCATTATGACTCATATGGAATTATCTACCAACAAGTAAATCCCATAACTTTTATAAACCATTTTAGTCATATATTAAGATTAATCGTACTCAAGGGTGTATTATCATAATAAAATACCCTTACTTTATCATTTATAGAGTATTAGAGGCACTGGTTGTATGTTGAAGGAACAATGACTACATGTGAATCCAAAACCATCCCAACATAACATTAAAGGATGTATCTGGGTAATATCCCGGAATGTAAAGTTATAAATGTGTTCTATAAATAGGGTTCTTATATTAATCCTACTAAAAAGATTCTTCTCACACTTATCGGACCCTTCTATTGTCATGTTAGAAAGAGTCAATTTAGTTTATCATAACATAAGAATCAAAGATTATGAACTTGTATATGGTTGACCCTATTAAAATTATCAATAATTTCATAATTAATGTTGATGTCATATATCATTTTATATATATAAGGGCCAGATGTATATTGTTTTGATAGTTTCCTAGTTTCAGTCTCTAAATGAAATAACCTTTTGTCACTAAATCAGATTTATCTCTATAAGATATTCCTTAGTTGAATGGTCTTTAACCTCAAACTCAATGTGAATTTAATGGTCTGAAATTAGTGAATCCATGATATATTTTAATAAGTGAATTGAATCCATAAATGAGGGTTTAGTTAGAAAATTTTTTATCTCTGTTTGGATTTCATACTTATAGACATAGGGTGAAACCTTCATGTTATTAGGATTTTCATTATATGTAGGCTTAGGATCTGAGGTTTTCTATATCAAAGTCAAAAGTGACTAACTATAATCGAGGGGAACATTTCTCACATGAATGTTGGGATATGATATCATATCTATAAATCAATGGTGACCAGGAAATTATATATCTGCAAAATAATCATCCCATAAGTTTGGATAAGAATAGGCAGAGAAATATTTAAAGTAAAATATTTTTTTTTAGGGTCATTAGAGGACTTATCATTAGGTTTTAGCATCATGATGAAATTAAATGAAAAAATCTTATAGAATTTCAGGATTTATTTTGATTTCATATTCTTGGACCCCCCTGGCCTCTGTGAACTCATCCCTAGTTATAGGCACATAATTCAGGCACTTTTTATTTCCTCTCATTAGTGATATGATATGATAAATAAATGAAATTTAAATATCCATATTTTGAATATTCAAATGATGAAGTGTCTATTTAGTGGTGTTGTACACATCCTCTAAATGACAGTGTAAAGAGTTCCAAATGATACTTAACTAAATTAAACACTGATAGGGGTACTTTCTATCAAGGCCAATTTTTCTTATTCTTGTTACACTGAGTCTTATAATTATATGTCAATGAAGAAACTAACTTGTGAATTAATGATGTAACTAAGGTCACAACTGGTTGATCTAGATATTCCCTTAGAATAGTGTTCACTCAGTGATTTATTTCCACATTATCAAATAATAAAAATAAACTACTATTCTTTTTATAACATCATATAATTATTCTTCCTCATCATCTGGGATGGAAGAGACATAAGATACATGTTTAGGGTTTAACCAAATTTCACATTCCTAGAGTCAACCATAGGTTTAATGATGTAATTAATGATGAATAAATACTAGTTATTTTTCATGGAAATCAAAATTAAGTGGAATATTGAAGGTGTATGTTTAGACCAAATTCATCAGTTTTCTTTCCCATAATAAATATTATTATATTTTTCTCTTTTGCTGTAATGAGATATGCCAAATATTTAACTATTTGTAATGAATAAGTTTTTTTATTAGATCCTCAAACCATAGGTAAGATTGATTCCTCTTCTCATCCTGAATAAGGAATTATTGATTCTTATATCATTTTGGGGGAGAAACCATATGATGTTTCATGGGATTCGATAATAGAGATAATGTTAATAAAGTCTTATGTATGATTGTTATAGTCAGCCAAAAACAATTTTTGCCTGTTTCATGATGTTGTCAACTGAGACATATCTATAGGAAGCCATATGGAATCCTCCATCTATTTTCCCACTACTGCATAAATTTAAAACCCACTAAATACACTTTAAAGGGTATTAGTTTCTTCTACAATTTATTCATGATATTTTCTATGTAAATCTCTAATAGATTCTCCTATGAATGTTTTATGTTCATGGAGAAGGTTAGTCCTTTACACCTAGTAAAAAAATTATTATCCCTTTCATTTTTTTAATTGTTTTTTAGTTTAATATACAGAGAAAAATACCTTCTTAATCATTGAGTTTAACAGATAAAGAATATATATTAACATATCTTCCCAATTAGTAATGGATTTTTTCGTTACAATGTTTTTAATGAAAAATATTGTTCTTCCAGGTGACTGGATAAAGATCCCGAGTAACAGAACTTTTTTTTTCAACAATATACACTTCATGGATCCACATTGAGATATAAAGTGGATGAGATATTACACAAGGTTGCACAATAAAATTTATATGGGGATAGTGGGATTCTTAATTTTTGGATTTCAGAGGAGTAGAATCTACCGAAAATGAAAATGAATTTGTCACATGATTCACTAGAATTTGTTTCCACTACTTAGATTCTATTGATGAAATATAAGATTCAATAGATTCAAGGAGTTATTATAGAAGTTTCTATTAGTTTTATTCTGTAGTGCGATCCATGGGTGGGTCATGATAAGATCAAAGTTTCAATTCTAATAATTGATATCTCATTTAAGTAATCCCAAGTTATATTTATTGAAATAAAAATAGTTCTTTCTATTAGGGAGGAAATTTATGATGATATTTAGTCACAATTTTTATATTAACTATTGGTTTAGACTCATATCAAATTAGATGGTTTCATTTCTCTCTAATGTGTTATGTATATAACATATATTTGGATATGAACCAAATGTGAAATGTTGGCCTCTAAGTTGGAAATGAACCCAGGAGAACTATTAACTTGATTAGTTGGGTTTTGAGTTTATTTAGATACTACATCTTAAAATCATAATTAGTGAACCTTTCTTTGATTCAAATATTCACCAAATCCCCATGTGGAACGAGGGGTTTGGATGTATCCACACCATTCATTTTCTATTAATTTTAATTTTTCTATGGTGGTGGAATATAAACGCTTTGAGGAACTCCCAAATTAGAAGCTTTCCTTTAATTTTTCGTACTCACTCCATCTTCATGAATTTTAACCTAGATCACATATTATACATAAGTTTTATTAAAATTTTATTCTCCACTAGAATAAGGATTTAGGTTATCCAAAATAATATAACCATTTTCATGTACTAATGTAATGACCATATCAATAATCCTCTCAATGCCCTTCTCAGAGTATTTAGGCCATTTTCCCCCATCTTGGCATTCCTATATTGAAAAAATTAGTGTTCACAAATAGTTTATTTTGTTAATGATCATTATTTAAAATTATCCCTTATGAGGATTCATCTTTTCTCCCTTAAACTTCTAAATATGTGACTTGTAGAGACTTATCATCAATGAATCTCGAGTAGCATTCAATGAAAGTATCCCTTACTATAACTATGGGGCACAAAATGGGAGAAACTATGATAGTTAACCCAATTAATTAATTCCCAAACTAGATAATGATGATTTTATTAGAGATTATTTGGGGGTAATAATTCCCTTTGCCTTATGGTATGGGATATTATTTGATCTACTACCATTACGACCTCACATTTAGGCAGATATCATGGTCTGTAGGGTAGCAGTGGTATTAAAAATCCCACCACACAAGTGGGATGTGATTAATCATATAAATCCACTAATGTGGTCATAGATGTGGACATATTGGTTTTTTTATATTTCACTAGATCATGTTTTTTATATATTAATGAAATGAGTGTGATTCTCTCACTACATAGGGTTTATTTATATTAGTGGCCTTCCCTTTCCATGGGAGAGTTGCATATTTGATATTCATGGAATCTTGATCCAAGAAACTCTCTATTGACTACTCCTTCTGGGTACACTCTTTCTAGGTTCCAAGGATTGTGAGATTTCATTTTATAAACAATCTAGAATATACAAAAACCATTCCCTATACATTATATAAGGTAATGAAATGACATGTTTCCATCCTGAATATACTCTACTAGCCATTAATAAGACTAAAATAAAATAATTTATATTTTCCTAATCTAATGATGTACATGTCAGGCTGGTCATTAGTGATTATATATATAAGGACCTGGCTTTAAACCTTACTTAATATTGAATTAAATGAATAATTCACGTTGAGGATCTTTTCAGGTTTAGAGTTTTAGAGAATTAGAACAGAACTGTTACATCTCAAATGATTACAAAGTAGTCACTTCTACTAAGTTTCCATAATAAAAAAAACTCTTAAAAAGAAACGTGTCTAGTTCCATGTTTTATATAGGATGACATTTCCTTGATCCCATCCTTGGTCTTATTCCACATTAAGTCCTGTGAAAAAAATTCAAAAAAAACATGGGGTGAGCATAAAAAGCTCAGTAAGGGATACAGAAAGAATGAAAACTGTTAGTTTTTCAAACATCAAGTAAACCATATATACTCTATCAAAGTAATACCTTCACCTTCATGAAGTAGTAAAAACTCTTCACTGAATAAAGTATCATTACTTACCTTTTTGTAACCAAAGGATTACCATAAAACCCATAAAAAGAACACATAACATATATAAAGGTAACTTGGGACATAAACATACTTAAGTGGAATAACCATACGGTCAACTTCCACACATAACACATAATGGAATAGCCATACGGCCAATTTCCATACATACTTAATGGAATATCCATACGACCGACTTCCATTCCCAATGCATTGGAGGTTATAACGTAACCACCCGTCCTGGTATTCGTGGCACCACCCATCATATTGTTTATAACATAACCACCCGTTAAAATGTCCATGTACCAATATAAAATCATAAAACATAAAACCAATATAAAGGAATGACAACATTTTCACATTTCAATCACAATATATCATAAATATATTGACATAATAGAATCCTTTTTCAAAACCATTTTCAATACCAAAATACATAAAAGAGTATATGGTATTTATTTTATTCTAAAAACATTACGGCTTGTTGGGGAAGCCAAAGAAAAAATAATACTCGCGGTGGCGGAAAAAGTCGTTTTCGCCGTGTATGTTAAAAGAAACATTCCTTTTTGTCATTTTGTAAAATGCTTCGTAGAAAAATATTCCTTTTGTATAAAAGTAATAGTCAAAGGGGTTTATACACCATATAAAAGAAAGTTGTGTATAAAACAAAATATGCCTCAATGAAAGGATATTGAGACGAAGTCCCTTACAAAGATCATTTTTTTAAATAAAATAGATCTATTATGTGTATTCACTATAATTACACATAAATAAATTACAAATACAATATAGGACATAATAATATCATGACATAATTTGAAAGTAGGAGATTAACCCAAAGAATGGAAATTGGGTTAAGAAGTTCCCTTACCTCAGGTCCGACTTGACTCGATCGTTCTTTAAAGTCCTGAATAATAAACTTGAGTTAATTTATACTTGATTAATAACCTTTTTAATTTTCATTATTCCTTTTTATATCACTTATTTCCATGTTATATACATTATGTAACCATTTAAGTTAATAATGTTTGTTTTGTCAATATTTGGTTCTTAAGTCGAAAGTGGACTTCTTACAATTACATGTTGTTAATTTGGTCAAAGGTTTGTTATATCCAGAATGATATTAATTATTTGGATAACATATATATCATATATATTCATCATATACATGTATTTATAATATTACATCACATTTAGAGGTAAGAAATGAAATGCACCGTTCATGGAGACGGTAAGTCGTACGTACACATGAACGCTACTTACATTTCTATTTCGTATTTCTGGAATGGAATCATAATTATATAAGCGTATATTATAATTACAGTATAATAACATATACAATATCATTAACTTTATCCTTTACACATCCCACATATGGTATTAACGAATCAAATCACTTTCAGGGGGTGGTAGTCCGCACTTCCTAAAATGAAGATATCGTGTTTACCCATAATGGAAACCATAAAGGTATGCCCAAAATTAAAAATACAGAAGCTTAAAGAAAAAATAAACATATTATATATCATATATAAAAATAGTTACATCATAATGGCCACCTTTGAAGGTGTTAAATAAGTGTTGAACAATCATCGTTTCGGGAGGCAGAATTTCGCCATCCATGGAAACCGTATGTTCTTTAACCATTTGATGTAGTTTTGTGAGAGTGTAGCTCGAATATATCTTATAAAAACATCCTAGTATAATGAAGATACTGGTGTTGTTACAAAATAAGTAAACAAAAAGAGTTTAGAGGGTTGGAGAAGAAAAATAAAACAAATGAACAAGAGAGAATGAATTACCTTTAAAAGTGTAACTCCTTTTGATTTGATCCTAAAGGCTTCCTTTGAAAGGATTCTTCCCAAAGGGAATCCTCTAGGATGAGTAGAGGGATGTGGAGAGAGTAAATGGGCAGGGGTTGGCCGAGCCAAAGGCTTGAGGAGTGTGTGTAATGAGGTAGAGGTGGGGGTCTTTTATAAGAGGAGAGGAGAGGCACTTTTGGAAAGTAAAGAAATATTACTTTATTTGAAAATGTGTTTCGGTTTTAAAAGGTCCCACATTGATATAATTCGTGTATAAGGTGATAAGGGTTCTAAATCCACTCATCCAATAGGTTTTGGACATGTTTAGTTCATAGAGATTACATTATATTTCCATTTTATTTAATTCATCAAATAATGAGGTCATCGCTGCACCATCATGATGTCATAAATAATTTAATTTATTTAAAGTCTAAAAATTACAAAAAAATACTATGCTGTATGAAATCTTCTTATCTTTCCAATGACTATTTATAATCAATAATATGATCTTTATAACCCCATGTAAAAATTGTTTTCGTAAAACATATGTTTTTTGTGTCATTTTTACTTTAACATTTAATAAAAAGTTATTTATGTCATTTCCCAACCAATGTGTCTCCATGGGGTCCCCAAGTTGACCCATGGATTTTCTTGGTCGGCCATGACACAAAATATATGTTTGGGACATGTTTCTAGGTCATTTTATATTATTAAAGCATTATTTATACCTTAAACTACACTAATTACCACTAATCACGATTAAAAACATAATAAGTTACTATTCACCAAAAAATTATTTTAATCTCATTGAACCACATTTTACATCTTAATGAAAACCATGTATGTCAGATTTTTGAAAATAAAAACACAATGATGGCAAAATTTCATTTAAACGGAAAATCAGTTTTTATAAATACCACTTAGTGGTTTCACTATTCATCAAAAATTGAAGTTTTTCAGAAAATTGCCAAAAATTCACCCTAAGCTATATTTGATATTAGGAATTCAAAAATGAAGTCTATTTTACAAAATTAAAAACATATATGTCACATTAATTAATTTAATAATTAATTCCCACTGTCAGAGCAAATAGCGTGTTTTTATGGAACAATAAGTATCAAAAGATTGACACTAGTTTAAGTCTGATTTCAAAGTGAAATTAATTCCAACGACCACTCTTGTATTTAATGGTAAAAATATTTCCTAATTTCACTTTAAAACCAATTCAAAAGATAATCTAATCATATAAATAAATTAGATTAAAAAGAGGTTTTGAATTAAAATACATCATTTTACACTATTCATAAAAAAATGAACTTTATCAGAAAGGTACCCAAAATTTACACAAAGTAAATTTTGATGTCCCGATTCTAAAAAAGAGTTATATTTGGTCCAATAGTATTTATAAGGTCTATCAAAACTATATTTAATGACGGTTCTCCGTCAAAAGGTGATAAGTGGACCTTTCGTGAAAATTAGGGTATAAATGCCTAAAATTGAACTCTTTCCGTATTTTAAGCCTTTATCTTTTATTGGGTAAATGTAAAAACATTTAAAAACATATATAATCATATTTTAGTTATTTTTATCCATTCCCGCCAGTACAACAACTACTCGTTTACTAACATTTAAAATAATATTATTTTATTACTTGTGTGCAACGTAAGTTTTCAAAGAAACTCATCGTTGCGTACCGAGTACGCTATCGAACGTAGAAACCCCTTTTAATTAAAATTAATATTTACTTCGTAAATATTAATAATTATGAAAATTCTTTATTCTTTATTTACCTGGGATGTTACATCCTTCCCCCCTTTTGGGAATTGCATCCTCGCAATTTTATTCACTTATCAAAAAAAGTGGGGGTATTTATCCCTCATAGCATTTTCAGATTCCCACGTTGCCTCTTCAATCACATGGTTTTTCCACAAAACCTTTACCTGATGAATCACCTTATTCTGTAACACCTGCTCCCTGTGGTCAAGAATCTGGACTGGTTGTTCTTCATAAGATAGGTTCTCTTCCAGCTTAACTACCTCTGGACTCAAAACATGAGATGGATCTGGGATAAACTTCCTCAACATTGAAACATGAAAAACATTGTGTACCTGAGGTAAACTCGGAGGTAAAGCCACTCGGTAAGCAACTGATTCAACTTTCTCCAGAATTTCATATGGTCCAATAAACCTTGGACTCAGCTTTCCTTTCTTACCAAATCTGATCACACTTTTCCAAGGAGAAACCTTGAGAAAAACATGATCACCTACCTCGAAAGATAGATCCTTCCTCCGGTTATCCGCATAACTCTTCTGCCTGCTCTGAGCTGTTCTCATGTGCTTCTGAATCAACTGAACTTTTTCTGCCATCTCTTCTACCAATTCTGGTCCCATCAGCTTCCTTTCACCCACTTCATCCCAAAATGCTGGAGTTCGACACCACTTCCCATATAATGCCTCAAATGGTGCCATCTGTATACTGGAATGAAAACTGTTATTATAAGAAAACTCAACCAAAGAAAGATGTTGGTCCCAACTTCCCTGATAATCCATAGAACAAGCTCGTAGCATATCCTCCAATGTCTGAATTATTCGTTCTGACTGCCCATCTGATTGAAGATGAAAAGCTTTACTAAAATTTAATTAAGTACCCAATGACTTCTGAAGGCCTTTACAAAAGTTAGAAGTAAACCTGGGATCACGATCCGATACAATGGAGAGAGGAACTCCATGTAACCTGACTATCTCTTTAAGATACAAACGGGAAAGTTGATCAAGAGAGAAAGTATCTCGTATAGCAAGGAAATGAGCAGATTTGGTCAAGCGATCAAAAATAACCCAGATTTCATTATTACCTCGAGATGTCTTCGGTAATCCAACAACAAAGTCCATGGATATATTCTCCCATTTCCACTATGGAACTGGTAAAGGCTGAAGCATCCCTTTCGGTAACTGCCGCTCTGCTTTAACCTGTTGACATGTCAAACACTTCACAGTAAAATCAGCAATATCTCTTTTCATTCCATCCCACCAGTAATACTCCCGCAGATCTCTGTACATCTTAGTACTGCCAGGATGAACTGAAAACGAGGAACTATGAGCCTCACATAACAACTCATTCTTCAACTGTGAATCACAAGGCACACATAACCTCTTCCGAAACCTCAAAACACAAACACAAACTTATCCAAGAACTCATGGAAAATTTTATTCATAAGGTCCATGAATACAGCAGGTGCATTGGTTAACCCAAAAGGCATAACTACAAATTCATAATGGCCATATCTAGTACGGAACGCAGTCTTCGGAACGTCTGCTTCTTTTACTTTCAACTGATGGTACCCCGACCTCAAGTCAATCTTCGAAAAATACTGAGCTCAGTGGAGCTGATACCACTTCATTCGATGGCCCAAAATCTGCTGAAGTTGTTGCAAAGGATTTTACCACCCCTTTCTGCTTGTAGTCTGGATGCATTCCCCCAGTTGAGTTCTTCTTTGGACACTCATTTGCATAATGACCCATTTCATTACACATAAAACATCTTACCGTTGGCTTTTCATTTCCTGCTTGATCATCTTCTTTACAGTTACGAGCAATATGACCAGACTTACCACACCGAAAGCTCTTACCAGACTTGGATAAACATTATCCAGGATGCATTTTACCACACTTCTCACAAGATGGATATTTGGTTTTCTTACCTCCTTGCTTCTTTGATGAATTCTTCCCCTTTTCCTGCCAACTAGTCCTCTTATTCTGTTGTTTGTCATAGAACACCTGATCATCGGCAAACTCCATTTCCACCTTCTCCGCACATCGAACAAGTTTTTCATAACTTTTGAACTCACGAGAAGCTAAAGTCCTTCGATACTTTGGCTTTAACCCTGAGTAAAAACGGTTTATTTTACTATCAAGATCTCGTATGAAGTTTGGAGCATACCTTGCCAATTGAGTGAACTTTTCTTCATAAGCAGCCACTGAATCATCCTCCTGCCTCAATTCTAGGAACTGTTTTTCTATCCTAAGACGAACCACCTTAGAAAAATATTTCTCAAGAAACATACCTTTGAATTCGTCCCAATGAAGATCCTCAATCTCATCAATATCCCTTATATTTTTCACCATCGACCACTACTGATCAGCTTCACCTTCAAAATGGTAAACAGCAAGACTAACCTTTTGATGTTTTGAACACCCCATGACATCAAAAATCTTCTCCAGTGCTTTAATCCACCCTTCATCTTGCACAGGGTCAGATGATCTTATGAATTATGGGGGATGTTGCCTCATGAAATGTTCCACCACTGACATGTTCCTCTGTGGTTGATCTGGCTGATCTCGTGCATGGATACCACCACCATTTATAGCCTGAGTCAACTGTGCCATCACTGCAACTAACTGTTCAGTTCTGATACCGACCATCTCAGGTTGCTGATTTGGAAGGTTATATTCCTCCTGATGTCGTCCCAACATAGCTGCTTTGTTTCCTCTGCGGAAAACCATTCTGAACACAGAAATATCTTAGGCGAAGCAACATGGTAATCCGTAAATGCTATATCATTTCAATCATATTATAATTTAACACCTTTCTAACTCCTAAAGTTGTCTAAACAGGCCTCTGATACCAACTATAAGGCCCCGACCTTAAACCTTACTTAATATTGAATTAAATTAATAATTCACATTGAGGATCTTTTCAGGTTTAGAGTTTTAGAGAATTAGAACATAACTGTTACATCTCATAAGATTACAAAGTAGCCACTTCTACTAAGTTTCCATAATAAAAAAAACTCTTAAAAATAAACGTGTCTAGTTCCATGTTTTATATAGGATGACATTCCCTTGATCTCATCCTTGGCCTTATTCAACATTAAGTCCTGTGAAAACATTTCAAAAAAAACATGGGGTGAGCATAAAAATCTCATTAAGGGATACAGAAAGAATGAAAAATGTTAGTTTTTCAAACATCAAGTAAACCATATATACTCTATCAAAGTAATACCTTCACCTTCATGATGTAGTAAAAACTCTTCACTGAATAAAGTATCATTACTTACCTTTTTGTAACAAAAGGATTACCATAAAACCCATAAAAAGAACACATAACATATATAAAGGTAACTTGGGACATAAACATAATTAAGTGGAATAACCATACGGTCGACTTCCACACATATCACTTAATGGAATAGCCATACGGCCAATTTCAATACATACTTAATGGAATAGCCATACGGCCGACTTCCATACCCAATGCATTGCAGGTTATAACGTAACCACCCGTCCTGGTATTCACGGCACCACCCGTCATATGGTTTATAACGTAACCACCCGTTAAAATGTCCAAGTACCAATATAAAATCATAAAACATGAAACCAATATAAAGGAATGATAACATTTCCACATTTCAATCACAATATATCATAAATATATTGACATAATAGAATCCTTTTTCAAAACCATTTTCAATACAAAAATACATAAAAGAGTATATGGTATTTATTTTATTCTAAAAACATTACGGCTTGTTGAGGAAGCCAAAGACCAAATAATACTCGCGGCGGCGGAAAGGGTCGTTGTCGCCGCGTACGTTAAAAGAAACATTCCTTTTTGTCGTTTTGTAAAATGCTTCATAGAAAAGGGTTCCTTTTGTATAAAAGTAAAAGTCAAAGGGGTTTATACACCGTATAAAAGAAAGTTGTGTATAAAACGAAATATGCCTCAATGAAAGGAGATTGAGACGAAGACCCTTACAAAGATCATTTTTTTTAAATAAAATAGATCTATTATGGGTATTCACTATAATTACACATAAATAAAGTAAAAATACAAGATAGGACATAATAATATCATGACATAATTTGAAAGTAGGAGATTAACCCAAAGAATGGAAATTGGGTTAAGAAGTTCCCTTACCTCGGGTCCGACTTGACTCGATCGTTCTTTAACATCCTGAATAATAAACTTGAGTTAATTTATACTTGATTAAGAACCTTTTTAAAGTTCATTATTCCTTTTATATCACTTATTGTCATGTTATAAACATTATGTAACCATTTAAGTTAATAATGTTTGTTTTGTCAATATTTGGTTCTTAAGTCGAAAGTGGACTTCTTACAATTACATGTTGTTAATTTGGTCAAAGGTTAGTTATATCCAGAATGATATTAATGATTTGGATAACATATATATCATATATATTTATCATAAACATGTATTTATAATATTACATCACATTTAGAGGTAAGAAATGAAATGCACCGTTCATGGAGACGGTAAGCCGTACGTACTCATGAACGCTACTTCCATTTCTATTTCGTATTTCTGGAATGGAATCATAATTATATAAGAGTATATTATAATTCCAGTATAATAACATATACAATATCATTAACTTTATCCTTTAAACATCCCACATATGGTATTAACGAATCAAATCACTTTTAGGGGGCGGTAGTCCGCACTTCCTAAAATGAAGATATCGTGTTTACCCATAATGGAAACCATAAAGGTATGCCCAAAATGAAAAATACAGAAGCTTAAAGAAAAAATAAACATATTATATATCATATATAAAAATAGTTACATCATAATGGCCACCTTTGAAGGTGTTAAATGATAATAGAACAATCATCGTTTCGGGAGGCAGAATTTCGCCATCCACGGAAACCATATGTTCTTTAACCATTTGATGTAGTTGTGTGAGAGTGTAGCTCAAATAAATCTTATAAAAACATTCTAGTATATTGAAGATACTGGTTTTGTTACAAAAGAAGTAAATAAAAAGAGTTTAGAGGGTTGGAGAAGCAAAATAAAACAAATGAACAAGAGAGAATGAATTGCCTTTAAAAGTGTAACTCCTTTTGATTTGAGCCTAAAGGCTTCCTTTGAAAGGATTATTGCAAAAGGGAATCCTCTAGGATGAGGAGCGGGATGTGGAGAGAGTAAATGGGCAGGGGTTGGCCGAGCCAAAGGCTTGAGGAGTGTGTGTAATGAGGTAGAGGTGGGGGCCTTTTATAAGAGGACAGGAGAGGCACTTTTGGAAAGTAAAGAAATATTACTTTATTTGAAAATGTTTTTCGGTTTTAAAAGGTCCCACATTGATATAATTCGTGGATAAGGTGATAAGGGTTCGAAATACACTCATCCAATAGGTTTTGGACATGTGTAGTTCATCGATTTTACATTATCTTTCCATTTTATTTAATTCGTCAAAAAATGAGGTCATCGCTGCACCATCATGATGTCATAAATAATTTAATTTATTTAAAGTCTAAAAATTACAAAAAAAATACTATGATGTAGGAAATCGTTTTAGCTTTCGAATGAATATTTATAATAAAAACTCTGATCTTTATAACCCCATGTAATAATTGTTTTTGTAAAACATATTTTGTTTGGGTCATTTTTACTTTAACATTTATTAAAAAGTTATATTTGTCATTTCCCAACCAAAGTGTCTCCATGGGGTCCCCAAGTTGACCCATGACTTGTCTTGGTCGTACATGACACAACCAATAAGGTTGGGACATGTTTCTAGGTCATTTCATATTATTAAAGCATTATTTATACCTTAAACTACACTAATTACCACTAATCACGATTAAAAACTTAATAAGTTACTATTCACCAAAAAATTATTTTAATCTCATTGAACCACATTTTACTTCTTAATGACAACCATGTATGTCGGATTTTTGAAAATCAAAACACAATGATGGAAAATTTCATTTAAATGGAAAATCAGTTTTTATAAATACCACTTAGTGGTTTAACTATTCATCAAAAATTGAAGTTTTTCAGAAAAATACCAAAAATTCACCCTAAGATATATTTGATATTACGAATTCAAAAATAAAGTCTATTTTACAAAATTCAAAACATATAAGTCACATTAATTAATTTAATAATTAATTCCCGCTATCAGAGCAAATAGCGTGTTTTTATGGAACAATAAGTATCAAAAGATTGACACCAGTTTAAGTCCGATTTCAAAGTGAAATTAATTCCAACGACCACTATTGGATTTAATGGTAAAAATATTTTCCAATTTCACTTTAAAACCAATTCAAAAGATAATTTAATCATATAAATAAATTAGATTAAAAAGTGGTTTTGAATTAAAATACAACATTTTACACTATTCATAAAAAAATGAACTTTATCAGAAAGGTACCAAAAATTTACACAAAGTAAATTTTGATGTCCCGATTCTAAAGAAGAGTTATATTTGGTCCAATAGAATTTATATGACCGATAAAAACTATATTTAATGATGTTTCATCATCAAAAGGTGATAAGTGGACCTTTCGTGAAAATTAGGGTATAAATGCCTAAAATTGAACTCTTTCCGTATTTTAAGCCTTTATCTTTTATTGGGTAAATGTAAAAACATTTAAAAACATATATAATAATATATTAGTTATTTCTATCCATTCCCTCCAGTACAACGGCTACTCGTTAACTAACATTTAAAATAATATTATTTTATTACTTGTGTGCAATGTAAGTCTTCAAAGAAACTCATCGTTGCGTACCGAGTACGCTATCAAACGTAGAAACCCCTTTTAATTAAAATTAATATTTAATTCGTAAATATTAATAAATATGAAAATTGATTATTCTTTATTTACCTGGGATGTTACAATATAGACAAGAGAATTCATCATATAGATGTAATACTATTGTTGCAAACCATGTTTATCCACTCCATTATAATTTTAGGCCACATTAAATGAAGATAAAGTGAATTGATTTTTGATATTTCTTATTTAAATGATTTAGATAGGGTACTCCCTATAAGTAAGATAAATATTATTGAGATTATAGAGGTCCTCCCCTAAATTTTGGAGAGGATAACATGCACATTCCACCTTCAACATATCGATAATGTCATATTTCAGCATATCCATGGACCAAAACCCAAAAAATATTCTTTGATTATCCATATATATCAACAAGGGAATTATATTCTTCTAATTCTTTTCCTAGGATTTTTCCATTTAACCTGGACATTGATTTCATTTCCTCATTTCTTTTTCAAGATGAGTGTAATAGTTTAGAACATCATTAGTTATTTTAGAGGATAATTAACCTGAGTAAGGAATGCATAATGATTGTCTCCCCAAACCAGACATCAAATGGGATGAGATATCACATTTTATGAAAAAGTATACAATTTTTTTAATATTAACATTCTTAAGAGCCTCTTGATATATGTTCTGAATAGGATATCTTTTTTAGGGGGAGAACCACTATGTTTAGAAGTGATGTCATTGTGGGGGGGACTCTGTAAGGAGGAACAAGGGGATAAATTCAATAATTATTAGCATTGATTCCATGGGGAGTTCCTAGATGGTTAACAAATGTTAATGGGTTATAAAGGGGTGGAAAATGTTTTGTGGTTATATTAATGTTATGTGGAGGAGAATCATAACATGGACCATGTGAAGGAACTATAACGATGATCTTTACACTTCTATGAGGAGGATCTTTTTGGAAGGTACTCTAAGGTGGTTCTTAAGATTTGATGATATATGTACAATAGAGAGTAATATCATGGTCGATGATTTTTTCTCCCTTTAATTTAGAGTTATAAAATGTTAGTATGAGATTGAGATATATTGATAGGCCTCAATAATATCAGTGTTGGTCGAGGAAAAAATATTGGTATAATCATGGGTTGTGTGATAACCTTGATTAGTTTTTTTATCTTTGTTGATGGGTTATTGTGGTAAGACAATATATTGTGGTTTTAGTTTGGTACATTCATAATAAAATATTATTTATAGAAACTACCCAAGGTTATCTATTTCCATTTATCAGAATATGTTGATGAATTCTATGGATGAATGTTGGAAAATATCATTTTTCTTCACAAGCGCTATCCGGAATGGGGATATAAGAGAACTTTTAATATTTAATAACCTTCTATTTATACTAAAATACATCCTAAATGAGTGTAATAATATGGACATACTTCTTAATTTACCCCATAAAATATAATGATGTACTTCATACACTCTGAAATGGGTATATTGTTGATATTTTCATACCACCAAAACATTCCATTAGACCATCTATATTTGGAGAAGAGACATAATCATAGAGTGACAGTACGGATATGAATACATGGTGATGGAAAATAAATTATTATATCTTAAGGAAAACATTGGGATATGATAGTAAACAATTATTGGAATAAAAAATAAACCCACTCATGTAAGTCATCCCCTGTTAGGATAGAACAAGGATCCTGGTGAATAAGAGGAAGAATATGGGTATTTTCTTGAGTAGATATTAGTGTGTGATGAATCAATCCCAGAAAAGTTATGGGAATAAGAATATTGGTCTTACCTATGATGGATACCACAAAATATTAGTGAATATATTCTAATATTTCTATGATATTTTGGTAGTCTTATAATGTCTAAGAAGGAACATAAACAGGTTTTTTAGCTACCACTAGTGGCGATTGATGATATTCATATGTGGGTGTGTGGGAATGTTATTTCTTCCCAGTTCATATTTAGATATACTCAATATCTCATTATGATGGAATAAGTCTATCTTGGTTGGATAAATAATGGATATCATGAATACTAGTTGACTCCTCAAACATCTCCAGAGAATGATTACAAGATTCATTAGTGGGAACATAGATAAAAACATACTCCCTTCATTCAGTGGTATAGAAACCATTTTGATACATTTTTCTAGGACCATATTTTGGCTGTTTTTATTGGGTTACACCAAGGAAGTCCCGCTAAGCATGTTTATGAAGGAATATGTTCATGCTGCACTACTATTAGTGATGTCTAGTTGTGGGATTCCATTAAAAAAACTATTAAAGAACAGTGGAGCAATTGATAAACTCAGATACCTCCCTAATTTATCTGGAGTTATAGTTTTCATTCTCAAAAGATGATTCATGGTGTTATTATATGTCTCTACTGGTTACATTGGATTTGATGGAGTCCTCTTTTGGAAGGATGGCCCACATGTCTTCATCACCTAAAGGCATTCTAATGTTGCCTCTAAGGATGGGTAGATACATAAAGGAGGTAATTCCTCAGTATGGAATATATGACCTAATTATTAAAATTTTTGTTTGGATATAACAATCTCATAGTTAATTAAACAACCATAATCTTCATAGTGGATGAAAACATCAAGTATTGGACTAATGGGAAATGGTGCATAGAGCTACATAGTGGTTACTGATATGTCTTGGTAGCCTAACATATCAAAATGAAATAGATAATGAAATTTTTATATTAAAGGGGTATATTGTAATGGTTTTTTATGTATTGTTTTGATAACAAAGAACAATCAATAAACACATTAATGTAACATCACATGTAAGAGAAAGGTCAGTCAATCACTATCTTGGGTAAATATTTTGGGTCCAATTTTCCATTCAATTTATGTAATAAATAATTCTTACATTATTTTAAGTAAATGAAAACCTAATTTTTTAATATATGTGCTTTTTAAGAAATTATTAACAACACTAAGGAAGCACATTGTTTGAGATGATGGGAGATTAGGATTATCTCACCCTTTTGGGGGAATTGCTTCCCAATATGAGACTCTCATAAATATTCTAGTCATTTTAGTGAATACTTCGCAAATACCTGAGAAAAATTGGTTATCTTCAAAAAAATTTATCAATAATGGATGATATATATGAATATATATAAATATATATATGAAATGTTTTTTTCGACAAGACTATATATATATTATCAGTTTTTCATTGATGAAACCATAATTATATATCAGATTTTAACTGTATTTCTTTGTAGTGATTATGTGATGGAGATAATAGTTTCATAAATTTATTTTTTTATATTAATTATTTAATTATTTAGTGACCACAAATTGATTCATATGTGATGATTTAATACTAATTTCCAATTACATCAAAAAATTTGAAATTTCATGCAAATTCCTATTTTTCCATTTAAATTTAACTCTTGTATTGTTATATTAAAATATTATATATGTTGATTCATAATTTTATATTGTTTTATATAATTTTAAACATTTTAAAATAGATGTCTTAATTAATTATAATGATCTTGGAAACCCTTTTTCTTAGAGATAATGGACCAAGAATCCAATGATGGGTGAGAATCATCAGTTTGGAAATCTCTTCAATATTCATTCCATTAATTTTTTATACCAACATAGAGTTGGATAAAATTTTTACACAGGTAATAGGTCTTGGAAATAACATATTTTATTCAAATGAATCCAAATATAATTTGGTTTATTGTAGCGATTCTAATCTTTTACAAAATATATGGATTTATTTTGAAACAAATTTCAACATTCCTTTTATAAACATCTATAAAACTATCCCCCATGTTATCTATAAGTATGTATTACTCACATTTAGAGGAAATGTTCATGGTTTTAGGGAGTTTTGGTCAATTTTAAATTAGGTTTTACTCTATTTTTTTACCATTCCTATCAAAAAATAATTTTCACACTACATGATTTAATAAAAATTGTTTATGTTCTCTCTAATTTCCTCAATCTTTGTTCTATCTCTCTCCCTCTCTCACTATCCAAATTTATAACCATGATATATTATAATCATTATAGTGAGTTAATTACATGATTATTTAACTTCTAAGAGGTTTTCATGGTGTTAAAAAACTCATTCTTTTAAATTTGTTGTGAATTTATATTTTTATAGGGAGGGACAATGGAGTTTTACGGTTTGGTGCGATGATCTTCAACATATCTTTAAAATGATTATAACCTCATTATTTCCCATAACAAATACTATCTTCATACTTTTTTATTGGTAAACCCATTTTTTGATTGGTTTGTGTGTGTTCCATGTATGAAACAACATTCAAATGAGCCAAGTCTTGCATGGTCCCAAATAGATAATAGATTTTGTTCATCAACCTGGACTATTCGAGAATATTATATTTGGTGTGTAGAAGTTATCTACTTGGAATTATAATTTTCACAATTAGTTTGGTTCTAGTATTTTATGTATTATTGAATATTATTTCATATAGAACTTATAAATTTAAATTTTATAATAAAGGAACCCATGTTTCCAAACCTTGTAATTGGTTGTTTCTTACTAAATCAATCATGATATCTACTTTTTTCATATTAATATTTATTTTTTATATTTATTCAATTATAAAACCTCTAAATATTCTATGTTTTTAAAAAATATAAAATGTTTTTATGAGTAGTTAGTGAATTTCGAAAAAATATCTTCATTAGATATGACCATGGTTAACCACCATCCAATAATAGGGGTCTTTTAAAAAAATACATATAACCCAAATTCAAGTGTTTTATGTCATATTGTTTTTGATTGAAATTTTTTTCTTCAAACAAAAATATTAAAATTGTATGAAACAATCTAGGTCTTGTGAAATATTTTATATTGTTCCTAAAATAGAATGGGTATTACTAATAAAACTGAGAAATTTAAATCTTCAAGATGAAATTGTATAAATTTCGTTGAAAGAATCCAGTAAGACATCAATTGATCACCAAGATCCTAAAACCATGGTAGGAAATCCTAATCAAACATTGTATAAATATATAGAACATTTTATTAACCATAATAATAATTTCACCATACCAACTATACAAAATGGATTTGAACTATAAAAAAATCATAATATAGTTATTTACAAAATTCAATGGGATTAAATACAAGGATCCCTATACGATCCGTACAGGTTTCACTAAAGAATGTGAAAAATTCTGTAACTCCCAGACCCCAGAAGCCTAACGTTGGTGAATTATTTAAATACATTAGCATGATTACTAGAAATAAAGTCCTGAAATACCGATAGTTTAGCAATCTTGGAAAATATATTATATACATGAACGTTACATTAAACATTAGAAAATAAAACACAACATAAATGATCATTTGAGAACGTATTTAATCCCCTCACATAACTCTGATTATCAAACATAATACACTTCTTGGAATCCTAGGAAAATAAAAGATAAGAAAGGGGTGAGCTGAAATGCTCAGTAAGGGTATGCAATACAGTGGAAGAAAACATAAATAATAGGCATGGTGAATAATTTAAAACACATGTCTTTACAAATAATAAAAAAAACTTTATGGAAGGAATATGAGATGAGTAAATAATACCATAATAAAACATAGTAATGGGTATTCTACTAGTCGAATAACCACATGAACTATCAATAATATTTTCATAATGAGAGAATGTATAATTCCAAACATTCTAAAACATTTTTTCAAGGCCTCAACCATGACGTCTAAAAACGATTAAGGCCTCATCCAAAACAATATATCAAATTGGGAATGGCCTCGGCCAATTCCACGTCTAATTGTCTCAAGAGACCTACCGATGAATTGAGGAGCTATAGCTGGTTCCACCCATCACATACTATGTCCAATAAATTCCCCATATGGAAAGGTTGAAACATAACATAACATTAAAATAAAAACAAGCATACATAATTTAAATACTTTATCCATAAATCATGAATGGTATAAAAATAACACATTAACATCAAATATATCAAAAAACCTTCAAAACAATATGGAATATTTGTATCATAATAAATCAACTTCAAACAAGTTTAAAATTCATCAAAGGTTATTGACATAGATGAAAATGATTTGTAAAAATCTTTGAGAGAAGTATCCAATTTTCATGAAAACAATTAAAATTAAAACAATTTATAAATGAATACATTTATAGACATTTTTGTGTCAAATTTTCCCAATCCACTTGGAAACATTTCAATAGAATTAACATTTTAAAAACATTAATGTCTAAATAAATAAATCCTAATTTTTTTTTTGAAAACATGGGCATCAATGAGAATGATATAGATGAATGAATATTTAAAACATTTAAAATTATTTTTTAATAAAAGATTATAATAAAATTAATACCTTTGAAAACTATTTTATGAAACATGGATATTGATAATAAATATTTCCCAGTAAAAACATACCCAAAAACAATCTCAATTAATAATGAGATTGAGGAACTAACCCTTACATTGTTCTTTATTTTAGTTAAGGGTAAATTTAACCTCTTTTATAAATACCATAGTATGTTATTAAATTATACCATAACATATTAATATTTATTATATATTACATGATTCAATTATGCCTTTATACTACCCATTTAATAATAATTTCTATGTTAAATTAACATTTATGGTAATAGTCACTTTCTGTATCGTACTAGTTTTAACTTGTTCCTCTTGATTTTATCAATTAGATCATGCAATAAATAATTCCAAAATACAAAACATGATTTATATATCATATATATTTAGAATATAAATATTTATAATAGGCATATATATGAAATGGAAAGCATTTGTTATGGATACGGTAGGCCCTACGTACGCAGAAACGTTGTTTCCATTTTCATGTCGCATTGAATGGAACTTAGTAAAGAAGATATATGTAAGTATATATATATATATATCACTCTAGTAGCATTATTATGTCATATATTACACACTTATTAATGATATATATTTTTATAATCATCATTGAATAGTGAATGTGGTAATGAATCTCATCGCGTCGTGGAGACAGTAATCTGTACGTACGCATGAGCGAGAATACAATTATATTAATGGTGAAATCGTATGTAAATTGTTGGTATATCATATATAAAGAATCATTAAAATTTTATATTTATTATTTACATCAGTTAAACTCATTATTATACCCATCCAAATAATGAATTGTTTGAATAACAAACTACACTAAGACGTAGACACGGTAATCTGTACGTATGAACATATGGTGACTTTTTCATTTATTGGATTGATAGTTTAATGAAAATGGTTGTAAAATTTTTATAATAACATCCTAGTATATTGAAGATACTGGATTTATTATCGTAGAATGTAAAAAACAATGAAAGAGGACATGGAAGTAGAAAAGAACTTGAAAGTGGTGATGAAATATTTACCTCTTTTTCGGGCTCTTCCATTGTATTTGATCCAAAGGGTTCCATAGGATGGCATTATGACCAATGTAATGTCTCTAGGAGTAACGGATGGATGTTTGGAGGATATTGGGGTTTGGGTTGGTTGGGAAAAATGTATTTGGAGATGTGAAAATAAGAGAAGGGGAAGTGCCTGTTTATAAGAGATGTGAGGGTCACTTTATGAAAATCTTGAAATATTATTTTATAATAAATCCATTTTCAGTTTATGATGGCTCCAAAATTAATTATGTAGAAGATAAGGTCTCTATGAGTCTAAAACCTCACAACCAATATGTTTTAGATAGTTCTAGTTCATTATATTAACGTTATATTTTAGATTTAACTCTTAGTTAAATAGTTTGACATTTACCTTGTCTCTTTGTATTTTTATATTATATGGTAAATACTCTTACAATAAAAAGACAAGATAACCCCATGTGATTCATTATTAATATATAAACCTTATCTAGGTCCTTTTTCCGATCCATATATTTTTAGGAATATTATATCAATTAATAATATAATATTTGTTTTTAAAACTAAATTATGTAAATTTTGACACTATTTAGTATTTGGTTTTTGTGAAAATCATAACTACATGATTACTTCGAAAAAAATTATTTATTCAATCATAGATTGTCATATTAAACTATAAAATTATCTTAATTCATCAAAAGTAAAAAATTACATTTATTTCTATATTTATAATATCAATTATTTTAATCTTTCATTAATAATGTAATTAATTCATCATCGTTGTGTCATAGATAAAATAAATTATTAAATGCAAAACAATTATCAATAATGGTCTATTAAGTAATAAATTTTTTTATCTTCCTAATGAATATTTATTGTCGAATTTATCTTATGCATAACCCTATATTAAAAATGTTTTAGTTATTAAACTTTGAATTTAACTCTTTTAACTCTTCTTTAAATAAAATAATAATAAATTTCCTAATATTATCCAAGTGGACCAAAGGGGTAAATATTTTATTCATATGGTTGTTTTTGGTTGATTAATACTTATCCAATATAATTATTACATGTGTTAGGGTAATTGTAATATCTTTTTTACCTTTAATTAACCTATTTACTTTTAACCATGGTAAATAAAAGTGAAATGTTACTATTCACCACAATTTATTTTCATCTTATTGAACCAAATTTTACTTACTTATGTCAACCGTATCTCTAAATGATTTTAAATTCAATTCACAGAAGTTGTAAAATTGCATTTTAGGAAAATTTTCTAATGTGCCAAGAAGGTGGGTAAAAGAGGTTAAAAAGTTTAATATAATTTTATACATATAATTTTATTATAAAATGACTCCAATGAAGTACACTGAACTTATATAGGTATTTTATATCTATTTTTACTTAAAAAAATTAAATAAAATAAATAATTGTTGAAATAAAAAGTCAGTTTTAAATAATAACACAGTGTTTTTCCCTATTCATAAAAAATTGAATGTTTTCAGAAAAATACCCAACATTTAACCTAAGATAATTTTGATATTAAAAATTAAAAAATGAAGTCTAATTTACCAAATTAAAAACATTAAGTCACATTTACTAATTTAAAATTAACTATCATTGTCAAAACCAAAAAAGAGAGTTTTAAAAAAATAAAAACTATCAATAGATTGACACGTGTTTATGTCAAATTGAAATGTGAAATTACATATAATGACAAATATTATATTAAATGATAAAAATATAATCTAATTATACTTACAAAACATTCAAATGCATAATTTATTAGTATAATGTATTTCAATTTAAAAGTTGTCTTCAATTAAAACAAAGTATTTTTCACTATTCATCAAAAAATGAAAGTTATCATAAAATTACCAAAAAGTAATACAAACTAATTTTTTATGTCCCTCTTCTAAAAAAGAATCTAATTTCAGTAAATTGAATATATAAAAGTGTCAAATATTGTTTTTAAAATGGTTTCACCATTAAAAAGTTGTAAATTTTTTTTTTGAAAAATAATTATCTTATCCGAAAAAATGAATTTGTTCTAATATTATGTCTAAGAAACCCATAATATAGATGTTAAAATTATATAAAGTATGAATGATTCAAAATGATGTTAATACTATTCATAATCATTTTTTCAACGGTTAGTTTAATATGTTGTGTTGTGCTTGAACTCAGTGTCATGTGTAGTGCAAGCTATTTAATTACTTTGATGAGATAACATACTATGAAATAATGGGGTGTTACATTCACCACTCCTTCAATATATTGTGTCCTTGCAATTTTAAATTATTATATGTAAATAAATGGTTAAAATAGATAAATACCTTTGTGGAAAACCCAAATCGGAAATTGGGTTAATAAAATTTACTCTTAATATGAGGGAAAGGTAAATGATAAAGTCACCAAATAATTATGATCTTGATTAGGATAACACTGGTGAAAATTAGAGAAACATAATTGGAGGAAAAACATAAATATTTATAGCAAGCGATTGAGGTCATCAATCAAAAACGAGTGTAAAATTAAGGGCCTTAAAGCGATCAATATAAGATGATTTAAAATATCATCAGTTCAATAAAACATATGGTGTTAGGATAAAACATTTTTGATTTTAAGATCCATTCCCTAATGTCTAAGAATTAGTTCCTACATAGAATTAGTGGAATAAAATATACAAGATATGTATTGTTTCATCCATAAACTAATTTCTACCACAAAATCTTCTTTCACTCCAAAAGATAATATAATTAAAAAGTATTCTATTTATCCTAATCATATAGAGTTCAAAAAATAAAGATTTTATAATACATTTTTTATACTATTTAAAAAAACTACAGTATACAAGCTAGGACATCATGTAGTCTAGTAGTAGGTGATGCACCCTTGTCACCCTTCCGTTGTGGGTTCAAGTCTCGCGACCTTACCAGAGGAGAGGGGTTATTGCGCGACCTCTGGGCTGTACTTTTTATGACAATCCAAAAATAATATTAAGAAATGATTTAACTATAAATATAGTATTCAATGTCAAACTTAATCGATTCCAACCTTTATACTTATCCAAAATACTTCTAACCAAACTCACAGTCCTACATTTATAAGGAAGTTAAACACAATAAAGATCTTTTTTTCACATAATAACATGTTAATACCTTCATCATGTATTCTTTTAAAACAAGGTAACACCCTGGATTACCATAAATCCATATCGATTACATTCATTCTCCTTTATTCCTTATAGAATACTGGATATACTCCTTATATCCAAAAATGTTGTAAACTCCAACAATAATGGAAGAAACCAACCATTAATCAGTTCCAAGGAGGTCAATAATATCTAATATAATTCATCCCTATCAATCATCTCTTATTCCAAAATCAATGCCTCGGTATCCAGACCATATTAATGTTTTATCTTTCCTTCAACCATGTATATTCCAAAAATATTAACTTGTATTGAGTAAATTTTCTTGGTACCACACAATCTCAAATCCTTAATGAAATAGTACTGCATTACAATCCTTATATACTCCATAATTATTATAACCAGTACATTGTTGATACAATAATAAAATGAAAAAATTATTTAATATCAACATAAGAACACTAGTCATTACTCTATATCTGTGATAATATAATAACTTTATTACTATCCACCAACATCATTTGTGGTATGCTCTGATGATTTGGACATTTATTCGAGTAGTGTCTTATCTCCTTGCAGATGAAGCATTGTACATTTGAAACCTTTTTATTACCCTTGAAATCACATAATTAGTGTCCTTTTTCTCAAAACTTATAACAAACTCCCATTCCCATCAAATATTTACCAAGGCAAATCATTCAACAGTTATCACAAATGGGAAAATGCCGCTTTCCCTTATTCCATTTATCCATATTTCTCTCTACCAACATTTTCTTCTCTGGCTTCCCTTCAAAGCTATAATAATCTAAAAATTATTTAATTATCTTATTAACAAATGATATTATTTCTTCATATGATTATAATCTGTGGGAGCCTATTTACTTTCTAAATGATTTCTTAATACCATTAAAGATATGATGTATTTTACTCTTTGGATCATGCATATTGCTGGAGTTCTCATTCCATCTAATAGGAACCATTTCTAAATAATTGCATACACTAGGTTAGTTTCTGAATCACAATGCATAATTCCAAACTTGTAAAATAAATAACATAAATTGAAAATATTATGTATATAATCTATAATCATAAAATGTTTTCTTTGAGGTAGTATTTACTCCAAAATACATCAAAATGGATTTTAATGAAAATTTTAATTATCCTAAGCTAATCCCCTGGGAGTTCTATAACCAAGAGTACAGCAAGGCCCATTGTCGTGCACCAGATCCCATATAATCCTAGCTCAAAGCACTATTTTTAGGTTTTACCCCTAGGTACATCTATGCCAGAGTTTCCACTACCTGCTCGTATTCAGAAAGAGATTTATTTCTTGAAAAACTCACAAAATATCAACAGTAACAAAATTATAGGAAGTTCTTCAATACTCATCCTCAATGTTTATCTTAGTGTAATGTGCTCTAATTATAGTTTATCTAAATCTAGTTTCCAATGTTTTTATTAAACATCATTTGATACCAAATGTAATGACCCGACCCCAAAAGCCCAGAGTCAGTGCATTATTTTAATACATTGGCATGATTACGTGGAATAAAGTTCCAAAATACTGATAGTTTAACAGACATGGAAAATATAATACATTCATGAATGTTACATTAAACATTAGAAAATAAAACCCAACAGAAATCAACCTTTGAGAATGTCATTAATCCACTAGCATAACCCTACTAATCAAACATAATACACTTCTTGGAATTCTAGGAAAATAAAACATAAGAATGGGGAGAGATCAAATCCTTATTAAGGGTAAGCAATACAACTTTAGATAACATAAATATTAGGCATGGTGAATAATAAAAAATACATGGATTTACAAATAATAAAATGAACACTTTATGGAAGGAATATAAGATGAGTAAATAATACCATAATAAAACATTGTCATGTGTATTCTACTTATTGAATAACCACAAGAACCATCAATATTATTTTCATAATGATAGAATGTATAATGTCATACAGTATGAAACATTTTGTTAAGGACTTGGCCAAGACGTCTAAAACTAAATAAGGAATTGGCCAAAACCATATATCAAATTGGGAAATACCTCATCCAATTCCATGTCAAATTGTATCATAAGACCTACCGATTCATCAAGGAGCTATAGCGGGCTCTACCCATCACTTACTATGTCCAATACATTCCCCATATGAAAAGGTTGAAGCATAACATAACATTCATAAATAAACTAGAATACGAAATTTCAATACTTTATCTATAAACCATGAATTTTATAAAAATAACACATCTATAGTAAAACATATAAAAAACCATTAATAAAATATAGAAAATTTGTATCATAATAAATCAACCTAATTTTTTTTTTAAAATCCATCAAAGGATGTTGACATAGATGGATATGATTTGTAAAACTATTTGAGAGAAGTATCCACTTTTCATAAAAACATTTAAAAGTAAAACAATTTATAAAAGAATACATTTAAAGACATTTTTGAATCAAAGTTTCCCATACCACTTTGAATCTTTTTAATTGAATTAAATTTTTAAAAACATTCATGTCCATATAAATAAATCCTTAAAAAACCATTTTGAAAACACATACATTAATGAGAATGATTTAGAAGAATACATATTTAAAACATTTAATACGATGTTTTAATAAACGTTTCCCTTAAAAATAATCCATTTGAAAACTCTTTTAGTAAACATGGATATGGATAATAAATATGTCCTAGTAAAAAGATACATATATACAATCTTGAATAATAATGAGAATGAGGAATTAACCATTACCTTGAAATTTCCTTTAGTCGAGAGTACATTTAACCTCCTGAATAAAGACTGTAGTATGTTATTAAATTATAAAAGAACCATATTAATATTTATGATATCATACATGATTCATTTAGGACTTTATACTAACCATTTAATATTAATTTCATTGTTAAATTAACATTTTCGGTAATAATCACTTACTTTATCGAACATGTTTTAACTTGTGACTCTTGATTGTATCCCTTAGATAATGATTTAAATAATTACAGAATATATAATATGATTTATATATAATATATATTTAGATTATAAATATATATAATAGACATATATATGAAATTGAAAACACCATTTATGGAGATGGTAGGCCATATGTACTCATAAATATTGTTTCTGTTTTCATATCGTATTGAACGGAACTAAGTGAATATGATATTTTTAAGTACATATATATATATATATTCTCATTGTATCTATTATTTCATATATTACACACATATTAATGGTATATATTTTTATAATCACAGTTGAAGGGTGAACATCAAAATGAATCTTATCGCGTCGTGGAGACGGTAATCCGTACGTATGCATGAGCAACAATATCATTATATTAATGGTGAAATCATATGTAATTGGATGGTATATCATATTTAAAGAATAATTAACATGTAATATTTATTATTTACAAAAGTTATACTCGTTATTATACCCATCCAAATAAGGATGTGTTTGAATAGCAAACTACATCACGACATGGAGATGGTAATCTGTACGTACGCACGTATGGTGACATTGTCATATATAGGATAGATAGAGTAATCAAAATGGTTGCACCATTTTTATAATAACATCACAATATATTTAATATACTAGATTTGTTATCTTATAATGTGAACAACAAACAAAGAGGATGCGGAAGAAGAAAAGAACATGAAAGATGTGATGAAATATTTACCTCTTCTTCCGGTTCATTCTTTTGATTTGATCAAAAGGGATCCGTAGGTTGTATTTGTGACCGACATAAGGCCTCTAGGATGAAGGGAGGAAAGTTGGTAGGGTATTTGGGTAGGGTTTTTCCGAGCTAAAAGGCTTTGGAGGTGTGAAATTAAGAGAAGGGGAAGTTCCATTTATAAGAGTCGTGAGTGTCACTTTAGGAAAATCATGAAATATTATTTTATAATAAAATAATTTTCGGTTTCTAATGGCTCCAAAATAAATTAATTAGATGGTAAGATACGTATGGGTCTAAAAAATCTCAACTAATAGGTTTTTTATATTTTTGGTTCATCATATTAACCTTATATTTTAGATTTAACTCTTAATTAAATAGTTTTACATTTAACATGTCTCTTTGAATTTTTATATTATATGGTTAATAATTTTACTATAACAATAATAGAGAACCCCATGTGGTTAATTATTAATATATATAACCTTATATAAGTCTTTTGGATGATCCTTATATTATTAGAAATATTATATCATATAATAATATAATATATTTTTTAAAAACTCAATTATGTCAATTTTGACACTATTTAGTATTTGGTTTTTGTGAAAATCATAACATAAATATTACTTTGAAAAAAATTATTTAATAAACACTAACATGTCATATTAACCTATAAAATTATTGTAATTCATCAAAAGTTGCAAATTACATTTATTTAGATATTTATAATATCGATTATTTTAATATTTCATTAATAAGGTAATTACTACATCATCATTGTGTCATAAATAAATTTAGTTATTTAAAGTATAAAAATTATAAATAAACTACTATTATGTAGGAAATTGTTTTAACTTTATAATTAATATTTATTGTTGAATTTATATTCTGTAGAACCCTATATTAAAAATGGTTTATTTATTAAACTATGAATTTAACTCTTTTAACTCTTATTTAAATAAAATAATAATTAATGACCTAATCTTATACAAGTGAACCAAATGGGGTCATATTTTATTCCTATAGTTATTTTGGTTGAATTATACTTATCCAATAAAATTAGGGCATGTGTTAGGGTAATTATAATATCATTTTTACCCTTAATTACCCTGTTTAATTTTAACCGTGGTAAATAAAAGTCAAAAGTTACTATTCAAAAAAATTATTTTCATCTTATTCAACCAAATTTTACTTACTTATTTAAACTACGTTTCTCAGAATTTTGAAATTAAACTCATAGAAGTTGTAAAATTACGTTTTATGAAAATTTGAAAACGTGCATAGAAGGTGGGTAAAAGAGGTTATAAAGTTTAATAAAATTTTATACAATTTAGTTTGATATTAAATGACTCAAATTAATTTAATTGAACTTATATAGGTATTATATATCTATTTTGACTTAAAATAAATTTAAATAACATAAATAAATATTTGAATAAAAAGTTGGTTTAAAATAATAACGCAGTGTGTTTCACTTTTCATAAAATATTGAATGTTTTCAGAAAAATACCACAAATTCACATTAAGATAATTTTGAAATCATGAATTCAAAATTTAAGTCTATTTTACTATATTCAAAACATTGAAGTTACATTTATTAATTTAAAATTAATTCCTCTTGTCAAAACTAAAAAGAATGTTTTTAAAAAGTAAAAACTATCAAAAGATTGACATGTGTTTATGTCAAATTTAATTGTGAAATAACATATAATGACCTACATTGTATTAAATGATAAAAATGTAATCTAATTATAATTCCATACGATTAAAATTCATAATTTATCACTATAATTTATTATAATTGAAATTGTTTTTTTCAATTAAAACATAGTATTTTTCACTATTCAACAAAATATGAAAGTTGTCTGAAAATTACCAAAATTTTATGCAAACTAAATATTTATGTCTCACTTCAAAAGAAGAATTTAATTTCATTAAATTGAATATATAAAAGATTCAAACATTGATTTTAAAAATGGTTCACCATAAAAAAGCGGTAAGATCGCATTTTTTTAAAAATACTTATTTTATCAGAAAAAACAAATTTCTTATATTTCGTCTCAGAAACACATAATATTGATGATAAAATTATATAGAGTATATAAGATTAAAAATTCAGTTAATAATATTTATATGCACTTTTTGAAGCATTAGTTATGTAATTTGTGGTGTGCTCGAACTCGGAGTTGTGTGTAGCACATGCTATTGAATTACTTTAACGAGATAACATATTATGAAATCTTGGGGTGTTAATAATTGAATATTGAAGGACTTGAATAAGATAAGGTTAAAAATATTTAATTATCATCATATTTTAAAGGATAGGTAAATGAGTGGCTATATAGCCTACAACCAGTTGATTTAAGTGATTATGATGATCTTCATAGAATATTTATCGAAATATGTCTCCCTACCAATAGATGAGAATATATTAGAAATGAGATATATTCCACCAAGAATGATTTTGGAAGGACTCTTAATGAGAACTATGAGAATTTTTATGTTGTTTATTCCAGGTTCCCACACCAATCAATTAAATAATATCATTTCATGTATTTTTCTACAATGTTCTATTGGAAAATTATATGTCCCTTCGAGATGCATCGTTATGAGGATTTCTAATTAACAAGTCCTCAGTTAAGACAAATAACTCTTTGACAAGATAACATAATGTTTCCAATATTTTTTTAAAAGAGTTACTCAGACTAATGGTCTATATAAAAGGTAAGAAATTATGATTCATCACTTTATTATACTCCAACTGTGAGGAGCTTCCAATATGTTTAGAGAAATGAACCTAAAATAATCCAATGAAAAAATTCACCAGTAAAGGTTTGTGGATTGTGTTCATCTTAAATTTATTTTATTGATCATTGTTCATATGTGTAGGTACCATATATATTTTTAGCTTCCTATCCACAATTTTAATTCTTCTATCATGTTAAATGATAATGTGTAGATACCCAAACCCTAGAATTCTGAAGCTGGGGCCTGCTATAATTACATTGGCATACGGTACAAAAAATCACATTCTGAGGGAACAAATATTTTTCTAGTCCTGGTAAACTTGATACTTACATGAGCTTGACATTACATTTGAATACAAAAATTAAAACATATTTTTTTACAAGAATAATATTATTCACTCTCAAAAATCCCTATATATCAAATAATGTATTCATAATGGTGTTTTAGTGAAATAAAAAAAAGGTGCAGTGAAATTACTAAAAAGGGTTAAGTATAGTGGATGAAATAATGAATAATGTTTCATAATAAATACATAATGTTAAATAATTGAGCACAAATTCCATGTAATCAACAAACTGATATGGATGTTGGTAGACAATATGGAAAAATAAATAAATAAACACACATTCTATTTGAATAATTTGATAAGTCATAATAAATACAGAAAGGTAAAAAATGAACATACATGCCATTTAATTAATATAATGGAAAATAAATGAATCCATAAAATTTTTCGTAGTGAAAATATATTGAATTATAATAACATAACTTTGAATGATGTAAATTCTTAATTACTAGATGCCATGATTCCCACGTACAAAGAACCTTTACCATCAAGACCTTTCACAAGATGGTATAAACTGATCGAGAGAAACATATTTAGAAGAGGATAACCAACCGGTTTATCCCATGAGACTACTGATGCATTAAGGGGATATCATTAATTAATTCCCATTCATTTCATCCGGTTTATATCAATCCTAATATATTAAATAAGTGTTTTACTTAATAAAAATGTTCCATATTAAATATCCATATTGTGTAAAGGATTCAAATTTATCAATAAATTCTTAGTTTGTCAAATAACATTAAAAGTGAACAGTATATGTAATTTTTTTTGGTTTTATCCAATAAACATATATATGATAAATAATATGGATACTTTGTGGAAATTTAATGTCTTATAGAAAGTGAATAATTCAAGGGAATGTTTATGACTACAAGAATGTATCAAGGAAATGAAGGTCTATAATTTCCCTGGTAAAAACGATATTAAAACATCCAAAGGAATAATAAGGATGGAATCAATAAAAGCTACTCCCATTACAATAAGACTAAAGGGATTTTTCATTGAAGAATGGAAATACACTAAAAATATATTTAAAAACATTCTTTAAGAAAGTAGAATCTTCATTTTGAAGAACAATTTGAAAATATTTTTTCTTCAAAAAACATTTTTTAAAATAACTTATTAAAATTTTCTTCATAATCTTGAAAAGAATATTTAATGAAATGGTAGTGGGTAATTCTCTTCAAGTCGTACATGGTAAAAAGAACATTCCATTTTCATAGTGAATAGGTCTGGAAGGTGCCTTGTTCAGTAACCAATAAGAATAATCCTTTGGAAAAAAATTCCAATTTTTTTAGGGAAAATAAATTTTCATCAATAATTTTGAAAATGTTTAGTAAAACAGTTTTCAAATATTTTTATAAAACATGGTTTTGGAAGAAAACATATTTATGAACAAAGAATGAAGTTATATTTTTTTAAAATATTTTATAACACATTTTAAGAGACAATGAGTAGAAAAATGGTATTGTATCATAGAAAACATAATGAATATACCATTGAGAATAAACATAAATGATTTATCAATAAATGATCACATAAAATCTATAAATTGAAATTGAATAATTGACAATCTTGAGTAGAATAATATTGTGATATAAACCCTTACAATGATTATATCATTGAAGTGATTATACCCCAATGAATATATTATTAGTATCAATAATATATACCAACAAAACATGTATAAATAACATAATAAGTTGTAAAAATTAATTACCCACAATTTCATATAATATTAATGATAAAGAGTATGTAATATAACCCAATAAAAAGTAACTGAGTTATAAAATTATTTACCACTTGGTAACCATTAATTAAAATATCATTGGATGAAATAGTTCAAATTAAAAATTAAAATTTCATGAATAGTTGATTATTCATGATATTACATGTTAGTAGTATAATATATATATATATTATATAAATTTAATTCGGTGTAAAAAATCACAATACACCTTGATGAAATGAAATTGAAGCAAAATCGATTACCCCACACATTCCTTTTGGTCATATGTTTTTAACCTCATTTTTAGTGGTATTAAACTTGTTATTAACTTATAAAAAACATTCTTAATATTTATAATGTCATATTTGATTCTTTTATATAATCATTTCATTCATTTCTTATAATAGTTGGTTATTTTTATTGTTTCTATAATAAATTTTCTTGTTTTTTGAGTATGTTTTGCCTTATTATTTTTGTCCTTATTACATCGATCATGATTTATTTATCTCCATAATGAATTAAATGATGTAATTTCATATATAATCAGTATATATATATTAATCAATAAAATATTGTGATTGGAAATTTAATACACTATTCATGGAGATGATTGGTCTTATATATTCAAGAATTTATTTTAATTTTATGTATGTATTAAAATAAATATAATAAATTGATATATATATAAATATTGTATTATATTTATGTCATATAAATTATATAGTTTTATCAAATCCATCAATAATACATTTCTGTAAAGCGTGAACAAATCACATCGCTTAGCGAGATTGTACTCTATCAAACACATAAAAGACATTCTCGTATACCCAAAAATTCAACAGAAAAAATTAATGTGTTATATAATTATTAAAAATGAATAAATACATCATAAATATTTTCTATATGATATTTATAATATATATACATCATTATTTACAACATTTTAATGGTGGTATTGGAAGAACAATCAACATTGGTTCATGAGGCAGTAGTCTGTCGTACACACGAATGATGATTGTGTATCCTATATGATGGAAGTGTGTGAGGATGTAGGTTGTTCCATTATTCTATCAGCATCCCAATATCTATAATATTTTTTAATTATTATATCATATTGGTATAATAGAAATCAATGTGTTGGAGAAGGAAATAAAATTAAAATGTGTTTAGACGAACATTAAATCTTCTTTGAGTTTCTTCATTAGGTTTGAAAAAAATAAATATATTTAACTATTACCAAACTAAGGACTATATAATTAATATAGGAATGTTTTCTAGAGATTTTTATAGGTATTGGTGGTGAAATTGGGATTGATATGTTTGATGATATTGGGAGAGTGACTGGCCAGTTATATGTTGGTTGAGTGGAAAACCTGTTGATTTTTAAAAGAGAGAACTCGAACCATGTTTCATCGATATAAATTATGTCAAATAAGGAACCAATTTCTGGAATATGAGGAATAATTTTAATATATGGACATAAAAATGGTTTCTGGTATATTTATATTTATATCCCCCTCTTACATTTAATGTATAGTCTCATGGTAAAAATGTTTTCTCTTAATCACTATAATTAATTTAAACTAATTTCACAATTCAATCTGGTAAAAAAATAAGTTCTACTAATTATATATTATATATTAATCGGGTTGATAATATTGAATCGATCATTCTAAATTAAAAATACATAAGAGGAAAAAAATTACTTAAAATTAATCTTAATGATGGGATAAAACAACTAGTTTTTAAGGTGAAAATGTTCAAGAGTTTACTTGGTTTTTATATGTAAAATAAATATAAAAATTATTTCAAAGAAATAATTTGGATTTTTTTATTTATTAATTATCTAATTTTAATTTAAATCCAATTTAGAATATAAATTAAAATGATATGTTCTTTAGATGAAAAATTAGTTTTCAATTAAAATTCTATATTTTTCACTATTCTTCAAAAAAATGACTTCTTATTAAAATACCAAAAATTTATTCATTTATATTTTTAGAATTATTATTTAAAAAATTAAGTTTATATTTTGAAATAAAATCTATAAAACTTTTTATGTTTAGTGTTCAAGAAAGTTCATACGTACAAGGTGGAAAAACTATGTTCAAAAAATTAAAAAAATTTATTCCTAAAATTAGATTTTTGTAATCAAAATTCTATCAAATATATTACATGAAATAAATTTTTTTGGGAATATAAAATATAAAAATTCCATTATGATCATGAAATAATATATATTAATTTAATTTATTATGTTAAATTTACTTTTATATATAAAACTTTCTTTTATTAAAAAATTTCCATCATATTCATTTGGTTTTTATTTTAATTTCAAATTAATTTTTAACCAATAAATTAATTTTATATTTGTGTAAACAATATATTACAATAAGTTATATAAAACTATTCATAACCACTAATTTATTGTTTGGTTGATAATTGTAATTTAATGTAATAAGATTAATAATATTCAGTAAAACTCATTCTTGCATGTAACACAAGCTATTGAAGAATTTCATTGTTGCATGAAACAAAAGCTAACTCTGTGTTGCATGAATTTAAATGTATATAATATATTTTATTTATTTAAAATATTAAATTTATTTAAAATTTTATATATGATATATTTATATCTATGCATGGATTTCTAATTCATACACATTTTTGAATTAAATGTTATTCTTTTAGAATTTTAGTGTGTTATATTCTACCAATATTAAATAAATTTTATCTCCCAAAAATTAATCATTATATTGGTAATAAAGGTTTTTTAATTTGGAAAATCTACGTTTTAATAACCCATATTATAAAAGAAGTAATAAAATATCCCCTTAATAAGATAGAAATGGATGTACAATGGTCATATAAAATAACATATAACTAGGTTTCTATGTAGGATATCATTAGTACAAATTGATGATATGGACATGGATAGAATATAAAAATAAATATTGAATGTGATTGAGGTCATCGATCACAAGAAATTGATTAATCAATGGAAATTTAAGGGCCACAAAACATTAAATTTTTGATGATCTAAAGAAACCTAAGATTCACCAGATATTAATATAACAGGATATCATTTTTGTTTCCATATCCTTTTCCTTTAGAATAATACTTCATCTAACATATAAGAATATTTTTAAATGTACATACATGATATATATATATTTCCTAAACTCAATTTAATCCTTCATTCATCCATTGAACAATTTTAAATTTCTCCCTTTACTCAAATAAATAAATCCCAGAATGAATTTTGTATTCATAAAGAACTAAAATTTACCATTTAAGGGATCATAAGATCCATGAAACATGTATTTAGGTTTTTTATAAATATTTTATTAAAAAATAATATTTTTAATCTTTTAAAATTTAAACCAAAAAATATAATAAAATTGGTTCATCTTCATTATTTATTTTTCAAATATATTACTGGAAAACAATAACATATTAACCCAAACGTAACATCGTCCAGTTGTTGGTGTGAAACCCTTACCATCCTTCGATAATTGGTTCATGGTTCATGACATTTATGGAAAATATGTGTTGTCACACAACATAAATTTTTTCTTTCTTCTAATCTAAATTAATATAGTCTCAAATAAGATATTATGTAATGAGAAATAATATTTTCATTCTGTTTAATTTCTTATTAGGGTTTCAACACAGCCTGTTTTTTTAAAATTCTAATAATTATTTTATGACTATAATGATCATATTAACCTGAAAGGATATTAATACCTTAAAATTTATGTATATAAAATATAATGTAATATTTACTCAAATAAAATTTTAACCAAATTTTATACCAAACCCATGAGTTTTATTTCCATAAATTGATCATACAAAATCCTTAATCTTTTTAGCCTATCATCACATAATATCTACAATAATTTTTTACGAATTGAATCTTATGATCAACCATTAACTAATTATCCTATAATATAATTCATAACTTTTATGTTAATTAAGAACTATGTGCTATGAAAATTAAACATTTTAATTATATTTTTCTGGATGGTTTTAAGTAAAATACAATTAGTAAAGATAATTCCGTAAATTAGTTCTGAAATCACAATACATAAGTACTTCATTGGTTTTACATATAAATATTTCCTTACATAGTCTAATGTTTAACCTCGGTAATTAATTTTTATTTTATCATCAAATCATTTATAATGGTTCTAAATAAAAATGTGAGTTATAAAAATCATATCACATGTCAGCTTAAAAAGGGGTGCATTGTAAGGCCATGTTGTCATGTACCATGTTATACTCAAGTCAAGGTTGAAGTGAACTTTTTAGAGTTAGTAACCCTAAGTACATATATTCTAAAACTCTATCCACTTGTAGTATATCGATAGAAATTCATTTTTAGGAAAAAACACTTATTTTATTAACATACCAAAAAATATGATTTCATTCTATACTTATCCTAAAATTTTATCTTAAGGTTATGTTTCCTAAACTATGTTTTTTTTCTAAATCTGGTAACCTAAGTTACCAAAAAAAATCCATTGATGTGAACTATAGCGAAAATGAATAAAAAACACAATGGTAGTGCCTCCTGTCATTACATTAATATTTGATACAAGGACTAAATTCATGAAGGATTGATTTTTTTATAATTCTTGATAAACTAGAAACACACTTGATTCTTACATTTCATTTGAATTTAAAATTACAACATAAATTATTTTGTTGAAAAATATCATTCTTAAATCTAGAATATCCGGACATATCAAAAATAGTATTCTTTATAGAATCCTATGTAAAGGGAAAAAATAATTGTGGAATGAAATTCTAAGTAATGGTTATGTACAATAGAAGTAATAATTAATCAATAATCACAATCAATGTGGAATGGTTAATAACCAATCAAACTATCCCTATAATTAATAAATGAATATAGAAGTGTATAGACAATATGAAAAGGTAAATAACTGAACTCACATTCAATTTAAATAAATGGATAAGTTATAATCAATATTAAAGGGTAGATAACTAAAAAAATATTCCATTTAAATAACTAGATAAAAAATAATCAGTATGGAAAAGTAAATAACTAAACACATATCCCAATTAATCAATTGACTCATTAACAAATTCATTCATGGAATGTTTCATTATAAAATTATCATGGATAATAATAACTAAATTGTGAATGATTTTGATTCCTATTTTTTGGCACATGATTCCCAGGAACACAAAACCATTACCATTAATACATTTCACAAGACAGTTTAAATCCAATGGGTAGAAACCCATTTATCATTGGCTATAAAATGGATTATTCCTATAAGATGACTAATACGTTTAGGGGATAACATTACCTTGTCCCCATATATGTCTTCATTTCCAATTCTTTCATCTTATATCAAATAATAGATTTATTTCATAATGGAAATGCCTTATCAAAAATCTATAATGTGTAAAAGACACATATTTATCATATTACCCCATTTAATTAGATTTCATTCAATGTAAACACTATATGTCAAAATGGTATATGGTTTAGGAATCAAATATATCAATGATAAATAATAAGGATGTTTATAAGAAATTTAACATCTTCTAGAATGATAACAATTCATGGGAATATTAAGGATTACAATAATGTATCAGGGAAGTGAATAAGAATGATTTCCATGGTAAGAAGGATCTTAAACATTCCAGAGGATAAATAAGGATGGTATAAGTACAATATATACCCATTGATGCATGAATAAAGGGTTGTTATCATTGATATATTGAAATACAATAAATAATTATTAAATCATTCTTGAGTAAAATATGATTTTCTTTTTTTTACAGTACCATTTATTTCAAAAACACTTTCAAAATAATTTTATTTAAAAAGATATATGTAAATACGAAATATAAACCTCAAATAAAAGGTGGTTCATAATTATGTGCAAGTCGTACAAGATAAACAGAGAATTCTATTTTGCACGTTAAAATGTATAGAAAAGTTCCATGTTTGGAAAGTGAAAACAATATTTCTATGATAATTTATTTAAAAAATAATATATAGATAAATATAAAATTTTATAAATAATTTTTAAAAGTGTAAGGAAAATATTTTTTAAACATTTTTTAAAAATCGATATTGGAAGAAAACATATTTTCAATTGAAGAATGATGTCATATTTTATTACAATCATTTTAGAAAACATTTTATGTACCAATGAGTATAAAAAGGAAATATTAAATGAAAAATATAATGACGAACCATAATAGGATAATTTTAATGTTTTAATTAAATAATGATCATATAATTTATTTTAATTGAAATTAAAAAAAAATCTCAATTAGAAAGAGGTTCTGAAGAAAACCACGGCATTTTCATAATGATGAAGTGAGAATCAACATACTAATTAACTATGTATATCTAATATAAATTCACATAAATTATTTAGAAATGAAAAAATATACATTAAAAATCCATTAATCACATAATCATAGAATATTAATGAAAATGAGTATATAATATAACCTAATTAAACTGAATTAAGTTATAAAACTATTTACCAAATGGTAAGCATTAATTCAAATCCAATCAGATAGCATAATCAAAATTGAAAAAAATACAATGAATAATGGTGAAACATATTATTACAGGAAAAAGGATCCATAAAAACAATTTAAAAGTAATAATGTTCATAACATTACATTCTTCATCAATGAAAGGAAATCGAGATGTAATCCATTACATCACACATTATTTATAGGTATATGTGATTTAACATCCACAATAGAAATTTTAAACATTTTATTAACTTTTTATATAAACATATTAATATTTATAGTATCATATATAACTCTTTTATAAAATCATTCAACTATTTGTTAAAAATGTTTTATTATTTTCATTATTTCTCGTGTTAATTTATTGGTTTATTGGGTTTTTTTAACATGTTATATTTTTCCCTCTTACTTCGATCATGATTTAATAATATCATGTATGTAAAACCTTATCTAAATATCATATAAATTTACTATTTATATTTATATATTTATATTAATCCATAAAATTTGGTGATAGGAAATGAGATACACCATTCATGGAGACGGTAGGCTGTAAGTATGCATAAACTATGTTTCTGTTTTATTTTTATATTTAAATAAAGAAATGTAAATTATATATATATATATATATTATCATTATATTAATATATTTATGTCATATATATCTCATATTTTTATTTAAAACATCAATAATACATTCCAAAAAAATTGTGAATGAATCACATCAGTTCGCGAGGAGGTAATTGGTCGTACAGACAAATGACATTATAATATTCCCACAAAATGAAAATGATAATGGAATTAGTTATATAATATATCATAGAGTATAGATATATCATAAATAATATATATATATATATATACTATATATCCATCATTATTCCTTACCTTGAAATGTGTTAATTGAAGAACAGATAAAATCTGTTCATGACACGGTAGTCCATTGTAAACAAAAATAATGAATGTGTATCCCATTCGATGGAAGTGGATGAGGGTATAGGTAGTAACATTACTATAAAAAAGTAATAATATATGAAATATACTATGGTTATTATATAATAAAGTTATACAATTAAATTATGGAGTTGGAGAAGGAAATAAAATAAAAATGCTTTTAGAAGAACATTATCTCTAATTGAGGATTCTTCATTAGAATTTCAATAAACCCTTAAAGTAATTTTTATTGAATTAGAGATTATTGGGACATGGGAGTGGATTTTGATATATATTTAAAAAGTTATTTTCCAATACAAAGGTATTGAGAGTTGTGAAGAGGGGGATATTTAGTGGCCTTTTATAAGTGAGGTGAGTTGAAAACTTGTAAATTTTTTAAAGAGGGAATTTCATCCATGTTCTATCCAAAGTCATGTGGCTCTAATAATGATACAAATTTTTTAAAATGAAATATTAGGTCTATATATTCCCATAAAATGGGTTTTATACAATATTATTGGTCATTTTGTCTCTTATTATTAATGTTTAGTCCCTTGGTAAACATATTTTTCACTTAATCATTATAATTATTTTTACCAAATTTCACTCATCACATTGCTTAAAAATTTTCAATTTTTTATTAGGAATTATAAATTAAGATGATTAAAAATTTTAGAACTATTTTACCAAATTCAATACATATAATAATAAAAAATAAATTTATTGTACTTCTCACAGACTGGATGACAAAGCAAGTTTTTAAAGTTAAAATGTTCAAAATTTTGCTATGTTTTTATAACTATATTCAAAATAGAATATATTAAAATGATTTAAATTTGATTAATAGATGTAATTTCTTATAATTTAATTTTAAGATAGATTTATAATATAATTTAACATAATAAATTTTTTATATGAAATGTATGTTTTAAATTAAAATTCAGTATTTTTTACTATTAATCATAAATTTATAATTACTAGAAATATACAAAAAATTCACCCTTAGATAATATCAAAATTAGAACATCAGAAATTTTGTTTATTGTTTTAAATAAAAGTGATAAAAGGTTTAGATTTTTTTCTGAACAATTTATTTATTAAAACGCAGCAAAAATGCCTTTAAAAAAATATATATTTTTATGCATAAAATTAATTTTTTCTTATATGTTTTATATCAAATTTATTTGATGAATGTAAAAACCTATTATTGAATGTATAATATAAAATTCGCATTATAATCATCAACTAATAGTAATTCATTTATTTTATTTTGATAAAATGACATTAGTGATAAAATTTTTTATTATACAACAATTGCCTTTATATTAAATTGGTGTTTATTTTAATTTCTTGTTAATTGTTAACCAAGGAATTCATTTTATTTTTTAAAAAACCATATATTTTTTGAACTTATATATTGGGATATTCCCTTTCTGTTTCTTGGTAGATTTTTATAGGATATTTTCTTTATTGATGGTTTAGTTCTTACAGGATGATGTGTGTCACAAGTGTGGATTTCATTACCACATCAAGTGGTAACCAAGATAACATTCAAGTTGGTGTTTTAGAAGGGTTTGGATTGTAATTTAAATATATATATATATATATATTGAAATCTCTAGAAGATTTTGAATTTGGTTCCTTCATACTTCCAATCAATTTATTTTTTTTCAAACCCCTTCTCCTAGTTGATGTTGTAGAGTTATTTGTGATTTTTGATGGTTTTCCATATATATATATATATATATTATTTTCTTGTAAGGTAGATGGATTTTAGTATTATTGATGATAATATATTCTGTATGGTTTAGAATATTATTGTTAAAAGTGAGTAGGTTGTTGGAAATTCTTTTAGTAATGTGGTATTGTTTTTATAGTTTCTGAATCCATATTGGTCATGAGAATTATTAGTTCCTATAACACCTCGAGAATGTAAAATAATTAAATTATATTAAATTTTTTGTATGAAAAAAACACCACACAATTAAGGAAATATTACATCCCAATATATACAAAAAGATCCAACTATTTTCAAACAAGAGTCATGGATGATTTACTAGATAGAGTGTAAATCCTGACATTTTAAAATGAATTTCATGTACTCAAAATTGAGGATGCTAAACCACATCACAAACAACTATTATTAATGGTATGCTCATATTGAAGATACACAAGACCATCATCTGGGACTAAGGAAACTATAACTATAACTTCAAAAGGGATCTATGTTTATATCATCTTGATTGACTAAATTATGTATCTTTTTGAGGATCATAAACTCCTCATACCATCACACAATGAGGAGGATGGTCATATATGAGGAAAGGTTATATTTTATGAAATTTTTTCCTTAGGAAAAATAAAAATTGGATGTATTATTAATATTGGAATGTTAAAATATAAAAAATAATATTGTGGTGTGAAATAGAAGGTAGAAACAAAATTCATTGATATATTTTAATTTCTATTTACGGATAATGAATGTAATACCCCGAAATGTTTTTAAAAATATTTTTTGAATTAATTTATCCTTTTCAATATTTTTCATTTCCCACAATACTGAATATATATTTTTTTGTATTAAAAACAAATTGTTTATCATTGTTTATATGAAACACCAAGTTAGAATTATCCCTGCATGCATCACTTGTCTTAGATTACAGTATAAGATACAATATGATTTTTTTATTATGAAAAATATTGAGTTCATTCGACTGATTGAGTTACACATAAGGCTATGTTTTATTAAACAATAGTATATTATAAAATTATTATTATTTACTATAATATGATATAAAATTGTTGTTAAGAAATAATTATTTAATAGTGTTATCTAACGTTTGAGAATATAGGGTTTATTATATGAATTTATTGTTTACCAATTAATTATAAATGACAATATATTCCAATTGAATATATAGGAAATATTTTTATTTTTATGTTCCCAAATTCATTTTCTCTTAATAAATAAAATTAATATAAATTAGTTATTGAAATTAATGTAATATGTATGTTATATATTCAATAATATATTATTTATATCTATCTAATAGATTTTATATTCATAAGATAAGAACCAACTAAATTTCATGAATACAAACCTATATTTTTCAAAAGGGTAATTTTTTCAACTTTTAATAGAGAACCCATATAAAATCAAATTTTCGAAACTATTATATATTATATTGAAAAAATAATCTTCTTCTTTCAAATATTAATATAAAAATTTACTTTGGATGAATTGTTTGTATTTTTCTAATAAGATTTGTGTTTAGATGAATAGTAAAAACATTTACATGAAAACAACATTTTTCATCAAAATAATTTAGACTGTTAAATTATATTTTTATTTTGTTTTAATTTATAAATATATAATTTTTTCATTTAATATATATTTGGAAATTTTATTCAATCTTAAATTGAATTCTGATTTTAAATTTTTCAATATCTTGCATGTTTCAACTTGAAAAACCCATTTTCCTACCCCATAAATGGGAATAATTTTAAATTAATTAATGAGAAATTATATATTTTTAGTTTTACAAAATGGATTCCATATTTTATTTATAGGTTAAAAATTATTTAAATAGGTTTCTTTCATTTTATAGCGTTATGAATATTAAAATTTGTAATTTTTTTCCCAAATTAAAATGTAAACATGGTAATTAAGTATAAAAATAATTTTATAAATAATATAAAATTCTACTAAAACATATCCTAATTTTAATGGATTTTTTGTTTTAGAGATAAATAATCTTTAGGCAGAAATTTCTACATTTTTTTCTACTTGGATGAGAGTGAAATTTTTTATATATATTTTATATTGAAGTTAAAGATGTGACTCTCAAATTTCTAACCAAAAAAATTTTAATATATAGTTATACAAAATAAATGTTCAACTATAAATTTTAATTTGAATGTTAATATTATTTAATTTATCATGATATTTTATTCTATATTTAAATGGAAAAAATAATTACATTAATGGATTTAACAATAATGATGTCGTAATTATGTAATCAATAAATATACCAAATTGATGAAGTTAATAATGTTAAAATAAATATCAATTTAAATAATTAATGCATCCAATTAATTTTATATTTTACCTCGAAACCATGGGGATATAATAATATATTTATTTATTACTTAACTAATATTTATTATTTTAATGACTGAAAAATGAATAGTTTCAAAATCAACAAAATTGGTATTTTTTTTCTAAATAATGATTTATTGAATTATTAACAAATAATAACTTTTTTAAAAATATAAATGTGTTATGATACATTTCTAAATGATCTAAATGTTTTAATTTTTTTCTAATAGACACCAAGAAAATAAAAATTACACTCTTTTAATGAGAAACAGTTGTTACCTTAGTTAAAAGTAAAATTTCATAAATAAGGGTTAATCATAATGTTAAGGTTTAAAATAACATTAAATAATGTCTAAAATATATTGGTAGATTATATTAAAACCTTGTCATGTATTTTCTTCAAATAAATGGAACTTTTAAAATACTTTGATTGAGATTTAATTTATTATAAAAGAATATTTTGAGAAATTACAAAAGTAACATTCTCCTCTCCTATTAAAGGGCATTTCCCCTTCTCATCCACTCACACTGCAAAACCAATTTGGGTCAAAAAAACTATATCCAAATATATTACCAACTTCCCTATATTAGTCATAGAATAATTAATTTGGGAAAAAAACCATTATGCAAATCAAAAGATACACTAAAAGAAGACGCAATGTTCAACAACAAACATTTTTTTTATTTTTTCCATAAACCTAATAAATTCGTTTTTATATCATTTTTATATAATAACCTAAGTATAAGAAATATACTATTTTGTTTTTATATTAATATTTTGACCTATAATCACACAAAAGTTCATTTAATTTTTATGAAGCCTACTGTTATTGTGTACGGAGAACTACGGCCTCACAAAATGATATTGCTCATTTTTACTTTACCACTTCTAATGGTTGGAAATTATTATGAACAACATATTTTTATATTATATATATATATATATATGATATTTTTACATATTTATTCTTTTATAATTAAAATATCAGGTTTATATTTGTACCACCTAGTTGTTTTGAAAATGATAACGTAGCTCATGTGTATGTATATCTTACCATCTCCACAATGAAATGTGATTTGTTTCTCATATATATATATTACATGTATGGTAAAAAGATGATTTTAATGAATATGTATTATATATAAAACATAAAATTATTTAAGAGTGATAATATATCATATATGTTTCTTTATTTTAACATGAAATGAAAATGAAAATAGCATTCATGCATACATATGGCTTACCGTCTCCATTAATGTTGTATTTTTCTTATTTATAAATATTATGAATCATCACTAATATATATATAATTAATATATATAACATTTATATCATATTTATCAGTTTGAATATAAAGGAATCCTGATCTAATTATGAGGACCATGAATAACAATTAAAAACAAGTATGAGAAACAAATCAGTTATTTCCCAAAACAGAACTTTTACATGGAATTATTAATAAAATGATAATACAAATCATAATTAAATAATATATGGTATTATATATATTAATATAGTTTTTTGTTAGATTGGTTATAAATTTATATTAATTATACATGATATTTGAACATGTATAAAGAATTTCATGAATTAAGGTGAGGAAATTTCATATCACTTTTTATTTCTGTGAGATACAATCCATATTCACCAATAACTTCTTTTGTGTGGTGTATATACTGACCTTTGAAATGTTATAAAATTAAATTTCATTATTTAATTACGTAATTATATTTAATTTATGTTATTATTTAATGTGTTTCATGAACCTAAAGTTACTCAAGAAGTGAGGTACTTCCATCTCACTTTTATTTTACATTAGATATATGCCTTGGTTACCACGTATTTTGTTGGTGTGGTGAATATACATAAAATTAATCTATTATATTATATTAATACTTAATGGTATTGTTAATTACTTTTCCATTTTATGATCTATCTTTCATGGGATATATGGTTCAAAATATACCAAATCATTAAGGTAATTTTGGGTAAATTTACATTCTTTAAGACACATGTTATGATATGCACCTACATTATTCTATGATGTGCATATGCTGACCTTGGAAATTTATTATCATTAATATCTATTTTTTAATGATATTATATGTTTCATGTAATCTTATTCTATATTCAGACAAAAATCTATGTTCCTCCAAAACAATGTTTTAAAAAAATATGTTTTCAACGTTTTTTAGAAGATCATTTATGAATTTTCAAGGAAATGGATTTCAAATATGTCTAAGATATTTTAAATCTTCCTTTAAAAATTTTCACATTTATTTTCCCTATAAATGGTTTGAAAAAATTTTAATGACTTAAAAAGAGTTTTTCGTAGAAGAAATCATATTTTCATCAATAATAATTTCATGTAATCTCTCAAAATTATTTTCCATATAAGATAATGTTATTTGATTATAATTATTCATTTATGTTCTTATTATTCAATGATAATATTCATACTCTTTCTAGGAATAGTTTATATTTTTATGGATTGATGTTTATGAATTGTGTTTCTTTTCCAGGAGTTATTTTATGAAGAAATGTTTATGAAACCCATTTCCTTCCATGAGATATAATATGATATATAATTTATGTTTTTATCGAACACATATGTTATATTTCATTATGATATTTGTGGTACCTATATTTACCTCCAATTAATTGGGTAAATATTTATATCACATGATATATATTCCAAAAGGACCTTCTCAACTAAGATGGTGTTGGTAGTGAACCCTGACTACTAAGATGGTTATGGGTGTGAGATCTGACTACCAAGATGGTTATTATAGTGGAGTATGACTACCATTATGGTTATGGTAGTGATTCATGACTACCAATATGGTATGGGAGTGAACCAATACCACTAAGATAGCCTTGGAAGTGATTACTTCTCTATTATGGAAATAATTATTATATTCTTAAGTGTTTTCCAGAATTCTATGTATTTTTTATTTGTTATTATTTAATTGATTATCATTTGTATTTCATTATGATTCATGAATTATGAACTCCAAATATTTATTCCATGATTCATGTTTATGATCTTTTATATGTATGGTATGAACTTATATTTTCCTGATCATGTTCTCCTACCCTTATATTTATGATTATACTTACATATCTCCCTTGATTACCCTTATTGAGCATCTGAGATCACGCCTTTTATGTTTTTTTCCCTATGGTATTATGAAATGTTTTAGGTTTAAATTCTAAAGGGGAATATATTTCAGGGATGTATTTGCAATCCTTCACCAAATTAGAATACTATGTTCAATGATTCAAAATGCACTATACTAATTAGGTCTTTGGTCATGTCTTTGTGTACTTTATGAAATTTTCAAAAAAAAATTATGCAATCTCAATGTATGAAAATCCTGGGTCATTATATTTGGTATCATATAAATATTTTAGTCAACCTTTGGAAAATAAGATGATAAATATTTATCGAAATCCCTGGGAATATTTTAAAGATATGTCTCGGGATGTCTCTAAGGATAAATTTAAGGATGCCGACAGGTATAGGAACATGTCCTATAATTTTTCTAAATGATAGAGATAGTTATTTCCATGAATTACATCCCTTTCCTAGGAAAACAAGTGGATTTGGCTCTATCACATCTGTACATAGGGTTAAAAACTTCGAAAAGGTGCGTTAGACCTGACAGGAGCATAACCTCGTACACAACATCGACACTTGATGCACATATGGTTTGACATTCCAAGGGAATATTATTTTTTAATTCACATAATCATTATGAACCGTCATGAACGATTAAAAATATGTTTGATATTAATTACATATGATAAAAGCTAATGTGTCGTAGATTTAAATTATATAAGTATATTACCTTTATTATGTGGTTCTATTGCTATGATTAATTTTTATCACACTGTGTTTTATGGTTTTATTCAATGGTTGAAACCAGAAATAACCGTGTTACTAATGGATGTGATGGTAAATGCAATTATTTTTCTCATGTTAAACCAAATAATTTTGCAGGAGTGAAATATCTTATCGATATACATACACAACCTATGAATCATGTTATACATCCAAATGAGTAGAGGAGGGACCAAATATCTATTGTTTCATTCATGGGGAAATTCCCATATATTTTAATTGGATCTTCTGATCCACATATTGATGAATAATGGATTGGTAACACTGAAAATATATTTTATTTCCTTCACTATTTAGAGAATAGAAAATTTGTTTTGGAAGTTTAACATTTATAAGGAGTAAGGGAACTATATAGGATATTAATCAAGAATATGAAGAAGTAAGATGAAATTGAATCCATTGAATGGGATGAGTTCAAGAATTTTTTTTAATAAGTACATTCAAATTATTCTTTTTATAGATATGGAAAAGGTGTTCCTTAAGATTAATTAAAAAAAGATGAATATATTTTTATTTATTAAAAAATTAAAATACTTACAAGGTACAATTCTTCCAATATCAACCATCCCGGAAGTAAATATGTTTTGTTATTTAGTGGATTAATGTCAAGAATCATACTGAAATTTTCTATAGGAATCATTAGTAGATAAGAATATATTGTGTGTTTTGCAATCAAAGCTGAAATAGATGGTAGAGTAATGTCTCAATCTCATGTTTTTGACAAGAATAGTAATATATAGTTCAATGGAAAATTTAAAACCCACATACAAAAGATGTTGAACATTAAATTATACTCTAAATGTTAGATGAACCATGTAAAATACAATGTTACCGGATATAATAAATGTTTTAAGAGTTTAGTGGAAGGTCATTATAAATTAGATTTCCTAATTGATGGGAAGAAGTTAGGTAATAATGGAAATGATAGAAAGATGAACAGAATGAACCTCCACAACTTCAGTAATACAAGTGTAAGTAAAATTGGAATTATGCTATCTAAGGCCCAAACCTAAGGGATAGTGACGATGATCAAAATCAGAAACCTCTTAAGCAAAGGTACAAGGTTAAATCTCATGTGATCACTGTTAGTGACATATTATATGACCATGATTTTGTGGAATGATTCCATATTTATGAAATTGGATTCATGAATAATGTTTTCGAATTAATTTTACGGTATTACAGAGTAATGAATCATATAAGTCTTGGTCTACTTTAGTTATTACTTAATGAATTAAAAGAATAATGTACTTTTAACCATGGAATGATATTTAGGTTGTAAGGTGATATTTTTAAAGAACACAAGATTAATGGAACAATAACCCTTAATATGTTCATAATGTTAATAAACAATACATGAGACATCCTTCTCATTGATCTCCATATGGAGCCCTAGTTGTGCGCTTGCCCTTTGGGCAGAGGCAATGGTCGTCCTGCTCACCTCCCACCCTCAGCTGGTGTCTCCCCTTTCACCGATCCCGCATCTCTCATAGTGTTTCCTCATATCCTCCTTAGCTCGAAAGTCCCATCTCTTTACAAAGAGTCTATTTGACTTACGATCACTTTACGAAAGTTCGTAGGGGATTTATCGCTCAATGGTTTGTCCCTAATCGCCCACTTTTTTCATCGATGTACATCCCTCGACCTCTTCGATAGGTTCGTCAACAACACCTATCCCTTAAAGAACTGCATTGTGGTTGGGCACCTAGATTCTCACCACATTCATCTTTGCTATGAATGCACTGATGATTTGGCTTCCACGTAAGCCAAAGGTATACACTCTTGTGATGGATCCAATTTATTCCTATTCAGATGGAGTTATGATTTTCACTGGAAACACAACACCCCACTCACAGCGATTTGGGCATGCTTCCCATATCACCCTCTTCCTTTTAAAAATACTACCATTCTACATATCCTGGGTAACTTCATCGGGAGGTTCCAAGCCTTCGATGTGTGATCCTGCTCTATTTTTCTCCGGATTTCTCCCAACATTTTTGTGGAAGTGGATATTTCTAAACCTTCGAAGGATATTGTTTGAACAGATGTTGTTGAAGAACTCTGTTATCAATAATCAGTGGTCTTAAAAAATTTGTTCTACTTCTACAGTTCTTTGTTTCATATCAGATGCATTCAATATAATTTTCATTCACCTCATAGCCAAGATAATTCAAGTAGTTCTATACCCCATTAGTTAGAGGCACATCCGTTTCTTCCTAGATCATAGGTGAATATAGATGTGATGGTGGGTGGATCCCATTTCCCCTATACTATCCCTATTGGGAAATAGGATGTTGATGCTTCTATTATTATAGGTCTGGATGATTTTTATGAAAGATCCATTTAATCCTTGGTAAAGGCTATTCAATGAGATCCCCTAAGGAGTAATCCCTTTTTTTGATGTTTTGATTCATTTGAGGGATGATTTGGTTGTTCTCTCACTTGATGTTCAAGGTTCAGTGGGACATGCTGATCCTAGTGCAAAGAAGGGTGTTGTTTCTGTTCAATCCTTTGGTAATAATTGTGGAGTGGATACTAGAAGGCTAGAAGAGGAAGGTGTTTTCAAAAATATTTACTTTTAAGTGGAGGCTATATGTACAGGGATGGATGACACTGGATGCGAGGGCCCCCAAGTTGAGCCAATTTCTATGAAAATTTCAAGACCGAGTATAGTACTGACAAGTATGTAACTAAGTAACTATTATAAGAGTTTAGAGATCGAAGGGCCTACCCAAGAGGAAGACTAGTTGGAAACCATCAATAATGAGTAGCTTATTACCTGGGAAGAGTCTGGGGAAGACAAATGTAGTAAATTTTGAGGAGTTAGTGCTCAAGAATTCCAAGGCATTTATATCTACAGTCCCAGGAGGAGGAAAGGATGGTGAGGAGGCAAGAAAGGCCGATAGGAATATTCTTATCTACCTTCTCCAATGAAGACAAGATCATCTAAGAGGATAAAGACTCGTGTGATGGAAGGTACTCCCAAATTTAATGGTAATTTTTCATGCAGAGGCTACGGTTTCTAGTTTTGATCCCGATAGGAATTTTCAATAAAAGACGGGCTTGGAAGTTGCACAACCATTGGAGCTGGTTCTATATTCTGGAGAATTAACAGATAAGGGATCCCATGTGCTTAATTATTCGAAAGAAGATAGTGAAAAGATGATTCTAAGGACCATTTAGGTGGTACCAATGGAGAACATAGTGATTGGATTGATAATCAGATTCTAATATCAGTTAGAGGCTTCAATATAGGGAAAATCAAAAAAGAGTATTCCATGCAAGCATGGGACAGACTGGCACGACATTTTGAATACCATATATAAGATGATCTAGAAACACCAATAACCTCTCTCTATTGGAATCTCTTTAAGGATAAGCATTCCAATAGGCTTATGTTTACTTTTAATAACAGTTTTTTCTCTTAGGGTTTCTCCATTTTACCTTAAAAGTGTATTTTTACTAATAATAAGAATTTGAAGCTGGAGGAGTTAAGAAGGTTAATATAATGATGTTTAGATAATTATTTGTTATATATGATTAATTGGGTGATACTAGTAACCTTGGATCAAATTTAGGATTTTATGACATCTGGGTTATACAATCATGAATACATTGTTTAGATTTTTTAGTTAAGGAATATATTCAATAAACAGTACAGTTAGGAAACATGCATGTTTTCAATATGTATGTATGATAATTCAGGTAATAACCATGATTATGTAGAATATAATATGAGGGTATTAACATGTTTCTAATGTGACAACCAAGAAATACTCTGTGATATATAGGGGATCCATGTTAATAGGATTTCATGAATTTATTTCTACATTGTCAGATTTTCATCTTTCAAAAGGGTTATAAGGTTAACCATTAATAGAATGATTATGTTACACTTTGGATCCTGTTTTTTTGATTGATGTATTATCTGTACAGGTGACATTTTTTTATATTGGATAACCTGTTCAAAAAAATTATTATTAATGATACCTAATGACAGATGTGATGGACTATGATGTATATCATGAGATGTTACAACTTTATGAATGAAAATTTCACCATCATTTTTAGAGAATGAGGTGAAGTGGATAGAGGAACAAAAAATTGAAAGGTTTTCCTAAAATCAAGTAAGTATATATTTTCATGAAAATTATTCAAATTTAGTAATATGGATTTGGAAACTGAAATTGTTATCCTAGTACCTATATTTCCGATTAATTAGGTAGTCCCTTATATATTCATAGATTTATGACTTAATGATTGTTAACGTTACCCAGAAAATTTTATATATCACTCTCCATCAGAACATGATAGTTATATTTCTTTTCCACACCCATGTTCTTAGTTTCTACCTATGTTCCCCTATGTGTAAACCTAGTTATGTGTTACTTTGGGTAATTTTTAAGTGTATAATTTTTATTATAAATTGGAAGTTTAACTATTAATTTTTACGATGTTGGTTTCAATAGAAGAAAATTAAATCTGAAATCCCATAATAAACCAGATTAATTTTGGGTGAGAAATTCATATTTAAGGGGATATAATGTAACACCCCAATACTAAGAGAAATATATATTCTAATTAATTAATTAATTCCAATATTTTTCATTTCACACAATATTTAATTAATATTTTGTTATATATAAAAAACTATGTCATTGTTGTGTTATATGAAACACCAAGTCGAGATTTTCACTACACCTACCACTTGGATTATATTGCAGTGTATGCAACAATATGCTTGTGTTTTGAACATAATGGTGAGTTCATTTGAAAACAGTGTATTATTTAAATACAATTATTTTATATAATAAGAAATAACCTAGTTGTTAAGATGTAATTTAATAATAGAATTAACTAACATATGAAAATATAGTGACTACAAGATGAATTTATTATTTTCCAATTAATTTGGAATGATAATATATGCCAATTAAATATAACAGAAATATTTTTATTTTTATGTTCCTATAGTAATTGTGTCTAAAAAAATTAACTAAATTAAAATTAGTAAATTATATTAATGATATATATGTATATTATGTATTAAATAAAATAATTTTAATATTTATCAAATATATTTTATAGGCATAACATATGAACTGCACAAATTTCTTGTACAAAAACCTATATTTTTCAAAAAGGGTAATTTTATATCCTTTTGTTGTGGAGCTCATTTTAAATCCAATTTTTTAAAATTATATATACACTATTTGAAAAAATTAAATTATTACCTTGAATATGAATATAAAATTTTATTTTGTTGATTTTGTTTCTATTTTTTCTGATATGTTTATAATTTTGATGAATAACAAAAAAAATATTAGTTTTATTCGAAAAAAACTTTTTTCATCAAAATAACTTTGTGTTATATTATATTTTTTAAATATTTTAATGTATAATTATATAAAATTTTCATAAGGTAATATAATTTAGGTCATTAGAATAACGTTTAAATTGAATTTAGATATAAAAATGTTTTAATATTTTTAATTTTTTAAGTTTGGTAACCTGTTTTATCACTTCGGTAATGGGATTATCATTAAATAAAATATTGAAAATTTTTTGTTATGAATTTTTAAAAACTAATTCTATATTTGGAATATAAGGGTCTAAATTTTATAAATTGGTTTATTTTATTTTTGGGCATTCAGAATAGTAACGTTAATGGTTTTTTATTAACATAGTAAAAGGTAAATAAGATAATTAATGGTAAAAATAATATTATAAATAATAAAAAATTACCCTAAGACCTATATTAATTTAATTAGATGAGTGGGATTTGACGAAATTCATTCTTGTACCTAAATTATAACCTTTATATGCCACTTGGATGATAGTAATACATTTATTATATTTTATTTAAAGAAAAGTTAAATAGGACATACATGTATTTTTAAAATCTATTGAACTTTTAATATATTGTTGTAATGAAGATAAATTAACTATAAATATTCAATTTAAATATATATTTTATAATTATCATGGTATTTTATTTATTTTTTATGGAAAATTAAATTAACTTATTGGATTTAACAATAATTTTGTGGTAATTAATAAATAAAGAAGTTAAATAATTAATCAAATTAATGACATTAAAAATATTAAAATAAATATTATTTGTGTGAATTAATGTAACAAAATAATTTAATATATGAACTTGACCCCTTGGGGATATAATAAAAAAATTTCTTCTATATTAATTGGTTCAATTTATATTCTTTAAAATCAGACAAATGAATAATGTCAAAATTGGCAGTATTGATATTTTATGAGAATAATGAGTTATTAATTTCTTTTTAAAATTATAAAAAATTTTAAATGAACACAAACTAATTTTGATAAGGTCTAAAATTTTAAAATTTTATTCATTTAATTAATTAATTTATAGAAATAAAAAAATTACACTCTTTTAATATTGAATTTTTTTTACCTTAGTTAAAATTAAAATTTCTTAAGTAAGGGTTAATCAAATTGATAATGTTGAAAATAACCATTAAAATTTTCTGAATTTTTTTAAAATTATATTAAAACCTTATTATGTATTTTATTCTAATAAATTAATTTTTTTACTTTTTTGGATTGATATTGATTTTATTATACACTATTCTTTCGAGAAAGTCCAAAAGTACCCTTCCCCTCTCATATAAAAGTGAACCTCCTGTTCTATTCTCCTCGCACTTTAGATTCTAGATGTTTCAGAAAAAATGTTTCTAAATAAATTCCAAACCCATAAAATATTATGATATTTATGATGATTGGGGAATATATTTAATAAGACTCATTCACATATCTATTGATAAATAATTTATTCAATCAGATGTTTATTATTTTTCAAAATGTGTTGAGAATCTTTCCACAAAAGTAGATGACACTACTGTAGTTTTTTATTTATTCAGGACTACCAATTTTTGTGTGTTCAGAGGTAAAATGAAAATAATCAATGACCAATGGAATCATTTCTAATATAGGATCCTAAGAGAAATGATGAGTAATTTTAGATTGTACCATATGACATTAGAAACCTTCCACCCATAGAAAAATGCTAAAGAAAAAGATTCATATAAATAAATAGAAGGTACCATAAAGTAGAATTTTATGAAATATATAATGGATTGAATATATAAGTTAAGATAACTTTTTTGGATTTATAATATTTTTTATAATATCTCTATTTAAATGATCATATCTATATTGATTAATAGAAATATTTAACCCTTATATGTTGAGATATAACAAAAATAATACTGGTTTGTTAGAGAGATAAACCTAAATTCATACAATAACAAGAAATAATTAAACTACATCAATATGATCCTAATGAAATCAAAATATATTTTTTATGAAATAAAGAATTTATAAGGAATGGAAAATATTTTCTCATGACAAACTAAATCTTTAATGATAATTCCATCTAGGGGACAATGTGTGAATTCACAATTCAAGAATCATGCTAATGAAATTTAAATGAAATTCAAGATGGAAATGTCCATATATTATTACTCATATGCTCACTTATGGTTTTGTTTAGTTATTAACATGAATATAGAACATAAACTTTAATATTAATGGTCATAGGATGAAAAATTAGTATGGAAATATTTAACTAACACCAATAGAGTATATCACTCTCCTCTAAAAAATATATAGAAGAGAGATATTAGGGTTTTCTATTTCCTACTACATGATTATATGTGATGTTCACAGAAAAATAAATTTATACTATTGAATATTAATAAATTAATTTAAGATTCTAAATCATTTATGTTTAGCGTAGAGAACAATGATTGTTTGAAATTATCAAATTATGATTCATATAATTTTTGAATAGTTAATTTTTTTTGTGTTTGTTTAATTTTTGTGTGTTTTGATAGTTGATGAGATCAATTTATAGATACGTAAAAATATTTATATCCTATTCCACTGATGATAAACACTTTTTACCAACTTAACCACATTAAAAAAATTATAAAATGAACTAATTATAAAATCCTAAAAGTGGGAAATTCACAAAAATTCAACTTATTCTTTTTTTCATTCCTTGAAATTAACCCCTATATTTAAATAATTTACCTGGTTTTACATTAAAAAAATTTACCAATATTATTCATAAAGACTTAAATTATTAATAATGCCAATAAATTCTTGAAAAACTTTAACATTCTATAGATTCTATTCAAAACCATGGAGCATTGTGGAATTTTTTTTATAAATGATTGGGTCATTATTTTGATTTAAAATAATTCATTTTACAATGAACCACTATTTTAAACTACAATAAAATTCATACATTTTAGATGATGGAATACATGATTTACCTTAATAGTCATCGACATTAAAATATAAAAATACTTCTCTACCTTACTCTAGTAGTTATATCAAGAATCATATTTTAAATCAATTGTGTGGGAAGGTATTGAATGAAATAAAACCAAGCTATTAGAACACTAGAATATTATGTGTAAATGTTTTCAGAGGTTTACTAGAAAGTATTGATAAATATATTTTATTAAAGGTCCCTTTAAAAATCAAAATAGATTTTAATAGAGTGTGAACATCTCATATATTGCGGCAAAGTAGTTGAAACACCCACTCAAAATACTAAAGTGACTCTCAACATTCAAGTTCAAATTCATGTAGGGAAAATGAACAATACATATATATGATTAAGGATTACATAGAAGAGATAGGTTTTTCTACCAATGTATTAATTTTTTTTACTAAACATCAATATCGTATAGCATAATCAAGGTAGTGGGGGAGAATATTAGTGTTGATTGTATATGCTAATCGATTTATAGATGGTGTGCCATATAATTAATACTAGGATGTTATAAAGAGTTATATAATATCATTAAATCGAGGTAATATTAATTATCAACTTTATGACTACAAATATATATCTTTTTTTACCTCCAAAATGAAAATATGAATAAAATTTTAGATTTAAAAATGCTGAAACAATGTTGTTACAGAAGGGAAAATGGGGATAAAAATAATATCATTACTGGTAAGTTATACTGTAGACTACCCATGAAAATATAGAGTTTATAGATAATCTTTTAAAAGATTCATAAAAGGGGATTCCATTTTCAAGATAAATTTTAAATCTTGTAATATACATTTTAATATTGGAAAAATGTTGAATCTACCTCACAATGTTCCAATAATTGAATCCACCAACCCTAAACCACATATCAACCATGGAAATCCCACATGAAATTCATAACTACATAACTCGTTTAGTAGAGATAAATTAATTCATCAAGCTTATGGTGTAATATTTGGTTCCTTTACAATGTGTTAGATTGATTTTTGGGTATTTGGGGTGTTTGGGGGATGTATGGAGTGCTCAGTGGAGTTAGAGATTCAAATGTATTATAGGTGGTGGTTAACAACATGATCCATATTTTCATCATGTGTGGGAGGTTCATGTCTTGTATAGAAATATAGTTTGGTGACCTGTATAAAGGTAAGGGGAAGTCTATGAAATTGAGTAACCTTAAGAATGAATATTCATGATGTGTAACAAATTCAAGCCGAGGTTATGTGAATTTTAGAGGAAACCAGAGATATTGGTTTTTATGAATTTTATGTAGTTCACAGCTTGAAAACTGTGGGTCACCATGAATTACATTTCATAAAAGGTTTACATCATTTGAAAGGTGTGGGTTGAGGGTTTTAAATAGGTTTTCTTATCCATTTTTTCATTTGAAGATACCACTCTCTCTTGCTTTTGAGTGAATCCATAGAAATATTTGGAGATATTGTGGCCCCATTTTCATAGTCATTATCCAAAAGTTTTGGTGGTTGAGTTTTTATGCCTCGTGATAATTTAAATTTTGTACACCATTGTTTGTTGTCTTTTATCCTTCAGGGTATCACTATGGTGATGTTTTTTTGGTTCCAGGATGTTATGGTAAGCATTTTTATAACCCTTTTATGTGGTGTAGGTTGAGACATGATCTTTTGGTGCATTTTTAGTTAAAAGCTGTTTTTTCTTTACCCTGTGGTGCACAATGAGATTGGAAAGCCTTGTTGAGGATGGGGATCCTTGTTAACTCCTTTTTAAGTGATATGTGTGAGATCAATATAATATTTCATTCATTTGGTTTAATATTAAATGTTAGCATAATGAGATAATTAAATGGAATGTCAATAATTAATTAATTGGAATTGGGAATTATCACATTTTATGATTCATAGATATACATTTTTGGTGATTTTATGCCATGTTGTTTCCTAGTTGAGATTGAATTCTATTGGGATACTTGTTTTAACTTTAATTTCTGTTTTTTGATGACCCTTAATGTGTTTTTGTGTAATCGAACCCCGAATAAAATGTACAAAGAACATATATTTTAATAATAAAGTGGTTTTCCTTGGATTATGGGTTGTGTAATAATACTAATTCTATAGAATGATTAAATTTGAAAATGTCCCTAAATAGTTGTGGAATATCTTTTATTCTTTTGTGTATGACTATAAAATCTCTATTTCCCTATGTGGTTTAGGCTATGGTGTGGGGTTTGTAGTGATCTATTGGGCTATATAGTACGTGGAGGTTGTGATGTAATGGTTGGTAGGAATGAACGTGATGGATGAAGTGGTTGTCGTAAATTGTTTATTGTTTTTAAATATATTGATATCATTATACATAGGTTGTGTTGTTAGATGTTTTTGAGATTTTTGATTTGAGGTTATTATTTTGATATAGCTAATGTCAGGTGACACAATAATGATGGTGGATTTGTGGTGCGATTGTGGTGGTTGTGTGAGTTGGGATAGTTGTAATGTGGTGTGGCTGGGATAATTTTATAGTTATCCATGAGATGATTTGTGATGATAAAAAAAAATTAAATGGTATATAAATGATATGTAATGCAAATTGTAGTGTTTTAATTGGATAGCATAACTGAACAAATTAATGACTAGTGTAATGTGAAATGAAATGGATAAGGAAAAAACGTGTCGAAACATGCAACTGGAAGTGGGAATTTTTCATGTCTCATGTGGAAATATATATATGGGAGAAATTAGTTATGATGGTTGATTTGAATTATAGTTGTGGTGATGGGGTGTGTGCTATCATAGTTGATATCAACCCATGATTTTGGTATTCTCTCTTTTCTATATATCATGAATGTTTATGTTATTTTATACTCTCCACACCCATGATGGATAACAATACCAATTTTTAGAGGTGATTTGTTCCAGGTGTTTTCTCTAACATCCACGATTGTAGTGATATAGAAGGATGACTATTCCCGATCCCCTACTCATCCATCAGCAACAGTGGTTCATTTTGGTTTTAGAGATTACCTAGTGGTGATGTAAATCCTTAGTGCTTGTAGGAAAGATGTGATCTGATGTGATGCGTAGCCTAGGTTTTTGTAATAGGGATGTTATGTTATGTGTTGTGATGTATTTACCATGTGTTTATGAGAGAAATTTTATATGATGTGTGCCACATGTGTTTTTGAGAGGGATTTTGTGTGATATGAATTTTGGATAATGTGTCTATGAGTGGGATGTGATGCAATGTTATGTGATGTGGTATATAAGGAAGGGATGGGAGAAATGTACATTCGATGCTAGGTAATTAGAGTAGAAAATTATTTTTTAAGCGGTAGTGGGGATACTTTATTTGTTATAATATCAATGATATATTATAATATTGGATGCATGATTTGGTGAGAGATCAATAGTGAGGTTGGGTTTCATTATATGACCACTATAGTTTCTTGTTGGTTATCTTATATTTTTATTGGTGTATAAGCAGGTTCTCTTCACATTATCACATAATGACATGGATATATCCTTAATGAGAAAACTAGTTATCGTCTCCCTATATATATAAATTATTATTATTTTTTCCAAAAGGATTTTGGGGACTGAACTATACAATACTAGATATGTTGGAGCTATTGTTTAGTCACATACAAAAAAATTCCTTTTGGTTATATCATTGGAGACTTTTATATGAATCATTTTTAATTCAATCATTGATTGTGGGATGGTTTTGGTTTTATATTTATAGTGTCTATGGGTTATTTTTTTTAATGCCTATCATATCTTCTGATCATATTTATTTTATAGAGGTTAATGACTCCCTTACTATGAGAATTTTAATCCCTTAGTGATAGTCTCCACCTTTAGCCAGCAGGTGGTAGAACTCGGGTGCCATCATCTCTCTCTTCTCATTAATGTATCATTCAAGGGAGGTGGTCATGATATAGTGGTATAAATGTTTTGGTTGAGAGATATTACAGAGAATGGATTTATTGACACTCGGATTGGTATGGTTTTGTATAGAAATTATGTATGATGACCTTAGTATGTGACATGTGATATGGATATTGTATAGAACAAGAGATATTAGGTCCCATCATTATATTGTTCATGGATTCAGATATCCTTCCATGTAAAAGTGAGGTAAACCAATTTCAAGCCAAGATACATATGTGACGTACATGAATCATAATTATTTGTGTTTGTGATTTAAATTTATTGTTCTGTTATAATAAATTTATTAAATTTAATAATAAATGGTAAAATTAAATGCTTCTTAGATTAGATTGATCTCCATTATTTCTAGGAATGGATCTTTTTCATTTTATGTGTGTAGATCAGGAATTTAATGTTCATTAATATAATGTAGTTGATCATTAGGGGTTAAACCTATAATAAATAATGAGGAATTGAAGCAAGATTTGTGTTCCTTTTAGTGGAAGAGTTTGGGAACGTATGTGGGGAGAGTCTGTAATACGGAGTGAGAGAACATGTTGGAGGTTATTGATACCACTTTTTTCTAATCTACACATGGTCTATGTTCTATTATTCACTAGTAGTTAGTCTGATCTAGGGATCTATTTTTTAGTGGTGAATGTTGTTTTTGGGTGACCAAAAGGATACAGATGTGGTGTGACTGACATTTAGAGGGACATTTGGGTGGAGTTTCTGACATCAATGATGATGGAAGCCAAGAGGATGAATCTAATCTATCTTTTTAAAGGGGGAATGTGTTTTCATAATATTGGTATCAGGTTTAATAAACTCTTACTCTTTTCCCCAAATATTTTTTAAAATGACTAGTCCAAATAGAGGTTTATGGAATAGGATTTGTGCCTTGGGATCTGGTATGATGCCACACCATTTATTATTTTGACGTATCTGGAGGTACAAAAAAAGGTTTATGTAATCAAGTTTATTTTTTAAATACGATTTAATCGTTGATTTATTATCTGATATGGTGTTTTTTGGAGAATATAGTTAAGTATTGGTCTATGTGTGTTTAGGTATTCTGGGTTCCATCCATATGGGAACGAACAATGGTAGTTTCATCCTAGTTATGACATCCCAACCCATGTACCACATACTGGTGCATCGATCCGGTTTTTCATGTGACCCGATGAAGTCAACCATGTATTCCATAGGCTTCCAACTCCATGTAATATGCTAATATAAATCATGGGGAGATTATACCATCTTTATTAAAGTAAAAAAAATAGCAGAAGTGAATAAACAATAGCCAAAGGATATAACCGTAATGAAAATAATACCAGAATCACATGATGAAATAAATGGGAGTAGAACTTCCAAGAAATAATAAATATAAATTTAATTCCACGACTGTTCCATGGGTCAAATAAATGACCCAAATTAAAGATAATGAAATCTCCCAAGCGGGTCCCAACACCATGTTTTACTACCTCATGAGTCCTCTATCCCTTATAAGCCATCTAATAATGGGATATTCCAATTAACCTATCTTGAAACCATGATGTCTATTCAGGTACCAATCAAAAAACCTGAGTATGGTGTGATTAAAACTCAGTAGGCCACCACCAACCACATCAATAACAATATCCAGACAATAAAAATGTATTCATTTGTATAATGAATACAGTATGATGCAAAAGAAAATAGTTATCAAATTCTCAAATATTATTTATCTAGCTACATAAACCCTTGAGTTCTCAAGGAAACCCAAAGCATCGATACCTTCATTGTATATAGTAGAGTATAAATCTATTGAAACTATATTGGCATAATTTTATAAGGTGGAATTGAAACTGGATAATCCCCTGACATGATCTCAATTGAAAATGTAACTTCTATATCTGGTGGAACCCCCAAGAGGTCCTCCAGAAACACATCCTGGAACCTATCCACAACAGGTGGAAAGATATCAGTCTTTAAAACCCCATCATCACGAAATATGATAGAAACCTATGCATTGGGCACCCCTAATTGTTTATTAACATGCCCTGTACGGCCTCTTTGATATCTCATTCTTCTTTGTGAGTATAATTATCATCCACATGAGGCATAATCCAAAATATCCTAATATAATAATCAATGCGAGATATGTATTCTAGTAACCACTACATTCCCATAGTTACATCCTATCCTGACATGTCAAAGATATAAATAACCCAACTAAAATGATACTCCCCAACCTCAAGAGTATACACTTTAAAATGATGTATTTAGATCGTACCCAAAATGGTGGGACGATCATCATTACGCCACTTAAAAACAAAATTTACAGACTCATCCAACTCAAAAGTTGTGCATATATAAATGAATGATAAAAAATAGTATCAAATACGGAAATATAAGCTGTAGAAGCTTCAAGAATAATACTACTATCAGTCGATTTCCCAACCTCACTATCCACAAATGTAGGTGGAACTACATGCAGCTGTCCTTCCCCTCTTCCTATGATACAATATGAGTCCACTAACTTTCACCCCTCTTTTTATATGAGTTCGGTTTTCTAGAATCACCATATTTTCTACCTCAATCACCATTGTCAGTTTAACTATAATTACTATACTGGTATTTTGTTGAAGTCTTCTTTCTATAATCAGGTTCTCTCTAGATGCTCCATGACTACCTATCTGCCATGGGTTCTTGTGTAAACTCTTTAGATACGATATCCTACCTCATGAACAATGTTCTACCGGTTTTCAAGATAACTTCTAGAACTGGTGACCCAACCAACAGAAATGGTGGCATATCACTCAGGTAAGATCCTATATAACTGATCCTTCACTCTAGACACTATTCCATCCCCAGATCTGTTCAACACTATCATAATGACACTTCCTTCTCTTCGATGTCGTACCTCTTGAATTTCCATTATAATCCACCTATACTCCATAGGAATCCTCCTTTATGTTACCCAAACAAATGAAGTCATAATTCACCACATCCGAAATCTTTTTAAAACAAATGATATTCCCTTGGGACGTAATTTCACATTAAAGCCTATTCAGAAAACATTTTACACCGTAGCCTCATCTCCTACTAATTATGGTGAAAATATTTTTAGATCTATAAAGAGACCAAAATATCTCAAAATAGACATACTCCCCTTAGTTAAACTCTTTAATGCATATTCTCTCTCGAATCAAAGTATCTAAGGGTAAAATTCATCCAAGAACCTACTAAAAGGTATTTCAACTACAAATTTTCTAGATTTCAATCCCGATTTAGGATGTCCCACTAACGCTTCACTCGACAACGTAACTTATAGCTATCGCATTTGACTCCCTTCTCAAAAATAGTATCTAGGTTGACTTTTATAGTTTGGATATTCTCAATACAGAACATAGTTTCCTTAGGTCCACCCTCTATAGTAAACATCGTAGGGTGATAAAACTAAAACACCCTATGTCAATTCATACATACTCTTCAAAACCCACCCACCATCTATTTCGATTAAATAAATAAACTGAGTGAATTTCTCACAGAACTACTCCCCAACATTCTCACCTGGAAATGTCAATGCCTTAGGTTCCTCTAGTATAAGATCATCTCTTCCCACAGCCTCATGTCATCCTCTCAAACATTATTATTGTGGATTGATATATCTAAAACTACAAAAAAAAACATCTTAGTACACATTAAACCTAATTATTATCACAATTCCATAAGAGGTATTCAAAATAATCCATAAAAATGTATTCCCCCAAAACCTATCACATGATAAAAACTAAGGCCTTATCACTACCATTAACCATCCCTCATCTAGGTCTATGTTTAAAGAGGGTAGAAACATTATTATTGTTCAGATATCTCATTAGTCACATAGTTTCCATTTCATTTTACCACATATTTCATAATTTAACAACTTTCATGATCACAATTGGAACCCATTTCAATAATATTTACATAATCATTGAAAAAAAAATTATTACCTATTTTCCCAAAACCGTATTTTCCCATGGGTGCTTAAAAATGTTGAATTTCAAAATAATAATCCTATGTGACTAGGATCATGCAGGAATACTCAACTCTCAATTCATTATGGGCCATGAGTCAAATCATAGAAAACTCATAAACAATAATCACATCACACAACATGTCCATACCTAAAGGTGATATAACATCATCTATAACAACACAAATCATTAATAGAAATCCCACCCTAGGTACTTGGATTTTACCCTCACACATGGGTTGGCTACTCTCATGGATGATATTTTAACAAAGGTTTGACTCATCTTATTCTTCTTTATACCTTTCCCAAATATTTAGTCAAAATAAAAAGAATAGAAAACTGCATCTAATACTACTTTGTGACATCCCAACCCAGGTGGCACACATCGGTGACTCGAGCTAGTGTGTCACATGACCTCACACATTCCTCCCATATTCAAGAGGCTACCGACTAGGATTGGGTGTCCAATATCATTCATGGAGACTATATTCTTTGTTTATCAACACAATAAAATATAAAAAATAAATAAATAAGAGAAAATATATATAACTATAACCAAAACAAAACCAGTATCACATGATGACCACAAAAGGAATACAATATCCAAAACTAAAGTAGTAAATATTTTATGAAAATTATGTGTCAATTTTCAAATACATAAACCAAAATAATGACAATGATAACTACTAATAGTGTCTAGATACCAAGTTTGGCTCCCCCAAGAATGCTCTATCTCATATCAGTTATCTAACAAAGTGATATTGTCCATATCCTATCTTGAAACCACAAAATCTATTCCATTACCAATCGTTCACCCCAAGTAGGGTGTGAGAAAAACTCAGTAGGGTGCCTCTAATGGTGTCTAAAACAATATCTAGTCAAAAAATAGTGTATGATGTTGTATAAAGAATATTGTATGACGAAAAATAAAACATTTTTTAAAATATATAAAATTCACTATTTAACCACATAAACATTTTGGTTCCCAAGGACACCCAAACCATTAATACCTACTTTGGTCATGCCAGAGTATGATGTGTTTCTCAGGGGATACCAAATATCAAAATTCCATGGTTTTCATTTATCTGTTTAGTTTAATTAAAATTATAGCCAATTGGAACCATAGTCCATTACCAGTATTTTGGGCCAAGAACAACTTGTCTAGAAACCCATGTATATTTGAAGCATTATTCCATGTACCACAATATATTTATCATATATATAATTTTTTAGCTGTATTCCATGTCCCACACATGTGTATCAGTCAATCACATAAGGTATTTTGTAGAATAAATCCATATCCCACACACATATATCACAACATCAGAAGTATCAAAAAATCACACATATCACCATTTCACAAACATAAAAGTTAATCATTTAAAACCTTCTTAAATACATTACCTTTAATGTGTACCTTCTTGATCTATTAAATAAATGAGATTGAACACATTATTTTTCATGGAATAATATTAAAAATCAACAGTAAACCATATTATAAATTTTCAACCACTTATCCCATCGACCCATTAAGGTCAATTCAACTATCTCATAATACCCATTGTCAATTAATTCATAATACATTAATAAACCAATTGCACACTCTCTATATTCTATGAATTTCAAAATAACAAAATAATAAAAATTAATTAACCATTAAGTAATCCAGTTCCATTATGTTCAATTTCCTAAATTTAAACTGAATCGTTATCACATGTAAATTAAATTAGAACAATTATATAATAAATTCAATTTCCTAATCATGGTAATTGAAAATTTAACACATTCATACATGTAATTAAATCAAGACTATGTGATTTACAATTTAGACCACCTACCTTAGAATCATTGATGGATGCTCACCAATAGAAAACCCCAATTTAAGCAGAACAAATGAGATCAAGGAAAATAAAAATATCTAGATTTGAAGCCTAGATCATTGATTAAACATTTCAGAACCATAAAATCCAAGATCAAAATCTATAACTTACATAGGAGAACATCTATACAAAGGATGAGACAAGGACATGTGAGAATGGAAACCACAGAGGATGAGAATCTCTTACTGGGATAGGAGAAGATGCTTCAAAATATATTCTACTATCTAACAAAAAAGGTTTAAAATATATGAAATGCTCTCAAAATCCACTAAAATATGAAGCAATGAGTTTAAGGTTGATCTAAGGTGTTTAGGTATATTAGACTAGGGTTCAATGATTTTTGAATCTAATTTTCAAGGGTTTAATTTTCTGTATAAACGGTTTCCTTTACAGCGTGAGTGGCTCTCCATAACCTTGCACCACACCTAGGGCTTTCAAACTGTTACTAACTGGAGGGAGTGTTGTTTGAAAAACTGTGCACCAGCCATGTGAATCCACAATATTTTCCCACATCATATACTGGGTTGGGTGCTGGTATGGGAATGCCTTCTACCAAACTTTCAATGACCATCTTCCTTATGAAATTATCCAATTTCACCTAAAAACATTCCAATGTAAATCCCAAATATGATATACTCAAAATAAGGAAAATGTGTACCTGATAATATGCTCTTGATATCTATAGAAAATGTCAGGATCCTACACCTTTCCATCAAGGATATGTGGTTTCCATGTTCCTTTAGGTTGTTTTCCATTTTCCATATATATCTATTAGAGAAATGAAAAATAATAGTATTTGTGTCAAACAAGTAATTTATGTAAATTTCCAAAGGGATATCAGACCACTTTTTAGATGTAGCAGTTTCCTCCAAAGTAGTTTCAATAGAATGGATTGTTGGTCATTGTCCATATTTAGAGAGAATGCGGAGTTTCTATAGGGAAACGTCATGATGGTACCCATCGATAGTGTCCATTTATAGAGTGTGGCCATTGAGGATTGAAGTATAGATGAAAATAATCTAGGCTTAGTTAGATGCATGCGTTAGAGGCTACAACACTAGTAGAGAGAGGATCAATTAGAGGTACAATTTGTTTATCATCTAACCTTTTGTGTTATTTAATAGATTTTGGATCCTTTCACTCCATTGTTATTCCTTTCATGGTATTTATGTTGGGATTACTCAAGGGAAGGATTTTAGTTCCATTGGTTTTATCTACACTAGTTTTAGGGCATGATTATTTGTTTGATGTGTGATGGTGATATAGAATATTGATGGGCTGGTACAAATTAGTGGGTAACATCTTCTCATTATAGAATAATTTCAAAAAAATCAAATGGAAAGGTTCTCTGATTTCCATCCATTAGTGACTAAGGATATCAATTTGGTGACATGAATGTAATGAAATTTTTTCCTTAGTTAGAAGATGTTTCTACTGAATATCTGGTGGTGGGTGTTCCTTGAGATTTAGAATATTTTTTTGTTTATAGATGGAGGTTATATAACTACCTCATTAATGTGACATTGATTATTGGATATAGGTGTAGTCTGAAACGTCTCTGATTTTGATAGATACCTATTAAATGGTTCCCTTAGAGTTGGGTGAGTTGAGGCTTCAGTGGGATGATGTAATGTACATGGGTTTCATTGAATGAACTTTGTAACTATGGGGTACTCCATTGTTTTTATATATGATGGAAAATAGAAGTATGAGGTTCTGCATAAATTTCCAAAGTTTGAATTAGGTGATTATCAAGAAATTATACCCTCTTCTGAGGATGGATTATCTATTCAACTAGTTGGGAGGAGAAATATTGATATATAAGATTGACTTATGGTATAAATAACAGTAATTTAAAGTGATTGATGAGGATGTTGGGAATACATCCTCCAAATATAGTTATCGGGCCATCTAGTTTGATGCGAGGTCATTCAGGGATATGAATGGACCATCCATATTCATGGGGATTATGAAATCAATGTTCAATGATTATTTTGGACTGGTTTATTTTTCTATTATTTGATGATATATTTTTTCTAATCAATGTCATGTTAGGATCATGTCAAGCATCTAAGATTTGATTTATAGGCCCTTAAACACCAGCCTATTAATGGGAAGTTCACTTAGTATGAGTTTCTAACATGAGAGGGCTGTTTCCAAAGATATGTGGGTTCTTAGAAGGGTGTGGAAATGTAGATGTCTAATGTTGATGTAGTGTTTTCTTGGTAAAACTCTTAGAATGTGGTAGATATTTACATTTTACTTAGTATTGATACCTATAATCATATTTTCATACATGATTTATCATATGATTCAATCATGATAACAATGTTCACTGGGATGTAATAAGATTTTTTTGGGATATATTAGTGTTATAAAATATTCGATAATTTGAAAGAGAAGTTGATTATTAAACTAATGATCCAACTTCTTAATGAGGGTGTTTCATTTGATGTTTTATAGGACATGACCCATAGGTATTGGGATACATGTTGATCCATCATAAAACGATGATCTCTAGTGGGTCTTTGAAGTAGCATTTCAATGAGATTAACTATTCCACCCAAGACCTAGAGTTGGAAGTAGTTGTGTTTATGATAATTTTTTGGTGACATTACCTCATCTACAAGGATTTTTCTATATTCTCAAAGCATATGATCCATAAATATATTTTATCTTAATTGATCTGAATATATACTAGTAAAGGTTGATATTGCTTCCTCATGATTACTATTATGAGATCTATTACATCCTAGTTAAGGGTAATTCAATAGTCGATATATTGATTAAGATGTCCCATGATGATGTGGATAATTAGTCTGAAGATGTTTGTAAATGAATAAATGATATTGTAGTGATGCATCTTGAGGTTTTTAGGAGAGATGTGGCTGAGGTTTTCTTCATCAGTAGACTATGGATTCATCTTCAATGCATAAGGTGTAGGAGTCTCATTGAGGAGACTCATAAGTATAGGTCATGTGTGACCGTGTTTTCAATGTTAATTATCCCAATGTATTTTCAGAGGATGGTCTGAACCATGATTGTTATTAGAGCAGTTATTTGTCCCAAAGGTGATGCATGAAGGATTTCTCTATGTTTTTCAGGACTCTCCATTAGCAGACCATCCTTTTATGACAAAGATGTATTAGGTATTCAAGTGAAAACTTTATTATTCTAGGATGAAATGTCAAGTGGAAGTGTTAGGGAAAAAAGTGACCATTTTGTATGTAGGTGAAAGTGGGGAACCTTGTTCCATGTTGTTTGTTATAGTCTATTGATGTACCTTTGTGGAAGTGAAAGGAAATTTCAAGGGATTTAAACAAATAGTTTTCCTAAGAATATAGTGAATGTGATGCATTCTAGGTGATAGTTAACCAATTGAAAAAATCGGATCACTTCCAGGTGATCCATAAATCGAGTGTCATGGATATTTTGGAAATGTGGTTTGTGGAAAATGTGTTTTGGATTCATGAAGTACTGAGGAAAACCATCTTTGATCAGGACCGAAATTTTACATTTTGAACTTGTATGGTATTGAAACATCATTTTGGCTCCTAGTTGTGCCATTCCACTTATTTCCACTCTAAAATGGATAGTTAGACTGAGTGGACCATCTAGAGGTTGGAAGAAATATTGCATGAAAACATTGTAGACATTGGTGTATCTTAGGTATGATTACTTACTATGACTGTTTATTCATACGAAAATTATATCACTCATCCATCAACATGGACAATTTAGAGTTACCTTATAGGTGGGAGGTTGGATTCCAATATTATAGATTGTTGATGGGGAGTCGAAATTTCTCTCTACTGATGTGGTATTATGAATGAATAAGAAGATATAGTTGGGTATTGAGAATTTGATTGTGAAACATGACTGATGGAACTCTTATGCTGATCATAGGTGGTGGGATGGGGAATTCTATTTTGGAGATAATGTGTTCTTGAGAGTCTATCCTCAACATGGGAATAATTGGCATGGTGGGAGTAGTAATATTTCCCCCTCTATTGTTGGGATATTTGAGGTGTTATATAATACTGGTGATGTGGAATAAGAGTTGGAGTTCCCACCATGGTTGGATGTGATACACAATGTATTCTATGTGACTCATCATTTATGATATCTTCAAAATCACTCCCATGTTATTGAATATGGATAAATGGATATAAACGATGGAAGAAAATTCATGTAGATTCCAATAGAGATTTTGGTTCGTTAATAGATTGTGATTCATGGGTGGTCCATTTCCTTGGTTTTCATGTTCTTGAGAAGTTATGGCTTAGAGGAGAGTACTTGGTAGGGAATGACACATATTATTTCCAAGTTGAAAGAGTTTTTTATCATTGATTTGATCTGTTTTATTTTGGATGATGTGATGGTGGTGTCATTATATGTTATGAGGTTTTATATTTTCATTGATAAGTGATGAGTGATAATGGTTACAACATAATAAATTTGGATTAATTGATTTCTAATTGAGACTAATTATACAATGATGTGATTAAAACTATGTGGGTGAGTTAGTTCCACCCTGAGTGGATAATATCCAAAAAAGGATGATATAATTCCATAATTTATATAGTCATTATGGTGATGTGTATTGGTTGTGGTAGTGGTTGGATTGGGCTATCTATAGGATGGTGTGGTTGTGTAGTGTTGTGGTTATATAAGGGGTTTTTTGGGCATTTTATTCTGGTTCTTTTTGTTAGTTTCTGAGTTTGAGGCATGATGATATCCTAAAGTAGTTTCTCATGGGATAGTTGTTGTAAATATCCCATACACAGTTTCTAAGAGATGGTTCCTTTTTCAATACATTGGAATGATTACAAGAAAATCATATCCCTAATGAACGAATAGTTATATTGATATGGAAAACAAAATACATACTTATGTTCAAAATTAAAATATGAATGGATGAACAATATAGAAAATTCATCCACAATATACATACCTTATAGGTTATCCCTACATGTCATTTATAATATACATCTTCCTACTGCGGGTAAATGAAATATAAGAAAGGGGTGAACTCAAATGCTCAGTAAAGGTAAAAAATACAACAGAAGATATCATAAACATAAAAACTTGGCATGGTGAATAACTAAAAACACATGCCTTTAAAAATAAACTTGAACATGTTATGGGAAGAGGAAGAGATGAATAAAAAATTCCATAATAAAGCATAATCATATGTATTATACTTGTAAAATAATCACATGATATTTAAGTTAATAGTTTTATAATTAAGGAATGCATAATGTTGTATATCATTACCATACCATCAGGTCCTCATGTTAAGACTATAAAAAAACCATTTTTTCAAGGAATTGTGTCAAGACCATAGTTTGCCTCATTAGACCTACCAACGCATCAAGGGGCTATACTGGGCACCACACAACACATATTATTTCCAATTATTTCCTTATATTAATGGGTATACACATAAAAACCATATATATTCATATTGAAACTAACATATGAAATGCAAATGACATTCCTTGAACACGAAGCATTAACACTAACCATTCAGAGTCAATTGGTTAATGGATTTTAGATAGAACATCCAAAGTCAAAATAATCTTAAACCATTAAATTTTATATGGTTGAATATATCATAAAATCTTAATCCCAACAATACATTATAATCAACAAGAGTGTTGATATAAATGAATAAACTCTTATAAAATCCTCGTGTAATTCTTGAGGTAAATACTCTTTTAATTTAAAAAGAAGAGTTCATTTGGAATATTTTTATTTATAAAATGATAATTTAAATAAGCTTGTTTTTTCATAATAAAATGAGTTTATTTATAAAGACTGTAGTTCCCAGAAAAAATATTATAGAGTGCCCTTGATAATAGGTTGGAATTTGAGAAATTCCTTTAAATTGGGCTTGTATTTCGGGACGAATTTCTGAAAGATCCTTTTAAAAAGTATAAATCCCCATAAATAAAATTATGATTCTGGTTTGTACACATATATATGAAATTGAAAAATAATTTATGATTAGTAAATATTAATAAATAATAACTAGTTAATTTAAGTAGAGAATAAGAGTAACCCGAATGAAAATAGAGATTCGGGTAGGAAACCCCTACCTTAAGTCTGATGGTGTTTTTCACTTTATCTTAGTTTCTAGATAACCAAATTAAACTCATTAATTAATATTTACATAACCTCTTATTTATTTAATTGATTTATGACATCCTAATTATGTTAATTAACATCCTACTTGATGTGTTTAAGATGTTCTATTTTATTATTTGGATGTGTTTTCATCCTTGGTATTTATGACTGGTTTACATATATATATTTGTATAGCTAAACATGTCAGATAAGAATGCTTCTATAGAATAGAAGGTGTATATTATTTCTTAACAACCAGAGGATTACAATGTTATAAAAATTAATTGTTTATTGGGAGTGAAGAAGTATCATTATATAAAACCTTAATGATAATTGTTTGGGATCATTGGCAGTTTTTTATCACAACTAACACATTTTGATTTATAAATTAATAAAATCAGAATAAAAGATTCCAAAACCTTAAATAAGTTATAAGGAATATATTATCATCTAGTGAATCCATAAAAATTGTTTTATGACCTTAATTGAAGATGGTAACAGAAATTGAAAACCTCTCACCCTTGAATGTGATTAATTAACACATCTTGGATGGCGTTTTCATTTCTAGTATTAAAGAAGGGGAAATGAGAAATGATGAAGAATTATTCAATAATCCCAATAATACTACAGTACATTAATGGTAATGGGGTTTTCAAAACATTTGGATGAAATAAGGTGAGGATTGAAAAAAAAGAATGGAACTTGAAATAAAATAAATGAAAAGAGGAATTTACTTCTTGAAGTTGTCTTTCATGAGAGCCTCATTAGGGTAGAGGTTTTGGTCTTTTCATGATACCAATGGCTTCTAGATATGGGGGGGGGGGAGCTATGGAAGATATTTTAGTATAATTTAGACATGTTACAATGCTTTAGAGGAGTGAAGAGAAGAGGGAGTGGAGGGTTTTATAGTGGAGGAGAGGAGTGATTTTTTAATATCTTATTCATTATTTAATTATTTCTCTCAAGAGAAGAAATAGTATTAATTATTATGACTAATAATAGTAATATGTTCATTTTATGTCACTGTAATGGTTTCTTACATAATTCATGATGCATGTAATAGTTTATTTAACCGATAATGTTTATATAATGTAAATTATTGTATTTCACTATTCTCTAATAATTCAAATAATTCTAGAAAATCCAAAAAAATAACTGTAATCATTTTTCATAATATAGAATACAAAAATGGATCCATTTTATCAAAATTATTTTATAAATATGAGAAATTTAATTTTTAATTAAAAAAATTATTGACATGGAGAATACATTTTAAAAACCAAAATTTATTTTATAATACCTTGAAAAATCAACTTAGGTCTTATTAAATTATTCTAAAATCACAGGAAGTAAGAGTATTTATTTAGGAACCCATTTGTGAATATTAAATAAATTATTAATTTAAAATTTCAATTAAATGTTTATCACTTCTAAATTTGAATATTTAATCAATAATGTATATTAATTAAATTATTTATTTATGTTGATTTTATCAGACTCCAAATATCACCATGAACGCGACCATTCATGTTATTTTTCTGAAATTAAAATAACAGAAGTGGAAAAATTATGTTTATTGGTTAGTTTATTACAATGTGTTGTTTTGTAAAGACTTTGTGATCAATTCATTCAATATTAAATTTAGTTATAAACCCATTGGGTGTTTGATTCTCCCATCCTTAAAAACATTTTTTCCTCAAAATTTATAGAATGTTACCTCATAAAAAGATGTGGGTATGTCTTCATCATAAGATCCTCAGGCACCCATGTTGCCTCTTTAATTTTATCATTTTCCCATTGTATCTTTACCAGTGGAGTCATCTGATTCCTCAACACTTGTTCTTTAGTGTCCATAATCTGGATATGCTCTTCATAGTAAGATATGTCAGGTTTTAATTCTATACCTTCAGAATTGAGGACTTCTATCGAGTCTAACATGTACATTATCAATAATGAGACACGGAACACATTGTGTACTTTATAAAGGATAAGTATCTTAGCCAAATGATATTCAATAGCTCCTATAATCTCTAGGATTTTAAAAGATACAATTTGCGTAGGGCTAATTTTCCCTTTTTCCAAAATCCTAAAACACCCTTCCATGGAGATACCTTCAAGAAAAGATGATTTACTACTTGTAATTATAGATACTTCCTTATATTATCATAATTTATATTTCTTAATTCATTGAGTTTCTTTGATATGGGTTTCAAGAGACTTTACATTTTCTATTGATTCCCCACAAGAATTAGGACCACAAGATTCCTTTCACTAGTTTCTTGACAACATGTGGGTGTACGACATCTCTTTCCATACAGTGATTCATATAGGGCCATTTAAATTCTAGAATTAAAACTATTATTGTAGGAAAACTCTATCGTAGTTATACATTGATCCCCATTACCTTGAAAATCAATTGAGCATGATCTCGATCTGTCTTCTAAATCATGGATCATCCTATTTATTTCCCATCAGTTTGAGGGTGATAAAAGGTACTCTAATGAAGCCCAATATCCAAATATTTTTGAAGACCCTCCCAAAAGATCGATGTAAATATCGTCTCTTTATCAAACACTATTGAATGTGGTTCTCCATTAAGTCTTAAAAATTAATTGACATATAGTCGGTCAAGGCGCTCTAAAGGAAAATCCTCCCTTATAGCGTGGAAATGTGAGGATTTGGTAATTAGATCCACAATTTCCCATATTGCATCATTATTTCTTTTAGTTTTGGGTAATCCATTTAAAAAATACATGGTGATGTCAATGAATTTCTAGGTAGGAATAGGTAGAGGTTTCAAGACTCATCTAGGATGTTTTATTTCATCCTTTACCTGTTGACAGAATAAACATATTGATACTTAATCAGAAATGTCCCATTTCATGTTCTCCAACTAGAACTGTTCCATCAAATTTCTATAAATTTTAGTAATACTATGGTGTATAGGGAAATGTGCTCTCTGGGAATAATCCAATAACTGCCTTTTCAGCTCATGTATAGAGGGAACATAAAGTCTCTTCAAAAATTTCAGAATCCCATCTTCACACACAATGTCAACAAAAATCCCATTTATGAGAGAATAAATTTTCATTTGATGGTTTCCATCATTAGGCATAATTTTTTTTAGCTTTTCTAATAATGATGTTTGGAAAAACAATTGAAAAAGTAATGGTGTTTCACCTTCTTTTATAATTCTTACATCCACCTTTACTAGATCCATAAACCCATGAACCATTTCAATCATAATTTTATTTAGGGCTCCATGATCATTCCTTCTTATCAAATTTGAAACATTAATCGCCTTCCTCAGGTGGTAGAGTATTAAAAAATCACATTCCTTGAGTAGTTTGAGGCATCTAATTTTTCTCATGATATGTTTTTTCTATGAGAAGATATATTTTAAACTCTTTTGATCTTCCTAAATCTCACAACATTCACCATAGAGATAGTCTCTCCATATCATCATTCAAAATATTATAGCTACAAAATCTAGATCATTAGTTAGATATTTCTATTCATGAAATTTTAATTGCCTTGATGCATATGCAATAACTCTATCATTCTACAGAAGGACACAACCATGTTCTTTCTTTGATGCATCTGTATAGATAAAAAATTCACTATTCCCTGATTGTAGAGTCAAGATCAAAGAATTATCTTATATCCTCTTCAAATCATAGAAAAATTCATCACATTATTTTGTCCATATGAACTTAACACCTTTACTTGTAAGATTTCTTATTGGGTAGGCGAAATGAGAAAATTTTGGGAAACAATGTCGATAATAACTTGCTAAACCAATAAAGCAACGTACCGCTGTGATGTTCATTGGAATAGGAAATTATCGAAGAAACTTTTTTTTCAAAGTGTGAACATATATTCCATCCTTAGAAAAAATTTGGCCAATAAAGGAAACTAATTTAATCCAAAATTCAATCTTTCTAAACTTCCCATATAATTCATTTCTTCTTAGAGTCTTTAGAATAGTGCAATGTGATTTTTATGATCATCTTAGAATTTGGGTTGTAAAATGAAATCATCAGTTAATACCACCACAATGTCCTAAATATTGTCCTTGAAAACACAATTCATTCGACCCATGAAAATAGATGGTGCATTAGTCATTCGAAAAGGCATTACTATAAAATTTTAATGCCCAGACCTAGATCAAAATTATGTCATTGGAATATCATCCTTTCTCACTCACAACTGATGATATCCAAAATAAAGGGTAATCTTTTAAAAATATTGGGCTCTATGAAGTTGATCAAATAAATAATTAATGTGGGGTAGGGGATACATGTTTTTTATTTTTAGATCATTGATCTCCCTCAAGTCTATGAACAACCTCATAGATTCATCTTTCTATTTAACAAAAAGAATTAGGGATCCCCAAGGAGAAACAATTGGGAGAATAAATTCATTATCAATCAATTTCTTATTTTTTTATTCTGTTCTTATAATTTAATAGTGTCCATTCTAAAAGGATTCATTGATATAGGTATTTCTCCAGGGATTAAATCAATTAAGAACTCAACTTATGGATCTGGAGGATGTCCATGAAAATACTATTGACGAAAATCAATATATTCTGGCACAATAGGTGCATCATCTATTTTAACACTACTTTCCTCACTCATAGATATTGAGTTCTCATCCTCCCAACGAATTGGATTCTGTAGCGCTACTCAGGGAGGATCTAGAAGTGAATCAGATGGTGGTGTTTCTTCCCTAAAAATAATGGATTCTACATATCCTTAAAAAACTGTAACTTTTTTTTCTTGCTATAGATTTTCACATCATGATTCAAGAACCAATCCATATCAAGTATTATATCAAATTAAATAATGGGTATAATAATAAAATCATCATATAAAGCATGTTTATATATCATAATTGGGACTGCATGACACATCTCTATGGAAATGATGCATCCCTTCAGAGGTTTTACGTACAACTACATTATTAAATAAAAATAGAAATACCTAATTTTTTTAGGAAATCATGGAAGATATAAACGAATTAAATGATCCAGAATCAAATTAACAATTGGATAAGATTGAGTAAACAATTAATGTATCTATTATAACATCATTTGGAACATCAATATTAGTAGTTGTGATTGTATAGGCTTGGCCTTTCTCCCTCATACTTCATTGGGAAAAATTTTCTTGATTACTAGCATAATAATTTTCATTATTTCCCCTCTCCATGAAATTGCAGCATTAAACATTTGTATCTTCTTTCATCCCCTTAAAATCTAGTGATAGGTGGACTTTTTTTCCCACACTTATAACAAACACCCATACCCTTCAAAAAATTACCAGGGTGTCACTTCCAACAATTATCATAGGGTGGAAGGTCAACTCTTACCTTCTACCCCATTTCCTTATTTTCTTTTCTAGAGCTTTTAGAAACCATCTCATTCTATTGAATTCCATTAAAATCATTAGTCATAGAGAATTACTTTTCCTTCTTGATAACACATGAGACTATACCTTAATTTGATGAGAAAATTTTGGTGACTAGATCCATTTGGAGAAATGGTTATAAACCATCAAAGACTCCATCAATCTTTCTCCATGGATTATGTATTTAGTATATGACATTTCATGTCAACCTTGTGAAGTTAGTTTCATACATTGCAACCTTATCATCCTCTTTTTTCCTCATATTCAGAAAATACCATTCATATCTGCTCTCTATTCATGATGTATTTTTCAATGAATATTTCATCAAAATACCTCAATTCCATTTCATCTATTTATTCATCCACCATTAGGTTTTCTAATTAAATACAATTCATATCTTCTCTCTAGTTTCAACGTTTTCAATTAAACTTCCTCCCATTCCAACTATAAAGACCTTGAACTCATTTCCCAGAGTCGGTTCTTTAATTCATTACATTGGAATGATTACATGAAATTCATATCCCAAAGGAATGAATAGTTTAATATATTTGGAAAACCATATACATATATAAGTTCAAAATTACAACTTGAAAGTAAAAGTAATATAGAAATTCTTTTGACAACATAAATAAATCCTAGGTTATCCCTACATGTCATTCATAATATACCTATTTATGTTCAGGTAAGATGAAACATGAGAAAGGTTTGTGCTCAAATTTTTATAAAGTGTAAAAAATACGGTGGATGAAATCATAAACCTAAAAATTAGGCATGGTGAATAACAAAAACCCATGCCTTTATAAATAAACTTGAACACATTATTTCTGGAATAAGAGATGAATAAATAATTCCATAATAAAGAATATTCAGGGGTATTATATTTTTCATATGACCTCATCAATGTTCAATTACTATTATCTTAATTAGGGAATTCATAATTCAGAACATCACAATAATACCATCAAGGCCTCATGCCAAGACTATAACCAATTTGTCAAGGCCTTATGCTAAGATCGTAGTTTGTCTCATTAGATATAATGATGAATCTAGGAGATATATAAAGCCACTCCCATTTGATACTATGTCCAAATCATTCCTCATACGAAAGAGGATAAAAATAAATGTCATATACATTTAAATTAAAAAAATATGAAATGTAAATTATTTTCCCCTAACATGAAGCATAAAAACTTATCATTTAGAGTAAATTGGTGAATGGTTTTAAGATAGACATGAATAGTAACACTAATAAAAAAAGTAATTTAACTTTGTATATGATGTTATAAAATATTTTTCCCAATAATACATATGAATAAACAAGATTCCTGAAATATATGAAGACACTCTTATAAAATCATTGAGTAAGTCTTGGGGTATATACTCTTTTTCTTTCAATTGTAGAGTTTATTCGGAAAAATATTTTTATAAAGATAGAAGTGAAATAATATAGTATCTTCTTAATAAAATGAGTTATTTTTTAAAAAATTTGGTCTCTAAAAATATATTATATAGTGCCCTTGAAAATAAGTATGAATTTGAGAAATCCCCTTTAATCGGGCATGTATTTTGAGAATGTTTTTTGAAATATCATTTTAATACATATTACCAACCCTAAATTAGTGTATTATTATTTTGGTATACATATATAGAACATTAAAAAAGAATGTTTTTGGACAATATATGAATAAATAATAATTTAATTGATGTTATTATAGAATAAGTGTAACCTGAATGAAAATGGAGGTTCGGGTAGAAAAAACATACCTTAAGTCTGATGGTGTTCTTCACTTGATCTTAGGGACCTCAATAAACAAATTAAATTCAATAATTAAAATTAAAATAACCTCCTCATTATTTAATTGATTTATTATAACCTTATTATGTTCATTAATATCCTTCTTGATGTGTTTAAGATGTTTAATTTTATTGTTTTGAATCATTTTCTTCCATGGTATTCATGGCCGGTTTATTTTTATAAATGTATGGACTAACATGTCTGATGAGAATGGTTTTACAGAAGAGAATTTGTATTATATTTGTTAAAATCCATATTAATACATGATTATAAAATCTATTTTTTTATTAGATTGAGGATGAAACATTATATAAACCTCTCATGATAATTGTTTAGGTTAATAAGTGGTTTTTGATCACAATAAACTCATTTTGATTTATATATTTATATCATGTGACGAAAACGATTGAAAAACGTTAAATAAAATATAATTTATATATTATAGTCCAATTCAACCATCAAAATGGTTTCATGACCAGAATTTAATATTATAATAAAAATTGAAAACTCTTCTTCCTTGAATGGGATAAATTTACACATCTAAGATTGTGTTCTCAATTCTATAATAAAAGAATGGAAAAAGAGAGATGATGATGAATTATTACATTATTATAACAAAATTACATAAAATTTATTGTAATACATTTATCATAACATTTTGATGAATGGAGGTGAGGAAAGAAAAATAAAAGAAAGGAACTCGAAATAAAGGAAATGAAAAGAGGAATTTACCTCTACTAGTTATCTTCCTAGAGAGCCTCTTTAGGGGAGAGGTTTTGGGCTTTTTATGAGACAATGGGATGTTGTATTTGGGGGGGGGGGGATCATGGGGGAAGATTTTTGAAGAATTTAGGCACGACACAAGGCTTATGTAGAGTAAAGAAAAGAGGGAGTGGGGGTGTTATAGTGGAGGAGAGATGTGAATTTTGAATATCTTATTCATTATGTTATTATTTTTCTCATGGAAAGTAGTAGAATTAATTCTTGTTACCTGAAGTAGTAACATGTGAATGTTAGTTCACACTAATGGTTTCATACATCATCCATGATGCAAGGATTTGTGTATTTAACATATAATTTATATTTACGGTAAATTAAAATATTTCACTATTCACTAAAAATTAAAATATTTCAGAGAAATATGAAAAATTCAACGTAGCCATTTTTTGATATGTATAATCCAGAAAATGGACTCCATTTTATCAACATAAATTTCTAAATATGAGAAATTTAATTTTAAATTAAAATTATTATTTATTCATAAAATATAGTTTTAAAACCAATATTAATTTCATAATACACAAAAAAATTAACCAATGCGTTATTTAATTATTATAAAATCTTATGAAAGTAAAATATTTATTTAGGAACCCATTTAATAATATTTAATTAAATTAATAAATTAAAATTTAGATTAAAAAGTTATCACTTACAAAAAAACAAATAGATAATTAGTTATTTTTAAAAAATTCTACTTCATTTATACGGTGCGTAAATATTATTTATACATTCATAGGTGAGAATACTATTTGTAAGGGTCATATTACTATTCATACATGTACATTACTATTCGTAAGGTATGTTACTATTCCCCAAAATTTAAGCTGATTCTATTAGACACCAAATATCACCTAAAATGAAACTATGTATGCCAATTTTCTGAAATTCAAATAAAAAAAGTGGAAAAATTATTTTTAATCCCTATGTTATTATAATTTTTTTTAGAGACTTAGTGTTTCATGATTTCTATATTAGATTTATTTATAAATCCTTAGGGTTATACAATTTTTCAAACCCCTTTCATTCCAATGTTTGGTTTTTGATTTTCAAGGATGATAATAATTTGAGATGTATCTATCCCATGCATTACAATTCAGTTAGCATATATAGTGGAATTCATATGAGTTATATATGGATCAGGGGAGTTCTAGCTCAAACAGTACTGCAGGTTGTGGTTCACAACATGAACGAAATTCACATCATGAGTTGGTGGTTCACAACTTGTATTGTTGACCAGTTATAGAAATTATATACCATTAATGGGGTGTCTGTGAATTGGATTCCTATCATGAATTGTTAATTCATGATGTGTAAAAAAATAAAGCCTATGTGACATAATTTTGGATAAGTACCTGAGATAATTTATTTTCATTCCTTTTATATTGATCACATCTTGTAAACCATGGGACTCCATGAATTATATGTCATGAAAGGGTTAAACGATGTTAAAGGTTTGGGTTACATGTTTTAAATATGATTTCACTATTTGTTATTTCATTTAGTTGTAACTCCCTCTCTCTCATTTATAGGATAACCCTTGTTGATTTTCGGGGATCTTCCAACTGATTTCTGCCAATCATGATCTATGGGTTATACTGGTCATGTTTTAGTGATCAATGGTTTTTTATTCTATTTTACACTTTATTTATCCTCATTATCCCATTAGGGTATCACAATATTGAGGTTTTGTTTTTGTTTTGGGTGTGTATGGGCAATGACTTTACAATCCGTTGATACATTTTAGGTTGATCAGTGATCTCATTGTGTGTTTTTAGATTCATGAGGTTTCATCAATAAAATGTGGTGTGTTGTGAGATTAGAAATATTTATTTTGGTAGGGATCTTTATCAACAATTTATGTTCTATTTATGAGATATTCATGGTTTTTCTTTTCTTTTGCTGGATAGTAAGTGTTGGAAAATGAGACAATTAATTTGACATGAAAAAACAATTTATGGAAATGAGTAATTATTACATATTTTGATTCCTTGATAGATGTTGATTATGATTTCATGCCATGTTGTTACCATTTTGAAAATGATGGATGTTTCAAGCCCTATTTATACTATAGTTGTTATGTTATGATGACTCTTTCTATGTTGTTGTGTGGTTTGACCCATAATAAAAATTCAAGAGAATATATATTTGGATAATAAACATATTTTCCATGTAATATTATTTTTTAATAATACCAATCCATAATAATGATTGAATGTTATATATCCCATGAATAAATGTGGAAGATGTTTTTTGATACTAATGTGTATGATGTTCCTTGATGTGTTTCCCTATGGGGTTGTGGCTATAGTGTGAGGGTGGTAGCGACTGGCTAGGCTATGTTGTAATTGGGGAGATGATGTGGTGGTTGGTCGGTATGTATGAGTTTTTGGAAGTGGTTTTGGAACAATGTCTATTATAGTGATATGCAGTGATAACATTATAGGGTATTTGTGTTGTGATATGTGGTTGGGATGTGAAATGTGAGGATATCCTAATGAGGAGGAATTGGGGATGTGACATAACGATAATGGAGTATGTGTGGTTCTATGGTAGTGGTTGTGTGAGATGAGCCAGTTATAGCATGGTGTGGTAAGGATATCTGCTCAGTTTTCCCTGGGATTAACTATGATGATTGTTCAATAAAATAGTCTTGTAGATAAACCAAATGGACTGGAAACAGATGAGTTATAATTAAAATACTAAATTGGAAAAATAATGTAATGTTTATTGTGAATTCATATGGATAATGAACAACTATGGTGAAACCAGTAACTTGAAGTGGGAAATGTTTTGTGGCCTGTGTGATGTTTTTATAGAGTTTCCATTATAGTGGTAGTTTCCATGGTAGTTGATGTGTTGTATGGTGGGGGTTGTTGTGCGGTGTTCTAGGGATTTTTATGTGATCCCATAATCTTGGTATAGTGTGAATTTTATATATCATGTATGTTTAGGTTATTTTATAAATTCCCCACCTGAATGGTATAACCTTACTATTTCTCATATAATTAGAGTTTGAGGTGTTTTCCATAGAATTTAGGATGGTTGTGATATGGATGGATCAATACCCACTCTGCCACAATCTTATTTTAGCAGTATTAATACAGGTCAGTGTTAGAGATTACATAGCAGTGATGTGTGGTAGTTGTGTTTGCAGGTGGTATGTGTTGTGATGTGATGTCTGGACTAAGTTTTTATGATGAATGTGATGTCATGTAATGTGTGGACCAATTTTTTCAAAAAGGGATGTGATGTGATGTGTGACTAAACAGTTTTCAAGTGGGACATGATTTGATGTGGTATGTGGCATAGGTGTCTATTCATGCGAATTGATGGGATGTGAAATGGTATATGTGGAAGGGATGGGATAACATTATGATTAATATTGGGATTTGATAAATAAATTAGTGTGAAATCTGTACTCGTGCTTCATGGTATGTTATGATCTTGATGATATGTTATTATATTGGATGTGTGATATGGTGAGAGATTCATGGTAATTCTGGGTTTGGTGAGATGACCAATACATGTGCTAGTTTGTTATTTGGGTTTTTTAAAAGGATTTTATCATAATTTTTCATATGGGTACTAGTGTCCTTGGATGTTCCCATACTAATATACATATTGTTCTAACTCTATTTATATAAATTGTTCTTCAGTTATCCATTAGGACATTGTAGATCAAGCTGAAATTTACTAGTTAGGTTGGAGCTTTTATTTAGAAAAAATCACATATTTTTAATATTGGTCTGTTGAATGAGACTATTACATTTATAGATTTTAAATTATTCATGCATTCGAATATGGTTTTTGGATTACCATTAAATTTTATACTGTAGTTTTTTGGATTTATATCCTAAATTTTTGTCCTATTTCATCTACAATGGATAATGCATCCCAAACTGTGATACTTTTATACCCTGATAGAAATTCAATAGCCCATGTCCCACTAGAGGTGGGACTCATGAGTCATTATCTCTCTATAATGATTTTATTTTCATTGGAGTGAGGGATTTATATCACATGGTGACCATTAAATAATCATAGATTTATTAAAAAATTAAAGTAAACTAATAGTGGAGTGATTAGTGAATTACTTACATGTATGTAGGTATATATGAGCGTGAGAGGATTATATAAGTGGAAATAAATTAGTTGTAATTAATTATGGAAATAGAGTTATGATCATTATGGAGTCTTGCCATGTCTCAGAAACGTTATGTTGAAATAGATAACTCATATTGGTAGGTAATATAAAATTTTATTGGGAAATACTTTAATATTCACTTATCCGAGAGTCAGAAGATTATGTGTGGGAGAATTTACATTGTAACTAAATTCATTACATATTGTTAATATCCACATAATATTATTACCCAGATTTATCATTCGATTAGGTTTTAAATAGATTTTCCTTTAAGGTATTACATTATCTGATATTTTTTAATTTTTTGTAATATAATAAAATTATGAATTGAACTAATTTATAATATTTTTTATGTTAATAGAGGGTTATATTTCTATTTTCATTTGATATACTTTTTTTAGGAGTAATGGTTATGTGGTTGAAAATTTCTCTATATTAGTGGAAGAGGTCGTAGATGATAGGAGGAATTATGGACATATTGTGATTAATATAAAAAAAAGAGTATGACCAAGATCCACATATGTTTTACCATGCATGATTTTGAAACCAAATATGAGAAGATATGGAGGGATAAAGCTTATTGTAAGGTTTATCCATCAATTTTTTGGGATTAATTGTTCGCATAATCATGTTGGTGACCTATATAAGGGGATTTAGAATTATTCTTCTATTTTAAAGGATCCACATTGAGACTCCCTAGAATATTGGGATTTGGAGTCAAATATCGACATTACATGATCTATGTATGCGGGTTATTTATTCAGATATTTGTTTTGAGATATCAAGTATTAATTTCAATAAGATTAAGATTATTTATAGAAGATATGAACTAATCCTTAATGGAATCATATATCACAATGAAATTAAATTTCATGGTGATCCATGTTGTGTTTATAGAATCAAACTGAAGGTGGTGTTTTGGGAAGACAAAGAGTTTCTTATATGCTATAGATTAGTTACAAATTTCCTGACGAGGCGCCAAACCAGAATTCTTACAAACTAATAATAGGAAACCAAATGGGTTTTAATGAATAATATCAATTTCTTTATATGATTGGTAATATACTGAATGAAAATACAAAAAATTGGTGGGATTTAAGGAATACATGACAATCATTCACAATATATATTTAACGGAGGAAGGAAAAATTACAAATTTAATGATTTAAGGACTTCTAGAGGATTTAACTATAAAAGGAATAATGGAACAAAGATACATTAAGATGAATATAATGATAAATGAGGAGGAGAGTTCAACTCATCTTTTATTTTCAATAATTCATTTTTTATTTTCTATAATCTGGAGTATTATAATTCTTTATTCGATATCTTAAACCACTATTCTCATTCATTTGATAGGGTAAAAACAAGAGTGACTATAAAAATTATTGTATTCTAATTGTAATGATTGGGTATCTAAGTATCGAGAAAAAAATCTCTTTATTCGTTTAGTTGATTCGAGTATTTAGAGGAACTTTATTATTTTCAATGTTACATTGATTGATTTATTTTTTTCATTGATTAATGACTTGGATGATGATCATTCATCTCATTCCAATTAGTTAAATCTATATTTAATTTAATTGGATATGTCATGTTCTTAAGTACTAGAAAATTTCTGATATATGTTTGACACTATTAGGTAGATTATGAAGCAAAAAAACCCGATTGGGAATTTCTTGAGAAATCAATGAAGTATTTGATACACCACTTAAAACATATATGAAAGAGGAAATACCAACGAATTATTTTTGTTATGTTAATATTAAAAATATCTTTTAATTGACGGTGATAGGTTATGTGAATTTGGATCCTCTAATCTATTAATTACTTAAAAGAATAGACAATTTCATTAACAAACTATGATATCATTATAACTAGATGACTAAACCTGACACATCACCATTCCATTTACACATTTTCAAAAAATAAATATAATTATTTCTTATTTATTTTCAATTATATAGAAATCCAAACCCCGTGATTTCTATCTAAAATTATTAATTTATGTTCTCACCTCTCTAAATCTACAACCATAGGTTTTCACTACTCCATAATTTACTAATGAAATAAAATGATTTAAACCACCTTGTGATAACTTTCATCATTATACTATCATTAGAGAATCAAAACTATGATCATTGTTGATTGTTTCCATCAAGGGAGGTAGTATTAGTGGTGTCTTATGGATTGGACCGATATGAGGGGCTTCTAATATATCCCTTATAAGGTGAATATGAACTTATATTTTAACAACCCAACCAAAATGAAGACTAAATGAGTTGCCAGAGTAGTTGTTCACATGGACACAAGTTCACCTCCACACGTAAGAGAGGCTAAAAACTAGGAGTGAGTGTCTCAAAAGAAGATTTTGGGGAAAGTATACCCCCACGATCAGAGTAGCATAATGGTATATCACATAATAAATAATAGACAACAATAGAATAAGTAATGTATTTGATGCCTTCACAAGGTCACCCCGACCTATAGTTTTAACAATCATTGTAAACATATTGTTTTCCCACATCCCCTCCTTCCAAAAGAGGGTAGAATTCATCACTTTCTCAATAATGTATATTCATTGATCAAAATGGTATGATGATGTGTGGGCCCCTCATTCCAAATATTCCCCATTGAAATTAATCTCCATTTCTAGATCACCCCCACAGATTAATATATTTTTCATGAAACTCATTCTTGGTTCCATCTCTTTGTGGATTCCAATTAATTACACAGCTTATTTCTGGAAAATCTATGGGGTCTTGGCAGAGAAGTATGCATCGGTCATGAGAGTAGTCATGTTGGGAAATACTGACATGTCTAATCACTTGATCATTGGTCACCTATATTCATCCTCATATGAGGGCTTCTAATTGTCATGGAAACTAATACATCCCACATAAATCATTGGTTATCTTACACTAGAGTCCTATGTTAGGAGGTTTCCCTTTGGTGTCCCATGTTTAGCATGAGTAGTAGTGAAAGTACATGATTTTAACATATTTTGAAGATGATATATAAATGTTTATAATGCCTCATGAATGTAGATCATATAGGTATCTACCTTAGAGGGAATATCATGAAGTTTTACTGATGGATGGGTCAAACACCCTATGAGGGAAGTCCAGGGATTGTTTATCCCATATATAGGATCTTTTACACCGTGATGGGATGATCTAAACACATCTGAAAGAAGATCAGAGTGGTATATAAGAAGGAGGGAGAACCTTGAATCATTACCAGATGGATGGGTTAGAACGTCCTATGATGGTGGACCAGGGATGGTGTGTATCATAAAGAGAAGGTTACAAACTGTGATGGGATTATCCGTACACCACTAAGGGCGGATTAGAGAGGTACATCCCTATTAGGGAGAACCATGAATGTTTACTATAAAGAATCATTAGAACACGCTTTGACATTAGACCCATGATGTTGTTTCTATGGAAGAGAAGGTTTCACACTACGATGGGATGATTTGGAAACCACAGAAGGATGATTTGAGAGATTCATTTATAGGAGGGATCACCTGGAAGGATTACTAATGGAATGAACGGAACACCCCATGGGAGTAAACCTGATATTGTGTTTCTCATAAAGATAAGGTTTCACACCATGAAGGGATTATTTGGACATCAATTTGGGTGGATCAAATAGTCACATCAATTGGACGGAGAACCTGAAATGTTTACTTGACAGATGGGTCAGATCACCATATGAGGGTAGACATAGGATGGTGTGTCTCATAAAGGTAAGGATTCAATCAATGAAGGGATGATCTAGAAACAACTCAGAGCATATCAAAGAGGTACATCCCTATGAGTGAGACACAAAGGTTTACCAAGGTTCAAGATTGAACCTCAGGGATGCAACCAATAAACCCTATTTAGAAGAAAAGGATCAAAACCCGTGTAGTTTTGAAGTGTATGGTGTGGGTATTGAACTTGGTTAGATTCCGTCATGCTAATAAAAGAATCTAGGGAAATCATGGGGATTATTTGTTGGAACTACCCATATGGGTGTCACGGTCTCACTGGGTATTGGTTGCCTAGGAAAGGATTGAGATTGATATATAGAATGTGTTGATGTGGAATGTATGGAGATGGAGTGTGAATGGTGTCAGGCTTGAACCTTAGAGAGTTTTCCAACATATCATAGCTAGTTGGGAATCAAAATCAACATAGTTCTTTATGGGTCATTGGGTCTTCTACCAATGAAGAATCCTAATAAAAATTTGACATGTGGTTGGGGCATATGCGTAGGATTGGATGATTGGGACTTAAAGGAGATGTGACCTCTAGGTTGGGGAATGCTCCCCCCCACCCCCCCCCCGAAGTCATGGATACTTGAGTTAGTGAAAATGTGAGAGTGAAATCTGGGTGGATTATAGTACCATAGTTCTGGACCCCTATAAGGAGGGCATTATGTTTTACCATTGGTCGGGATTGAACCTCAGGGATGTTTTGTGCATACCCTATTTAGGACATAGGGATAAAAACCCATATAGTTTAGATTAGGTGGGACATACACATGGTTAGTGGCTAAGAAGCTGAGGATATTATGGTCACTACACTACTATAAGTTCACATGATTCATGCTCGGTTTGAGAATCAAGTGGCAGCAATATACCTGAATTTTGTGTTGTGGATGGTGTGAACACATGAGATTGAGTTGGGCTTACACCAGGAAGATGCATGTGTGGGATATCATCCCATGTGTGGAAAATCTAATTCTTTTTTAGAAAGATCTCACTCTCATAGATATGAGTGTGCATGAAAAATGCACAAGGCAGAGCACTGCATGTGCATTACACAGGGTGAGGCTATAGTTTAATGTCAATTTCGAAGGGTGATGACACTAGGAAGTTTTAAATCCTCTAGTATATATGGAGGTGACTCACTTCTTACAAATTGGTATTAAATAACTAACACTCGCCAACCTTTACAGAAGGGAGGACATAAGAAATTCTAGGAGGCAAGGGTCCTTATTCCAAAAAGAAAGGGGAATTACAATTCCTATGCCAAAATTCAAAAGGTAGTGTTATGAAATAGGTGAAAAATTTTGAGGGACTAAGAAATTATTACTAGAAAGCCTATAGGTATGTGAAGAGAAGGTGTGTGCAAGAAGTGAGAGTTTCACAAAATAATGAAATGAACACGCTACATTAAAGGGAAGGAAGAAAATTTATCTTCAATAATGGTGTGTGTGCATGAATAATTGAATGTACCAAAAATTGAAGGGTTGAGTGCATGATTCTATTATAGTCAGGGTTAGGATTGCACACATGTGGTGACTTTTTTTCATGCACATAACGTCATGGTATACGAAGTGATCAAGGGACAAACCTATATGGTCCCACACAAAGTATTTCCCCTAGGGATCCTATTTTGATAGGTCTTATACCTGGAGGGGTTCATTTTGTGTGATTTCATTGAAGTGGATTCTTATGCATAGCTGACCGGGGTTTCGACTATTGGATGATCACCCAAAATAAGGGTGTGTAATTAAATATATAGAAAACTAATTCTATGGTGGTGCACAAGATTGCAGGCACGAAAGAGTCCTTCCTAAAATCATTCTCTTTGATATGCACCAAGAACATGTGAAAAGGCATGTTTGACATCAAATTTCTCATGGAAGGGCCTTGTGTGAGAAATTTTATCTTCCACGCACTCATCATATTGTATATTTATCTCTATTTTGATTATCAAGATGTCTCATTGAGCTGGATGGTGCCCTTGGTTTAACCAAATATGGAATTTTTGGGATCTTTTAGGAATTCAGCACCAAAAAATTTCCCACCGTAGAATCCATGCTGGAAGGGGTCTAAAATGTTGGGTTCTAAGGGAAATTCTTTAGAGTGTGGTGAATCTACAAAGATTCATGGAAAAACATAATTTACCGTGGAAGTGTTGTTGTGTATGCGTGGAGGACCGAGTCCAAGAATATTAATATTATGTGAGGACTTATGAATAATACATTGATTTTTCATGTGATAGGTTATTTCTATCTAATTCACATGATTCTATAAATACCAAAAAGAATACCAAAAATAGGCCACTAACTTACGTACAACTACCCTTTCATTCTATGTAATTACCATTGCTGAAATATTTGCATTTTGTGTGACCTATGGTCATTCTTTCCTTTGGTGTCTCCTTTTTCTTACAGCTATCACAACCATTTCACTTTGTTTTTTGTGCTTCCATGTTCAATCCAAATAGTTTTTTCAATAAGATGTTGTTGGGAGTGAATCTTTTAATTCATTTCAAATATCTGAAATGATAAGGTAAACATAGACCATTCATTATATGGGAGACATGAAAGACAATATAATAAGATTTGGTCTATTTTCATTGTCGCAGAAGGATTGTATATAGAGTGATAGCCCTTTACTATTGAACATTGGTATACATGATGATGTATCCATACAAGGATTTGAGGACGAATCACCACGATCATTTTTAACATGTGAAGAGAGCCTTTAGTGGTACAACATCAATACTTATGACCATTTCGCAATATAGAATCTGGAGATAGCCATGAATGTCTTGAATGAAAAATACTTTAATGATCTTAGGAAAGCAAACAGAAGGAAGAATAGTTTACTTCCCACTATGATGGATCCTTCCAAAAAAGTATGAGGGATGGTATAATGGCATGGATTCAAGATTGGATCCTAAGGTGTAGAGGCAACTTCATAAATGAATTGTAATGGTCATAATTGGTACGCTACACATGCGAGAATTTTGGATAAGAGTTATGTAGTATCAGGTTGTATGAGGCTGTATGGATTCCCCAATTCTATTTCTACCGTCATGAGGAGCTACTTATATATCTATTTAGTCAATTGACTCTATAAAAAACCATGTCTGAGATCAACCATGTGGATTTTGACATCTGCTTTTGGGACATTCATTATATCACAAGCATTCCTCTAGAGGTATTTCAATAGGATGAATTCCTTCAACTGGTGAATACCTAGAAGGATCATTAGAGGACCCTAATCCCAAAATTACACATGATTGAAGTGGAGAAAGAGAATCTCAAAATCAGGTCGTGAAGTATATCCCATTTTCCACATGGTTCAAACTATTCATAAAGAAGGATTAGAAGATAAGGATTATAGGACTTGGGAAACAGTGTTTGAATTAATCGCAGATGGGAAAGGAATGATCCTACTGTGTGGTCCTAGAGGTGGGATTATATCAATCATGGGGGTGGAACATAGATGAGTGATACAACACATCTGTTCGATATATCGCATTACTTGTTAAATTCTTGGGAAGGTGGCTATTTCTAGTGATGTATACAAGAAGGGGGGTCCGCCTAAGGACCTTAGTAATAGAGAAGATCATGGAATCTCACAATAGGGTCAACCTAGCAGTTCCTATCAAGGAAATCATTTATAGAGTCATGGGGTGCATCTCGAGGGGAATCACACTATGGAGAATATGTAGACCATTCAAGATCTTGTATGGCTGGATCACAACAACCTTTGAAAGATATGATCTTCCAAATGAAATCCCTCATCCAGGTTCTCATATACAACCATACCTTGAAAATATCATTGGGTTTTTGTAACTAACCCACCATGATGATGCAGTCACGCTCCACATAGTCAATCATGCACATTTCAACTTACTTCCCTTCGACACTCTAGTCGGCCATTTGGTGGATGACATATGAGGGTCATGGGAAGAGGGGGAATATTTGAGTAGTTTTAGGGGCAGTGTTCTAGTTTTATTAATCAATGGTAAGGTCCTATGCAATAATTTATCTTATATTGATTTTCTAGGAAGATTGGATTCCTTATGAATGTGGTGATGAAAATTTACACATGGGTCTATGATGAGCGACACCCATGTGTTCCTTTCCAATTGTGGTGAATGATGAAAACTTCTGGTTCTAGTTCTTCAATCACACTTACATATAAGGGTGTCGATGTTGACCTATCAATGGAATATTATTATCATTGGGCGGTGTCATACCAGGAGGTAATCTTCTGAAAATTATGTTCGAAAATCAATATAAAGAGAATGGATCTAGAGCAGCGACACGGCATGGGGGATACCACCCAAGGGGTGAGTTAATAGGCGGGACAAAGAACTAGGGTAACACGAGTGGGATCTAGATATTGTGGAAATCATAATGCGAGGAAGCACCTCCTCCTTCTAGAGAAGGGTGTCTCTGAAAGTGGCCTCGAGTACCAGTGAAACAAGGACCTGAGAAGAAGATAATTTTTCTATTTCAACCATTTACTGATGTGTCTTCGTGGACATTTGATATAAATGGATGACATTGTGAAAATAGTAATCATATGAAGACATATGGTGGAAGCATAAACATGTTTAGATTTAATTTCTAGAAATTATTTGAATTCAGGTGGTGGAATGGTTAATATTTCACATGTTGTTGGAGTATCTGACGACTAAGGATACTTACACATGCAAGAGAAGATCATATGAGGAGCCTAGTATTCTAATAAAGGTGATGCATGTCAAATAATCGGATAAGGAAGAAACCCCATAATTGGATCAGAGAAATGAAAAATAAAAAGAATAAGAAAAAGAATAAGAAGAAGAAAGGGGGGAAGAATATGATGAAGATGAGGAAGGAGAAGACACAATGGAATCCTAGTAGAAAGATGGTCAATAAGGGAGTCCCCGAGAGAGTGGTGAAATTGTAGTCTCCAAAGAAGTGTTCACTGACCAACTCCTTGTGAGCTATATATACTCATACATTCTACTTGTTTTATATTTCGACACAATGAATATACAAAATTAAACCAATCCAAGACAAACAATTATTTGTGATGAACAAGAAGTACCCTCAGTAAAAGCAGAAGATACGCCAATGGGAAATGGGTATTGTGTACTACAACCAACATCTAAGGCTGACGTATGCGTAGAGTAGGCCAAGGATGAGGCAGTTGGTGGTGTACCAACCAAGTAGAGAAATTTGGAATGCTCAGAACCATAAGAGAATCATGTCATCTATGGGGGGACATGTATTGGCATTCCCATGGAAGCGCCTATTGCACAACACTAGGAAATAAGGTTCAACATTTAAATTCCTCTTCTATATAAGAGAAAACACATAATGGACATTCCATAATTAGGTTTCTAAGAGATTGAAATCATTATGTGCCTATCCTATGCAGCTACCACTCAATCATAGTGATGGATAGTGCCCGATATCGAAAAAAAATGTGATGAGGTATCTTTTATATTGAAATACCATACATTGACCCAATAGATTGACATAATGGAACATAGATCTTGTAAGTATTCGATATCACTAATTCATACCTATCATCGAATGAGAATATTGAGTAAGGTGATTTTTTCCTTGAAATACATGGAAGATTGAGAACCCAACAAGAACATGTGAAAAGGGCATCAAGGGATCTCATATGATAGTTGTGCTCATTCATGTAGAGATGATAGCCAGACAGATCTAGCGTTTGTGGTCTTAGACGAATATGTAGATACGACCGTGAACGATGAAACTTGTGGGGAAAACCCCAAGGCCAGAGCAGATTAGGGTTATGAGTAGGAGGAAATTGATAATGGTCACCCCCATGAAATGTAACAAAGAACCTCATAGGGGAATCTATAAGAATATAATGCTATTGAACACCTAGTTTCTTTCCATTAATATGAGCATGTAGATCACGATGAGTTCGAAGATCTTGATTCTAGTTTGGATGAGAACAATCACATCATTCTGTACTAGTCATGGATTGGAATATAACATTTCATCAATCAAACTATAAATTCATAGCTAGTGGGATGAATGGGGTCTGTTCACCATTGGATACACAACATGTGTGCTGGAGGTGGAGATGCTCTAAATCTCCACATGTTGGTCCATGAATTCCTCACTGAAAATATATAGTCAGAGATCCATCACCTAGAATTTTCTTTGATCCAGGAGAAATATAAAAGTATGTGAAAGCAATGGTAATTCACTCAAGAGATCGAACAAATGGAATAGAATGTAAGATAGCATAAAAAATTCCTCATAACTGATTCAGAAATCATCAGCAATATGAAGCATCAACAAGATTATGATGAGGACCAAATGATGTAGGAATATGATCAGATCACTGAACATTATTATGAGTGAATGTGGGCAGATACAAGAGTTAATGAGAATTACCCACTATCCAACAATGAGAAAGCAAATATTGGGAGGAGAAAAAAATATTTGGCAGCCACATTCCAAATGATTAATGATCTAAAGGGATCTATCACTAGAGTGGAGCTTTAGGGGATGTTTTTATAAACTAATGAATTTGGATTGTTCATTTTCATAATAACATTTTATGAGAATTTAATCATTTTCATACATTAATATTCACACTTCAATTATTCTAATGAAAAACCAATTACCTATCCCTTTTCTTATATGGGTCATTCATGATCTGAGAAATAAGGGACAACCATATAATTTTTGACATCATATGAGAGTGTGAGATAACCATTTAACACTTACCGTGTTCAATTGTTAATAGGACACTTGGATTGTTTGGGCTGAGAGAGGTTTAGGTTGGAGGATCGGGATCTCGTAGCTGCCATCAGGTTTCACCATCACACACTAGTGTGAGAATAGGATAACTACTGATGTTTTTGAATCATTCAGAACAAAGAGGAATGGGATCAATTAATTAATATACAAAAAATTTGAAACATAATGAGAGATGCATCACGATATAAGAAACGTTTCTGATTATTTTAGTATCACATCATGAACATTTCTTAGTCTAGAAGGCTAATAGAAAAAAATTTCAATTACTATCAATATATGAAACATATTAAATATCATGAATTTTCATCAAAAGCCTTATGTGGCATTGGCCAAGGATGATAGGCGACTCTTGGTCAGACACCATTTCATTAAGGGTACCATCAGATGTGAAATAGGATGCTAATCAGAATATGATTCATGAATGTGTGGTGATGGAGTGATGGAAATTTTGAATGGATTCAAACACTCTTGGTATTACACCACTGTGTATTATAAAACATCAGTATATGTGTATAGGTATGAAAAAAAATATCAGACATAACTCTCACGGAAGCATCATCTCGGATGTTAAGAGACAAAAAAATTAGGAAAGGACCTCTAAGTTGAGGTCCTAGAATTCCTTATTATTTTAAATCATGAAACTGAGTATGATGAAATTTTTTTTTAAATAATATGGGGAGGTTGATTCATGGTATATTATAATTTCATGTGATAAGGATGAGTCTCATAGTTTAACATCATGTGACTAGGATGTTTCAGATAGTTTAAGGTCGTACTTTAGGCACCCTATCCAATAGTTTTAATTCATGTTTCATGGACAAATTAGAATGTGTATCCCACCAATATTTTCATTACAGAGGGGAAATAAAACTAATTTGAATGATCCAACGATGCTCATGTACAACACAAAAGTATCAAAGAAGAGACATGGATAATAGAATATGTGAGGTGGAAAGTGATAAAATTAATGTAAATGGGGGATAAATGAGCCAACATACCACACCATGTATCTTCTTGAGTCTTTAGAGATCCAAGCCTTATGTACATGGACATTAAATTACTTTTTCGGAATACATAATACATAAAAAAACAAACAGACAAGGACTGTCATAGTTTAGTGTCTTTTGAAACTCGAAAAAATAATCATCTAATCACGGTGAAAGATCTTTCCCTATTGTTTTCTTACCTAAAACCATTATTTATATCCTGGGGAAAAGGGAAAACATAAAAACGTTGAGCTCAAATGCTCAGTAAGAGTAAACATAGAGAACAAAAAATGATCCATAATCATTTGAGTGCAAAAACATGAACATAAAATCTAAACATAAAAATCTTGAGCAAAGACATAAAACATGGAAGTACATAAGGAATATATCATAATGGAACATCAATAATGATAAAATATCATGGGAATAAAACATGTAAGTATAGAAAACCATTAAGAACATGATATGATTTCCATAGTAGCCAAGGTATTTCTGCCAATACCATCTTAGTGGACAAAGTCCCTTTATGAATTGAGTTCACTCCTCATTTCAGTCCTGCACTAGTGCAGAAAACGTTTTTTACGTCACCATTTTTTACGTCGGTTATATAAAACCGACGTCATAATATGTATAACGATGTCTTTTACGTCGGTTATTTAATAACCGACGTAAAAACCTGTGTTTAGTACACCTGTAACGTCGGTTATTTTTATAACCGACGTTATTAATCGTACGACTTCGTTTTTTACGTCGGTTATACATTAACCGCCATAAAAAATAGAAGCGGGGGGCGTTTGTTACGTCGGTTATTCAATAACCGACATAAAAAACGCGGTTTTTGAAGGCCTTTTTACGTCAGTTATTTTATAACCGACGTAAAAAAAGAATCCGCAGATGTTTTTGACGTCGGTTATTCCATAACCGACGTAATAAAACGCGGATTTTGAGCCCTTTATAAGGTCAGTTATAAAATAAACGACGTAAAAAAATAATCGTAGGAAGGTTTTTACGTCGGTTATTCAATAACCGACGTTATAAATGTTTTTAAAAAAATTATAACATCGGTTATTGAATAACCGACGTGATAACTCATTTAAAAATTTACCCAGACCCGTGGATTGTCATTCGCGAGTTTACCTTCGACAGTCGCAACTCGTCTCTCTCGCACGTAAACCCGAATCGGCTCGTCCATTTCGTGGGTTTAGATTCGTTTTTCAATCATCGTTTCTCATATTTAATCTCATCGGATCAATCATCTAAACTCGCAACACTCAGGTAATCCTTTCACTAGTTCGTTTTTTTTCGCGGATAGTATATATATATGTGTTGTGATTTTTTTGTTGAAACTAGCTAAGATTATTCGATTGAGAACCCTTTTAACTCGTTTTGGCACCATAATCTTATTTATCATCCCTAGATCTATTAGTTCGACTTGCAATATTGACTAATTTTATGATTTCACTAATTTTTCATCGTTTTCTATAAATCCCCGAGAGGGTTGGGGCGTGTCCATTTGGATGGGTTTCCCTTTTACAGTTGTTACTACTTTATTCACACACAACCATGGCATAGGTGCATGGATTCGGGATCACATCACCATTTTCACCCCCTGCAAACAAAGTTTCACGAGGAGGACTCGCCAGATTTCCCCTCGGCATGTTAAAAATTTTAGATACCCTCTTTTCAGCAAGTAAAAAATTAACTAGTTTTTTCTTCACTACTTATCCTAAACAAATAAAACCACCATTCTTTCTAGAACCTCTACTAGATCCATTGCATCCATAAACATACATATTTGGATCTGAAAGCATCCCTTAAGCCTTATGTTCGATGCTAACATCCTTTACTGATCTATAGAAAATATGATGGTTTGCTAAGATCTCCATTTAAAAGTCAAACCCCACCAATTATTCATCCTCATCATGAGAAAATGGAACAACATATGAATTTCTGATTCAATCTCTTGGGTCACTGAACAAACATAAACTCCTTCAAATCCACACCTGGAATAGACAACCTAATGTCGAGTTCCTTCTCTATCTATTGAAACTCAGTTCTTCCTCCACACCTAAAAACATTCTTTGAATGGACCAACTTATTGTTATGGTAAATTTTCAGTGATTCCAGGGGGGTGGGAGGGCTATCAAGAGGGTTGGGGGTGTCCAGGGGGGTGTCCAAGGGGGTAGGGTGTGGGGGGTGGTGTCCAGGAGGGGTGGGGGCTGTCCAGAGGGGTCGGGGGGTGTCCTGGGGGGTTTACAAGGGGGTGGGTGGGTGTGGGGGGTTGTCCAAGGGTGTGGGTGGGTGTTGGGGGTGTCCAGGGGGGTGTCCAAGGGGGGTAGGGGGTGGGGGTGGTGTTTAGGAGGGATGGGGGGCTGTCTAGAGGGTTGGGGGTGTCCAGGGGGTGTCCAAGCAGGTCGGGGGTGGGGGGTTGTGTCCAGGAGGGGTGGGGGTGCTTTCTAGAGGGGTCGGGGGCTGTCCAGAGGGGTCGGGGGTGTCCAGGGTGGTGTCCAAGGGGATGGGTGGGTGTGGGGGGCTGTCCAAGGGGGTGGCGGCCTGTCCAGAGGGGTCGGTGGGGTGTCCAGGGGGGTGTCCAAGGGGTTGGATGGGTGTGGGGGGCTGTCCAAGTGGGTGGCGGCCTCTCCAGAGGGTATTTGGGGTTGTCCGGGTGGGTGGGGGGGCTGTCCAGAGGGTTGGGTGATGTCCAGGGGTGTGTCCAAGGGGGTAGGGGGTGGGGGTGGTGTCCAGGAGGGGAGGGGGGCTGTCCAGAGGGGTCGGGGGGTGTCCAGGGGGGTTTACAAGGGGGTGGGTGGGTGTGGGGGGCTGTCCAAGGGTGTGGGTGGGTGTTGGGGGGTGTCCAGGGGGGTGTCCAAGGGGGTAGGGGGTGGGGGTGGTGTCCAGGGGGGTGTTATATCTTACTATATTTTGTTTAAAAAATAATATTCAAGCATATTTTTTTAAATACACATCGATTTGTTTTATATTTCAAAATTGTTTACATTCAAATTATGATTTTTTTCATATAAACATATATTTGTCTTATCTAAAAAATATATATATTTTTGCTATTTGTTATAGGTAATAATGAGTCGAAGTTGGATTACGGCTCATCGAATGAGAAATGAATATGAGGAAGGTGTTGATGCCTTTTTGGAATTTGCTAAACGAAATGTTCCAAGTAGTGACATTTTTTTCTGTCCATGCCTGAAATGTCTGAATATGAAGAAGTTGAAAAGTAGAGAGATAAAAGATCATCTGATTTGTAATGGTTTCAATCTGAGTTACAACCCTTGGATTTGGCATGGCGAAACTGGACAGAATGTCACTGATGATAATGAATCGCAAGATGGTAACTCCGATGGAATTGAAGAAATGATTCGCGATATTGTAGCAGAACAAATTGAGATAGAACCGACAGTTGCACGTCTATATGGTGATGCCGAAAAACCATTATATCCTGGTTGTACAGATTTTACGGTTTTGTCGGCGGTGTTAAGATTGATTAACCTAAAGGCGAAACATGGATGGAGTGATAGAAGTTTTACAGAGCTGCTACAATTGATGAAAGACATTCTTCCAAAAGATAACGATCTTCCAGATTCACATTATAAGGCCAAAAAAATATTATGCCCGATGGGATTGGGATACAGGAAAATACATGCCTGTCCGAATGACTGCATTATATATAGGAAGGAATATGAATTTCTGAAAGAGTGTCCTAAATATGGGACATCACGGTATAAGGTGAAAGAAATATCACAAGCTGATGTAGAGATTACAAAGCTCCCTTCAAAGGTATTTTGGTATCTTTCTATAATTCCTCGTTTCAAACGATTATTTGCTAATTCACATGATGCAAAAAGGTTAAGATGGCATGCTGATGAGCGGGTATGTGATGGAAAAATATGTCATCCAGCTGATTGTCCACAATGGAAGAAAATTGATGCCCAGTACCCTACATTTGGAAATGAAATTAGAAATCTGAGACTAGGCTTGTGCACAGATGGAATGAATCCATACCGAACCCTCAGTAGCACACATAGTTCATGGCCTGTTTTATTGGTAATTTACAAACTCTCTCCTGAAGTTTGTATGAAGCACAAATATGTCATGTTGAGTATCATGATCTCTGGTCCAAAGCAACCCGGCAATGATATTGATGTATACTTGTCACCGCTGATTGATGATTTGAAACTGTTATGGGCTGATGGTATTAGGGTGTATGATTCTTATAAAATGGAATATTTTCAACTGCATGCAGTGCTTCTATTCACTATAAATGACTTCCCAGCATATGGAAATTTGTCTGGATATAGTGTTAAAGGGCATAAAGCATGTCCAATTTGCGAACAACAGACGTCATATTGTCAATTGCATCATGGGAGGAAAACAGTGTACATGGGTCATCGAAAGTATTTGCCTATGGATCACCCTTATAGAAGACTAAAAAAGGCATTCAATGGCTCACAAGAATTTGATACTTCTCCAAAACCTTTATCCCCAGATTTTAATTTTGAGAGGGTGAAAAACCTTGATGTGACATTGGGAAAGACACAGAAATATGGTAATGATAGACATATTTGGAAGAAAAGGTCAATATTTTTTGAGCTACCATATTGGAGGGCTACCATATTGGAGGTATCATGAAGTCAAACATAATATTGATGTCATGCACGTGGAGAAGAATATCTGTGATTCTTTGATCGGAACATTTCTAGATATTAAAGGAAAGACAAAAGATGGGTTGAATGCAAGGTTAGACCTACTATCAATGGGAATACATTTGGAGTTAGCTCCCACTCCTAAAGGAAGACAAACATTTCTTCCCCCGGCATGTCATACATTATCGAAGAGGGAGAAAAGTAGCTTCTGTCAGTGTCTTCATGATATCAAAGTGCCTCAAGGTTATTCTTCAAATGTAAAAAATTTTGTCTCATTGAAAGACTTGAAGTTTATAGGTATGAAATCACATGATTGTCACGTCATGATGCAACAAATTCTACCAGTTGCACTGTGTGGAATATTGCCCATCCGTGTCAGAAAGACTATAATGAGGTTGTGTTATTTTTTCAATTCAATTTGTAACAAGGTGATTGATGTGAATGCTTTGAACATTTTGGAAAAGGATGCAATTTTTATACTTTGTCATTTGGAAATGTACTTTCCTCCAACTTTTTTTGATATGATGGTGCATTTAATGATTCATCTGGTTCGAGAAATAAAGCTTTTTGGACCTGTATATCTTCGTTGGATGTATCCTTTTGAAAGGTATATGAAAATATTAAAGGGATATGTTAAAAATCCATATCGACCTGAAGCCTCCATTATTGAAAAGTATATTTCTGAGGAGGTAACAGAGTTTTGTACGAGCTACTTGGCTACGGCGCAACACATAGGTTTGCCTCCATCTCGCCATAAACGGGTTAATAATGAGGGAAAGGGGATTCGTGGCTTGAATGTCAAATCACTGTCAGCTGAACATATGAAGAAGTTAGAATCATACATCTTGAATAAAATAGCTGATGTTCAACCATATATCACATTGCATATTAATGAGTTTAAACAATGTCATCCAAAGAAGAAAGAAATGTGGATTTTGAATGAGCACAACAAAACTTTTTTTCCATGGTTTAAAAAGACCTTGCTTGGTAGATCAGATGTATCAGAGACATTAAAATGGATAGTGGGTGGTCCATCTTTAAATGTGATAACATGGTCCGCTTATGACATTAATGGCTATACATTTCATACGAAAGCTCAGGTCAACAGAAGTGTAGTTCAGAATAGTGGTGTATTGGTGTTTGTAGAAGCAATTCATTTTTCGAGTGCTAAGGACAGAAACCCAATTTCGGCATCAAGTGCATATTATAGAGTGATTCAAGACATATGGGAGGCTGATTACTTTAAAATTAATGTTCCTATTTTTAACTGTAAATGGTTTATTGGTAAAAACAGTGTCAGACACGATGAATTTGGAATGACACTTGTTAATCTGAATAGATTGGAAGACACAACTGATTCTTTTATAATGGAAACACATGCCGAACAAATTTTCTATGTAGTAGATCAATCAGATATGCAGTGGGCTGTTGTTTTACAAGGGAAAAAACAATATGTTGGTGAGGATGAATTTGATGAAGATGCTGATTTATGTGAGATCCCTACTTCCATGGAATGATTAACAGAACATAATGATGAGTATGTTGAAGACATGGTTTGTGCCATAAGGAACGATCACGACGAAGGAATTTGGGAAAACAATCCAACTGTACATTCCTAAAATTACAGGTAACACATGTTTATTTCTTGTTTACATTTAGTTTTTTCATATAATGTTAGATATTGTAAATTTTTTACTTATTAAAACATGTATCAAACCAAAACGATAAAACAATAAAAACCGTAAAGAGGAGAAGTCCTGGGCACACCGGCTGGCCGGTGGCGGATCACCGGTTGGCCGGTGGTCCAGAGCAAAGATCTGTCTGTTCCACCGGCCGGTGGTGAGCCAGCGGCCGGCCGGTGGCACCAGGCTATGGGCAAGTCCACTGCCTGGGTCCTCCGGCTGGCCGGTGAGCTCACACCGGCTGACCGGTGGACTCAGTGAGTCCACTTTTCAGATTTCTTGGGCCAACTACTTGGCAACCTTTTGCCTGTGTTTACCATGTTTATCATTGTTTAACATGCTTACCATATTACCAATGTTTACTATTATGTAATTTAGTACACTTTTCTATTTTCTGATTAAGTAGTATTACAATATTTGAATTTGTATATTTGTGAACTAATTTTTGTTTTTTTGATTTGAAGGAAAATGACAGATCAATCAGTTGATCAGCCACATGATTCTAGAGATGAGCATATTGGTCATACATCTGGGGAGGAACATTCACATGCTCCTATTACGAAAAAGAGTTCAAAGGTTGGTAAGCGTGGGTGCACACATTTACCAAAATTATCACTTGCCCGTACGAAGGAGGAGAGGATAGTCGTGGAGTTTGATGATGATGATCTTCCTAGAGGTCCAAATGCTAAAGATTTTAAGGGTTTTGTAGCAACTCAGGCTAAGAGCAAAGTAAGCATTCTCTATGATGATTGGAGAAGTGTGGATAAGGCGATAATTTCTCAGCTGTGGGAGACCATTTTGGTAAGATCTTTTGCTATTGTTTGACTGTTCTTTAAATGTTTCTAGTATATATAATATTTTTAACCTCTTTTTTATCAGATGACATTTGATATTCCTGACACTGGAGGAGTCAGGAAGAAATGCTTATCGTTGGCTGCTAGGAGATGGAGGGATTTCAAATCAACCCTCTCATCTGATTTCATTTATGGTCATAGGAGTTGTGAGAATCCATGTCGTATATATCCTTTTATAGATGAAGACACATGGCGACAATTTTTTGAAAGTAGAAGAAAAGAATGATTTTGGGTAAGGGCAATGTAAAATTTTATAAGCTTTCTTATATAAATGATCTTATTATTGTTTTGTTAATGATTACTTATTCTTAATTTACAGCAAACAAGGAAAGCTCATCAAGAGATCCAATCTAAAAATGTATACCCTCATAGTTTATCTCGGGGAGGGTATGCATTATTGGAAGAACAAATGATGGAAGAAAAATTTCAACAACTAAGAGCTGAGTCTTCCAGCTCTGGAGAGGTGGCCCCTCCATCCCCTCCATCTAGACATGAGAAATGGAAAAGAGCTCGGAAGGGAAAAAAGGACAATATCTTTCAGAAGAATCGAGACTCGTAGTTGAGAGGATTGTAAGATCTCTATTTTATTTATTTAAGTTTACTATTTTTGTCATATATTTCCAATCATTATAGAAATGTTCAATTAATTATTACAGGACTCTCTTGAGGAGCAGAGTTCACAGGGGACATTTACACCATCTAGGAGGGAAGATATTTTATCTGTGGCATTGGGAAAGCCCGAACATCCTGGCCGTGTAAGAGGATATCCGGCAGGTGTATCGGTAAGAAAAGTGTTGCCACGTTCCTCAAATTCTAATGTTGAGGGAGTTTATAAAAAAAATAGAATCCTTGGAGGCTGAAGTCCATAATATTAATGTGACAATGGAATACAAGATTAGAGCATCGGTGCAGTTTATGTTTGCAGACTTGCAAAGACAATTTCAGGGTGCAGCTCCCACTCCACCTCTCCCAGTAGCTCCCACTCCCCCACCTCAGCCCGCGGACCCCATTTTTGATCCTCCTCCTCCGCCGCAGCTACCTACTTATTGTGAGTTGTATGTTGATGATCCTCAACATCATATAGTTGCATATGGGATGGTATATTGTATAGGAGATACAGTTCATCATCAACAGTTAGAGGTAGAGAATCAGAGGGTCACTGTACAGGATATTATAGATAGATCAGCTCGGATACCATTACCTACAGATGAGGTGACGATAGTTGGACATAGTATCGGCCATTTTTTACTTTGTCCATCCAGACTTCATCGACTCATTACCATAGAGGTATGGATGTTATATCTTTTATTTTATATTTTTATTAATGTTTTATCATTTGAAAACTAATATATTTTTCAATTTATTTTTACAGGAATACTTCAAAGGTAAAGAAATACTGTATAGACAACAACAAGGACAGATAGTTATGACATCAGATGCAGATACTAGCAGTCTTGACAAATTGTCAAGATATTCAAATTTGTTGGCGGATCATTATGACGTTACAATGGAAGCTCATGTCTGTGGACGTGAACTAAGTGTGGGGATTATGAAAACTGATATCATGGAGTTTGTCACTGGAGATAAGTTGGGCATCAACGTGGTGCAAATTTTTATCATGTAAGTCTTAACACCTTTTCCTTGCGTTATATTTATTAAAAATGTATACTTATGTCTGCTTTGTATTAGGTATCTGTATAAAATTTGTGAGAGGAATGAGCTGACAGATGTATATGGATTCGTGGACCCACAATTGATTTCCCCTGAAGCATGTGCATTGGATGAGGAACAAAGAATGCTTTATATTGCTGATAGATTTGAAAAGAATGTAATCACACAGTGTTGGATGATGCCTTTTTGTGAGAGGTATGAAACACATCCCTCTCAAAGAGTTAATTATCTTTTAACATAAAAAACCACTAACGTTAAATTTCCTTTTATCAAGGATCATTGGATGTTAGGGGTTTTTTTCCCTAGGGAGAAAACACTTTATTGGATATGCTCTCTCCATGATGATGTGCGAGAAAGTTTTAAGAATATATTGGAAACGTAAGTTTCAATTTCACAATAGTTTTATATATTATAATGAATTTTAAATTTACCCCATTCGTATTATTTTGTAACAGGGCATGGGTCAACTTTTGAAAAAGCGCAAAGAAAAGGAATTTAAAGATCAAATATGTACATGCGAAGGTAAATATCCATTTATAATTTGTACATTTTGATTTATTACATAAAAATAATATATTGAATTTACACTCATTCAAACAGAAATGTCATGAGCAACAAGGCATCATCGAATGAGGATATTACATGTTAAGATTTATGTATGAAATAATAACAACTAGGACAGTTCTGAGTTTTGACCTGGTAAGATTTCCTCTTTCTCATAATATTTCAATTTGATTTATTCATTATACACGTTGACCACTATCCTTTTCCTTTTAGCTTTTTGATGACCCTCAACCCTTTACTGCTGAAGATATTAGACACTTACAAGTGGAGTGGTCAAATTATTTTACAGGTTTGATTGACTTTTAGTTGTTTGTAATGTAAAATGTAATTTTGAATATTGTCAATGTAATTGTGTATTTCGCAGTCATTTAGGTTGGATTTAGTTTTTTTTGAAGTTGAAAGTGTAAGTTTTGAATGTTATATAAGTGAATGTTTAATTTTTCTCTACTTCTTGTTTTGGTCTACTGTTGATGGTTTTTCTGGTCTGGATTTTGGTATGGGGGGAGAGGTTCCAAGGGGGTGGGTGGGTGTTTGGGGGGTGTCCAAGGGATATGGGAGGGGTGTCCAAGGTGTGTTTGGGGCTGTCCTAGGAGTCGGGGGGGGGGGTGTAAATGAGGGTGGGGGTGTCCAAGGGGTGGGGGTGTCCAAGGGATATGGGAGGGGTGTCCAAGGTGTGTTTGGGGCTGTCCAAGAAGTCAGTTAGGTGTAAATGAGGGTGGGGGGGGGGGGGTTGTCCAAGGGGTGGGGGTGTCCAGGTGGTGGGGGGTGTCCAAGGGATATAGGAGGGGTGTCCAAGGGGTGTTTGGGGCTGTCCAAGGGGATGGGGGGGGGGGGGGGTTCCAAGGGGTAGGGGGGGTTTCCAAGGGGTCGGGGGGGTGTCCAGGGGGTGGGGGGGGGCTGTCCAAGGGGTGGGGGGTGTCCAAGGGGTGGGGGGGGGTGTCCAAGGGATATGGGAGGGGTGTCCAAGGGGTGTTTAGGGCTGTCCTAGTGTTCGGGGGGGGTGTAAATGAGGGTGGGGGGCTGTCGAAGGGGTGGGGGTGTCCAAGGGATATGAGAGTGGTGTCCAAGGTGTCTGGGAGTTCTGTCCAAGGGGCCGGTTGGGTGTAAATGAGGGTGGGGGGCTGTCCAAGGGTTGGGGGTGTCCAAGGGGTGGGGGGGTGTCCAAGGGATATGGGAGGGGTGTCCAAGGGGTGTTTGGGGCTGTCCAAGGGCTCGGGGGGGTGTCCAGGGGTCGGGGGGTGTCCAAGGGGTCTGGGAGGGCTGTCAAGGTGGGGGGGGGGTGTCCAATGGGTGTTTGAAGCTGTACTAGGGGTCTTGGGGGTGTAAATGAGGGTGGGGGGGCTGTCCAAGGGGTGGGGGTGTCCAAGGGGTGGGGGTGTCCAAGGGATATGGGAGGGGTGTCCAATGGGTGTTTGAGGCTGTACTAGGGGTCGTGGGGGTGTAAATGAGGGTGGGGGGGGCTGTCCAAGGGGTGGGGGGTGTCCAAGGGTTGTGGTGGGGCTGCAATGTGGCGGGAGAGGGCTGGCCAGGTTGTTAGGTGGGTATAGATGAGGGTGGGGTTCAGTTGGGGCTTGGGGGAGGGTTGGCATGGTTATTTTTGTTGTTTGGTTTCTGGTTGCTTTTTGGTGAGAGCAGTGAAATTATTTTAAAAAAATATATATCGCTTTCACGTCGGTTATTTTATAACCGACGTGGTAAATAAATCGGTAGGGGTTTATCACGTCTTTTTCGAGAACTGACGTGCTAAACCGTTCCCGGGCCTTTTATCACGTCGGTTCTTAATATAACCGACGTGCTAAAAGGCCTGGGAAGCGATTTACCACGTCGGTTATTGGATAACCGACGTGCTAAAATGGTTCCCAGGCCTTTTTATCACGTCGGTTATTTAAGAAACCGACGTGATAATAGGCCCGGGGAAGGGTTAATCACGTCGGTTATGTCATAACCGACGTGATAAATGATATCCCAGGCGTTTTATCACGTCGGTTTAGAAAATAACTGACGTGATAACCACCCCCCCCCCCCCCCCCCCCCCCCCGCGCATATTTATCACGTCGGTTATTATATGAACCGACGTGATAAACACCGTGATGTTAGGGATGTTACATCGGGTTTTAAATAACCGACGTAAAAAACGTTATTTATAACGTCGTTTGTATTAACGTCGCCTAAAAACCGACGTAAATAATGAAAAATAACCGACGTAAAAAATGTTTTCTGCACTAGTGTGGTATCACTGAACTAGATTAACTTGTTGTTCCAGCCATGTCTCTCTCATGAGATATAAATCATTACCCAATACATTGGAGGCAGATATAGGTCCCACCCATCTCATAATGAAATCATTCTTACTTTTTCCACATCATAAACATAAATCGTTCATCATAACACAAAGAATAAAAAAGGGTTTCATGAACATCATCCCATCGTAACATAATTTATATAAAACAAATGGATATCATTTCATCATAAGAAAAGTGAAACCATGTAAATCAGATTGAAATTATACATGAAACATACACATATTAAATAATGTCATCTTAGATAGAAAATGGTTTTTATAAAACACTTGAAAATGATTTTTTAGGAAAATATCATTTCTTCTTAAAAATCATTTTATTTTCACAAAATTCCAAGTAATTTTAAAAGAAAAGGATTTTATTGAAAATAACCATGAAATCTTGTTGTGTAAACTTCATGAAAATAAGGCGTTATGAAACTGTAAATATCCGTTAATTCCTTATAAGTTAAAAAAATATTCTCCTTGTACTTTTAATCGAAAAGTCAAAAAGTAACACGTATGGTAAACAAAAGAAAGATTCATTCCATAACACAAAGTAAAATTCAAAGAGGGGGTAAACATGACTTTAAACATATCTGGAAGAATATTAAACACTTTAAAAAAATTATGGACATGGCTGAAAAATATAACCCCAGTAAATACTTACAAATAAAAAATCTTGGATAAAAATGAGATTGTAAAAATTATCCCTTACCTTATGTCCGATATGCTTCGTACGCATCTGAACCTCCTATTTTTTGACGCGCCTCTTCTTAACCTCCTCTTAGGGCACTAAATTTGTTCTTTGAAAAAGACCAGGACCGCTAGTATGTTTCTAGGGAAGTAGAGAAGAGAAATTGGTAGGGCTTGGATGATCTTGTAGGCTCAAATATGTGTAAAGAGGAGAGGGAGGAGGTGTCCTTTTATATGGGAGGAGATGGGCACCTTTGGAATCCTCAAAAATATTATTTTATAATAAATTTAAACCCCACATAAAAACTTCCAAAATGACTCAAATACTAAGATTATATGTGATAGGGTTGTAATCTCATCAACCAATAAATTTTTTACACGTTGGGAATTTATTTTAAACATAATCAACTTGATTTATCCCTATTTAATCTATTTAATTTTATATGTGGTAAAAAGATTCTAAATTTTAAATTGTTATAAATATTTACTTATGTGTTGTGAATTTTCCATAATTGGATAATTACTGACATTTTAGACCATATAAATTTTAATTTATAATTTTTAAATATTTTTTTATTTTTAAATAATTTTATAATATGTTGTTTTTATAAAATAACAATAGTTTCAATTTTGACACTATTTATTTATTTAACATTAAATAAAATCCTCACAGAAGATATGTTCAAACTTAAAGCTTTAATAGATTAATAACATGTCATATGTTTCTAGAAAATTAGTGGAGAATATTGAATATTTCATGTAATATTTATTTTTATATTTTTAAAACCATTTATTTGATATTTCAATCAGTAAAATAATTTCAACATCACTATTGTGTCACCTTTAATGATAATTATTTAATCCCAAAAAATTATATATAAATTCAAATGATATAAATAATTTTATTATATTTTTGGATACTATTCATGTTTTATGTTTCATGATGTTTATCACTAAATTAAAATTATTATACTTATAAGATTTAAGAGAGTGACATGTTGTCACTTTTTTTGGTTTAAATAATAATTTAGTTATTTCCATGGGAAAAGTCAATACAATTAATCTATTCCGACCCTTAGGTGATATGGGTCAACATTTAGTCATCCAATAGATTTTTTAAAGGTGTTAGGGTAATTTTATAAACTTATTGTTACCCTTAATTACCTGATTTACCTTTACCTGCAGTAAATAAAAATTACCATAATTAATATTCATAGTATCAATAAAAATAAAAGTAACCTATTAATATAATTTGGACCCATTGAATTAAAATATGGAATCCATTTTTCAAAATTAAAAACACATAAGTTTTAGTAATTAATTTAAAATTAATATCGTTTTTAAGAAAATGGGTTTTAAAAGTTAAAACATTGCTAATGATTGAAATGTTTTTACCTATGAATTCAATGAAAAATTAATGGTAATGACATAAATTATATGAAATGGTAAAAATTTATTCAATTTATACTTTAAAATCATTCACTATTATATTTTATCCATATAAAATATTGCAATGAAAAAATTTGTTTTTAATTAAAATATCGTGTGTTTTTACTATTCACTAAAATATGAAAGTTATCAGAATAATATGAATATTTTATCCAAGGTAAATTTTTTATATCCTGATTCCTAATAAGAATTTTATTTTGTCAAATTATACTTATAAACATGTCAAAAATTATATTTAAAGTGGGTGCACCATTAAAAGTTGGCAAAACTGCATTTTTTGAAAAATACTTAATTTACCTAATTTTTTTTTGTTCTCATACCATGTTTTAAAAAATGTTTAAGATGAATAATAATGTTATAAAATTCAAAATTTAGTTAATATTATTCATAATATCTAGTCCATAAAAATATTATAACAATATATTGTTGTTTAGTGAAACCCCATATTGCGTACTACACACGCTATCAAGGAAGGTCGCAATTGCGTGTAATGCAAGACAAGTCAGGATTGCGTGTAGTGCAAGAATCAGTTTGGTGTTTTTTTAACATAATCAAAACTTCTTTCATTTACACATTAAACAAAATATATACTTAATGTTTCTTAGAATAATGTCAACAAAGGGAACCTGAAATTTTGTGTAACACGAGCCAAGAATAGTGTAGCGTATACTGCAAGCTAATATGGTCTTTCCCATAGTAATAGATAATATTGGTGTAGTGTATAATAGATGAAGTAAATGAAATTAAAAATAATATATCTCATAAAATATCGGGGTGTTACATCCTACCCCCATTAACTTGAATTTCTCCCTCGAAATTCATCAGGGTTATAAATCGTTTACAATTTGAAAGTTTCGTTTGTAGAAACCCACATCGTAAAAAGAATTCTAAAACTTATTTTTTAAAAGTAAAGTAAGGAATGTAACAGTTACCCATATTAACTCATCACTAGGTTTCCACATAGGATAACATAGGAGGAAATATGGATATAGAAGAAAAATCTAACCATCATGTTCTGATGGAGAGTGGTAAAGGACATGGCTATGAAAAATCCAACAATCACATAGCCATAAATTTGTGATGAATTAAGGAAGAATCTGATTCATCGGAAATGAGGGTACTAGGACAACATTTTTGGTTTTCAAGATCATTTCCCAAATGTTGAAGAATTTTTGAATTAAAATAAATACTTACATGATTTTTGTACAATCTCATCGTTGTTTGTGCCATGAAAAATTTCCACTTCATCTCATAAATAAATGAAGTTAAATTATTCATTCATGAAGTGTTAGCAGATCATGAGATAGAATGATAGGTCATTCCATCTGTTTTTATTTCAAAAAGTTTATCACAATTTTTTAAATATACATAAGTCCATCTATGCTGAGATTAATCGTATGTGGTTTCTAAAATGGACTTATAATTCATCTATCATAGTGCTTAATAAAATAAAACTAGCTTCTACTAACCAGGGACTTCGTATAGGCCAGTGTTAGGTGATAAAGGCCTATCACACTTTGGTTGTGGGTTCGATTACCACAACCTTGTCGGACGCGACAGGTTGTCGCCCATCCTACAGGTTTTACTTTTTCTAAAACTATACTATTATAACATTAAAAAAGTTTTATCCTTAAACAATACTATCTGATGTCTAAATTAATTGATTACAATATTTAGGTTTATCCATAATACATTTGTCCAATCTCATATTATAAATAAAATGATTACTAGAAAGGTCATCTACCAAGCATTGAATACAATCATTTATCACCCGTATATCATAAGATTTATATATCTTGTTGGTCACATTACAAACATGTGAATTTCTTAATCATGTATTCTCTTGAAACATGAGTACCCAGTGAACCTTAGTGAAAACATGAATGTTGTCAATAGTAAACTATTTCTGTATACTCAAACCATGATATCACTATGTCATTATACCAGTCATGAGCTCATTAATAATATCAAACATCTCATTATCTCTTTATCCTTTCATCATGCACATATCATCTACATTCCAAAAATATTTGAATAACCTTTCATGGTTACCGGTACCATTCATCATATACTATCGAATACTCATGGAAATACAATAGTGTAACAATCCTTAGATTTTTCATTATTCTATAGTACCATACATTATTCTTAATAAACATTCAATAATTACACAACCTTCTTAAAAACTGACTTAGCTTCATCATTTCTTCCATCTCATATATCATTTGTATTCTCTTCATCATCATCCACAAGAAAAAACCCATTTGACCATGCAGATTCTCTTTATGAGATTTTTCCTTAGAGTATTGGTTTGCATAATGCCCGCACATTCCACATTTAAAACATTTAACCGTTGTTGATGTCATAGCAATACCATTATCCTTGTCCATGGTGTTAACTGATCATTTTCATTTACAATTACTGGATTTGTGTCATTCTTTTACACACCCAAATAATCTTCCAATTCCATTGAAACATTCTCCCTCATTCCTCTTCGCACATGATTTACATGAGGGAAATTGTAATTTCCTTCCTCTATGATCATCATGAAACTCCATCATTCTATTATTAGCTAAGTCGGGAAACTTACCAATGTTGAGATTATTGATCATATTATGAAATTGCTGATTAGGAATTATAACGATATGTGTACTTCCAGATCCAATTTCATTTGGTTTCTCATGAATAATATCATTCCATTGTCCATCATATCCTCCGTTATCGTGAATCTTCCTGTTTCCAGCCATTTTCTAAACCCCAAAAAAATAGTGTGAGAGGAAAAAATCATAATCAAGTGGGAATACCTTCAATATCTAACATCATAGGTTTAATTCTAATATCATTTCAATAATTATAAAAATATAAACTATACATATACTTAACCTTAGGGACATCCCTAGAAATACCTTAGATATATCTCTAGGGATCTCACTAATGTTTTCGCATCCTAGTTTGAAAAGGCTAACTAAACCTTTCCTTTGATACCAACTGTAGATACCCAAGCTTGACATACATAGAAATTACATTACTTTTGCGGAACAGTTAATACATAAAAAAACAAACACACAAGGACCGTAATAGTTTAGTGTTTTGGAAACTCGGGAAAAAAAATAATCTTCTAATCATGGTGAAAGATCTTCAACATCTCCCAGTAAGATATTCCCCATTTATTTTATTACATAAACCTTTCTTTACATCCTGGTGAAAATAAAACATAAAAAGGGTGAGCTCAAATTCTCATTAAGGTTAAATATAGAGAACATAAAACAATCCATAATCATTCGAATGCAAAAACATGAAAATAAAATCTTAACATAAAAATCTTGAGTGAAGACATAAAACATGGAAGTACATAAGGCATAGATCATAATGGAACATAAATCATGATAAAATAAATGGGAATAAAACATGTAATTGTGGAAAACCATTAAGCACATGATATGATTTCCATAGTAGCCAAGAAATTGCTTCCAAGACCATCTTAGTGGAAAAAGTCTCTTTCTGAATCGAGTTCACTCCTCGTTCCAGTCCTGTATCACTAAACGGGATTAACTTGTCATTCTAGCCATGTATATCTCATTAGATATAAATCATTACCCAATACATTAGAGGGAGATATAGATCTCACCCATCTCATAATGAAATTATTATTACTTGTGCCATAATATAAACATAAATCATTCATCATAACCCAAAGAATAAAAATGGGTTTCATAAACATCATCCCATCATTACATAATCCATATAAAACAAATGGATATCATTTCATCATAAGAAAAGTGAAACAATGTAAATCATGTAGATATTATACTTGAACCATACACATATAAAATAATGTCATCTTAGATGGAAAATGGTTTTGATAAAACACATGAAAAAAATTCTTGAGGAAAATATCCGTTCATCTTAAAAATCATTTTCTTTTCACAAAATACCAAGAAATTTTAAAAGAAAAGGATTTTATTGAAAATAACCATGAAATCTTGTAGAGTAAACTTCTTGAAAATAAGGCGTTATGAAACTATAAAAATCCATTCATACCTTATATGTTAAAAAAACATTCTCCTCGTACTTTTAAAGGAAAATTCAAAAACTTCCACATATGGTAAACAAAAGAAAGATTCCTTCCATAAGACAACGTAAAAGTAAAAGAGGGGTAAACATGACTTTAAACATACATGGAAGAATATTAAACAATCTATGAAAAACATTTTTATGGACATGGATGAAAAATATAACCCCATTAAATACTTACGAATAAATAATCTCGGATAAAAACAAGATTGGAAAAGTTATCTCTTACCTTAGGTCTGATATGCTTCGTACGTATCTGAACCTCCTCTTCTTTGACGCGCCTCTTCTTAACCTCCACTTAGGGCACTAAAGTTGGTCCTTGAAGAAGACCAAGACCACTAGTATGTTTCTAGGGAAGTGGAGAAGAGAACATGGAATGGGTTTGCCGAGCATGATGTTCAGAGTTGTGTAAAGAGGAGAGGGAGGAGGTTCCCTTTTATAAGGGAGGAGATGGGCACCTTTGGAATCCTAAAAAATATAAATTTATAATAAATTCAAACCCCACATAAAAACTTCCAAAATGACTCAAATACAAATCTTAGATGATATGGGTTGTAATATCATCAACCAATAAAATTTGGACATGTTTGGAATTTATTTTAAACATTATGAACTTCATTTATCCTTATTGAATCTATCTAATTTTATTTGTGGTAATAAGATTCTAAATTTTAAATTGTTATAAATAATTAATTATGTGTGGTGAATTGTCCATAATTGGATAATTAATGACATGTTCGACCGTATCAATTTTAATTTATAATTTTTAAATATTTTTCTTTGATTTTTAAACAATTTTATAATATGTTGTTTTTATAAAATAACAATAGTTTCAATTTTGTCAATATTCATTTAATTGAATTTAAATAAAATCTACACAGAAGAAATGTTTGGACTAAAATCTATAATAGTTTCATAACATGCCATATTTATGTAGAAAATTAGTGGATCACATTAATTAGTTTATATAATGTTTATTTTAAAATTTTTAAAACAATTTATTTGATATTTTAATCAACAAAACAATTTCAACATCACTATTGTGTCACCTTCAATGATAATTATTTAATCCCTAAAAATTCTAAATAAATTTAAATGATGTAAATAATTTTATTATTTTTCTGGATACTATTCATGTTATATGTTCCATGATGTTTATCACTAAATTAAAATTATTATACTATAAAGATTTAATAGAGTGACATTTTGTCACTTTCTTTGGTTTTAATAATAATTAAATTATTTTAATGGGAAAAAGTCTATAAAATTAATCTATTCAGACCCTTAGGTGATATGGGTTGACATTTAGTCATCCAATAGAATTTTTTCAGGTCCTAATTTAATTTTATAATCTTATTTTTACACTTAATTACCTGATTTACCTTTAACTGTATTAAATAAATATTACCGTAGATACTATTCATAATATCATAAAAATAAAAGTAACCTATTAAGATAATTTGAACCCAATGAATTCAAATATGGAATAAATTTTTCAAAATTCAAAATATATAAGTTTCATTAATTAATTTAAAATTAATCCCATTGTTAAGAAAATAGGTTTTAAATGTTAAAAATTTGCCAAATAATGAAATGTTTTTACCTATGAATTCAATGTAAAATTAATGGTAATTACATATAATATATTAAATGGTAAAAATGAATTCAATTTATACTTTAAAACCATTAAATATTATAATTTAACCATACACATTATTGCGATGAAAAAAGTTTTTTTAAATTAAAATATACCGTGTTTTTACTATTCATTAAAATATGAAAGTTATCAGAATATTATGAAAAATTTATCCAAGGCAAATTTTTATATAATTATTATTAAGAATAATTTTATTTTTTCAAATTTAACTTATATACATGTCAAGAACTAGATTTAAAGTGGGTGCACCATCAAAAAGCGACTAAACTACATTTTTTTTAAAAATTCTTATTTTACACGAAAAATTTATTTTGTTCTCATACCATGTTATAAATAATGTTTAAGATGAATAATAATGTTTTAAAATTTAAAATTTAGTTAATAATTTTCATAACGTCTAGTTTATAATAATATTATAACAATATATCATTATTTAGTGCAACCCACTATTGCGTACTACAGCCGCAATCAAAGAAGGCCGTGATTGCGTGTAATGCAAGCCAAGTCAGGGTGGCATGTAGTGAAAGACTCCATTTGGTGTGGAGTATAACATAATAAAAACTTATTTCATTTATACATTAAACAAAATCAATACTTAATGTTGCGTAGAATAATTTCCACAAAGAGAACTTGAAACTGTCTGTAACACGAGCCAGGAATAGTGTAGTGTATACTACAAGCTAATACGTTGTTGCGTATAGTACAAGATAATATTGGTGTAGTGTATAATATAAGACATCAAATAAATTAAAAATAATATATCTCATAAAATCTCAGGGTGTTACAGAGTCTCCTCATTTAAAGTCATATTGTTCAGACCGAGCATCTCTCATGTGGCTCAACCACATTGGAACCCACCCTACTAAACCTCATAATCCCTTGTGATCCATTAATGGTGTGGGAAACAATGAATTTTATAATATATTTACATGATATTTTGGATTTCACATTAGGAGAAACACCATGAGTGGAATACGACCATGATACCATAATGTTCATAGGAGAGTAAGTTGAGGTATTCAAGGATCAGATGAAGAGGCGAATGATAGGTAAGGGATGACTATTGATCATATTCGAAACACATGGACCATAACCATACCAATAAATACTGGAGAGTGAACATTTATGAATAACTATTGAAAAAATAGAAACATTGGATTCACTAATTATTTTCATGGATCCATTAGGGTATTGGATTAGGAAAGGAGGTCGAAAAAATGACATTAGACCATCATTGTTAGGGGGTTCCTCTAGATGTGAAATATGGGGAGGATCTGAACTCGAAAAGTCATGATGTGTGGAACAAGAGTATGAGGGAGTGGGAATAAAACATGTACATTGTATATTGTTTATATTTTTTATTTCATGGACCATGGTGGGAAATTTAATGTCATTTTTCATGATCTATAAGATCTCAGTTTAAGGTATTAGAATTCATTCCATGATTTCATATAGTTTTAAGTCAAGATTCATTGACTATAATGATAATATTCTATCCAAGGGTTTATATAGGGCACTTAAGACATAAAACCTGATGTGAATTAGAGATAAGGATCCCACATATTACACCGATACTATAAGATGAACTCCATAAAGTTTCTTTCATTGAGATTATATTGAAATCAAGTCCATGGGGCCAATAGTTGGAAAGAGTTCTCATCTGGGCTCAATGGAAAAAATGTCTAGGCATTGCTACATATCCCATAAGGATTTGAATCATGTAACATGTCATTTTAGAACACATCATGGTTGAATCCCAACACTAGTATAGGAAATAATCTCTGGCAAGGGAACTAAGACATCCCATTATTACCATGTGGAATCCTCAAATTATTTCGGTTATTTCTATAGTTAACATCATGCGTTGGGGAATATGGGATCATTGATTAAGGTCATGGTGTTCGGACCAGAAATGATGGTGTCTCAAATGGAAATGTGTAGTAAGGTGTTATTATAACCCAACATGAATCATGAGATAAGGAGGCCAAACGCCACACAAAACATCTCAAAAAAGAGTGGCATATAGTTTAAAGTCATGATGCATAGAATATAGGCTCCTTGTTTATGGTCATGAATTTTAGACATGCAGGTGAAGGATCACCAAAAAAGGCACGTTTTTTGTGGTAGAGTGATGAATCCGACCTGAATGTGGACCTAGGAGGCTGGGTGACTCACAAAATTAACTGTAGGAGCTTCTTTTGATTTCGATCCTAAATACATAAACATGTATTTCATGAAAGAGATATCTGACATGAGCAAGCCAAGTAGGAGTGTGTTCCATAAATGGGGTATAAGTGTGAAACAAAAAATAGAAGGTTAATTTGGGGTTGGGCTCAAAGATGAAGTGTCTTTACACTACTGCAGATCATATAAATATTTCAATCAATCCATAAATAATAATTTATATTTTCTTAAGTTCAAATTCATACATTGAGGACGTAGGTGACCTATTTTGAAATAGGAATGATGTTGCAACTAGACCTGATATTGGTGATCTAGGTATCACTATGTATCACATGAGGATGGGAATCAAGCCACACATTCTTTTTGAGGAGTAATATCTCTACACAGTTCCGACCCATACATAGAGATGGGAGATTTTTTATTATTGTTTTTTTTTTGAGTTGATGGACAAGGATGGAAATCCAGGATTTCTCTACATATCCTATGTATAAATGAATCAAGCCATATATAGTTATTGGTAGAAGGAATGGTATATAAACAATGCCAAATGTAATTTTCTCCCATGAGCGAATACCATAATGATGTCTTGTTTTTCATCATTTAACCAGGGTGATGATGTTTCAGTTTAAGGTCATCTGATAGAATCAGTTCATAAATTTTTTTAATCACATGATACGAACACCAATTTCTATGGATTATAACATCGTATGGGTACAATTATTTTAACAATATTTAATTTCATTAAACAAGGATGTTGGGGGGGGATGAGTTATCCAAAGAGAAATTGTATGGAATAGTAGTTATAACCCAATGTGAGTGAGGACAATAGAGGCCAACACCACACCCCACACTTCTGGGTGAATCTTAGGTGAAATGGTTTGGAATGTAGAATTTACGACTGTGCCCAGTGACAAGAAGTACGGGAGTTTCTACGAACGTTACAATGATGGGATTCATGACACACATGGTTATTAACACAACATGGTAGATAACTGATACTAGAGGAAATGTTTTTACATGTGATAAAATAATGATGTCATTATGAAGTTTACTGTCATATAGCTCAGGTCATACACTTCTTAGTTTATGGTCATAGAATTTAGAACATTGGCTCTATGTTTAAGGTTGATGAGTTTAAACCATAAAGGGTGGGAATCTATGATGGATATGTGTAGTGTAGAGGTGTAAAAAACCCAACATGAATGGCATAGGATGCCCAATGACACTGAACACATTCTTGAGAGAACCTATATATGGTTTAAAGTCATGATTTTTAGTCTTAAACACCCAATTTAATGTCATGTTTTTGGGAATTTCATATGTGAAAATTAATTTCATGAAGATATGAACCATCAATGTTGTGAAGTTTAATGTCATGCAGTCATGAAACTAATCTTATGTAGTTTAACATCATACAAATTGGAAATTTAGGGTTATTAATTTAATGTAAAATAATTTGGACCATGGAGTTTGGAAGCTCAATAATTTGGTAAAAATACCTTCTAGGACACCCAAGACCATGTGAGTAATATTAGGTATGGTAAACGGGGTGTGGTGTCCGGTTTTTTCTATCATAGGGAAGCACATAATAAGGATATTAAAAATATTAGGTGGGAATGTCCCAATGATACAGATCTTCCTACTCAACATTCTATGATGAATGAAGTGGAAAGACGAAGGGTGATGGGGTTCCACCAAAACACAGGGGGTTAGAAAAGAGGTAAACCAACACTTCTGAGATCTGGTTTATAAAAGGGGAGACTAATGGGTAGGGACCACTATTAACCAAATTCGTATCATTGGATCAACTAATACACCAGTTAATGATGGGGAATAAAAATAAATAATCGACTGCTAACCATGTTCAAAACATAGGATCTTCTATTTTTTCAAAGGTCTATTTGGGAATTGGCATAGGTTGGGAGGTGATCCAAATCATCATTAGACCACCACCACAAGTGATTCAATCTAGATATGAATGAGTGTGGAGATCCGATAACAAAATAGACTCGTAGTTTTGTAATTTATTGTGGAGCTATCATTGTGGAACCCAACACATTTAGTGTCACACTCTAGTGCATCAGAGCATGTTAGTGTTGTAGGAAGCTGGACTTGGGGTAAAGGACATTGGTGTTGAAAGTAGTCTATGGTCAATTTTTTTTGAATAATAGTATCTTATTTTAAGGTCATTATGTTCAAACATAGCAGTTAATTTAATAATGTGTTCTCGGGGTGAAAAGTGAGGGGGTATCCAAATGAAGTGATATGTGTAGAGAAGTAGGAACAAATTGATGTGAACATGGGCCAAAGAGGATGACACCCCATGAAACTTCATTAAGAAAAACAAAACACACATTATAAATTCATAACGCTTGGACTTAGGTACCTATTTAAATTTAATGTTAATGGAACACAAATAATCGCCTTATAAGTTCATGTGAAAGGGTCCATTAATGAAATTTAGTCTAATGTCATGCAGCTAAGATGATTAACATGTAGTTTAACATCATATTTTAATAACGATGCTTGTTTTTTAATTTATCATTGTGGGACTAAGACTAAGTTTGTAAAATAGTTTAACATCATGCTACTAGGATGTATGTTATTATGACATTTAACTTTATGCATTTATGATGTACTTTTTTACATAGTTTAAAATCATGATACAAGGAAACGGGTTGTTATATAGATTAAGGATAGGAAAATATGATGTGGGTTAATATGTTTGATTAATGTCTTTCAACTAGGATGTAGAACCCCATTCATGTGAATTACTACTTTTGGAACATGGCATTGGTTGGTGGAGTGATTCTCTCCCCGTATATGGTGGCCAAAGAGTACACAACATTGGGATCAACTTTATGAATGATATACGACCCTTCCCAAATCGGTTCCAACATTGGTGTCTTCTTTCTAGCTATCATTGGTGTTCAAAGATCCAATACTGCATCACTATAGAAGAAAGTGTGGAAGTCAAGCTACATGTTTAAATCTTTAGATATATGGTTCTAGTGCCACTCTAAATTAGGGATGGCTCAGAGCCTTCATTCATAATGAGATTCTATTTTATCTATACAGACCTCTTCAATATTTTCTGATGTATTATAATCATGTAAAACTATTAAGATAGAAGGTAACTAGATCTTGATGGTCTGGACTGCCTCTACCCCATACACTAGGAAATGTGGAGTCACCTAGGTGTAATTAATAGTTGTCATCTGATTATCCTGGATAAAGTTGGGGATATTTTTCGACCAAATTTTATTTATCTAACCAACTATATTCTACCTAATGTTGGAGATGGGTGTTTTGAACTCTAGGAACTACCCATTTTCATTCTAATGATAGTGGGATGTAGGGTTAGACAGGATATTGTGTATGGCATAAAACTTCTTTAGCTCTGCTTCTCATATGTTGGTGTCTTTGTTGATGATATTGGGATGAAGGAATCTAATTTGATAAATAGCATGGGAGATAAAAATTTCAAAAATAGTCCTTGCCTTGAAATCCTTGGGAGGAATTTCTTCTTCCCACATTGAAATGAAATATATTGCAGTCAAGGTGGACCAACACTATCATGCTGTTGCTGGTGGATATGTTCCCACAACATCGAGTCCAAAGATTGAAAAGGGCCAAGAATACATCGTACTATATAGTGGGAAATGTAGGTCGATGAAAAAATTTTGCATGGATCATTCACACATGGAACCTCTTGGAAAACATGATGCAATCATGAACCATAGTGGTCCAGAAGTAGCCCAGTCTTCAAATCTAGTGGGAGAGCTTCACCCCATCCTGATGAGCTCCATAGGAACTAGCATGGCCATCATTCATAACTAGGGGAATCTCATATACTTAAATTCAGTGGATGATAATTCCATCAAAAAAAATTTATAGTGAGAAGGCTAGAGGTTGGGTATACTATTGAGGGTGAATTATACTACGCATTGATGAATTCACACTCATTTGTCTCTATCTGGAGGGAGAACACTATATTGGGGATACAAGAAAACTGGATTCATCCAATGGGGTGTCTCTCCAGTGTAGGGGGTGTCTGAAGGTACTAATGTGGAGGCATTGTTGGTATGGTGGTTTACCTACTAGATTTCATCATCATATGAATTAACATGGGTGATGACTCATTCATGTGCCACATGAATGAAAAAATCATCCAGGTCATGATCTTTGAGAGAAGCAGGTAGAATGACAAGGGATTCATCTCATCTATTTTATGACCAGGAAATATGAGTCACCTCTAGAAAATAAGGGAACTGGTCCATCAACTAGTGAGTAGGCCTTATCAAGGGAACATGGTCTAGTTTCTTGATGACATAGTCATCATTGACCGGGATGAAGACTAAATTAGAGTTTCTTGTTATTTACAATATGAGAACATTATTCTCGAGAACTATCTTAAAACAAGTAATGATAGCATGATTCTTAGCTTAATTATTTGTGTGGCCTTCTAATATTAAGAAAACATATGGGAGGACAACCTTTTTTAGGGTCAAGAAGACAATCCCTAGGAAAACTCTATTGACCATGGAGTTATTGATCCTTATACCAATTGGGACCCTAGAGGTGCCATTGAAATTTATCTTCCAAAATGTCCTTTCCTGATCCACTGAGAAGATAAATTCATCTGTGATATAAATAGTAAGGTACTTCTCTACGGGGGCTAGATGGGCGGGCAAAAAACCTTCCAATTCATGAACCATGATGGCCTTTGGTGAAAAAAATATGATGATGAACTACTAAAGAATCATGACCAATAATTCCAGATGTACTGTCAATAAAATGAGATTTAGAATATACATTTTCAAATCCACATTGGGAATTAGATGTATCCCATGATTCTATAGATTTTACCATAATTTCTTCATTACAAAAACCTTCCGTGTAATCTATTCTCTATATTGGAGTTTTTTGACTACTTGTTGAGGATCATTAAATTAAGATTGTATAAACTATTATATGTCCCTTCTTTTTTCCTCTGGGTGACTAGGGAGTCAAGGGATCATCCTAGGGAAGTCACATAGATGACCAATGACTTCCTAGAGATGGGTGGAATCATATATTGAGGCTATAGAAGATACTTCTTTATCTCCTCGAATGTGGTTTGGAAATCATTATCATACTGGTAAACATCACCTTTAATCATGAGTCAATAAAAGGGATTACACATACTGTCCATATTTAACAGTGAATCGACGTATGATGGAGAAGTGACCTTCATGGCCTTGGTTATCCCAGAGGCAACTTAGAGGATGCATGCTAATGATATTCTTGATCATATCTTGATTGATCTCAATGTCTCTAAAAAATATGAAAAATCAACGAAAAATTACATAGGTAACAATAAATGAACATTTAAAGGGGTTCATCATCAAATAGTGGGAGTGGAGGAAGGTGTACATTTATTCATGATCTCAGATATGGTCCTGATGCCGGCAGGAGTTCCTTACCAAATCATCCCCATATAATTAAACTAGTGTCATGGGGATCATTTTGAATATGTAGTGCAAGGAATACTGAGAGGTATATTCTTCATTCTTCAAACTGAAGGGAATTACCTGATAGTATAAGGTATTTTACAGTTCCCTGAGGGATGTTGACTGTTTTTTATCAAGGGAAATTCATATCGGATTGTTCCTGAAATACCAATACATGAATGATAGAGCCTAGAACCTGATGCTGGAAACAATCAACAATTTAGTTACTGAAAGTGGAAAATAATTCTTCTTGAAATAGAGGTTTAGATCATGGAAATTGATACAGACTATGACTTCTATGTTTTTATTTGAAATGGTGATGATGTTATCAATCGATATGGGGTATTTAAAATCCTAGATAAATTTTTATTTAACGATATTATTAACATTATCCTTGACCATGGAACCATGAGAGGGGTGAATCATCCATGGAAGCTACTTGAACCCATGGGGACTCATTGGGAGACCATGTGGGTGGATATAGACTTAAGGGTCTAATAATAGAATATTATAATAACTCCATAAGAACACAAAACAATTATAATTTTTGAAATTCCCATAATGTTTCTTCTCTCCTACAGGCATGGTATCACTAGTCAGAATTGGCCTCATTTCTATATCAGTTCCATGATTCACATTCACCAACTCCTCGATAGTGGTGTCGATTCCCTCTTCAAATGCCAGAGGAGCATCTTTTAAACCCTCCATATTTTTTTAGATTGGCGAATCAATGGGGAGAGATGAATCATCTGAGCCTACTAATTATAGAGGAACACTAGTTCCCACTCATGAAGATCTGATGTCCATATTGGGGAACTCCTTCTCTAAGGAAACCATGGTGATATAAGCTGTCATACTGATTCCATCAGGACTTCGACCATGGGGGTTCGTACTTGATGTCAATGTAGTGGTGACTGGTCAGCCTATGTCATCTCAAACTGGCTTGATTTGACATGAAAGTATGGAATACAAATATATCTAATGGGATAACTTCATGATACCATACATCTTTATAAGTTTCTAGTATTACGTGAGCCTACCTTCTATAAGAGTATGAGGTAATGTTATGACTTTCATTGTACTTGGGGACATGTCTTCCCCTCTTCTTAGATATGATGAAGCAGCACTCCAATTCATGCATTGTGGAATCCAATCGATGAAATGGAAGGATGAAAGCATCATCCAAGTCCATCCACAGGTCTTCCGTAGTGGTACTATGCTCATATTTGAATTATCTTCTTTTATTTGATATCCAAATAGTAGTATTCACAAGAAGAAAAAGGAGATACATCACATTGGAGCATACATAGTCGACCATTGAGGGAGTACATAAGGCATTGGTGATACGAGGATAGAACTGATGCAGGTATATGGTGCCTGGTACTACCCATCAGTGCATTGTAGGTTTTTCATGCGAGACTACCATGAACATAGTTTCATCAATCAAAACACTGAAAATTGTCTTTAAATTAATTATTCCATATAGACTCTACTTGGTTCGGTCATAACCATGAATCTTTAGGTTAGAGGGACTAAGATCAACTTAATCCATTCATAGATTGTAGAGTGTTTGTTTTAGGATGAGATTGATCCTAGAACCTATGTCGACTAGACATCAGTGGACTTATATTCCATTTAACTAGACCGTGATGTATAGATGTGACCCTGTATGGGAGAGAAGTTAGCTTCTCAAGAGAATGAGATAATGGATTAACATTCTTCTCACTCAAATTCCTCAGTATAGAATGAATTTGTATCCACTATCTCTACCAATAACTATAGGATTAATTTCAAGGCCTATGAAAGGGCTTCATGAACGACTAATGAAATATGGATGGAATCAAGAAATGAAAGTTTCACAATAATTCCTTGGTGGTGTTTATGTATATTATACTTCATTAATAGGCACACATTAATGAAGACAAAATGTATGAAGGGCGTTGCAAGTAAAACTTGATGATTCTCTCTAGTTCTCGAAACATCATGCTTCCCACTATCCAAATCAAGAAAGATCACTATCAAATGAATATCGGATGGCTGAGGCCTTACTACAACTGGACTTGGATAATCATGATGTGGTCACAACTGCTCTGTTTAGTTTAGGATCACGAACAATGGTTGTAGCGAATATGAAAAGATAGGCTCGGAGGACTGTGCCTGTTGAGCATGACACTGAGATTGTTTTTTGTATTAGTAGTGTGCATGTCCCATATTAAAACAATGGCTTGGGAATTATGATGATTCATGTATCGTTTTCTCCATCGATGATGGCATCGACTGGGGAAATTACGAGGACCTTCCTTATATTCCGCATCATTGTAATCGTATAAGGATCCACCAGCTCAACGATATTAATAGATGAATACTCCTAGCTTTCATAAGAGGATTATTACAATGTTGGTAGATCTTTGAGAGAGATCCCTATCCCAACAAGAATGATATTTCATAGATAATGAGATAGAATTAATTCCGTTATAGGGATTTTCTTTCCCCAATACCTTCAAATTTTACATTTCTATGAAGGAGAAGGCTATGATGTGGATGAAAAAGTGGTTAATGGAGGAGGCATGACATATTCAAGAGGATATTTTCAATTTATACCAGCATGGATTACAACATGTGTGTGACATAATAATTTGTGACCCAACCAATCATCATACTTCATTTTCCCATCACTGGAGACCTGCTGCCACTCACCCTTACTATTGGTTTCAGGATTTGTAGAAATGCATATCACCTATACCAGAGTAGGGTAAAAGTAGACTATATTATTATATACATGGTCTTGGATCCAATACATAAAAAACATTCATTGTTTTATGGTATTTACAATTATCACGTGATAAAATTAGTTGTGAGGGTGGTCAATAAGATCATTCTCTTGGGGCTTCTGGTGTTCTAGAAACTTCAAAAATAATTTACGCAAGTAACTGTGGAAATAGTCAAGGACATATGCTTCCACGGACAAGTAGTTTGAGTTTCTCTTATCTAAGAAGGGAGCTCTGAGATATTTTCCCTAATAAGGGTCTAGAGTCTGGTAGGGTGTTAGATCTGGATTCTCTCACCTAGAAGTATGTGGTTCATTATAGGGTGGAACATTCCGATTCATTGATGAGTATCACTATAACATCCCAGGTAAATAAAGAATATGAAATTTTCATATTTATTAAAAATTTTGAATAAAATTTTAATATTACTTTAAAGGGAACGCTATATTTGATGACATACCCAATACGCAACAGTGAGTTTTTTTGTAATCTTACGTTGCACACTAATAATATAATAATATTAATTTAAATGGTCGTTAATGCCTAGCCATTGTAATAGAGGGAATGAATAGAAATAACTACAAAATGATTATATATGTTAGTTAAATATTTTAACAATTACCCAATATATTATAGAGGCTTAAAATGTGAATGAATCTAATTTTAAGCATAAATATTCTAATATTCTTTAAAAGGTAGATTAACCGCCTTTTGATGGCGAACCTGTTTTAAAACTAATTTTTGTCAATTTTTTATGTTATATTTGAAAAAAGAAAATCCTTCTTTAGAATAATGACATCAAAATTTACTTTGTGTAAATTGTTGTTATTTTTCTGATAAAGTTCATTTTTTCAATGAATAGTGAAAATGATGTGTTTTAATTCAAAACCTCCTTTTAATATAATTTATATATATGGTTATATTATCTTTTTATTTGGGTTTAAAGTGTATTTAAATATATTTTTACCATCTAATCCAATGGTGGTCATTGGAATTAATTTCACTTTGAAATTGGACATAAACAACTGTCAATCTTTTGATAGATATTGTTTCTTAAAAACACGGTATTTGTCATGACATCGAAAATTAATTATAAAATTAATTAATAAAACTACTATGTTTATAATTTTCTAAAATGGAAATAATTTTTGAATTTGGAATATTAAATTTACTTTGGATAAGTTTTTGGTATTTTTCTGACAAATGTTCATTTTGAATGAATAGTGAAAAATATTGTATTTTACTTCAAAACTACTTTTTCGTCAAATTTAATTATATAGATAGATAATACTTTTAATTGGTTTTAAGGATTAATTTAATTATATTTTTATCACTTAATACAATGTTGTTCATTCGAAGTAATTTCACTTTTCAATTGGATGTAAAAAAAGTCAATATTTTGATAAATTTTACTTCTTAAAAACCCATCTTTGGTTGTGGCAACGAAATTATTTTCAAATTAATTACTGAAACTTTTGTGTTTGGAATTTGGTAAAATGGATTCCATATTTGGAATCATAAGGTCCCGATTATTTAATTAAGACTCTTTTTTTGGATATTATGAATAGTAATGACGATAATTATCATTATTTATTGTGATTAATTAGTAATCGGGTAGTTAAGGGTAATAAAATAATATCATAATAATATTAAATGACCCCAAAATGTGTCAAAAGCCTCTTTTTTAGGTCATGACCGACCATGGGATGCTTTTTACCAATGATGAAGGCCCATGGAGTCACATGGGTTTGATAGTGACATTTATGACATTATTTTTTTTAAAAGAAGATAAATATAACAAAGGTTTGTATATCCTAAGTAAATCAATTTTAATTTCGTTTACATAAATGATATATTAAACTATAAATAGTCAATGTAAATTTAAAATATTTCCTACATCATTATATTTTTTTTAGAATTTTTAGACATTAAGTAAATAAATTTATTTATGACACCATGCTGATGAAGTGATTACCTCATTAATGAATGATTTAAATAAAAATAAAAGATAACGAAAATTATAAAATTTACACTTGTAGAAAACCTATTGGATGTGTATATTTCTAACCCTTATAAACTTATCCTCAAAATATATCATTGTGGGACCTTTAAAATCCGACAATCATTTTATAACAAAGTATCATTTCAAGACATTCCAAAAGTGACCCTCCACCCTCTTATAAAAGGCCCCCACCTCTACCTTCTTACCCCCACCTCTCAATACCTTGGATAGTCCAACCTCTACTCATATTATCTCTTGATATCCCTCTATTACTCCGAGAAGCCTCACTTTGAGAAGAAGTCTTTCCATGGAATCCATTGGCTCAAATCAAATAGAGTTACTCGATTTAGTGGTAATGTCTTCTCTCAAGTTTCTTCCTTTTATTTTCCTTCTTTACTCACCACCATCTTCTTATTATTTGATCCCATAATAACACCAGTAATATCTATTTACTATGATTTTTTATGATAATGATTCTACCTACACTTACACACACCCCCGTCTAATGGTTATGGAACATACTGTTTCTGTGGGTGACGAATTAATGCCTCATGAAACGATGATTGTTCAATCTTCTTTTAACACCTTTAATGGTGGCCATTATGATGTCACTATATTTATATATGATATATATGGTATTTATTTTTCCTATATTCTTATGAATTATATTTTTAAATCACATCTTTATGCTTTTCATGTTGTGGAACTGCGATAATTTCATCTGAGGAAGTGTGGACTACCGCCCCTCAAGTGACGTGACTCATTCATGCCAAACATGGAATTTATAAAGAATGTAATTAATGAAAATATGTTTCCTATATAACATATATAATATAATGGAATTATAATTTATATATATGTCTCATTTATTTTTAATTCCTTTAATATGTTAAAGAAATGAAAGTAGCACTCATCCGTACGTACGACCTATCGTATCCATGAACGGTGCATTTCATTTTTTATCTCAAAATGAAATAGAATAGTAAAAAATGAATATATAATTGATATATATTTTATTTAAATCATTAATACCATTCTGGAGATGATGTACTTATAACTACATGGGAAATTCTTTTCCAAAAAGTTCATTTTCGACTCATGTACCGATCATCGACAAAACATATGATATGAACTCACATAAATGACTAATTATTATTACATGATAATATGTGATATGAATTGAATAATAAAAATTAAAGGAATCCATTATGAAATTATAAATTGACCTATGTTTATTATTCTGGAATATATAGAACGAACCAGACAAGTCGGACTTTTGGCAAGGGAATCTCTTATCTCACTTTTAATTCCATGCGATTTCCATTGTTCACCACTTATTTATTTCATGTGGTGTATTGTGTACTGCCATTTCATATATATTATCATGATTATATTTATATTCATGGTATTATGTGATTAATTTTGTGTTTATTATCTTTTGGTCATACGACACGATTGATTACAATTAGGTAAGGGGTTTTTATCTCACTTTTTATTTTCGTGAGATTCATGTTACATTTGCCATGATTTCTTTTTGTGTCGTGTATGTACTGCCCATGATTGTATTATTTGTGTAATATAATTTAATTTATCGGTATTTAATTCTTTATTGTTTGACCCTTATTTCATGGGGTGTACATTTCGAAAGTTACCCAAGTCAGTAAGGGAACCTTTCACACTCCTCCTTTTAATAGACTTCTTTTTTTTAGGTATTTTAATTTAAATATTATTATGTTGGGATATGTTATTATATATCCTTATTTCTATAAATTTTATTTCCAAGTGTTGATATACCATTTTTATCTCTCATCAACTCATTTTTTGAATTTTAAAGTGACGTTTTTAGGCTGTCGAATTTCTGTAAGGGAACTTCTTAACCCAATTTCAATTCCTTGGGTTAAACATGTAATTATTGATTATGTCGTGATATGAATATGTGTGGAGGACATATAATTGTTTTACACTTAATATCCACATATATTGAGTGTATTTATATTTTTCACAAATAATTATGTAATTGATTTTTCCTTAATCTAAGGATAACGACTTTGTACAGGACTTCGTCTCAATCTCCTTTCATTAAGGTATCTTTTGGTTTCTACATGACTTTATTTTATATGGTGTATAAAACCCTTTTAACTTTTAATTTCATTCAAAAGTAATATTTTTACATGAAGTGTTTTACTAATCGACCAAAGGAATATTTTTTTGTCTTATGTATGCGGCGACAACGACTTCTCTGCCATCATGACCATTACTTGAGTTTCGGCTTCCTCTACAAGACATAACATTTTTTAAAAGCAAAATAAAAACCATGTTTTACTTTTATTTAATTTTGTTATTGAAAATGGTTTTGATAATGTTTTTATTGTACCAATGTGTTTTATTGATATCTTGTGAGTGAAATGTGGAAATGTTATGTCTCCATTATGCATGTTTTTTGTGATATAATTATGTTATGGTTATTGGGCATTGTTTATGAAGTCAGGTGGTTCTGTGATAAACTAAGGGAGCGTTAGCCCGAGATAGCTCTCCAATGCATTGGGTAACATGAAGGTGTTAAATTCTAAGTTTTATACAATGATATTTAGGGAATATACTATGATGGGTATTCCAAACGTAACCATGAGGGTTATTCCCTATGTAAGAATGTTATGAATGCCTCAAGTTACCATTATGTATTATGATTTCTATGAGTTATTCATCAATCTAATGATTTCATGATGTATGTTAAAGTTCTTATGTTTTATGAGTAAAGTATGATCTCATTGATTCTTATGTATACATGGACTAAATATTTCTTTTCGTTTTTTATATCCCTTACTGAGCTTTTTATGCAAATCCCATGTTTTTGAAATTTTTTACTCAGGACTTAATGAATAATAGGGTCAAGGATGGGATCAAGGAAAGATATGATGTCTAAAACATGGAACTATTCGTGTTTCTTTATTAAGAGTTTTTATTTTGTGAAAAAATGGAAACTGAGTAGAATTGCCTACTTTATTATCTTTTGAGATGTAATAGTTATGTCCTAATTCTCTAAAACTATAAACCTGAAAAGATCCTCAATGTGAATTATTCATTTAATTCTTGATTATGTAATGTATTAAGGTCGGGTCCTTATAGTTGGTATCATAGGTTGGTTTAGATAACTTTAGAGGTTAGGGTATTCTTTAAGAATAAGTGACATTACCATAATGATTATGATTTTAGAAAGTGTCATAGTTTTCTTAGATAAAGTGAATGAGTTTAAGATAACATGAATAATTATATATTAGTATTATATAATGATTTTACGAATATACTCACACATGCCTTTTTAGTTTTAGTAAATGGCTGGATCTAGCAGGCACCAAAGTAACAGTGTATGTGATGAAAACAGTGACGATTTTCCGAACGACTAACTGAATGATATGGGAGCTGCACTGATAACTCATGTGGTTATTCTCAACCAACTATTTAGAATCATGATTGAACACCTGAACCTTAGTGATTTTTATAAGGCATCATATATGTGAGAAAAAAATCCCTACGGATGTTCAGGAAATAATCATAAAGGTAAGAATGTTCAAAAACCTATGTATCAATGATGTGGAAAGAAATAGATTGGAAAAAGTTTCAAAGGGACAGAAAGAATCTATAGATGTAGAAATGAAGGTCATAAAGCAAGAACCTTCCATGGAAAAAGGAAGAATCTAGTTGACTCTAGGAAAGGGAAAGAATTTCTTTCTAAAGGATCAATTGAATGTTTTAAATGTGGTGTGCATGGTCATTATGTAAACACATGTCCTACGAAGAAGTTTCAGGAATGGGATCACTAGGATCGTACAAATATTTATTTACCAAATCCCCATTCCATTCTGATTGAGGATGAAGAAACTTACAATGAACAATGAAATGTATTGATTATTTCTTAACATTTGTTTTCCAATTATTGAATCTTAGGATATGATTCATGATTACTTTATAAGAAAGAAGTATTTCAGAATAAGTTGGAAAGGAACGGTTAATGGATCATGATGAATTTTGAATGTGTATGAAGTCAACATATAAGGGAATCAAGTGTTATGGTAGATTTTTAAATGGTGAAATGCATAAAAGTATTAAGGCTTTTTTGATGATGGGATTATATTAGAAGACATTTTATAGTATATGTAACCCTGATGATTGATATATGAAAATTTTATTAAAGAAATAATTATCTTTTCTTTTGTGGATATAGTTATAAAGAACCATTTTGGTTTATATGATCCTTGAATTTGAGGTAATTACCGGTTAATACATTTTGGGATGAAAAACAAAAGTTATTATATAAAATTTGTGGTTAAAATATGTTATGGTTATTTTTGATGAATTTATCTTTTTTTTTTGGAATTTTATAAAATTATATAGTTTTTTAAAAGGTACAACACGCAGACCATGTTACAACCCATCGCATCGGATGAAGCTGCGGGAATCGAACCAAAACCAAAGTGCGACTGGTATTTATCACCTACCACTGGGCTACGTGAAGTCCCTGGTTAGTATGACTAATTTTTTAGATAGATGATATTATGAATAATTAATAAGTTGATTTTTGGTTATCTATGGAAATGAATAACCTATCATGGAGTATATTTTATTAGGTTAATTACTTTTCAATATGAGACTTTTAGAGTAACTGATTATTTTTGGAGATAAATGTTACGATTTATCTTGGAAAACTATGTGATTAAATCCTTTAGATATTTGGGTTTAAATATTAGTTTGGATTAATTTGAATAATTTTATGGACATCTATTTATTGAATGGTCTTTGATGAACATTGGGTTTTGTTGGACACATTTTGGAGATTAAAAGTATTTTTTCTTTTTGTGAAATGTTATCCTTTTTTGGGATTATCTGATCTTGTACAAACATTTTTTGTTTTGATTATGGTCTAAAGACATGGGAAATATATAGTTCATCTTTTTAGGATTATTTGATTCTGTCGAAGTTGATTCTAGCACTCTTAATGTGAACAAGTATTCTTGAATACTCATCTTCTGGAGAAAATATGAGTTTCTGTTAGAAATCTAGTAAAAGATGAAAGTCTACATGACAGGTGAGTATGTTTCCTTATTATTTAGTTAAGATCATAAATAAATTCCTCAATGAAAAGTAACATAAAACAAATACGTTGTATGTTAAATTTTCCTACTTGGTAATCAAATACCATTTAACCCATCACAAGTTTTTGATTTTCTGGTTGTTCACATTCTCCTAGACAAAGTTTTATCACTCTCCATCAGAACATAATAGTTTGTTTTCTCCTCCTTATACATGTTTTCATGGAATCCTATTATTTGTTGTCTAGGGTGACGTTTTTTCCTCTTCATTCATTATTTTAAAGTAATAGTTTAATTTACTGCTTTTCTGATGTGGGGCTTTCAATGAAGTTTTCGAGCCCAATTTTAAAATTGCAAGGACGCAATATTCAAAAGGGGGGAAGGATGTAACATTCAAGGTAAATAAAGAATATGAAATTTTCATAATTATTAATATTTGTTAATAAAATGTTAATATTACTTTAAAGGTAATGTTATGTTAGATGGAGTACCCAATACACAACAACGAGTTTTTTTTTGAAATATTACATTGCACACTAATAATATAATAATATTATTTTAAATGGTAGTTAACTCTTAGCCGTTGTAAGGGCGGAAATGAACAGAACTAACTAAAAAATTATTATATATGTTTGTTAAATATTTTAACAATTTCCCAATAAATGATAGAGTCTTAAAATGTGAATGAATCTAATTTTAAGCATAAATATTCTAATATTCTTTAAAATGTAGATTAACCGCCTTTTTATAGTGAACCCTTTTTAAAAATACTATTTTCAATTTTATTTGTTATATTTTACAAAATAAAATCCTTTTTTAGAATAGGGACATCAAAATTTTCTTTGTATAATTTTTTGTTATTTTTCTGATAAAGTTCATTTTTAAAATGAATAGTGAAAATGATGTATTTTAATTCAAAACCTCCTTTTAAAATAATTTATTTATATGGTTAGATTATCTTTTTAATTGAGTTTGAAGAGTAGTTAAAATATATTTTTACCATTTAATCTATTGGTGGACATTGTAATTAATTTCACTTCGAAATTGGACATAAACAAGTGTCAATCTTTTGATAGGTATTGTTTCTTAAAAACATGCTATTTGTCTTGACAGTGGGAATTAATTATAAAATTAAAAAATGAAACTTATATGTTATTAATTTGGTAAAATGGACATCATTTTTGAATTAGGAAAATCAAATTGACATTGGAGAAATTTTTTGTATTTTTCTGAAAAATATTCATTTTTAATGAATAGTTAAAAATACTGCATTTTACTTCAAAACTACATTTTCATCTAATTTAATTATATATTTATATTGTCCATTTAATTGGTTTAAAAGTTTAATGGAATTATATTTTTATCAATTAATACAATTTTTTTCATTGGATGTAATTTTACTTTTCAATTGGATGTAAAAACAAGTCAATCTTTTGATAAATTTTACTTCTTAAAACTTGTCTTTGGTTGTGACAATGAAAATTATTTTTAAATTAATTACTGCAATTTATGTGATTCAAATTTTGTAAAATGGATTCCATATTTGGATTCAGAAGTTCAAAATTATGTAATTAAGACTATTTTGTTTTTGGACATTATAAATAGTAACGACAGTAATTATCTTTAATTATCGTGATTAATTAGTAATCGGGTAGTTAAGGGTAATAAAATAATAAAATAATATTATTAAATTACCCCAACATGTGTCCAAATCCTCTTTTTTAGGTCATGTCCGACTATGGGATGCTTTTTACCAAACATGAGTGTAACACCCCAAGCTTCTACGGTACGTTTCCCTTTAAATAATGCAATAGCGTGTGTTGTACGCAACATCGAGTTCTAACACACACCACAACCGATCAAACTAGCCGTTATGAAGAGTAATACCTAATTTTTAAAATTTTATAGATTTTATCTCTCAAAATGGACTTCATTTTTGGATTCGGAGTATCGAATTTAGCCTAAGGTGAAATTTTGGTACTTTTCGGATAACATTAATATTTTGATGAATAGTGAAAATTACTAAAGTTTAATTAAAAAAAACTTTTTTAAAAAAAATAATTAATAGTGGTAAATTATGAATTTGAGTGGTTTTAAAGTATATTTAGAATATATTTTTACGATTTCATACAATGTTGGTTAGTGGACATAATTTCACAATTAAACCGAACGTAAACAAGTATCAATCTTTTGATAGTTATTATATCTTAAAAACACGCTTTTTGTTTTGACAGCGGAAATTAATTTTAAATTAATTTTTGACACTTATGTGTTTTAAATTTGGAAAAATATATCCCATATTTGGAATCAGGATGTTCAAATTGTGTAAATAGGTAACTTTTATTTTTAGACATTTTGAATAATTACTTCGGTAAACATTTTATTTACCACAGTTAAAGGGTAAATCTGGTAAATAAGGGTTAAATATTGATATTATAATAATAAACAATTACCCTAAAACGTGTCCTACCCTTATTGGTTGATACATGTCCGACCATGGTCATCTTTGGGGCGATTTTGGGACCCCATGGTGCCACTTTTAAGTGATTGGGACACTTTATTTTAATTAAGTTAAAATGATTACAAAAATGACACAAGCATATATCTTTCAGAAAATCAATTTTTACATAAGGTTATATATGTTATAGTTTAGAATATAAATATTAATTAGAAATATATAATTATTTCCTACATAATGGTATTTTATTTATAATTTTTAGACATTAAATAATTTAATTTATATGTGACACAATGGTGATGCAGTAATTACCATAATAGTGAAAAATTAAAATGATTGATATTGTAGATACCAAAATAAATATAATTTGAGAGTTTTTATGAATTACAAAAATTTTAAAGGTTAATATGACATTTTAGTAATTATTTAATTAATGTTTTTTGAATTAATCAATCTGTTATAATTTTTACAAAAATCAATTATTGAATAGTGTCAAAATTGACATAAAAGAGTGCTTAAAACAAATATTATATTATTAATTGATATTAAATTCCTAAAAATCTAAGGATCTTCCAAGAGACTTATATCATGATAGATTTATCATTAATGGACCACTTGGGGGTCTCTTGTATTTATATAGTAAGTTTATTAACCATATAATATAAAAATACAAATAGACATTGTAAAAGTGAAACTAATTAACTAAGAGTTAATACTTAATGATAAGGTTAAAATAGTAACCCATACCTGTCTAAATTCTATTTAATGAGTGGTTTTTGATCCATCCCCACCATAAACTTTATATAATCCACGTTGGAGCCATTATAAACCAAATATCAATTTATTATAAAATTATATTTCTATCTTTTCCAAAGGTGCCCCTCACCCCTCTTATAAAAGGGAACTCCCCATTCTCATTAATTCAAACCTTTATAGCCTTTTGGTTCGGCCAAAATCTGACCAAATACTCTCTCAACTTCTCTCACATTATCCTAGAGGCCTTACTTTAGTCATAAATCCAACCTAAGGATCCCTTTTGATCAAATCAAAAGGAAGAACCTGAAGAAGAGGTAATGATTTCACGACTCTTTTCCAAGTTCCTTTCTTCTTCCACTTCTTCCTTCTTTGTTATTACCATTATAAAATAATAACTCCAGTAACTTATATATACTATGATTTTATTATAAATATGGTATGACCATATTCAGTATTCTATCCATCATTTGAATTACATGTCACCATACATGCGTACGTACGGCTTACCGTCTCCATGTCGCGGTGTAATTGTTATTCAATAAATTATTATTTGGATGGATATAATAATGATGTGTAACTCATGTAAATAATAAATATAACATGATAATGATTCTGTATATATGATATACCATCCAATTATATATAATTTTAATATCAAAAGAATGATATTGTCGCTCGTACGTACGTACGAACTACCGTCTCCACGAACGCAATGAGATTCATTCTCCATTGTATCCATTCAAGTATAATTCTCATTTTATGATTAATAATATTATCTAAGGACTTGATATCATTTTGTATATGATTAATATACAACCTATCCATGAAAAACACATCTTACGTAGAAAAACATATAAAAGAAAACGAGTAAGTTAACACCCAAAACAACGATAATAATAAGATATTATTAACAAATCAATGTTAAAATATCATATATGATATGATGTTAATATATATGATTCTTTTATAATTTAGTAACAATTATTTCACCATTATACATGAGGTTAACCTACCCCAACCAAGGAAAAGTACAAGGTAAGGGTTTATTTCACAATCTCTTCCTTATCTGTGGTTGTTTATACGTAATAATCTACTGGGATCTCTTTATCATCCACATCCATGTTTCTTAAAAATGTATTTAAAAACATTTTTACTCTTTATAAGAATATTCGTTAAAGTCATTTATACCCTTTTTTTAATTTTTATAAGAGTTTTATAAAGTAATCTTTCCATCATTTTCCAAACAAGGTGCTTTTTAACCTTTTCGACAGAATTAAGGTAAGAATGTTTTTTTTACTTATACGGCGGGTGCGGCTATTTTCCACTGTTATAAAATCATCGAAGCTTCCCTTACAAGCTTATAAGAATATTTGAAAATAAAATGTTTTATTTTATAAATATATGACTCTTAAATGATTTCAAAATAGAAATATATATTTCTCTAAAAAGAGTTTTGATTTCATCTATGTCAACATCCTTTGATGGATTTTACGCTTATTTGAAGTTGATTTATTATGATACAAAACTTTTGTATTGTATTGAAGGTTTTGTGATATGTTTGACTATGGATGTGTTATTTTTATACCATTCATAGTTTATGGATGAAGTATTTACATTTCATATGCTAATTTTAATACAAATGTTTATGTTATGTTTAACCCTTTTCATATGAGAATGCATTGGACTTAATAAGTGACGGGTGGAACCCGCGATAGCTCCTCGATGCATCGGTAGGTCTCATGAGACAAACTAGTGTCTTGGCAGAAGGCCTTGCCAAAATCATATATGTAGTCTTGGCACGAGGCCTTGGCTATGTGGTTATGATAGTCTGGCATTATGCATTCCATCATTATGAAAGTGGTTATCAATATTGAATGTGATTATTCGATTAGAAGAATATCCATGTGAATAAGTAAATGGAATTATTTTATTTTATTTTTGGCCATACAATGTTGAAGTTCAAGTTTAAAAGGCTTTTGTTTTAGTTATACATTGCCTTTAATGTTTATGCTTATTTATGAAAGATTCCACTATATTGTTATCCTTACTGAGCATCTGAGCTCACCCTTTTCAATGTTTTATTTTTCCCAGGATGTGAAGAAGTAATTTATTAATGACCTACAGGGATATTATGTGGGGATATGAGTGTGGACTATGAATAAAAGATGTTGTTGTAGGTTTCATTTTTATGATGTAATGTAAGACTTATGAATATATCTAGTGTTTCTAAGGCTACTAAACCAATCGGTCTTTCGAGATTTGATCATTCTTGTGATCATAACAATGTTATGTAATAATGCACCAACTCTGGGTAACTGGGTTAGGGGCGTTACAGTTGGTATCAGAGGAAGTTTAGTACAAACCATGGAAGCTAGATTTAGATAAACTCTGATTAGAGCACATGGACCTAAGATGGACTTTGAGGTTTAGTATAGAATAACTTTTCTAGAATTTTGGTATTGTAGAGATTTTGTGAGTTTTTCGAGCAATACATCCCTGTTTGGATATGAGCAGGTAGAGGCGGCTTTGGCACAGATGTACGTAGGGGTAAAACCTGGAAACACTGCTTTGAGCTAGACTCAAACGGGAACTGGTGCACGACAATGGGCCTTGCTGCACTTTTGGTTACGACACTCCCGGGGGATATGCTTAGGATAACTCTCATTTTCTTTAAAAATCATTGTGAAGGGTTTATGAGTATATACTTCTTCAAAGAAAACATTTTTATGATTATGGATTATATCCATAAATAGTTCAATTTATGTTAAGTGTTTTATAAGTATGGAATTATGTATTTTGATTCATAAACAGATCTAGTTTATGCCATTTTTTAGAAATGGCGCCCAGTGGAAGAAATGGAAATCATTTCAATGCACGCACTCCATGTAGGGATTTCCCTCCTGCTGAAGATAAGTATAGTGGAGCTGGTGATGCAACTGGTGTCGATCAACTAATCAACATACTGGGACAACTCACTCAGGTTATGAATAATTACCTTACCCGTATGGAGAATTCTGATCCACAGCATGGAGGATCAATGTTAGATCAATTAATGAGGCAAAAACCACCAATGTCCAATGAGAGTAAAAATCCCATAGTATCTGAGCAATGGATAAATTCCCTAGAGAAAAAATTTCAGGCTTTGGGGAGTAGTGAGAGGGAAAAAGTTATCATGGCAATTTACCGCCTCACTGGAGATGCAGATCAATGGTGGTCATTGATTCAAAACATGAAGGAAGATGATGAAGTATCAAATATGGAATGGAGGTAGTTCAAAGATCTGTTTTAAGAAAAATACTTTCCTCGTGACCATCGAGCAGATATGGAAAGGCAATTTTTGAGTCTGAGACAAAAGGAGGATGAGAATGTCGCAAAGTATGAGGATAACTTTACAAGTTTAGCAAGGTTTGATGGAGATTATATATGTAACCCAAGAAGTAAGATTGATCATTTATTTAATGGGTTAAAACCATTTCTCGGTCAATCATTAGTTTCACAATCCTTCTCGTCGTATGAAGACATTGTCTCATGTGCTATCAAGACAGAAAAGGAACTCTCAAAGTCTTATGAAATTAAAGAAAAGCAAGAGAAGAAGAGATCTGCTGATCAATCTGGGAATGGAAATAAGGGGAAGAGGGGAAAGTTTGAATATCCATCCTCTGGTAAATGTGGGAAGAAACACCCCGGTACTTGCTTGAATGGAATGGGTGTCTGTTACAAGTGTGGTGAAAAATGCCACCAAGATCGTGATTGCAAAGGGAAGAAGGAAGCTACCAAAGTTCAGTGATGCAATTGCAGGGAGATGGGACATTATGAAAATTAATGTCCTAATCGTCAGGGGAACTTACCTCAGAAAAGGCCAAGGGATCAAGGCCATGCTTTTTCTATCACTACTGCTGAGGTAGAAGCTCCAAAAGACGTGGTGGCAGGTAATTTAATGGTTTCATCAAGTTTAGAAAATGCATTATTTGATTCTGGATCATCGCATTGTTTCATATCTTCCTAGTTAACTAAGAAAATTAGACATTTCAAATTTGATTTAACAAGGGAGTTGTCAGTTAAAACTCCTAAGGGAAGTGTCATTGCAACAATGTTTTGTGAATCAGTCCCCATTAGAGCAGATAAATGTTCTATATCTGCTGATCTCATCGGCATACCTATGATTGAGTTTGATATAATCCTTGGTATGGATTGAATTTCAGACTATGATGCAATGATTTATTATAAGAAGAAGGAGGTTACGATTTTTGATTATGATGATAAGGAACACCTTATCTTTAGAGCAGAATCGTGACCACCTAATTCTTATCTAGATCCACCCCAGTAGCTCAACTAAACTCAATTATTGGGGAGGAAGAGAATGAAATGACTATGCGTGAGGAAAGGAATGTTCAAATAGGGGATGTACCTGTTGTGAAAGAATAGGTAGATGTATTTCCGGAAGATTTAGCTGGGCATCCTCCAAAATGAGAAGTTGAGTATTCCATTGATTTAATTCTTGGATCAAGGCCTATATCAAAGACCCTTTATAGAATGACCACTTTAGAATTAGTTGAACTAAAGAAACAACTAGAGGAATTTATTAATAAGGGATTTACTCGCCCTAGTGTTTCTCCATGGGGAGCCCCTGTTCTTTTTGTTAAAAAGAAAGATGGATCTATGAGGTTATGGATCAACTATAGGGAGATCAATGCTATAACAATAAAGAGTAAGTATCCCCTACATCACATTGATTATTTATTTGACAAACTGTATGGAGCTAAATACTTTTCAAAGATTCACCATTGATCTGGATACCATCAGTTGTGTGTAAATAAGGAAGACATTCCGAAGACAACATTTCAAACCAGGTACGGGTATTACGAGTTTACTGTAATGCCTTTTGGATTGACTAATGCACCCTATGTATTCATGAATCTGATGAATAGAGTTTTCAAGGAATATCTCGATCAATTTGTGGTGGTATTTGTTGATGACATCTTGGTATACTCTAAAAGCTACGAAGATCATAATGGTCACTTGCACATTATTTTGAAGACTCTGAGAAGTCATGAATTATATGGGAAGTTTAACAAGTGTGAATTCTGGCTTCATGAGATTTCATTTCTCGGCCATATTGTCTATAAATATGGAATCTCTCTTGATCCTTCTAAGACCAATGCAATACAAGAATGTCCAGCACCTACGAGTTTAACTGAGGTACACAGTTTTAATGGTTTGGTGGGTTATTGTCGACGTTTCGTCCAGAATTTTTCCCGATTGGCTAACCCATTAACAAAGCTCACACGTAAAGGGGTTTAATTTGTTTGAAAAAATAGTGTGAGGAATGTTTTGAATAACTAAAGAGAATATTAGTCAATGCTCCTATATTTAATCTACCATCGGGGAATGATGGGTTCGTTATTTATAGTGATGCATCGAAGAAAGAAATTGGTTGTGTCCTTATGCAGAGTGATAGGGTTATTGCCTATGCATCACGACAGTTGATAATTTCTGAACAAAACTATCCTACTCATGATATCGAGTTCGCAGCTGTGATTTTTTGCTTTGAAGATATGGAGGAACTACCTCTATGGTGAAAAATGTGTGATTTATACTGATCACAAGAGTTTGAAGTATATTTTTTCACAAAAATAACTCAACATGAGGCAAAGGAGATGGATTGAATTACTCAAGGATTATGATTGCACGATACACTACCACCTGGGGAAGCCAAACAAGGTGGAAGATGCTTTGAGCAGAAAAGTCCAGGGAGTTTTGAACAATATGAGAATTGAAAGGGATCCAATTTTCTTAGATCTAGTGAATATGTACATGGGAATAACCAGGGAAGGTGAAACATCAATGCTTTTTCAAATGGTTGCCAAACCATATTTACTATAAAGGATTAAGAGTTCTCAGACCGATGATGAAGAATTTCAAAAGAAGATTAAAGCTGTGAATGATGGGATATTGAGAGACTTTGTGTATGAAGATGGAATTTTGATATTCGGGAAGAGAATTTGTGTTCCCAATATACCTGATCTAAAAAGGGAATTCCTAGATGATGCTCATATTTCCAATTTCTCTATACACCATGGGAGCACCAAAATGTATAGAGATTTGAAGGAACAATTTTGGTGGGACAACATGAAGTTGGAGATTGCTGATTTTGTGTCAAGATGTATGGTTTGTCAAAAAGTGAAACCTAGAAGGCAACATCCTGGTGGAGTCATGAAACCTCTTCCCATACCAGAGTGGAAATGGGAAAATATTATGATGGACTTTGTCATAGGGCTACCAAATACTCCTAGAAGGAATGATGCAATATGGATCATTGTTGATCGTCTTACCAAGTCATCACATTTTCTTGCTATAAGAGAAGATCTACCACTGGAACGTCTAGCAAGACTATATATTGATGAAGTTGTGAGACATCATAGAGTACCCCTATCGATTGTTTCTGATCGTGATCCCCGTTTTACTTCAAAATTCTGGAAAAGTCTTCAGAAAGCCATGGATACTGAACTTAATTTAAGCACTTCCTACCACCCAAAAAAAGATGGACAATCAGAAAAAACTATTAAAACCTTATAAGAAATGTTGAGATCCTGATCACTTGACTTTCAGGGTATGTGGGATCAATATTTACCTATGGTAGAAGTTTCCTATAACAATAACTTCCATTCGAGTATTCAGATGGCACCATATGAAACGTTATATGGAAAGATATGTATTACACCAACTTGTTGGGATGACATTGGTGAAAGAAAACTTATAGGCCCAGATCTGGTGGAGGAAACGATAGAAAAGGATAAGGTAATCCAAAATCACATCAAAGCAGCTCAAAGTAGACAGAAGAGCTATGATGATAATCGAAGGAAGGATTTGGAATTTCAAGTTGGTGATCATGTTTTCCTGAAGGTATCTCCATGGAAGGGTGTCATATGTTTTGGTAAGAAAGGTAAATTGAGTCCCAGGTACATCGGACCTTTCGAAATTCTAGAACGAATTGGGGCTGTAGCTTACCGATTGGCAATGCCGCCAAGTCTCTCCAAAGTTCACGATGTGTTCCACGTATCTCTATTGAGGAAATACATGCCTGACCCAACACATGTACTAACCTATGAGGAATTAGAACTTGAACCCGATCTGTCTTATTGCAAAGAACCTATCAAGATTATTTATAAGAGAGAACAAGTACTGAGAAACCGGACGACGCGTCTGGTAAATGTTTTGTGGAGAAACCATAAGATGGAAGAGGCAACGTGGGAACCCAAGGAACATATGATGAAGAACCACCCGAGTCTTTTCATGTGGTATTATTCTAGAAATTTCGAGGAAAAAATTATTTGAAGGAGGGGATAATGTAACACCCCAAGCTTCTACGGTACGCTTCTCTTTGATTAATGTCATAACGTGTGTTGTACGCAACATCAAGTTCTAACACACACCACAACCGATCAAACTAGCCATTATGAATAGTAATACCTACTGTTTAAAATTTTCGAGATTTTATCTCTCAAAATGGAATTTATTTTTGGATTCGGAGTATCGAATTTAGCTTAAGGTGAAATTTTGGTACTTTTCGGATAACTTTAATATTTTGATGAATAGTGAAAATTACTAAATTTTAATGAAAAACAATTTTTTTAATCAAAATAATTAATAGTGATAAATTATGAATGTGAGTGGTTTTAAAGTATATTTAGAATATATTTTTACCATTTAATACAATTTTGGTCATTGGAAATAATTTCACAATTAAACCAAACATAAACAAGTATCAATCTTTTGATAGTTATTATATCTTAAAAACACGCTTTTTGTTTTGACAGTGGGAATTAATTTTATATTAATTTATGCCACTTATGTGTTTTGAATTTGGAAAAATGGATTCCATATTTGGAATCAGGATGTTCAAATTGTGTAAATAGGTAACTTTTATTTGTAGACATTTTGAATAATTATTTCGGTAAATATTTTATTTACCATGGTTAAAGGGTAAATCTGGTAAATAAGTGTTAAAAATAATATTATAATAACAAAAAATTACCCTAAAACGTGTCCTAACCTTATTTGTTGATACATGTCCGACCATGGGCATGTTGGGGTCGATTTTGGTACCCCATGGTGCCACTTGTATGTGATAGGGACACTTTATTTTAATTATGTTAAAATGAATACAAAAATGACACAAGCATATATCTTTTAGAAAAACAATATTTACATAGGGTTATATATGTTTATTGTTCGACTATAAATATTAATTAGAAATATAAAAATATTTCCTACATAATTTTATTTTATTTATAATTTTTAGACATTAAATAATTCAATTCATTTATGACACAATGGTGATGCAGTAATTACCATAATAGTGAAAAATTAAAATGATTGATATTATAGATACCCAAATAAATATAATTTGAGAACTTTTATGAATTAAATTGATTCTAATGGTTAATATGACATGTTATGAATTATGTAATTAACGTTTTTCAAAGTAATCATTCTGTTATAATTTTACAAAAATCAATTATTGAATAGTGTCAAAATTGACATAATAGATTTTTTAAAACAAATAATATATTATTAATTGATATTAAATTCCTAAATATCTATGGTTCGGCCAAAAGACTTATATAATGATATTTGTATTATTAATGGACCACTTTGGGTTCTCTTGGATGTATATAGTAATTTTATTAATCATATAATATAAAAATACTAAGAGACATTGTAAAAGTAAAACTAATTAACTAAGAGTTAATAATTAATGATAAGGTTAATATAGTAACCCAAACCTGTCTAAATTCTATTGGTTGAGTGGTTTTCAACCCATCCACACCTTAACCTTAAAAAATACACTTTGGAGCCATTAGAAACTGAATATTAATTTATTATAAAATAATATTTCTAGCTTTTCCAAAGGTGCCCCTCACCCCTCTTATAAAAGGGCACCCCCCCCCCCCTTCTCATTAATTCACACATTCAAAGACTTTTGGATCGGCCAAAATCTGACCAAATAATTTCTCAACTTCCCTATGTTCATCCTAGAGGCCTTACTTTAGTCATAAAGATAACCTAATGAGCCTTTTTGATCAAATCAAAAGGAAGAACCCTAAGAAGAGGTAATGATTTCACCACCCTTTTCCAAGTTCCTTTCTTTTTCCACTTCTTCCTTATTTGTTATTACCATTCTAAAATAATAACTCCAGTATAATATATATTCTATTATGTTATTATAAATATGGTATGACCATATTCAGTATTATATCCATCCTTTGAATAACATGTCACCATACGTGCGTATCTACGGCTTACCGTCGCCACGTCATGGTGTAATTGTTATTCAATAAATTATTATTTGGATGGGTATAATAATGATGTGTAACTCATGTAAATAATAAATATGACATGCTAATGATTCTGTATATAAGATATACCATCCAATTATATATTATTTTAATATCAAAAGAATGATATTGTCGCTCATGCGTACGTACGGACTACCGTCTCCACGAACGCGATGAGATTCAATCTCCATTGAATCCATTCAAGTATAATTCTCATTTGATGATTAATAATATTATATAGGGACTTTATATCATTCAGGATATGATTAAGATACAACCTATGCATGACAAACACAGCTTATGTAACAAAACATATAAAATAAAATGAGTAAATTAACACTCGAAACAACGATAATAGTAAGATATTATTAACAAATCAATGTTAAAAGATCATATATGATATCATATTAACGTATATGATTCCTGTATAATTTAATAACAATTATTTAACCATTATATAGGAGGTTAACCACCCCAACCAAGGAAAAGTACAAGGTAAGGGTTTATTTCGCAATCTCTTCATTATCCATGGTTGTTTATACGTAATAATCTAATGGGATATCTTTATCATCCACATCCATGTTTCATAAAAATGCATTTAAAAACATTTTTAATATTTACAAGGATATGGGTTAAAGTCATTTATACCCTTGTTTGACTTTTTATAAGATTTTTATAAAGGAATCTTTCTGTCATTTTCCAAAAAAGTTTCTTTTTAACCTTTTCGACAGAATTAAGGTAAGAATGTTTTTCTTAACTTTTATGGCGGGTGCAGCTATTTTCCACCGTTATAAAATCTTCGAAGCTTCCCTTACAATCATATAAGAATATTTTCAAAGAAAATGTTTTATTTTATAAATATATGACTCTTAAATGATTTCAAAATTGAAAAAGATATTTCTCTAAAAAGAGTTTTGATTTCATCTATGTCAACATCCTTTGATAGATTTTACGTTTATTTGAAGTTGATTTATTATGATACAAAACTACTCTATTGTATTGAAGGTTTTGTGATATGTTTGACTATGGATGTGTTATTTTTATACCATTCATAGTTTATGGATGAAGTATTTACATATCGTATTCTAATTTTAATATGAATGTTTATGTTATGTTTAAACCTTTTCATATTGGAATGCATTGGACTTAATATGTGATGGGTGGAGCCCTCTATATCTCCTCGATGGATTGGTAGGTCTCATGAGAAAAACTAGTGTCTTGGAACAAGGCCTTGGAAAAATCATATTTGTAGTCTTGGCACGAGTCCTTGGCTATGTGGTTATGATAGTCGTCATTATGCATTCCATCATTATGAAAGTGGTTATAAATATTGCATGTGATTATTCGATTAGTAGAATATCCATGTGAATAAGTAAATGGAAATATTTCATTTTATTTTGACCATACTATGTTTAAGTTCATGTTTAAAAGGCTTTTGTTTTAGTTATACATTGTCTTAAATGTTTATACTTATTTATGAAAGTTGTCGCTATATTGTTATCCTTACTGAGCATCTGAGCTCACCCCTTTCAATGTTTTATTTTTCCCAGGATGTGAAGAAGTAATTTATGAATGACCTGCAGGGATAGTATGGGGGGATATGAGTGTGGACTGTGAAAAAAATATTTTGTTGTAGTTTTCATTTTTATAATGTAATGTAATAATTATGAATATATCTAGTGTTTCTAAGGCTACTAAACCAATCGGTCATTCGAGATTTGATCATTCTTGTGATCATGCCAATGTTATGTAATAATGCACCGACTCTGGGTAACTGGGGTCAGGGAGTTACAATGAGGGCCCATGGAGTCACATGGGAGTGATAATGACATTTATGACATTATTTTTATAAAATAAGACAAATATAACAAAGGTTTGTATATCCCAAGTAAAACAATTTTAATTTTGTTTACATAAATGATAAATTAGACTATAAATAGTCATTGTAAAATAAAAATATTTCATACATCATGATATTTTTTTTTAAATTTTTAGACATTAAATAAATTAATTTATTTATGACATAATGATGATGTAGTGATTACCTCATTAATGAACAATTTAAATAAAATTAAAAGATAAGGTAAAATCTAGAACATACACTTGTAGAAAACCTATTTGATAGGTGTATTTCTAACCCTTATCACATTATCCTCAAAATATATCATTGTGGGACCTTTAAAATATGAAAATAATTGTATAATAAAGTAACATTTCAAGACTTTCCAAAAGTGAGCCTCCTCCCTCTTATAAAATCCCCACACCTCTACCCCTTTACCAACACCTCTAAAGCCCTTGGATCGTCCAACCTATGCTCATATTATCTCTAAAAATCCATATATTACTCCTAGAAGCCTCACTTTGGGCAGATGTCTTTCCACAGAAGCCTTTGGCTCAAATCAAAAAGAGTTAGACGATTTAGAGGTAATGTCTTCTCTTGAGTTTCTTCCTTTTATTTTACTTCATCAATAACCAAAATCTTCTTATTATTTGATCCCATAATAACACTAGTATCCTAAATATACTAGTATGTTTTTATGATAAGTATTCTACCTGCACTTACACACACCACCGTCTAATGGTTAGGGAACATACTGTTTCTGTGGATGGAAAATTTCAGCCTCACGAAATAATGATTGTTCAATATTCTTTTAACACCTTTAATGGTTTCAATTATGATGTCACTATATTTATATATTATATATATGGTATTTATTTTTTTCTTATACTTCTTAATTTTAATTTTAAATCACATTGTTTTTCTTTTCATGTTGTGGAACTGGGATAATTTCATCTGAGGAAGTGTGGACTACCGCCCCCTCAAGTGATTTGACTCGTTCATGTAAAACATGGAATTTATAAATATTTTAATTAATGTACTTATGTTTCCTATATAACATATATATTATACTGTAATTATAATATATATATTCCTCATTATTTTTAATTCCTTTAATATGTGAAAGAAATGAAACTAGCGTTCATGCGTACGTACAACCTACCATCTCCATGAACGATGCATTTCATTTTTTATCTCCAAATGTTATGGAATATTATAAAATGAATATATACTGGATATATATGATATTTAAATCATTAATAAAATTCTACATATGATTTACTTATAACTACATGGGAAATTCTATTCAAACATGTTCATTTTTTGACTCATGTACCGAACATCGACATAAGGTATGATATGAGCTAACCTAATTAACTAATTATTATAACATGATAATATGTGATATGAATTGAATAATAAAAATTAAATTATGTCCTTAAGAAATTATAAATTGAACTATGTTTATTATTCCGGAATATAAATAATGAACTATACAGGTCAGACTTATGGCAAGGGGATTTCTTATCTCACTTTTAATTCCATGAGAATTCAATTGTTCACCAATTATTTGTTGCATGTGTTGTATTGTGTAATTACATTTCTTATATATTATAATGATTATTTTTATATTCATGTTATTATGGGATTAATTTTGGGTTTATTATCTTTTGGTCATACGACTTGATTGATTACAATGAGGTAAGCAATTTTTATCTCACTTTTTATTTCTATGAGATTCATACTACATTTTCCACTATATCCTTTTGTGTGGTGTATGTACTGCCCGTTATTGAATTCTCTGTGTAATATAATTTAATTTATGGGTATTTACATCATCATTATATGGCCCTTCTTTCATGGGGTGTACGTTTCGAATGTTACCGAAATCGGTAAGGAACCTTTAACCCTTCTCTTTTTAAAGGAATTATTTTTCTTATGAATTTTAATTTACATATTATTATGTTGGGATATGATATTATACATCCTAATTGTTGTAAATTTTTTGTCCATGTGATGAGATACCCTTTTTATCTCTCATAAACACATTTTCTGAAATTTAATGTGACATCGTTAGGCTGTCGAATTTCTGTAAGGGAACTTATTAACCCAATTTCAATTCTTTGGGTTAAACCTTTACATCATTATTATGTAGTGATATGAATATGTGTGGATGACCACTGATTGTTTTACACTTAATATAATATTATATTGAGTGTATTTTTATTTTTCACACATAATTATGTAATTGATTTATCCTTAATCTAAGGATGCCGTCTTTGTACGGGACTTCGTCTCAAACTCCTTTCATTAAGGAATCTTTTTATTTCTACCGAACATTATTTTATACGGTGTATAAAACCCTTTTGAATTTTCATTTCATTCAAAAGGAATATTTTTACATGAAGCATTTTACTAAATGACAAAAGGAATGTTTTTTTCTTACGTATGTGGCGACAATGACTTCTTCGCCGCCGTGACCATTATTTGAGTTTTAGATTCCTCTAAAAGCCATAAATTTTTTTAAAATAAAAATAAATACAATGTTTTAATTTTCATTTATTTTGGTATTGAAAATGGTTTTGATAATGTTTTGATTATATCAATTTGTTGTTTTGATATCTTTTTATTGAAATGTGTAGATGTTGTGATTCCTTTATGCATGTTTTATGTGATACGATTATGTTATGGTTCTTGGGCATTATTTATGAAGTCAGGTTGTTCCATGATAAACTAAAGGTAAGTGATCTCGAGATAGATATCCAATGCATTGGGTAATGTGAAGGAGTTAAATTCTAAGGTTTCTATGAAGAGATTTATGGAATATACTGTGATGGGTATTCCAAAGGTAACCATGATGGTTACTCACTACATAAGAATGTTATGAATACCTGAAGTTACAATTATGTCTTATGATTTCTATGAGTTATTCATAAATCTTATGATTTCATGAGGTATGTTAAAGTACTTAAGTTTTATGAGTAAAGTATGATTTCATTGATTCTTATGTATACATGGACTAATTATTTCTTTCTGTTTTTTTATATCCCTTATTGAGATTTTTAGGCTCATCCCAAGTTTTTGAAATGTTTTCTCCATGACTTATTGATGAATAGGGTCAAGGATGGGATCAAGGAAAGACATGCTGTCTAAACCATGGAACTAGTCATGTTTCTTTTTAAGTGTTTTTATTTTGTGAAAAAATGGAAACTGAGTAGAAGTGTCTACTTTATAATATTTTGAGATGTAATAGTTATGTCCAAATTCTCTAAAACTCTAAACCTAAAAAGATCCTCAATGTGAATTATTCATTAAATTCATGACTATGGAATGTTTTATGGTCGGGTCCTTATAGTCACTAAGCCCAAGGATTGGATAAAAGATATTTCTGTTGGAAATGATATTGATGAGGCTCTTTCGGTAATAATTCTAGCAGAAAAAGGCATGAATCTATGTGATGATATCAGTCTCTTCTTTGGCGTCTTTTCTTGCAGGTGATAGAGGTGGAGAAATACATGCCATGTAAGCTTTCTTTTTGGTTTATACTATGAGATGGTCCTTGTCAAAAAATTCCCAAATACACCAGAGATATTATGAGTGTTGAGGGATGTAACCATCTTTGTTTTGGAACTCCCCATTCATATACATAGGATCATTTCTTGATTTAGCGACATGTCGAGTTAAAATGTGAGGCCCTTCCACCTAGCGATAAAGTCTTCCATGAACTCATTTTTCCATTTCAGGCACTTGAAGAGGTCATAAATTCTCATCTTTCATGTGGTGGAGCTAAAAATATATATGAACTCCCTTCGGAGATCCTCCTAACCCGTGATGGACCCATAGGGTAGCCGGTTGCCCACTTGAACACATTCCCGTCTAATTCCTATAAGAAACATTAGATCATGGTGGTGTCCTATAGCTCTAGAGTTCCCAACATTGTTCTGTACCTAGAAATGATGTTGGCCAATTGATGCAGTGGGTATCCCATCCCATTAAAGGGTATAAAGGTAGGATTCCCAATGTCTAGGGGTGCTCACATATCATCCAACCAAGATGGACATGGATTTTCATTAGGTTGGATTGCCACATATCATGTCTCCATGCAAAGAGGTGAGAGGGTAGAGAATATATCAGGTCTTCTTGGCTGGGATTCCTATCATGGTGAGGATTCTTGAACACTAATTCATTGAATGCCTTGTTGAAATGAAAAGTAGGTGAAACTACTCATGGAGCAGCTGGCGGAGGAGTATTATGAGCATCTTGATTCAGATCCCAATGGTTATTATCATGATTCTCCGGCATATTTGGAAATGAATACCATGATCACATTCCATATAATCTAGTCTCTACCCTATCAGTTTACTAATGATTGTTGAGATAAATTATAGGAAACCAACCAAGAAAGACCTATAGCTGCCCCTATAGCCCCCATCAAGGAGGGAATGAAAGGTATTGAGGATCTCTACAATCCCTACACTACACTACTGGGTGACTAGAAATAAGATCAACAATGATCCTTCCTTAATCTGCGATCGTCTAGAGTAAGGAAACCATAACCAGATCAACACATGTCTCCTATTCAGGGTTGTCTGGTTTAGTGGTATTTAAGGTTCTGATTTGTCATTAACCATTTTGGTGTTCATATCGATGGGAAATGATGTATTGGGTTCATCTAGGCCACATACATTCCTCTATTGGTGATCAAGTAACCCCTTATGAGTGTCTACATGGTGGTACACTGTCCCAAGGGATGTTTACTATTCATTGGAACTGACATGAGTGTCCTTTTTTGGAGTTAATTAAGCTTATCCATATTCATTTTGACTACACCCAATGAAATATACACAATGTCACCAGGCAGTTGTGGCTATCCCAATATGGGATTTAAATAGAATGTATAATACTACCCCCTATCCCTATATATAAAAATGTGTGGATGCTTGTTCCATAATTTTTTCAGAGCATTTTGAAGCTATAAATGTATCTTCTATTCAGGGTATGATGATATATTGGTGATGTAGGAAGCTAAGCCACATGAATTAAGGCTAACTCAACCATGTGTTAATGCTTATCTATGTAATCTTAATTTTACTAGCTTCTTGGTATGAAAAACTAATTGTTTCAGAGATGAAAATTCATCACCCAAATGGTTTGGTAGAAACACATGAACTCATCTTGGATGAGTGACTTCGGGGTGTCAATGTTGTGAATCACAATCATAAATAACATTTCAGAAAACTGAATGACATCCCTAGTGTCCTAAATGCTTCCAAATTCAAACTTGGGCTGTAACTCTGGGTATCCCCATACATTTACTGGTGATTATTGTGAAAATGGAATAGGTAATGATGTGGATCATCATGGATTTGGAATAGCGAGTAGATAATCTACACTGCAAACTGATTAATCATCACGCACAGGGTCGTTAATCAGTGATCTCATCACTACATCGCTATTGGAATATGTTCTAACCACTACTTTATGTGTGAGGTTAGAGAAAAATATTTATGGTTCTATTAGATGCCCATTTTCTATAATATCTAAGAACAATTCATCAGGATATCAGGTATAGCTAGAGAATGAAACTGGAGATGATAGAGAATAATGCACAGGGATACCTTAGGAGGGATCCAAATCATACTTCATCGGATATACCTATGATGGTATTCAGTGATCTAGTGTATCACACCTTCTAGGATGAATAATGATACATGGAGGGATCCTACCATAGAATCTGATGTAGTTGACTTAGGTGAAGGTTCCATCATTGATTCACATTCAGGATTAGATTTTGAGAAGTGAATAGTGTTACGATGGATCACCACTTCCTAGAGTATAGCCTTCCGCATCGGTGGTTTGACCTTCTACCCTAGGATGACTCTTCATGCCATGGTAATCCCCCGGTATAAGGATAAATTCTTTTTGGGTTGTTAATGGAGTTTGGAGGGCCACTGCTTGAGCTTGCTGCGATTTGGGGAGTACATGAATATCTATTGATGTTGGAGTGGGGAGGATCTCCTCTTGGACTACTATTAGAATGGGGAGTACCTTCACTCTGGGTGCGGAAAATTATGGTGGACCTCTACTAGATTCATTTGAAACAAATTGAGGACCTCTTTGTTGGTCTTGAGAGTAGGGGGTCTCTGCTTCGATGAGATGAGGTTTGAGGAGGGCCTTCACAAATGTCAAATGAGACACATGGGACCTCCATGTTGTGAGAGATAAGTAAGGGGAGGAAGTATGCACTGTAATCTAGATGTGTGGGGATAAACATCGTGGGGGTGAGTGCATGAGAGGGGAGGAAATCATCTTGAGGTGATGGAAACAAGGGGTGGAACTCCATGTTCGCTGCTGATGGTACGAGGAGGATCACTATGTTGGCTAGAAGTTGTAGCATGATGTGTACCCTCATACCGATTGTCGATAAAACTGGAAGGGAATCTACTTCACTCAGTTTTTAAATGGTTATGAACTATGGGTATGCTTGTTGATACATGGGGAGGACCTCCATATTGAAGGTTTTGGGAATGGAGAGGACCTCAACTTATGTTTCCGGTAGTACGAGGGGGGGGGGTTCTCCGTGCTAGCTACTAACAAAATGTGGTGGGATTTTTACATGGTCAATTCTAATATGGGGAGGACCACTTCTTGAGGTGGAAATGATGTTTTTAGGACCTTAACATTGATTTTCTATGACTCAAGGAGTTCCTATATATCTAGATTCATGGGCACATGCAGGGCATTTGTGCTGGATTTCGATTAATTAGAGAAGACCTATGCTTTAATCGATTCATGGAACATTGGTTGGGCATCCATTTTGGGTGTGAGAGTCAGGACGACCTTCAATATGTCTAGGGATGTTATAGGGATGGCCTCATTACTGGATTTTATCATCATGCTTTGGCTTTTAATGTCTTTTAATGGTGCCAATGACTGAAACAATAAACCCAACCTGCATGTGAGGTAGATGAGGTATCGATTCCAATTGGGCATTGGTGAGTCCCTACTATATAGTGTTAAGGATATGATGGAGTGAACCAGGGGTGAAATAGGACACTGAATTCATGAAATATGATTACACCAAACAGTAATCATCTCAAGATTGCTCTTGATGTTGGGGTTAGGTCATTTGGACCGAGGCCGGCAGAGTAGGGGTGTAGTCCACCTATTCCTCAACTTGAGGAACTAGTCATCGGTTGAGTTGATGAAGAGTAGTGGGATCCCTCCTTGGTATTTCCCAGGTGGAATTCATATCATAGGTGACCCGAGTGTCCCATAACTCAATGGCGTAGGGGAGCGAATCATGTGATCTATCCAGGGAGAGGCTCCCAAAGTAGTTTGACATAGGATTGGGTAGCATCGGATCCATATGTGGGCCTTGGGGGTAGTGGTGTTGGTGAGGCATAGATGCCTCTACATCTTGGTGGGCTATATCCCTAGTAGGAATGACACCCTCTTATATGTATTGTCATACATGGTATTATATCACCCTCCTTTGAATAGTATTTGAGGGTGAGATGGGGCATGGGAACCTGGTAGACATGGTTTCAGATAAATTCATATAAGGTATGTAATCATATAGTATTTCCACATATTTGGTCACCCCACCCCTATGCCTATAGGTATGCAGTAACTAGTTTCCTGAAGCTAGGGTCCTAGATATCGTGGGGATTCAACCATTATTAAGGATATCAGGAACGATATTCCCAATGCCCTAGTGTCGTATAATATTCCATGGATGGGGTGAGGGATCCAAACTGATGACGCCATAGACCAAAATTCCCAATGTTGAACTGCCCCAAACTCTCTTGAGTTGTATGCGAGGCCCACTACTTTCCTTGTAGGACTTGGATCTAGATAATTATATCTAGTGACATTCTTATCTCTGTATATCTCAAACACTATTTATATACATATTGAGAAGAATATTGTTGGTCGGAGTGGATACTCAAGAGGGGGGTGAATTGAGTTCCAATTAAAATTTTCTGTTAAAAACAATGTTGATAACAATCCCCATATTTCAAAAATAGATTAAACTGTAGTGAATTTATACGGATTATAAAGGTTCAATTAGTTTCTCAATGATTGATTAGTTCTCAGTTAACTTAATCTTATGATTAAATTAACTTTTGAAACTAACTTACTGGTTTATAATAAATATAAACACTTGTGAGTTTAACCATCAAAGTAGCTTTGAAAATAAATTATATTTCAATGTAATGGCAGCGGAATATGAAATAACTATGTAAAATATGGATATAGTATGTAGCTATAAACACAAAGAATTAACCAAGAGGTTCAGTCTCAAGCTGAGACTTAGTCCTCTCCAAGTTTATATAAAAATGATCCACACCCTGGATCGGGGTTAACAACAGTGAACACACTGTCCAGGTCACAAGACCTTTACCACAGATCTGCGTGGGGAAACAAATGACGACTTAGAGCTGTCCAGGTCTCACACGACCTCTACCACTATCCATAGTGGGAAATGAAATGTAAAAAGGATTTCTGAGGATTTACAGATCCTCCAGTGAAAGTTCAGGAGTCAGTGTGTGTATTTAATATAGCAGATAACACACACTGCTCAAAATGTAAACAAATGTATCACAGAGCAGAGATGTAGAGTATAGAAATGGCTCTAGTGATTTCAGTGTAGCTCTGGACTCTTTTGTGTTTGGTCAAAATTTATTCTGAGTCCTCTTCTCGTTTTTGTTTGGGAAGAAGAGTGTTGTATGCTTCAAGTTCAAAGGCAGTGAGATGTAGTCGATGAAGTTCTTCAATGTTCTTTTGTATGCACAGAACTCTTCTTGAGTAGGCTTGATTGTGTATGAGGTTCTGTCTTTCATGGTGCTTCCTCTTCTTTCATTTTCTATGTATTCTTCTTGTGTTCATTCATTCACGCTTCCTTCAGCAGAGTCTTCTTGTATTTATGTCACGTGCTTCGGAAGACAGAAAAGGTTTCCTTTCCGCGGGTACGAGGTACGGTTTCCTAACATCCGACAACCTTAATTAATTAATTTACAGAGCATTAAAATATACCTAATATAACCGTTGGTTAGATTAAATAAATATAAAGAGATTCAAACAGTTTTTTATGACTGTTGAAGAATCATGTGATCAGTAGGTCATCAGCATTTGTGAGTAGTGATCGGTGAGTCAGTTTGATCAGCATCGGTCTGTCATCGGTCTGTCATCGGTCTGTCATCTGATTGGTGAGTCAGTTTGATCAGCATCAGTCTGTCATCTGATCGGTGAGTCATTTTGATCCGCATCGGTCTGTCATATGATCGGTGAGTCAGTTTGATCAACATCGGTCTGTCATCTGATCGGTGAGTGATTTTGATCAGCATCGGTCTGTCATCTGATCGGTGAGTCAGTTTGATCAGCATCGGTCTGTCATCTGATCGGTGAGTCAGTTTGATATTGGATCGGTGCTTCCGATGTCCTTTGATATTGGATCGGTGCTTCCGATGTCTATTGATATTGAATTGGTGCTTCCGATGTCTGTTGATATTGAATCGGTGCTTCCGATTTCTGTTGGTATTGAATCGGTGCTTCCGATGTCTGTTGATATTGAATCGGTGCTTCCGATGTCCTTTGATATTGGATCGGTGCTTCCGATGTCTGTTGATATTGAATCGGTGCTTCCGATGTCTGTTGATATTGAAACCAGAAGACTTCCAAAATACTTTGTAAGTCAATAAGTTTAGACAAAAACATGATAAAAGATTCATTAACAGATTGTAATTAAGTTTATGGGAAATCAAACCAGATTAAGCATTAATGGTATGTGATGATTTGTGATTATTAAAACATCAATTATAAACATGAAATCAACAATCTTCCAAAGGGCTCAATAATCTCCCCCTTTTTGATAATCACAAAACTTTATCATAAAATATAAATAATATGATATAGTATTAATAAAAACATAATGCGACTTAAACCATAAAGAGAATAAATAAAAAAGAGAAATATAAATCTCCCCCTGAGATATATACAGCTGTTCTCCCCCATATATATCTCTCCCATGCATCGTTCTTCTCCCATATATCTCTCTTCTTCTTCTCTGTTCTCCCCCTTTGTGATAAGCAAAAAGGAGGGAAAGAAGATAAGTGAAAGTGAAAGGAAAAGCAGGCAGCAGAGAGTATAGAGAAGAAAATAAATTGAAAAAGTACAGAATATTACAAGCATCAAATTGTTCACCCTATCAAAAACAATACACAACTATTTGTTGGGATACAAAGGGGCTTTGCCTTTGTCTTTGGGATCAATAGTGGGTAAGTTTGAAGGCTTGGAGGCAGGTTGTACTGGGCAAAGCTGAAGTGGTGGTAGGACAACTCGGGAAGGTGTAGGAGCAGGTGCCACAGAGAGTTGTTGTGGAGAACCAGGAGCTGGTTGAGAAGCTTGCTGAGGGATTCGTCCTAACTGAGAGAGATCTTGAGCAACAGACAGCTGATTTGGAGCTACATCAGAGTCACTGAGAGGTTCAGAAGTAGGAACTACGATTGCAGTGGCCTGAGCATTCAAATAGGGCTTCAAAAGATGAATGAAGTCCTGAATGACTTCTTCTCCATACTTCATAGCGTTTTCAAAATCATCTTTATTCTCCATGAATTGTGCCAAGGAAGGGGTAAAATCTTGCAACTGATGAACTTGAGTTTTGAAAGCCTGAGTTACTGGAGGTAATTTCAGATTCTCTGCTAACACCTTGAAGTTTGTAGCCATTTCATGCTCTGTATAAATCTTGGAAAAGTAATTATCAACTTTCTCTTTGATCTCTTGTAGAGATTTCTTAGCATCTGCTGAATATACCAATGCCATCCTATGACTGTTCTCACAGATCTCTTTCATCTTCCTCAAAGATTCTAAATCAAGAATTTTTCTAACAGCAACCAACTCATCATGCACAACGTCTCTTAAAGCTTCTAGCTCATGGGTAGTGATCTTGGTCACCTTGCATGTACTTGCTTGGCCAACTATGTGAGTTAACTCAGCTTTCAACTTCCTCAGGTCAGACTTGTTGAGATGTTCAATCAAATTTCTAAAAACTTCCATCATACCAGAGATGGTTGATCGGAATTCGCTGGATAGAGAAACCAAGACGGTGTGAAGATCCTTCATAGTCTGATTCAAAAAGGCTATGTGCCTACCAATAAGTTCACCACTATTGGCCAGGTCTGGCTTCACAGCATTGGATACTCTTTGTGAGAAGGCTTCCAATTAATTTTCAGAAACTTGTAGAGACACTTGAGTAAGAGCATTAGATATTTCCTCTCTAACTGTGTCTCTCACAGCAGTTAGCAATTCAATATTAAAATTATTTAGATCAGCTTGAGAGATTCCAGAACCAGGTAGATTAACATTTGTAGGATCAACAGCAGGAACAGACCTTGCTTCTCTTGGGAGGTTCTTCTTCACAGCAGCAGCAGATTCTGGCATTACTTCTTCTTCATCAGAATATTCTAAGCCCAACACAGCATAACTAGGGTAGTCATCCCAAATAGCAGCACACAGGGTGTATTTTGGTTTCTCATAGCTTGTTGTTCCACTGATTTTTGGTGAATCAACCTTGCAACTAATATGTATTTCTTTTTCTGACTGAGGTGATTCTATTTGATCATCAGAAAGACCATCCACGTGTCTGTGATCACCATCAACAGAAGCCTCAGCATCATCAGCATGTTCATCATCACTCTTCTCAGAAGCATCATTGTGATATTCTTCAGTATCAGAATCTTCTTCATCATCACCAAGAATATGTTCTGATTCTGGTAGGGTTAAGGGTGGACTAGTAGGTCCAAGATCTATTCTTCTTTTGGGAATAGCAGTTTCAGGATCACTCCTATCATCAGGAGATGATATACTTCCTTCCTCAGTCGCAACTTCTTCTTGTTCTTGTGCTTTGGTGGCTTCATCCTTTCCTTCTTCTTGCCCATCATCATCAGAATAAGCTAGTTCCTCATCTGGTTTCAAGCCAGGGTCTCTCAAATCCTTTGGCATCTTGCCATGATCTATGGGATTGTAGGCTTCATACAATTTTTCTTCATCTTCAACCCAGCACTTCTTCCATGGATTCCAATTGATTTTCATCCTCTTGCAGATCTCTTTGTTGAGACAGAAGGTATGATCTGTTTCATCAACTTCATCATCTTTATCAATACATTCTAGATTCTTGAGCATTGTAGATATCATCTTTGAATAAAACAAGTCAGTGGATTTCTTGGACGGTTTTACCATTCCAGCTATGTGCACCATCACATATCTACACAAATTTATCTTCTCATGTGTTTTCAGAAGAAACAACAGGAAAACATCCTGGTACTTTACAGCAGCAAAATCTCCTCTCCTATGGAAAAGTTGGTGCTGAATAAACTTGAAAAGAAGTCTGCATTCACCATCTAATTCTGAAGTTGTGATTCTCCGTGACTCCCTGTTTCCAGTCAGAAGCTCCAGAGATAATTCATAAGAGAAGTAATCAGATGTTGGAGGAATATTCCCAGCATAATCCTCATACCGACCTTCATGAGGTACATTCAAGCATTCATCCCACTGCTTAGATGAGAAGGATATTTTCTTTCCTTTTACCACAGACAACATCCTGGCAGCCTCCGCACCATCTAAAGTGATTTCCATATTCATATAGAACTCATGTACTAGCTTCGGGTAGTCTATTCGAGAGTTGTCAGAAAACTAGTCTATCCATCCTTGCAATTCAAGAACTTGCAGCAAAAGTGACATACTTGACAAAAGCCACGCGGAGCTGACTTCTCTTTCTACAGCAATAATCCGAGTTTCCAGGTTCGGATTTACTGATCGTTGAGAGGTACTACTCGACTCGCCTCGAGCACGCTTTGAAGGTACAGGGCTATCCGGTCCTTTGCTAGGTCTCTTTTGCTTAGCCATTCGAGGATTTTGGGAAGGCAGGTGTTCGAAGGTTCGAAGTAGAGGGGAAGAGAGGTTGAAAGGTTCGGCGGGAAATGAAAGGTCAAAGGTTTAGGGAAGATAAATAGCCGCGTATCATTTATTTTATCATTTAGGGTTCCCATAAAAAGTATAAAAGAAATTTAATAAATAATTATATATATAAAAAGTATGACAGATCGGTTGCACAGATCAGTTTCACAGATCAGTTTCACGGATCAGTTTCACAGATCAGTTTCACGGATCAGTTTCACAGATCAGTTTCACAGATCAGTTTCACAGATCAGTTTCACGGATCAGTTTCACAGATCAGTTTCACAGATCAGTTTCATAGATCAATCATACACAACTCTTGTTTAATAATATTTCATTCTATCAGAGAATAAAGTATTTTTGAAGATATCAGCTAATTGATGTTCAGAACTAATAAATTTCAAAGAAATATCACCTTTTTGATAATGATCTCTTAGAAAGTGATGTCTGACATCAATGTGCTTAGTTCTAGAGTGAGACACAGGGTTCTTAGATATATTTATTGCACTAGTATTGTCACAGTTAATTGAAACATGTTTGAGATCAAATCCATAATCCAATAAAGTGTGTTTCATCTACAGAATTTGTGCACAACAACTACCAACAGGTATGTATTCTGCCTCGGCAGTAGACAATGCAACTGAGTTCTGTTTCATACTACACCATGATACTAGGGATTTTACAAGCAAATGACATGTTCCAGATGTGCTCTTCCTATCCAACTTACATCCAGCAAAGTCAGCATCTGAATATCTAGTTAGGCTAAATGATTGTCCTTTTGGATAAAACAAACCTAAATTTATAGTTTGCTTAAGATATTTAAAAATCCTTTTAACAGCCAGTAAGTGTGATTCTTTCGGATTAGCTTGAAATCTAGCACACATACATACACTGAATATAATATCTGGTCGACTAGCAGTAAGGTAAAGTAAACTACCAATCATACCTCTGTAATTGGTCTGATCCACTGGTTTCCCAGCTTCATCTGTATCCAATTTACAGGTAGTACTCATAGGTGTATCACTTTCCTTAATACTATTCAATCCAAAACGTTTTAAAAGATCTTTTTTATATTTACTTTGATTTAAAATAATTCCATCTTTAGTTTGAAAAAATTGAAAACCAAGAAAATACATAAGCTCTCCCATTAAGATCATTTCAAATTCATTTTTCATATCCTTTGAAAAATCAGTACATAAGGAATTTTTAGAAGATCCAAAAATAATATCATCAACATAGATTTGTACTATTAATACATCTTCTTAAATCCTTTTGATAAAAAGAGTGGGATCAGCTACTCCTTTGTAAATCCTTTTGAGATAAGAAAGTTTGAAAGCCTTTCATACCATGCTCTTGGAGCTTGTTTTAAACCATATAAAGCTTTAGAAAGTTTAAAAACATGATTTGGAAAATGAGGATTTAAAAAACTTGGTGGTTGTTCTACAAAAACATCTTCTATAATAAAACAATTTAGAAAAGAACTTTTGACATCCATTTGATATAGCTTAAAATTCAGATGTGATGCATAGGCAAGTAAGATCCTAATAGCCTCTAATCTAGCTACAGGTGCAAAGGTTTCCTCATAGTCAATTCCTTCTTCTTGATTGTAACCTTGTGCAACTAGCGTAGCTTTGTTTCTAATGATGTTTCCAGATTCATCAACTTTGTTTCTAAACACCCATTTTGTGCCTATGGTCTAAAAGTCCTTAGATCTTTCTACTAGTTTCCAGACTTTGTTTCTTTCAAATTGATTTAGTTCTTCTTGCATATCCATTACCCAAAATTCATCATTTATAGCATCATTGATATTTTTAGGTTCTAACTGTGAAAGAAAAGCTTGATGTTCAACCTGATTTTTTAGAGAAGCTCTAGTCTGTGTTCCTCTATCTAGATTTCCTACAACAACATCTAAAGGATGGTTCTTTAGAGTCCTAGATGGTATTGAAAAGATAGGGCTAGAGATTTCAGATTCATCTACAGATTGAGGTTCAACAGAAGATGGTTCTGGATAATTTACAGAGCTGGATGTTTTAACTATAGGTCCATTGTCTTTATCATTGAGATTCAAACCAGAGTGATCATCTTCAAGAAAGATTTTAGGTTAATGTGGATCAGTTTCATCAAATTTGATGTGAACAGATTCTTCCACACATTTGGTTCTTTTATTGAAAACTCTATAGGCTTTACTAGAGATAGAGTAACCTAGGAAAATTCCTTCATCACTCTTGGATGCAAGTTTGTCAAGATTGTCTTTATTATTGATAATGAATACTTTGCAGCCAAAAACATTGAAGTAGTTAACCTTAGGATTCCTATGGTTCCATAACTCATAAGGGGTCCTCTTAAGAACTGGTCTGATCAAGACTCTATTAATGACATAACAAGCTGTATTTACAGCTTCAGCCCAAATGTAAATAGGCAGTTCATATTCATTGAGCATAGTTCTAGCTATTTCTTGCAGGGTTCCATTCCTTCTCTCTACTACACCATTTTGTTGGGGCGTCCTAGGGGCAGAGAAATTATGACTATATCCATTGTGTGAGCAGTAAGAATCAAACTCATGATTTTCAAACTCACGACCATGATCACTTCTCAGGGTCTTAATCATGAGTCCACTAAAATTTTCTACATATTTGGAGTATTTAACAAAGTAAGAACAAGCATCACTTTTGTGAGTTAGAAAATATACCCAAGTATATCTAGAAAATTCATCTACAAGAACATAGAAATAGTGCTTCCCATTCAAACTAGAAACTCTATAAGGTCCAAATAAATCCATGTGAACCAACTCGAGAGGTTGAGAAGTTGACACTTCTTTATTTGATTTAAAAGAAACTTTATGTTTCTTTCCCTTTTGACAGGGATTACAAACTTTGTCTACTGGAAATTCAAGTTTGGGTAAGTCTCTAACTAAGTTCTTCCTAGAATGTTTTCTGAGTGGGTGTACATTGCAGTGTCCTAATCTTCTGTGCCAAAGCCAAGACTCTTTATGAAAAGCATTTAAATAAGGAATACTCTGTTTAGTTAAAGAATCTAAATCAACAGCATAAACATTTTCATTTCTTAAAGCAGAAAATACTAAAACATTTTTAGAGTTAAAAACATTGCAAGAATCATTTTTAAATTTCACATAAAAACCATCATCACACAACTGAGAAATGCTTAACATGTTATATTTAAGTCCATCGACAAATAAAACTTCAGAAACCATGATTGAATCAGTGTTACCAATCTGGCCTAAGCCGATGATTTTTCCTTTTGAATTATCACCAAAAGTGACAAAGCCTCCATCAACTTTTACTAAGCTCTTGAAACAAGAATAATCTCAAGTCATGTGTCTTGAGCACCCACTGTCTAAATACCATATCATCTTGTAACAGCTCTTCAAGCAGGCCTCCTACAAAACAGATTTAGATGGAAGATGATTTTGGTACCCAGATCTTCTTGGGTCCAGACATGTTAGCCAATGATACTTTAGGTATCCATATTTGTCTAAGGGGTCTCATATAATTTGTAGAGTTAACATTCTTTAAAAGATAAACCTTGTTAGATCCATAACATTGAATATAACTGGTTGAGGCATATGAAGTTCCAGAATTAACTATCTTCTGTCCAGATTTAGGAATGAATCTAGTTTTGGCAACTTTTCTTTGTCCCGGTTGGTATCCTATACCAGTAGTATATCTAGGTGCAACTTGCTTTCCTAGAATTTGTGTTAGAGTATTCTTGCCATTTATGAACTTCTCCAAGTCTTTTCTGAGTTGTTCATTTGAAAATTTTAGTTCAGTATTCTCTTTAAGCAACTGAGCATTCTTTTCTACTTCTATATCCAGATCAGACTTATGCTTAACATTTAAAGAATACTGTTTCTTTAAACCTTTATACTTATCTTTAAGCTCATTATAGGTTTCTTCAAGAATATCAAAATATTCAAACAGTTCAGATTTAGACATGTTATCAAATTCAGAATCATCTCCAGAATAATATGAATTTAAAACAGTAGTTTCTGATGTTACCTCAGAAGTGTTTGTCATGAAACACATGTTGGCTCGATTCCTTTCAGAGTCTGAAGATTCAGCTTCACTTGTGCTGTCATCTGAAGCACTCCATGTAGCCTTCATGGATTTCTTGTACTTGTTATCCTTGTATTCATACTTCTTTCTGTATTTTAGCTTTGGACAGTCTGCTTTTATGTGTCCTTTTCTTTTGCATTCATAACAGACAACTTCATCTGATTTATCAGACTTCTTCCAGTCCTTTTTCCAGTGTCCTTTGTTATCATACTTGCCTTTGTAGTTTGACTTTCTGAAAAACTTATTCTTCCTATAGAATTTCTTAAATCTTCTAGCAATGTGTGCCATCTCAGCATCACTGTCAGAATCATTCTTACTTTCCTCACTGCTTGAACTTTCATTGATAGCTTGAGGCTTTTCCTTATCCTTATTCTTTGAGGTTGTAGTCTTGAAGGCAATAGACTTCCTTTTACGTTCATCATCTTCTTCTTTGTTTACCTTGAGTTCTTCTTCATACATCATCAACTTACCAATTAGTTCATTGACTGGTAGTTCTTCAATGTCACATGATTCTCTAATGGGGACAGAGGTTCCTCTCCATCTTTCAGGTAGACATCTCAAAATTGTCATGATTTGTTCCTTTGCTGGAACATCCTTTCCCAGAGAAGTCATTGTGTTGACAATTTCATTGAACCTGTGATACATATCAGAAATGGGTTCATCAGGCTTCATCTTAAAATTATCATACTTAATAGTGTAGGTATTCAATCTCATCTCCTTAACATTAGTTGTTCCTTCATGAGAAATAGCTAAGGTATCCCAAATTTCATAAGCAGTTTTACATTCAGATATTCTATTAAATTCCTCATCTCCTAGAGCACAGTACAAGGCATTCATAGCTTTACAATTATTATTGTAAGCAGTCTTTGTAGGTTCATCCCAAGTAGATCTATCAGTAGTGGGAACTTTATATTCAGATTCAATAGCATTCCAAATATCAAAACTCATGCTTTCTAGATGAATTTTCATTTTAAGTTTCCACTGAGCATAGTTATTTCCATTAAAGAAAGGTGTCTGGTTAGTAGCAACACCCTCAAGTCTATTATCCATTATAAACAAAATTTAAAGAGATAAAAATTTAGAAATAACATAAATTTTAAGAACTTTAAAATACAACTAAAATCACAGTTGAAAACAGAGTAATTTAGAAGGTATTAATAAAACCTATGATACCAAATGTTGGTCGGAGTGGATACACAAGAGGGGGGTGAATTGAGTTCCAATTAAAATTTTCTGTTAAAAACAATGTTGATAACAATCCCCCTATTTCAAAAACAGATTAAACTGTAGTGAATTTATACGGATTATAAAGGTTCAATTAGTTTCTCAAAGAATGAATAGTTCTCAGTTAACTTAATCTTATGATTAAATTAACTTTTGAAACTAACTTACCGGTTTATAATAAATATAAACACTTGCGAGTTTAACCATCAAAGTAGCATTGAAAATAAAATATATTTCAAAGTAATGGCAGGGGAATATGAAATAACTATGTAAAATATGGATATAGTATGTAGCTATAAACACAGAGAATTAACCAAGAGGTTCAGTCTCAAGCCGAGACTTAGTCCTCTCCATGTTTATATAAAAATGATCCACACCCTGGATCGGGGTTAACAACAGTGAACACACTGTCCAGGTCACAAGACCTCTACCACAGATCTGCGTGGGGAAACAAACAACGGCTTAGAGCTGTCCAGGTCTCACACGACCTCTACCACTATCCACAGTGGGAAATGAAGTGTAAAAAGGATTTCTGAGGATTTACAGATCCTCCACTGAATGTTCAGGAGTCAGTGTGTGTATTTAATACAGAAGATAACACATACAACTCAAAATGTAAACAAATGTATCACAGAGTAGAGATATAGAGTTTAGAAATGGCTCTAGTGATTTCAGTGTAGCTCTGGACTCTTTTGTGTTTGGTCAGAATTTATTCTGAGTCCTCTTCTCTTTTTTATTTGGGAAGAAGAGTGTCGTATGCTTCAAGTTCAAAGGAAGTGAGATGTAGTCGATGAAGTTCTTCAATGTTCTTTTGTATGCACAGAACTCTTCTTGAGTAGGCTTGATTGTGTATGAGGTTCTGTCTTTCTTGGTGCTTCCTCTTATTTCTTTTTCTCTGTATTCTTCTTGTGTTCTTGCATTCATGCTTCCTTCAGCAGAGTCTTCTTGTATTTATGTCACGTGCTTCGGAAGACAGAAAAGGTTTCCTTTCCACGGGTACGAGGTACGGTTTCCTGACATTCGACAACCTTAATTATTTAATTGAAAGAGCATTAAAATATACCTAATATGGCCGTTGGTTAGATTAAATAAATATAAAGAGATTCAAAGAGTTGTTTATGACTGTTGAAGAATCAAGTGATCGGTAGGTCATCAACATTTGTGAGTGGTGATCGGTGAGTCAGTTTGATCAGCATCGGTCTGTCATCGGTCTGTCATCGGTCTGACATCTGATCGGTGAGTCAGTTTGATCAGCATCGGTCTGTCATCTGATCGGTGAGTCATTTTGATCAGCATCGGTCTGTCATCTGATCGGTGAGTCAGTTTGATCAGCATCGGTCTGTCATCTGATCGGTGAGTCATTTTGATCAGCATCGGTCTGTCATCTGATCGGTGAGTCAGTTTGATCAGCATCGGTCTGTCATCTGATCGGTGAGTCAGTTTGATATTGGATCGGTGCTTCTGATGTCCTTTGATATTGGATCGGTGCTTCCGATGTCTGTTGATATTGAATCGGTGCTTCCGATGTCTGTTGATATTGAATCGGTGCTTCCGATGTCTGTTGATATTGAATCAGTGCTTCCGATGTCTGTTGATATTGAATCGAGGCTTCCGATGTCCTTTGATATTGGATTGGTGCTTCCGATGTCTGTTGATATTGAATCGGTGCTTCCGATGTCTGTTGATATTGAAACCAGAAGACTTCCAAAATACTTTGTAAGTCAATAAGCATAGACAAAAACATGATAACAGATTCATTAACAGATTGTAATTAAGTTTATGAGAAATCAAACCAGATTAATAATTAATGGTATGTGATGATTTGTGATTATTAAAACATCAATTATAGACATGAAATCAACAATCTTCCAGAGGGCTCAACAAATATTTTCACATCGGCTTCACTATTTCTATTTCTATCACTTTAATCAAGGCACAACCACACGACATTTGAATGTTCTCTTTCATTGCATTGTTCCCCCACATTACCAATTTCCAAAGGTGGGAAATATTGATCACATTTTTGCTGTTATTTTCTTGTTGTTCAAAACAATATTATGGTATGTTATCCAAACCAACCACATATTCCTCCATGAAATTTTCCTCCTAGTTTGGGTCTCCCTCCTAGATTATGATATTATTCATGAAACTCACTCAATATGGTAGATTTTTATGGACGTCGGTTAATTAAGATACTTTTTTGGACATTACAAGGGGTCTGGGTAAGGTAGCAACCTTCAGCAAAAGAGATTAGTCATGTTAGAAATTCTTGGAATGTTTGCACATTGGATCATTGGCCACTTGTATTTTTCCTCATATGTGGGATTCTCATTTTCATGAAAGCTGAGGCATCCCACATCGAAAGCGGTGTATCTTAATACAGAAACATGTATTATGATATTTTTTTGCATCCCATTTTTAGAATGGGATATTAGTTCAATATCATGAGTTTAACATCCTATGTAAATAAGATGAAAATGGTCATAATGCCTCATAATGGTGGATCAGAAAGTTATGTCCCTATGAATGAATACCTAGTTCATTTTTGATGGATGGGTGGGAGATCCCTATGAGGATGGACCCTATATGCTTTGTCTCATAAATATAATGTTTCACACTATGGAGGGATAATATAGACACAACTAAGAGTAGATCAGAGAGGTACATCCTTAAGAGGGATTACCTTGATGTTTTACACAAAGGATGAGCCAGAAAGCCAAATGAGAGAGGACCCGGGATAGCATGTCTCAAAAAGGGAAGGTTTCAGACCATGAAGTGATAATATGGAAACCATTGATGGAATATGAGAGAGGTAAATACCTAAGATGGGGAACCTAGAATGTCTATCAATGGATGTGTCAGAACTCCCTATTACAGTGGACCTGAAATGGTGTTTCCCTATTAGGAAGGTTTCACACCGTGATGGTTTGATCTGGACACCACTAAGGGAGAATCATGAATGTACATCTCAATTAGGGATCTCCTAGAGGGATTAGTAGATGGATGGTTCAGAACACCCTATGAGAAAGGATCTATGATGCTGTGTCTCAAAAAGATAAGGGTTCACACCATGAAGGGATGATCTGGACACCACAGAGTGATGATCAAAAAGGTAAATCCATGGGAGGGAGGCACTAAGCTTTTCTAGTAGTTAGGGTTGAACCACAAAGAGGCATCCTACATCCCCTATTAAAAATAAATTGATCAAAACCTTAGTAGTTTGGATTGGTATGGTGTTGGGATTATAGATGGTTAGCTACCCTGAAACTTCTAGAAGTAGCGATGGTGCAAATGGTCCATAGGTGTAAGAATGACCATGATTGCTGGTATGATATCACATGGATGTTGTGTCCTATGTAAGGATCCTGATGGATATGGAGTATGTTTTTAGGTGGAATGGATGGAGATGGATTCTAAAGGGTGTTGGGATTTATCCTCATGGAGTATTATTATTTATCCATGGTAGTTTGGAATCAATGTCCACACAGTTTTGGATGGGGTATTGGGACTGAAACCAATGATTAAGCCCAGTAAAAATGTGACATGTGGTTTGGGTTTATGATTAAGAGAGGCCCACAGGTACCCGAAAAATATGTGACCTCCAAGATGGGGAATGATCCCGTTATACATGGAATCTTGATGGAGGGACCAAGATGAGATTGTTTGATGGGTGGATGTCGGGATCAGAGAGGTTCACGCCTAAGAGGAGGGTAACAAGGATTACCACCAGTTGAGATTGAACCTTAGGGAGGCATTCAATGTAAGCTATTTATGATATAGTGATCAAAATCCATGTACTTTTTATGGGGGGAATTACGCATGGTTTTCAAACCAGATGTTTAAGGTTTCATTGTCACTACTAGCCTCTATGCCCACATGAGTAATGCTTTGTGTGAGAAACAAGAGGAAGAAGTAGAACTGAAAGTAGATTCATAGATGGTTCATGTAATGGATATGGTATGGGGATTACACATAAAATATTCTCTTATAGGATCTCATTCCATTTAAATAGGATCTAATTCCATGTGAGGAAGATCTTACTCTCGTGCAGACTTGTGGGCATGAAAAATCCCTAAGGCAGAGCACCCCACGTACATTGAATAGTTTGAGGATAAATTTTAACTTCATGTGTTATGGATGATGGAGAAGTGAAATTTTACATCATGCATAATGGAAGGAGGGGGCTCACTTTCTACCCCTTGGACTTATATAAATGACTCTCACCAACCCTTGAGGAATAGAAGACATCAAAAATTTGTGGAGGCAAGGGTCTTGAGGAGTTGTCACTCATGAGGCCCATGGTTGCATCTGTATTCAGAAAGTAATGGGTATTGGAGTACATATAGAAAAATTAAGATGATAAGGAAAAAATATGGGAAACATTGCATGGGACCAAGAAATCACAATGCCCAATCATAGAGTGTTGTGCAGAGGATTTTCATAGAAGACATGTTTGTTGTGAGTAAGAGGGGATTGAAAATGGTGTATTAGAGTGAAGGAAACCCATGAAGTATCATGAAATGGGAGAAAAAAATACAATAGGCCTATGAAAAAGAAGGTTATTGATCGCGATTGGGTTATGCTCAGTGTCAAGGTTGAGCATAAGTGGATATTATTGTCAACATGTTCCTTCGAGTCAGAAGAAGTGAGAAAGGGTCAACCCTTTGGTACCACACGAATGAGGAAACTGGGAACATTCCATAAAAGATCCTATACCTTGAGGGTTAATATTTTGTGATGTTGTAGAAGATGCCTCTTACTTGTATCAGAGAAATGATTCAACTTCCGAATCATCACCATAAATAAGGGGACACACTTTCATATAAAGAAGATTGCTTCCATGAAGGTGTGAAATACTGTTGGCGTATAGGATACCTTCTATGCATATTTCTCTCTTATCCACACTGGGGAAGTTTGTATTTGACCATTTGATGTCGTGTTTGGTGCATAAGGGCCCTGCGTGTGATATTTTATCTTACATGAAATCATTATATCATATGCACATCTTCGTTGGGCTTCTTTTGTTGTCCAATTGAGTTAGAAGGTTCCCTTTGATTACCTAGATATGGTCATTATGGATTTATTCATAATTGTATGCTGAAAATTAATAAATGAAAGACTAAATATGAAAAGAATAATGTAACTAAAAATAAAATGAGAAATTCTTATATACTATAATGAATTCATGTCTATATAATGATATATAATCTAAAATTATGGACATACAACAAGAAACATGAATACATAATAGTACATGAATAAGGAAAATAAATAAAGAGACCCACATGTGATTTCCATGAGCATCTTGAGCTCAAGATCAACCCCTTACTCTTAAATCTCATGTACAAACATAACATCACAATCAATAAATCAAGCTCCAGTAAACAATAAAATTTTTCAGGTACCCTAGTGCAATGGTAGCCTAAGTAGGGTGTGAGATAAAAAATATCATTAGACCCCCATGAATGGTGTCTATATGTAAATAGAATTAGTGAATATAATTTAATTAGTGTGTAGGTATACAAAACAATATGACTAAGTGAATAAATCAATATCAACCCACTCATGTTCCGAAACGACACCTGACAACTCTACCTACTTTAGGTCATGTCCAGAAGGCGATGTACGACCGATAACTATATATATTGTAATAATATATATATATATATATTGACTAGTTCAATATTTCATCCACCTATAAGAACCATGTATGTGTGAAAATAATTTTCCATATACCTAGAATACTTGGTATTGCATCGACAGAGGCATAACCCAGATATCTAGGACCAGTCTAAACAACCATATGTGCTCAATACAAAGGGTACATTCCATATATATCTTAATGAGTGAGATACATCATGCTCCTCCATTGATGTGATGATTTTTTCCTATCAACCCTCTATATAGTGAGTGTTCTATCCTGACAGCACTCAACAAGGGACGCAGAACATAATTATCTCCTTCCAAATAGAACCACAAGTGCGAGACACAATGATCAACACCCAATGTAAGGAAGCGCGATTCTATTGTGCTAAATAGCACGATTATCATCATCCCAAAACCTATAATAATGCATAATAATTTATATAATAATATAAATGAGGGATTTATTATCATGTTTTTTATTATAAATGAACAATATAACTAAGGGAGTCACATTTATTACAATAATTTCATTTAAGAAAATGAGAAAAAATGGAATGACTTTGACTCCTTTTATATGTTATTTGAATTAAAATGTTTAATTAATTCATGTTAAGGAAAAATCATGAATTATTTGTACAATTAATCATTTTATTTTATCTAATTAAATTTCTATAAGCCATGCTTATTTAAAAGAAGCAAGTGGTGTAGTCATACCACCCACTTCAATTACCCCATTAATAATGTCATTTAATTTAATACATTAACTATAAAAATTCATGTTCATTTATCAAGGTTTGAAAATTAAAATTCATGGATTTATAACTAATTTAGAAGGTTGATGGACTTTAAAATATTTAATCACAAGAAAGGCCATGTCCATTCATTCAAGCATCTTAAGAAAATAAACATTGTACATGCACTAATAATTATACATAACTAAGAACTCAAATGGAATAGGAATCACCAATTCATTAATTCCATGTATGATTAAATCACTAATCACTACTTTTTTTAGATGACAACAAACCTCATCCATGGTGTTTTATTATAAAACATGACATTGTTAATTTAACAATTCTTTTTTTACAATTAAGAATATTATTCAGAAATAATGACTCAATTCTCTAACAAGAATATATTAGAATTAAAAAAAACATAGAAGAAATTTATAAGGATTTAAATAGAACATAGGAGGTTCTATAATTAATTTATAAAATAACTATAAGGAAAATACCATTATTAATCCAAGTCGAATATTTATAATGAATTCTGGGATTTTAATAAATTAATTATAAATGTGAAATTCAGGCCTTCACACCCAAGGGGTGTCCATGATCAAAGTTGGAATCCTCTCTTTACATAGAAAATTCAATTGTTATAAAATAAGTTGTGTATGAATATATGAGAAGAATAAGGCAATTTTTGGGAGATGTATGGAAATGGACGGTGTATGTCACAATGGAAATATTTATAAATTAATATAAAATTATTTAAGGATCTATATACCACCTAAATCATTATTTTCTTGATCTAATCATCCAATATCACTCCAATTCGAAGGAAAATGATGAAAAATTTATTTTCCCTAAAAATAAGGAAATTGAGATCACACTAAAAAGATCACAAATGATTGGAAGAAAAACTTATAAAGGAATAAAGGTGTTTTTTACATATTTTGGATATAGATCCATAGATACTGACAAAGTTCAATTCGATATTTCGGGGTAGGATATCTAGAAAAGACTATGGTGGCTAGTAGAAAGAACCCACTTTGCTAAAAGAGATGGCTCACACAACTGGTGGAGGAGAAAATGAATGAGGAATGAGTTTTAAAACAAATTAAGGGAAAATGGATAAAATCACCCTAAAAATTAGGCATACATTATGAAAAAATGGTTTTATAAACCATGCTACAACCATGAAGCTACCACTTCTTAAGATCCCTACCTAGCATGGTTATCCCACACATTTTTCACTAACAATGCACCAGTTATACAATTAATAGTGCTTAGGTACTGCCTATGTGTAACTAACCATGTAGTCTAGGTGCACAATTTGGGTAAATGGTGCAATGCCCATGGAACACATGCAACACCTCAATTTTAGGATCTATAGATTACAATAGGGGCTGCACAGTTTTCAGACAAACCGTGCACCCTGTTTAGTCCATCCCATAATTGAGTTTTCCTTGAACAACACTCCAAAAACTCAACGAGATAGTCAAGAGAACCCTAGACCATTTATCTACATTTAAAAACAACACATTTAAGTATTAGAACACTCATAATGATGTTATAGTGATTGATTAAAAAACAACCAATCTACGAAAATCCAAAATTCAAATTCCTTTGGAATTATACCTTGGATAAAAATTCTTGTTGTTACAACCTCTATACCTTAGAACTTATCTTCCTAGAGAATCCTAGGATAGAAAACAAAAACATCTTCCATCCTACAATTCCTATAAATTCCCACTCTAATATTCGTGTTGCATTTCTAAATGACCAATTCACCTGCTATCAAAGTCATAGGCGTTCAATACAAAAGCTGGGAAGACCAGAGCCAATGCGTGTTTCTAGATTGTGACAATTAAATGGTGCTTAAATGTCCCTATTTATCTGTAGGAACACTCACTTCATCATTCCTTTATTTTTTACCCAATGGTCTACCCCCACTAAATTATTTAACACAAAAGGAGGAAAATTATTTGCCACAATACACCAACAAACGTATGTTCCTCAAAATAAAACTCTAAGTGTTTTAGTGATTCTAGTCGCATGATTTGATAATTTAGGAGATCCCAATTACATCATAGTTCATAAACCACACCTCACTAAATAATAGTCAAAACCAATTGAAACAAAAGAAACTATTCATGCAATCATTCCTTGAATGAAAAATCTGACCTTAACATCACACCCACCTTAACTAGACAACATGATTTTAAATGGTTCTGTTCGATCATACACCATGAACAATAAGGATAAAAAGTAAAACCCCCTCCTGCAAAACATTTCATCAATTCTTCTCTTAGAAGGCCCATGTAACTCAAACTGAATAGAGACACCTTCTTACAAGGAATTTAATAGTTACCGTGATCACATACACTGAAGCCCATACATACCTTTTGGAGAAGCTCCCTAATCAAACCATAAATTGATCATTTTAACATTCAATCCCTCACATTGACAATGGTGTAACCTAGATCGAGCCCCATATAATCGCCACCCTTTAAAGGTCACCTATGAGGCCAACACATGTCTGGGATATGATTGGATGAAGAATGTTGTAGTGCAATGATCTAAACCAATTTAGTCCTAATTCCATGTTTACAATTGATAAATTGGTATAAAATAAAACATACACATTAGATCAATAATTAATCCTTCATATGCATCCTCCTAGAATTCAATTCAAAGTAAATGTCTGGTGTCCAATAGTATATTACAGGCCTCCCTATAAGATAATGTGAGTTTCACTTAGGAAAAATAAGGACTATTTCAAACAACCACGCTTAAAGTGTGTAAAAAATATGGTAGCCATGTATTTAGGACAACGACTTTTAAAATTAAGCCCAACATATATCCAATGCTCACCTAGTGAATTAAGGATGATTTCAAGGATGGGGACAATATCCTTACACGTTATATGTACAATAATAGGATATCAAAGGTTAGAAATAATATTAGAGACACTTCCACCACATCCATGATAAATTATTCGGTCATTTTTTAATTAAAAGTACCCCAACATTACAATGATTAATATTCAAACAAGTAAATTTTTACTTATTCAAAGAAGCTAAGCTTCAACAATTTACACATTGTAATTAACCAATCAGAAGACCTTAAAATATGGGTAATCCCATGATCACTCAAAATAACCACTGAAAACTATGAGGGACTAATGATGTTTCTTAAGTGTAACATAGACAACAAAACATTTCACTATCACGCTTCCTTTCAAGCACCGTCGTGATTTCAAACATTTAATCCAAAAGGGAATTCAAGAGAGGATGATCATTTCCAATGGCCCACCTTGGAAGTGTTTATTCTACTTGGATGAGGACATAACCACTAGAACATATGTGAAAATCACCACTTATGAGTGTCATAGTCATTGAAGAGGAGAGATAGAGTATCCACTTATAAGAATCATGATCAAACACACCTTAAACACACCTGTGAAACTACTATGAGCATGACCCCGAGTGGAATAAGGATTATAATTAAATCCAAACCAGTCTATCTATTATTTCAAAACACCATATTCTCTTGTATATCATCCAAAACATTAGTACGAACATGAATTCATTAATTACTAGGTCACTCAACATCAAAGATGACCAAATTCATTACATAGTAGACCATGGATAAAAAATTCCACCAAAATAAAATGGTTTGATACATCTTTTGTATTGTCGACAAGTTCTATGTATTTGAAAACACACCACCATGAGTTTTATAATCAAGAAAACACATCCCTGATACTATCCATAGTTTTTCCGGCCTAGGAATTGGAGTATCAGGTGGCCCATAAAATAAATTTAACACAGTGTCATACTGAACCATAAGAACCATAACCTAGATGATTAATTGTCATTTCCTGTATCCCTTTTTGGAATAAGAGAGAGTTTCGTATACTACTAATCAGTTGACCATGACCTTGGAATGTCTAACATGCTGGAATTGAGCATCAATAGATGATTTTTTCTATTAAAAATGTTATGGATACTATAAATACCCTTCTATAAAGGGTCTAGTTTAGAAGATAAGATTCCTAATAGAAAAAAGAAACATGAAAAACACCATACTTCAGAAATCCCACAATATTTAGCACGGAATATAACCTCTAAGGGTGTTATCAACCTCGAGCTATCCACAAAAAATAGAAAAAATATCAACCATAGCAATAGTTCATGACAAAATGTAATTTACCAGGACTTATGTCTACTAATTTAGCACTTTTTAAAAATTATAAAATCATAGGGAAAACAATCATGTTTCGGTTTAAGTGAAAATTAAATAGGAGTTTAAAATACCAATATTTGAGTGTTTATAATTAAGGACACCGCATCAGGTCCCATTTTTATGTCATTACATTAATTCACATTTAGAATTTATACATTTGAAATATTGAAAACTGAACATAAAGTACCAATTATATGGAAAAAGAACTTGGTAATTGACAATGAAGCCAATGATGGTCCCATTAAGACAACATGAATTCATCAAAATGGAACCAAATAGTATTTTCTTATTAAGAAATGTTCCCAACACCCAAATTGGGTTGTCTTGTAAGAAAAAATATCCCAATTGAACTACTTGGGTCTAATTGTGCATTAATGATTTTATGATATGGGTCATTATGCCCAAAAATAGAGGTACATGCCTTACTAAGGAAGCTAATTTAGATAATATCATAATTAAATATCTTATATATTTATAACCATTTGACAATATATTATGGACATACATAATGGTTCAATTATATACATTTCCACCTCCTAGTATATAATGATCCCATACATTAAACAAATTGGAATTTGGTCCCATTAATCAAAAACAATTCACATTAAAATTTAAACATTAATATGATTTACTTTTTAAAAATATTATCTTGTAATATTTACAATACTAGAAATATGGTTCTAGTATACGACATACCGTTTCCAAATTATAAGGTGCATATACACATTATAACTAAAATTTGGCTCTAATGTAATTAAAATCTATAAATTTATCCCATAAAGAAATTATGTATTTAAATCCTAACATATCGTGTTATTATAAGATGTAAAAGTAAAGTGACGTTCAAATAATAACAAAATCACTATAAAAATGGAATATAATCTAATTAATCAGGCATTAGATTATATATTTCTAAATAAATCACTCATTCCTATTATTTAAAATTGGTGAGTTAAGTAACTATCTATGAAGGTAAAAACTAATTATATATGTAGAATAAATAATATGCTAAAAATAATCATGATGAGTTCCCTACTATAATTCCTGAATGGGAAGTTGAATTTATAGTTAACTTTGTTTCTATAGGCTAAGCCAATTTCAGAACCTCCTTATCAAATGGCTCAAATTTAACTTTTAATGATAAGGAATAAATTCTTGGATTTATTTGATAAAGGTTTAATTTGACCTATCACAACATCATTCGGTGCTCCTGTCTTGTTTGTTAAAAATAAATGTGGTTCAATGAGACTTTGCATTGATTATAGATCCTTGAATAATATACCTATTAAGAGAAAGTATCATTTACTTCATATCGATGATTTTTTTGATCAGCTACATGGAGCTCAATATTTTTCAAAAACTGACATGAGGTCATGGTACTTTTAGTTGAATGTAAACGAAACAAAAATTATGAAGAATGTGTTTCATACTAGATATGGCCATTATTAATTCTTATTTATGACTTTTGGGTTACCCAATGAACCTTTTATATTCATGGATCTTATGAATATATATTTTGGTGAGTTCTTGGATAAGTATGTGGTTGTGTTTATTGATGAAATTTTGGTATATTCTAAAAGTAAAGAGGAACATTAAATTCACTTAAATATTTTTTTCAAATGTTAAAAGAAAAAAATCTATATGGAAAGTATAGTTAGAGTGAATTTTGGTGGCAAAAAATTTATTTCCATGGTCATATTGTTTCTAAAAATAACATTAATGTTAACCCTTATAAAAATAAAATTGTTGAACTGTGGACAATACATACCAATATCAATGATATGTGTAGTTTTCTTTGTTATGTAGGCCATTACAAAAGGTTTTTTGAATCTTTTTCATGGTTATGTTGAACTCTGACTATGTTAACACAAAAATGTGTAAAATTTATCTAGGCAATAGAATGTGATGATTGTTTTTAGAAATTGAAAATCAGATTGTTGAAGGCTCTAGTATTAAAATTACCTTCCATAAATAGTGATTTTATTATCTAAAATGACGCTTCATTTAAAGGACTTGGTTGTGTTATAATGTATAATGATCAGGTAATTTCTTATACTTCACGCTACTTGAAAACTCATGAGTTAAATTAACCTACACATGATTTGGAATTAACAGTTGTTGTTTTTGATTTAAAAATTTGGAGTCATCATTTGTATTATGTAAATTATAAAATATATATTGATCAAAATTTTTTGATGTATATATTCACTCAGATAGAATTGAACATTATATGGGGAGATGGCTATAATTAATCAAGGATTTTGACCGCACAATTCATTACCATCCATGAAAAGAAAATAATATGGCTGATGCTTTGAGTTAGAAATGTAATTATACATTAACCATTCCACGTTTGGAACAAGAAACATTGATTAAATATTTGATGAACTCTGGAATTGAATTTTTGGGTTCAAGAGATCCCTCTTGTTTTTTTCAGGTGTCAGTAATATCATCTCTATCAAACATAATTAATAAATCCCAGAAAGAAGACAATAAGTTGTAGAAAAGGGTATAATTGGTACATAAGGGTATGTTTACTAAATTTTATAATGAAAAATATTGTGTTTTGATATTTGGGATGATAATATGTGTGACTAGTGATTCACAGTTGAAGAAAGGGTTTTTATGTGAAGCTTATAGTTCTCCATTTTCTATCCATCCAGGTAGCACTAATAAGTACATAGATCATTGGGATTATTACTGGTGGGATATAATGAATAGATTTATTTCTATGTTTACTGGGAAGTGATTTACTTTACAATACGATAATTTATAGCGACAATTCCGGAATGGGATGGTTCAACCATTATCGGTTCTAGAGTGGAAATGGGAATATATATCCATAGACCTAATTGTGGGATTTCTGGAGACATCTTGAGGTTCACTTATAACTTTTGGAAAGGATTTCAAGAGTCATTGGGTACTGAATTAAATTTCATTACATCTTTTCATCCTCAATCAGAGGGGATGTCATAACAAACAATTCAGATATTGGAAGATATGATACGTGCTTGTTCAATGGATTACCAGGGAAGTTGGGACCAACACCTTTTTTTGGTTGAGTTTTCATATAATAATAGTTTTCATTCTAGTATACAGATGGATCAATTTCAGAAATTATGTGGAAAGTGGTTTTGAACTCAAGCATTTAGATATGATGTAGGTGAAGGAAGGATTATGGGACTGGAATTGGTAGAAGTGATGCCATAAAATGATCAGTTGACTTATAATCACATGAGAATAGCTCATAATAGGCAGAACAGTTATGTGGATAACTGGAGGATCATTATTTCTAGGTAGGTGACCACGTCTTTATCAATGTTTCTCTATAGAAAATTGTGATGTGTTTTGTTAAGAAGGGAAATCTGAGTCCCAGGTTCATTGGACCCTATGAAATCTTGGAGAAAGTTGGATAACATTCCTATAAAGTTTCATTACCCCCAAATTTGTCTCAGGTACACAATTTTTTTTTATGTTTTAATGTTTTGGAAGTATATGTCGTGTCCATTTCATGTTTTGTGTCTAGGGGTAATATAGTTGGAAGAGAATATCTCTTTTGAGGAACAACATGTCCTGATTCTGGAATGAAGAGAGCATGTGTGTGGAATAATTTAATTAATCAGGTAAAAGGTTTTTTGGAAAAACCATATGGTTTAAGAGGAAACATTGGAATATGAAAATACAATGAGGGATACATACCCCTACTTATTTGAAAAGTAAATAAAATTTCGAGGACGTAATTTCTAAATGAGGGAAGGATTTAACATCCCAGGTAAATAAAGAATATGATATTTTCTTAATTATTAATATTTTTGAGTTAAATATTAATTTTACATTAATGAGGATTCAATGTTTGATGTCATACCAAAATTGGAACAATGGGTTTCTCCAAAATATTTTGTTTCATACAAGGATGAGTCGTAATCAAAATAAAAATAATAATATAATATCAGTATTTTTAAATTGCAGTTAAGGCCAATCTATTTTATTTTATAGAATGAACAGAACTAACCATATTATGATTTAAAATGTTTGTTAAATGCTTTTACATTTATCCAATAAAATTTGGAGTCTCAAAATTTGAATGAATCCAATTTTAAGCATAAATACATTTATATTTTTGAAAGGTGATTTTACCACCTTTTGGTGGAGAACACTTTTTAAATATAGTTTTTTAACATTTATATGTTTAATTTGACAAAATAAACTTCTTTTTTAGAATAGGGAAATTAAAATTTTCATTGGGTAATTTTTTGGTATTTTTCGGATAAAGTTCTTTTATAATGAATACAGAAAAATTATGCATTTTAAGTCAAAACTGTCTTTTCATCTGACTTATTTATATGGTTAGAATATCTTATTAATTGGTCTTAAATTGTAATTATATTATGTTTTTATTATTTAATCCAATGTTGGTCATTGGATATAATTTCACTTTTTCATTTGACCAAAACACATGTCAATATTTTGACATTTATTACTTCTTAAAAAGCCGCTTTTTAGTTTTGACAATGAGAAATAATTTTAACATAATTTATACCACATTTGTGTTTTTAAGTTATAAAAAAGGATACCATATTTGGAATAAATAGGCCCAAATTGTGTAAATAGGTACCTTTTATGTTTAGATATTATGAATAATATCTTCATTAATTATTTTATTTACCATGGTTAAAGGGTAAATCTAATAAATAATTGTCAAAATAATATTATAATAATATACAACTATCCTAAAAAGTGTCCTACTACTATTGGATGATATATTTCTGATCAGGGACATCATTGGGGAGCATTTTCACCCCATGGATCCATATTTATGTGAAAGTGACATTTTATAATTCTTTAATTTAACATAATGATAAAGGTAAAATAAACATGTAACTTTTAGTTAAACAATTAATATACGAGGTTATATAAGTGATATTTTTAACTATAAATTGTAATTATAAGGATAAAAAGATTTCATATATCCTTTTCTTTTGTTCATAGTTTTTATACATCAATGAAATAAATGTATTTATGATACAATGATGATGTATTGATTACCTTATTAATGAAAGATTTAAAAAATGAGAATATAAATATTAATAAAAATTTATTTGGAAACTTTTTATGCCATCCACAAATTTTTTGGATGAATATGACTTGTTATATTTAAATTAATTATTTTTTTAGAAATAATCATGTTATTCGAAATTTTTAAAAAATAATCATATGAATATTATAAAATTTAATATAAATGAGGTTTTAATGTAAATACTATTTTATTTAACAATATAAATGTCTTAGATATCTATTATTCAATAAAATGACTTAAATATTGTTTAAAATTTCATTAATGAAACACCATTGGTTCGAATGGAATTTTATGGTAACTATATTAACAATATAGTATGAATAGGCAAGGAGATGTGGTAAGTGTTTAATTAGTTAACAAATGGTTAAAGATAAATGATAAAGGTACATTTGAAACAAAAACAAGTATAAAACCTGTTGGGTGAAAGGATTTTGAAAAATACTATTCTTAAAATCTAATTAAATGTTTTTGGACCATTTTAAATTGAAATACAGTTTATAATAAAATAATCTTTCAATAATTCCTAATATACCCCTCCAACCTCTTATAAAAGCCCACCAAACCTAACCCCTTAATCAAACCTCTCGATCACCTTATCTCATCAAAATTCTACCCAAATAAGCTCCAAGAATCCCTCTATTCCTCCGGGAAGCCTTAACTTGGGAGAAGGAAATTCAAGAATGCCTTTTTTCTCAAATCAAGAAAAGTTACCCGATTTAGATGTAACGTCCTCTCTCAAGTTCTTCAATTTTATTTTCCCTCTCAACTCCCTTTCCCCATCTTATTCTCTGATTTAATAACAATACCTATATACTAACTATACTAGGATGTTTTTATGAGATGGATTCTAACAACACTTACACACACCTCCATCTAATGAATATGAACATAATGTTTCCGCGTAAGATGATTTATTCCCTCACAAAATAGTGATTGTTCAGTTTTCCCCTACTACCTCTCATGGTGGCCATTATTAAGCAAATTTATTTATATTAAATATATATTATATTGATATTGTTTCTATGCTATGTTTTTTATTTAAATCCAACCATGATGTATTCCCTAAAGTGAAAATATAGTCATTGCATTTAAGGAAGTGTGGACTACCACCCCCTCAATGTAAAAAGACTCGTTCATGCCGAACAGAGAACATATAATTTTTGGAATTAATGATATTATGTAACCTATATATCATAAGATATTATAAAGTAATTGTAATATACCTATGTATCAGTTATTTTTTATTTCTTTAGTATGAAAACTAAATGGATGTAGCGTTCATGCGTACGTACGACTTGACGTCTCCATGAATGGTGCATTTCATTTATTATATCCAAATGTTATGGATTATTATAAATACATATATACAAGATATATATGATATTAAAATCATGAATACTATTCTATAGATAATGTACTTTTGACCCCATGGAAAATTTGTAATTATAACAAAATCATTTTCGACTCAAGTACCCAATATCGACAAATAACTCATATTAACTTAAATAATTATTTAATATTTATATCATGGTAATAAGTTATATAAAAGGAATAATAAAATTGAAAAAGGTTATTAATATTTTATAAACTAACATAAGTTTGTTATTTAGGAAATTAATGAATAAACTATCCATGTTGGACATGAGGTAAGGGACTTTGTCTCAATCTCCTTTAATTAAGGCATATTTGGATAATATACACCTTATTCTTTTAAATGGTGTATATTATAACCCATTAACATTTAATTTCATTCAAAGGGTGATTCATTCTAATAAATGGAAAAATGATTTTTTTACATATGAATTAACAACGACCTCTCCGCCATTGTAACCGTTATTTGATATTTTTCTAACTCTAAACCCCTTAATGTTTTTAGATTGAAAAGAAATCCAATTTTACCTATTTGTTTGTTTTGGTATTGATTTTTTTTCAAAGTGTATTTACTATTTCACTATCGTGGAATGATTTCTTTTGATTGCAAATGAAATGTTATTAGCGAAATGTTGATATTTTTAATATTTTATGTGTTATGATTGTATAAATGTATTTGGACATTTGACAAGTGGTTACATGATAAACCAATGATGGGTGGTTGTGTGATAAAAAAATGATATGTGGTTCTATGATAAACCAAGGATGGATGGTTACGTTATAACCTCTAATGCATTGGGTATGGATATCAGACATATACCTATTTCGTTTAGCGATATGTGTGGAAATCAACCATATGGTTCTACCATTTAAATATGTTTATTTCCCAAGATACCTTTATTTTCTATATGTTGATTTCTATGGGATTTATATTAATATTTTGGTTACAAAAAGGGTAATAAATGTGGTTATATTCTGGGAAGTCTTTTTACTACTTCTTAATGGTGAAAAGTACTACTTTCTGATAAAGTATTAATAGTCTTCATGTTATTGAAAGAATAACAGTTGTCATTATTTATGTGTCCCTTACATAGATTTTTATGCTCATCCCATGTTTTGAAATGTTTTTCATAGGACATAAAGGGGAATATGGATAAGGATGGAATCAAGGAAAAGTCATGTTTTCTAAATTATGGACCTAACCATGATTCTTTTTTTAGAATTTCTATTTTATAAAAAAATAGAGACTAAGTAGAAGTGTCTACCTATAATATTCAATTTTTTGTGTATATATAATGACCTAATTCTTTAAATCTATAAACCTGAAAAGATCCTCATTGTAAATTATTAAGTTATTTCATGATTATGTAGTGTTTAATGCTGGTTCCCTACACATTAGGTATGCTAGTTTTTAATATGAATGTTAATATTTTTTATGTTCCATAAATTTCATATATGTAATGCATTGGAATTTGTTATTAATGGGTGTGTCCTGCTATAACACCTCAATGCCTCGGTAGGTCCCATGACACAAAGTAGTTGGGTATTTATATATAACTTTTCCTATTATGTACGGTGTCTTGGATAGAGCCTTGATGGTTTGTTTATGATTTCCCACATTATTCATTCCCTCATTATGATATTTGTTTTTAATAATCCATCGACTAATTTGATTTTTAGAATATACATGGTTATGATTCATTCTCGTGTGATTATTTATATGGAATTATTTGAATATTGTTTTTCAATATTATTATCAAGATTATGTTTAAATGGATTTAGTTTCAGTTCTTCACTTTTCAATAATGTTAATTCTTATTTATTAATGATAGCTTCTACTGTATGCTTACAATTAATAACAATTTCAGATCACCCCATATTTATGATTTATTTTAACAAGATTCCAAGATATATATAATTATTAGAATGCATGGATAAGGTAGAGAATAATGTTCTTTTAAAGGAATAATTATACTCTTTTTTCTAATTTATATTTTAATTTTTTGTTCAATTATATATCTAGTTATCCAAAACTACTTAAATATTTAGTCCTCTGGGATGGGTTTCTTTGTGTAATATTCCAATTTAATATAGTCACCACTGACTCCAAAATACTTCGGTGGGGATCTACATATATGAAATAAAATGAATTTAGTATAAATCATTGTAATTGGATTTAAAAAATCATATATTAGATAAAGAAACTTTATTACAAAATTTGGACATATATCAAAATTAACTAAATATATAATTTATAGATTAATTATCGAAAAATATTCAATTTTTTCTAGGTGATTCATTAGTATTAATATTATACATTTTTTTTCGTAATGTTATGATCTAATATAGTGTGTTCCATTATTTAGAAATATAACCTAGTATAAGGAAAGTACCCCTTATCAATTCATGTAATACATATAGGTATTTACATCCTTTGCAAGACAATTTTGTTGGAGATAGAGTCGAAAATATTGCTAATAAACTGATAACTCTACTAAAAAAATGAAATAGGTTATTAAAAATATCCATGCTCATATAGAGAATCATTAAACACAATATGGAGGAAAAAAGATAGGACACATCAGTATACAACAATCTACACCATTAAATGGAACTACACATCCTTTTATAGTAGAGAAATAGATAAGTTCCTTCAAAAAAGTATTTCTTTCTTTGGGATGTACTGAATGATTGAATGGAATAAAGAAAGTTTATACTCTCATGGGAGATGTGGTTAAATAGTGTTCATTGATTCAAATAATGAATGAGGAGTAAAAAACTGCAATCATGGAATGGATTTATTTTGAAGATATTTTCATGGAAAAACATTTCCCTCATGAACAGTGAGAAGATATAGAAAGACAATTCTTGAATCTGAGGGAAATGGGGGATCATAATTTTTCAAAATATGAAGAAAAAATATTATACCATTGAATGATATAGAATATGAAGGTAACCCAAAGATAAATATTGATATATTCTTCGATGGAATAAAGATTTTTTTTTAAGATAACTAATCTCCCAATAGTATTTGTAATATGAGAATATGGTATAATTTTCCACCAAGATAGAAACATAATTCTTCAAGAAAAATGGTAATGAAGGTAAAAAATATAATATGAAGATGGATGATGAAAAATTGGATAATGGTATGAAAATAATGATATAATTTCCTATATGTGATAAATGTAGAGAGGAACACCCTAGTACATTCTTGAAGGGAATCTAATTTTTCTATATAAGTTGGGAAAATGACACCAGGCCCTTGATTTTAAGGTTAATAATTAATTTGTTAATGTAAATTGCTTAATTTATATGAAAAATGGACACTATACAAATGAATTTCCCAAGCATCAAATAAATATAGTTCAAAACAAACAAATGGATCAAAGTCAAGATGATTATGCTATTACTACAATTGTAGATGAATCATTAAGGTTCTTTTATTTTGATTTAAAAATTATGTTATAAAATTATTTTACCTAGAATATTATTATTCTAGTAAAATAGAGAAATATAAGGATTTTAGTGTAATCCTTCTTTCTTTAGGATTAGAGATAATATGTTGAATGGAACCTATGAACAAGAAAAGTGATTTAGTTGAAAGTTGATCTTTTGGAAAACACATCATTGGGGGAAGATAACCATTATTATATGATTTATATTTATATAATAATGAGAAATATATTTCTATGGAATAATATTGGTTACTAAAAGAGTGGTTCATGATTTTATGGATTATGTTATCTTTGGTGGAATTATAATATGTTTGGATATCAGAAATATACCCAAGATTTTCTTAATAGAAGCATGGATGTTTTCATTAATGCTTAAATGTGATAAATTTATTCATATTTTTTGGTTGAAATCTATCATTATGTTTTTGGGAACATTTTATGTTATGTTGATTTCAGAGAACTTTCAAATAAATTGTTTATTATGAATTTATATAGATGTATTTTTGATGATTCTTATGGTTGGAATGGATTAAGATGAACATTGAATATTTTTGTTTGAGGTTAATGTATGACGGGATACTATGTGTTAAGAACCTTAGTTTTAGTAAACATTTTGAGGGTGAAGGGAATACTTGTGGACCTTAGATTTTTTACAAGTGCTTCAGGCATAAAAAATCATCATGATTATCCATCTCCAGGTGTTTTAAATGAAGTGAAAATAGTTCAATGCGCAACCAAATAATGATATCATGCTCATGAAAAGGAATGTAATGAAGTATGGTTATAATTTCAAGTGATTATCATAATAGTAATGAAGTACCTTAATGATAGTAAAATTATTCAAGAAAAAAACGTTATATTTTATATTTCATTCTATGAAAACATTGGCCTTTTTAAAGAAAAAACATTTATGGTTGTGTAATGGTTGATTTTATAATGACTGTGTTTTATATCACTCTTCATTACAACATGATAGTTATAGTTCAATTCTATGTCCATGTATTCAGTTATAAATAATTTTATCCTAGTATAAATCTTTATTTTAGGATAGTGTTTATATTTAATTTCTCTCTGATTAAGAGTATGATTTATTAACCCTATTTTTGATGTGTGTTTCCCACTATAGAACATTCATGTATCAGTATTTGATTTTTTAATTGCAATGTAAAATTATGATGAATTAATTTTTTGAAGGAGTTTATAATTTATCTCCCCAATATTTAATGATATGTACCTTTTTAGATAAATAGTATTTCTTAGATAGCTTATATTCTACACAAAACCAAGAATAAACAAACACTGATACATAATTAAATATCATTATTTTAACATGACTGTTATAACCAAGCCATTAATTTGGAGTGAATGAATAACTTTAACCAAATATTTATATTTATATACTATATATTTAATAGAATGTTTTTACATTCCTTCAATAGATTTAATAGACATATCATAAGAATAAATCTATTTTAAGAATAAAAACTACATTTTTCTAAATTCATTTTTACCGCTATGTAATAGAACACTTATTTTAAAACTTATCTTTTTCAGTTTTGTAAAATATATTTTTCAAAATAAACATAAATTTAAAATTTTAAATAACAAAAAATAATTTTTTTCATTTTTTTGTATTTTTTATGATACATTCCACTTTTTTTATGAATATTGTCAAATACTGCATTTTCCTTGAAAAAATTAATCTTCATATAAATAATTAATAATGTTGGATTATATTTTAAATTGGTTTTAAAAAAATATTATATAAATTGTACATATATTAATTTAAATTATTTCATTATAATTAATTTTCTATAGAATTTATATATTAAAATATTTCATACTTTTGATCATTTTCACTTTAAAATAATGTTTTCCCACCACATCCACATTATTAGTTTTAAATTAATGGCACCAAACTATATGTTCTAAATTAAAAAAATGGATTCCATATTTTGAATAATAATTTCCAAATTTAATAGATATTCCCTTTTATTTTTGGCTAATAATAATAATAATCTTTTAAATTTTAATTGCCATAGTAAGTGTAAATCAGGTAATTAAGGGAAAAAATATAAAAAATATTATAGAATTACCCAAAAAGTTGTCCTAATTTTATTTTAAGAGTGGTTTTGGACCATAATAATCATGTGGATGATTTAATGGACTATTAGATCCACTTATATGACTTTACGCCTTTAATAATATTTTATTTTCGGAAAAATAAAATATTACATGCACATGTTTCTAATAAGTATTCCATTTTTAATATGTTTCTATTCAGAATATATATTTGATGATAAATATTCATTTGAAAAATGAAATTTTTATTTTCATTGTGGTTATTGTTTTAGTTTTTATGAAGTAAATAATAATTTTAAAGGGTTATACTATGATGATGTAGATATTGGTTAATTAATTGAAATAACAAATAATTAATGACAAAAATATAAAAATAAATAGAATTTGAGATAATTAATGTCATCCGCCAATTTTAAAGATATTTGGGACATGCTGATGTTATTTTAATAGAGTTTTAATAATGATATATTATTTTATTCATTTGTTAGTAAAATTTAATGTAATGAATGGTGTAAAAACAGACATTAATGTTATATTAAAATAATTAATATTTTGTTAAATGATATAAAATTTATAAAAATATAAAATTCAAAAAACATTTTTAGAAAATGTTTAAAATGTTATGCTTGATTTTTTTATGGTTAGTTTTTTCTTTTATATTATAAATTTTAACCCTCAAATTGAAAAATTCCATGTAGTTATAGTTAGAGATAAAGGGTTTAAATAATGGTTATAACCACAAGATAATGGTAAATATGTGACCTAAACTTGTCCAAAAAATATTGGATGAGATTATTTAGACCCATCCATATAATACATGTGAACAAATTCACATTGGATGCATTTTATACTGAAAATAAATTTATATTAATTCTATATTTTTGGAGTTTCCAAAAGTTCCCCTAAACTCAATTATAAAAGGGAATCTTCTAACTCAATTTTTCACAACACATTGAGCCTTCTATATTGACAATAACCTTGAAAATTATCTTCCCAACACCTTTATAAATGATTTTTAGATCATGGTCTCCCAAAAATTCCATCACTATAAACCATAAGAAGAGATCTAAATGATGTTATCCAAAGAAGAGGTTATTGTTTTTACCAACTCATCCAAGTTAATATCTTCTTTTACATTCTATTAATGTTTTGTTTCCATGTTAAAGTAATAAATATAGTATAATATATATGCAATGATTTTATTATGGTTATGGGACAACAATATTCTACCTGTCATACATTCTATGAAAAATGAAATCACCATGCGTGCATACACAAGGCTTATCATCTCCATTCCATTGTGTAATCTATTTTTCATCACCACGTTAGTTTGATGGGTATGATGATGAGAATAATAGATTTAAATGATAATTATTTCATGATATAAATTTGATGAAAGTTATTTTACAATCCACTTCTTTACCCCTTCACCAATAAGGGAATAATTTATTGTACTTTATGATAGATTATACACGGCTTATGAGAGGATATGGTGGACTATATGAAATTAAATATCTGGTTCCTAGAAATCAAATTTTTTTAAATATTTCATGGTTAACATTAACCCTTATGTAGCTGGAATATCATATATTATGATATAAAGTATATCCTAATGACTCCCAAATTACCAATTGTTGGTTTCATGGACATTTCATAGTGATGATATTGTACGATATAAAAAATTATATTATATGATTTGATATAAATAATGTATTAATTACATTGAATTTAAAGATAAAATTACATATATAGTATGATGCAATCCAATCGTAGATTATGATATCTAATATCATAATCAATCCATAAAACACTTTTATATTTTTTTTGATATAAAACATAGTTTTAAAAAAGATATCAAGTTAAGTTCATATTATATTTTGATTTCTAAAATCAAGACATAATGAAAATATATAATACAACACAAATGTTTTTAAGGGTCAAACAAAACTTCATCATGGTAGTGGAATCCTCTAAAAACCACAATCACATGATCTGTATGCTGTTCAATAATTGAAATAATGTATAATGTAAATATAGAATACATACCTTGCACTATTGATAATGAAAATATATGTTATTTAATAACACACACAAGATGAATATCTGTTAGAATAAATCAGTAGGTTCCTTCATTTGATGCATATACATATGCCAATTTAATCACTAAATGCTTGTAGAGGACTCTCTATAAATCCATGATATGCATGTATATCATGAGGTAATGAATCAAAATTGAAATAGAGATGTAAGATAATTTAATAGAGGCTATGTTCACTCTAATAAACCTAATGATGCATTAAACATCCTTTTATAGATCTTAGAACACTCGTAATCCATCGAAAATTTTTAATCAAACAATGTGAATATTTGATGAAATGTCCTGAATTACAACATTTAAACCCATTGGACAATTTTTATCCCCTAAATTGTTCATCAAATAAAAAATTATTGAATAATTATAGTTATATATATAATATTATTTACTATTAAAATATTTTAGTACCTCATAAATTTTATTTCCAATTATATATTACAATTCATAATTCATTAGTGATATAGCCTAATGTACCATATGATTATATTAGGGATAGGGTATATGATATCTCAATGTCATATTAAATTATGCACCCAAATACACACAACATTCATTTTATAAAACGTATATCATACTATAAAATATCATCATATCCCAAACTATTAAATTTCCTTAAAAAAATGTTATATATTTAAAAATTTATGAAATAACTCCAATATTTTTTTAAAAAAATAATTTTAATTTTTGGATATTTTCATGAACCATCACTAATGAATATAAAACACCAAATATAGTGGCGGTTTTGAAGAATACAGAAAAATGAACATTTTAATGTAGTGAAACCCCATCTTATATCAAAATCCATGGTGAAATCAATATTCATATGAATATCCAGAGTCATATCTACATACATAGCTCAATACCTATTAGTTTCCATCACGTCTTTTTCCACAAGCACCGTCATTAAATATAGATCTCTCGAAATTGACTAGGATTAAATCACCATTATTAAATGAAACCATTATGTATAGAGAAAGAAATAAAATATAATTTTAATAACTACATCACCCATGTAGTTAACTAAATTTATTTTCATCATTTTTATCCATAGAACCATCTTTATAAAGTTTTATCAAATCTATAACACCACTTGAAATTATAGGGTAGGGATTTTTTTTTGGACATCTCAGCCCATATGATGTGGGAAAAAACCCATTGACAAGATCTACTAACAGTGGAATTAAAATAATAAAATTAGAAAACATAAAACGCATATATCACAATTTTTATTCCAAAACATCATCAAAATTTTGTTTTATTGAGTTACACTTGAAAAGAAATTGGACTCAGTACTCTTATGTTATCTATAGACCATTGCAATCATAGAATATTTTGTGTCATTTTTATCCATAGAACCATCTTTATAATGTTTTATCAAATCTATAACACCACATGAAATTATAGGGTAGGGATTGTATTTGGAAATCTCAGCCCATATAATGTGGGAAAAAACCCATTGACAATATCTACTAACAGTGGAATTAAAATAATAAAATTAGAAAACATAAAAGTCATATATCACAATTTTTTTCCAAAACATCATCAAAATTTTGTTTTATTGAGTTACACTTGAAAAGAAATTGGACTCAGTACTCTTATGTTATCTATAAACCATTGTAATCATAGAATATTCTGTGTAATGACCCGCCTCCCCGGGCCATGAACCTTATCATTTGACCCCACGGGTCTCCTGTAATACATTGGTTTCCTTCCCAGCACACCACATGATTTTAATCACTAGGGTCTCTAATCAGACTAATGACTGTCCCCACAGGCCAACACATGTTCTTTCAGTGTGTTTTGTCCTCACTCACACACACCCTGGGAAACTTCCCAGATGGTCACCCATCCTGATTACTATTCCAGACCGAGCATGCTTAACTGCAGAGTTCTAATCAGAAAGGCTCTCGAAAAGAAAGGTGAACCTTGTTGACATGGGTAGTAACATTTATCCTTTTAAGTCTCACTTTTCCAGGGGTGTTACATTATCCACCCCATTAAATCACAACACCCTCGTTGTGGACCCCAAGCCTCAAACCCAGGTAGTTCCTAAGCAATTCCAGGTGAGTATTGGCTCTGATACCATTTGTCATGACACGCCTCCCTGGGCTATGAACCTTATTATCTGACCCCATGGGTCTCCTATAATACCTTGGTTGCCTTCCCAACACACCATAGGCTATTACTCACTAGGGTATCTTATCAAACTAATGAATTCCCCCACAAGCCAACACATGTTATTTCAGTGTGTTTTTTCCTCACTCACACACACCCTGGGAAACTTCCAAGAAGGTTACTTATCCTTATTACTACTCCAGGACAAGCATACTTAACTGGGGAGTTCTAATCAGACAGGCTCCTGAAAATAAAGGTGCACCTTGTTGACATGGGTAGTAACATTTAGCCTTTTAAGTATCACTTTTCCAGGGGTGTTACATGTAACGACCCAAATTATGAGCCACTCACTAGGTGTCCCGTACCCAGTTCACCACATGACCTCTAGCGTGTTTCTCCAAATGCCAGAGGCTACTAACTAGAAGAGAGGGCCTTGGTGAGTCAGTGGGGAAACTATGCCCTCATTGGGTTAAGTATACAGCGAAAGGATAAACATAAACAACAGCGGAAGCAGTAAACACCATACAACAACTGAAGTAAATAGTGGAATCAATATATAATATAATAATGATGTATCATGGTATGTGTATGTATGGAAAGAAGCCAACAAATAAACATGCTGAAATAGAACTGAAACAAAGCACTAAAGTAAACAGTGACTCCAGCAGCATCGTAAGCCTAAGCTCGGTCTCATGCTCTCCAGCTCCAACAAGAAATCGGGCCACAATCCCTATCCACACATGCAACCATATAACCTGTTTGGGCTGAAAAGCAGGATGCCAACAGGGTAGCAGACTAATCCCAGTAGGAAACCACCACAAGATCTGTGCCCTACTGTCAGGGAGAAATATAGCAAAAGCAATGGAAATAAAGGTAGAAGAGAAGCAGGAGTACACTAAAGTAAACAATCCTACAATTCTCTGTTTACATTTATTTATTAATTTAATTAAATCATTTAATTATTAATCAAGGAATCTAGAAAACAACTGTATATCCCAAAGGTATAGAAAGTAACACAACAATTATCTTAGCAGACTACCGAACAACAAGCAGTACAAACCCAAACTTGTTCTTGGGCATGGTGGACTCGTCACAACCAACCAAAAAATATAAAAAAAATCACACTGACCTTCTAGGTGGCTCACGTGGGCAGGCCCTTATGGTCAAGTATTTTAATAGAGGCAAAGACACTATGAGGAAGCACTCAACGTCAATTCCCACTATGGTCTTACAACATTATTACAGACTCTATGAGGATGTACTTACGTCTAATTCCCACTTTAGTCTTGATTCGATAAAATATCAGACCCTCTGAGAAAGCACAAAGTCAATCCCTCTTATGGTCTCGTATTGGTAATATAATAAACATACCATATAAGGAAGCACTCAACATCAATACCCCCTATGGTCTAATTACACCAGGTTACCGCAGCCCTATGTAAAGAAATCGTACAAAAATGATTCGTATCGGCCCTATGTAGGTTCAAAGACTACTTGGCTAATAGCTACAATGCATCCAAAGCCTTTAAACAGTAGGAAATACATGCAATCAATTATAACTAGGAAGGCAAACAATGAAACAAGGTCTGCCTCACGGGAAACCTAAGCCATACGGTGATGAACAACAAAACAAGGGAAAACACCCATAGTGTGATCCACAACAAGCAATAAACCTCTTCAATTATCTATTAACCTCATGCTTACAAGAAATATACAGAAATTTAACATTTGGATCAAAATCCCTTACCCGTGTTACCTGAAACATTGGAATGCAAAACCTTTGCACAAAACTCAAAGACATTAAACGTAAGGCAAAAAACCACCTACCTTTAGGGATTTGAAGAAACGATCCACAAACATCCGCACCAAAAAACCCAGTAGAAGCTTCATGAGAAATGCTCTACAACTCCTTCCCTAACATCCACAAGCCTTAAAATCAAAAAACAAGTCAACCCCAACCATATCTATACATAAAACCGTTGTAGATCTAGAAAACATGGAGAGATAGAGAAGGGAAGATCTAGAGAAAACAAAAGAGAAACCAAAATAGAGACTTACCCGAGAAGAATCTCCTTTGATCCACCAAGAAAACCCTTCGATTCGCCTCCAAATCAAGTGGTAGAGATCCCTTGACCTCTAAAAATCGTCACTCCCGCATGAGCCACGAGTAGGAGGAGGAATGGTGGAGGAAAGGAAAGACACGAGTGGCCCGGGTCCAAAAAAACCTAATTTTAAGTGGTCCCAAGTTTTTCCTGCACGGTTTGACAAACCGTGTGCAGACCATACGAATCCAACTGTCATGGGTGTGCGGTTTCTGGGATGGCCGCACGGTTTGACAAACCGTACGCCAACTGTGCGCAAAAAGTACACCCCTGCACAATTCCAGAAACCACCCTTTTTTCTCAAAAATGACAAAATAAAGAAGAAATTACGTGAAAGGAAGGTCCAGGTTCATAGAAACACCCCCCCCCCCTCCATTAAAGAAATTTGTCCCTGAATTTCCCTAGCAAGGCACGGAAGAGGAAGAATACTCGAACAACACTGGCCACTATGATCACATATCGTCCTCTCTATCCCAAGTCTCGCCCTGAACTCGCCCATGATGCCATAGCACTAGTACTAGAGAAACAGACTGGCCACAGATAACCTTTGTACTGCGATCAACAATCCAGATAGGATGGTCATTGAAAGATGCATCCTGCTCCAGCTCAACCTCCTCAGGTTGAAAAACATGAGATGGGTCTGAGAAATAATGTCAAAGCTGAGAAACATGGAGGACATCGTGTATAGCCTGGTACCTCTGAGGTAACTGTAACCTGTATGCAACCAGCCCAACTCACTATAGATCCTCAAATGGCCTGACGCATCTCGGTGACAACTTTCCCTGTCTCCTAATACTCTTATGTCCCAACCTCGGGGTAACACGTATGAAAACCTGATCTCTAATCTTGAACTCCAATGGTCTTCTCCTCTGATCAAAATAAGATTTCAGCCATGATTGTGCAGTAGCCAACCTCTTCTGAATCAAGTCCACCTACTCTGTGGTCTCTTGAACAAGACAAGGTCCCTGCATAGCTGCCTCTCCTGCCTCCATCCAACATAAAGGTGATCGGCATGGCCTACCGTACAAAGCCTTGTAATGATCCATATGAATAGTTTCTTGAAAACTATTATTATTGGAAAACTCCACTAGAGGTATATATTTCTCCAATGAACCTACAATATCCAGGATGCACGCTTAGAGCATGTCCTCAAGCACCTGAGCCATGCGCTCTGACATGCCATCTATATGGGGATAGTAAGCTGTACATAGAAGTACCTGTGTACCCATATCCCTCTGTATCCCTTGGTAGAAATGCATCATAATGCGGGCATCCCTATCGAAAACGATAGAACTCAGAACCCTATGCAAGCATACAATCTCACAGATGTACAACCGTGCAAGCTCATCAACACCAAAGGTCTCCATAATCGGCAAGAAGTGTGAAAACGTCATGAGCCTGTCCACCAAAACCCAGAACACATTATTCCCTCGAGGAGATCTCGGTAACCCTTTCACAAAGTCCATCGTAACATCATTCCATTTCCACTCAGGAATGGGTAACTGTTGTAAAAGCCCTTCCGGTCACTAATACTATGCCTTCACCTACTGACAGGTGGAACAATTCATAACAAAAACAGCCACATCCTTCTTCATACCCAGCCACCAATACTGACGACATAGGTTTGGATACATCTTGGTGACACCAAGATGAACTGCCCAAGATGAAACATGAAACTCCTACATCAGCTCCTCACATATGTCTGCTGAAACCCATATGTGGCCCTGAAAGTGTAACACCTCATATTTTCCCGCTGTCCACCCCAGAGTAGGGTCTCCACCTGACACACCCTCCCGTAGGACTAGGCCTTCTGAGTCTGATAGCTACGTTATTTGAAGTCGATCTAGAAGAGTAGAGGTAACAACTATATAAGAAAGAACCTTCTGTCCCTGTCTGTTGTGCACCCCCAAATGCATCTCAAAAAACAGAGCCATAAGCTACCACTCACTACTGGCCTCCTGAATTGCCTGTAACGGAGTCCTCCGGCTCAGTGCATCAGCCACCTCATTGCCTTTCCCAGGAGTATAATCAAGCTCAAAGTCGAATGACTGTAGGTACTTGACCCACCTCCACTATCTCAGATTTAAATCACGCTGCGTGAAGATATACTTGAGGATCTTGTGGTTAGTATATACCGCAAAATGATCTCCCAGGAGGTAATGTATCCAACAATGGAAAGAATGAACAATTGCAGCCAACTACAGTTCATGCGTATGATAGTTCTTCTCATGTGGGCTTAAATTCCACGATCCATACGCAACAGCATGATCCTCCTGCATATGCACAGCTCCAAGCCTGATGCCAGATGCATCACAGAAAACTGTATAACTCTTTCCCGTCTCTGTAAAAACTAAGATCGGTTCCAAATTCAATCTCCCCTTCAGCTCTTAGAAGGCTGAAAGACAGATTTCGGACCAAACGCACATCACCCCCTTCTTATTCAAGCCCGTCAATGGTGCTGCTAAGAAGAAGATGTCCCGTATAAACCGCCTGAAGTAACCAGCCTTCCCCAAGAAACTTCATACCTCAAAGTCATTCTTCAGCTGCTCCCAGGTAACTGCTGCTTTCACCTTCTCTAGGTCTACTTATACTCCTGTCTCTGAGATTATGTGACCTAGAAAGTGAATATCATCCATCCAGAAGTGGAACTTTGAGAGCTTAGACTATAACTTATGCTGCCTCGGTGTACTCAAAACGATCTTAAGATGGGTATCATGGTCATGTCGAGTGTGAGGGTACACAAAGATATCATCCACGAAAACCACCATGAAGGAATCAAAGTAAGGATGTAAAACTCTATTCATCAACTATATGAAAACTTCTTGCACGTTTGTGAGACCGAACAACATAACCAAATACTCGTACAGACCACACCATCTTTGGAAGGTCGTAAGAGGTATGCTAGATGGTCTGACATGCAATTGGTGATAGCCGGATCTCAAGTCGATCTTCGAGAAAACTCTGGCTCCTCGAAGCTAATCAAATAGATTATCTATCCACGGTAAGGGATATCAGTTCTTGACCATCAACTGGTTCAGCTTCCAATAATCCCCACAAAGCTATAAGTCTCTATCCACCTTCATCATAAATAAGACAAGTGAACCATAAGGATAAGTACTGGGTCGGATAAAACCATTTTCTTGCAACTCCACCGACTGCTTCTTGAGTACATTCCACTCAAGCATATCCATCCTGTAAGGAGTAATGGATACTGGTGTTGATCTTGGCATAAGCTCAATAGAGAAGTTTACCCCTCTCTCTGGAGGCCACCCTGAAAAGTATTCTGGAAAGACATCTGGAAAGCGATCAACCACTGGAGGAATATATATCAGAGAAGTCTCGTGGTCATCCAGATATAAGCCATAAATCTAGGTAGCAACACCACCCACCCCATGATGCTCTGGTCTTTCCCTGCTCGCCTGGATATCCCATTCTCCCTTGTAAAGAAATGGTCCGCCCTCCGGTGATATGAAACTCACTCTATGGGGATAGCAATCGACAAAGGCCTGGAAGGGATCTAACCAGTCCATCTCGTGAATGAAATCATAGCCTTCCATCTCTAAAACATTAGGATTCCAAAAAAACAACACCCACCAACCTCAAGGGGCTAGTCTAAGCCCTGACGCACACTAACAATTCTAATTCCCATGGGAGTGTCTAGCATCATCATATCCTCATAGGTATAAACAATAAGTCAAAGGATTTCCATAGAATACACATAAATAAACCTATGAGAAGCTCATGTATCGAAAAGTTCATAGGATAAAACTGAGGCTACTAAGATCGAACCTCGGACTGTAGAAGGTCCAAGATCCTGCTCCTGATGAATCTGGTCTACCACATATGTCTGGCCTGTATCGCGGCCTTGTGTACCAGCCTAAGATCCCTGAGTTAATCCTCCCTGAGCCTGACAACTACGTCCACAGCCTCTACCCTAGCCTGAAAAACCTGAATAACTCCATCCCCCAGTCTGTTGTGGAACTGGTAACCCTACTCTCATAAGCGGAGTCGAAACAAATCCTCCTTCACTAGCCACTGAAAGAAGAACCATGCAAAACCACTACAGGTGACCCATCTTTCCGCCAGATCAGCACTCCACTAGGTCTCTCGGGAACTGTGGCTTCTTATGACCATACTTCCCAAACTGGTATCACATAACCTTACTACGTGAAGGAGAATCTCTCCTCTTCGAGTCACCTCACAAAGACTCTCGGTGGCACCTCCTGTTGTCAGTAGGAAAAGTACTAACTATGGATGCTGAACCACCCTGTCTCACTGCTCCAGTATCCCTCAGATTCCTCTCTGTGATCATCACCTGGTTGTCTGTCAATGAAATAGATGTCAACTGGAAGACGTTCACCTATGATTTGATTTCTGGTCTGAGTCCCTCTTCAAACTTCCATGCTAAGAACAGATCGTCAGCCCTTGAATGGGAGAGAAATGATGTAACTTTGTGAAGCCATATGAATACTCAATAATTGATAGAGAACCCTTATACTAGTTTATAATATCTCTGGCACTATCGGCCCTCAGCGTCTCCAGATAGATGTACTCATAGAACGTACACTGAAACTCGTCCCAAGCAGCAATCTGCTGAATCCCTGCCTGAGAGACTACATCCCACTACCTCCTGGAGGAATCTCATAGCATGTAAGTCCCGAGAATCACCCTACTATCTAGGGATATCTTGAGATGATCAAAGATGGAAACCATATCTTCGAACCATGATTCATAAGCCTGATGTCCTCCATCCCTTGAGAAAGTGGGAGGATGTTGCTGCTGGAAGACTCATGTAAGCTCTTCCATAGACTGGGCAGGTTTCTGAGCTCCCTGAATGGTCTGAATGAACCTCATAAATCTGTCACAGAACTGTGCCTCTGTACCAATATCCAGGATAACTTCCGGTTCCATATTCGGCATATGATCATCGTCAGATCCCTGATGTGCAACGGGAGGTCATCTTGGCGGCAAGACTCTGAAACGTCAAAAGCATGCCTTTATTAACGACGAACACAGTTGAAACATAAGAGAGTAAAATAGAACAGGAGAGAAAAACTCTAAAATTTGGGGAAAAAATGACTACACGGTGTGCAGTAACCCATTTTTCCTCCCTGCCTGGTTACTCCTACACGGCTTGGAACACAGATGTCAAGCACAGGGCGTGTACATGAAAGTACACAGTGTGTAGCCAGGAAAAGTAGTTCCTCGCGAATAGAAGAACACATGGCGTGTGTTTATAAGACCACACACCATGTTTCCTAGGATTCTAGGCAGTAACCACACAAAATTCCCAAAAAACACTGAAAAACACAAAAAACTAGCATCTTTGTGTCAAATTATGATCTATGGGGGCCCATACTCCCCGCGGATCAAAGCATGACATCATAACAATGTGTATAACGAGTAAACAGTATAACAAGCCCATGATCTGCCAAATTCTGATACTTGATGGCCCATAACACCTCTAATACCAAAGATTGGCATCCATGCTAAATAAGCCATAAAATAAACAATACCCTATAAACATATCAAGTATCCTTATCACAACAACTATCACAAAATCATGCATAATCTATCACGACGTCTATCACAATGGCACGCAATCTCTAATGCACCCAAGATGGCATAGTAAAATGAATGACATGTGATTTTCTAACCAGTTCCAATATGATGCATGAGATGGAATACCCTCATCTCATCGGGTTGCAACAAAATAGAACCACTATCATACAAACGGTAACAGCACACACCAAGTGCATCACCCAATGGTGAAATATAATCAACTGTAACACTTACAAAAACCGAAAATTGCAATTATGAAGTAATATGGCTTTTCCCTATAAACGGGTTAATTAGTCTCGGGCATAGTTAAGTACCAACTACCCATTCCTTCATACCCTTGTCTATTGTCTCCAAACAGTAAGGAAATAGAAAGAAGTAAAACTCCTTTGATACCACTTTGTAATGACCCAAATATAGAGACACTAAACTGGTACCCTGTCCCCGGTTCGCCACATGACCTCAAGTGTGTTTCCCCAAACGCCAGAGGCTATCGACTAGTAGTGAGGGCCTTGGTGAGTCAGTGGGGAAACTATGACCTCATTCAATAAAGTATTCAGTGGAAGGATAAACATAAACACCAGAGGAAGCAGTAAACATCATACAACAACTGAACTAAATAGTGGAAGCAATGTATAATATAATAATTATGCAGCATGGTACATGTATCTATGAAAACCAACAAATAAAAAATGTGCTGAAATACAACTCAAACAAAGTAATAATGTAAACAGTGAGTCCGGCATAATCGCAAGCCTAAGCTCGGTCTCATGCTATCCGGCTACAACCAGCAATCAAGTACCTGAAGTAGAAGGGCCACAATCTCTATCCACAACTGCAAATATATAACCTATTTGGGCTGAGAAGCAGGACCCAAATAGGGTGTGAGACTAATCCCAGTAGGCAACAACCAAAAGATATGTTCCCTACTTTTAGTGAGCAATATAGCAAAAGGAATGGAAATAAAGGCAGTAGAGAAACATGAGTACACAAAAGTAAAAAATCCTACAATTATCTGTTTACATTTATTTATTAATTTAATTCAATCATTTAATTATTAATCAAGGATTCTATAAAACAGCTTTATATATTAAAGGCATAGAAAGAAACAGATTAGGTATCTCGGCAGACTACCTAACAAAAAATCAGTACAAACCCAAAATTGTTCTTTGGCTTGGTAGACTCATCACAACTAACCAAATAATATATAAAAAATAACACTGACCCACTGGGTGGCTCACGTGGGCCGGACCATATGGTCAAGTATTTTAACACTAGAAAAGACACTCTGAGGTAGAACTCAATATCAATTCCCCCTATCGTCTTGTAACATTATTACAGACTCTCTAAGGAATCACTTACGTCTTATTCACCCATTAGTCTCAATTTGATAAAATATCAGACCCTCTGAGAGTGCACAATGTCAATCCCCCTTATGCTCTCGTATTGGTAATATAATAAACATACCCACTAAGGAAGAACTCAACGTCAATTCCCCCTATGGTCTAATTACACCAGGTTCTCGAATCCCTGTGTAAAGTAATCGTATGTAAACGATTCATAGCAGCCCTAAGTAGGTTCAATGACTACTTGGATAATAGCTACAATGCATCAAAATCCTTTAAATAGTAGACAATACATGCAGTCAATTATAACCAGGCAGGAAAATAGTGCAACAAGGTCTGCCTCATAGGCAACCTAAGCTAAATGGTGATAAACATCCAAACAAGGGAAAACACCCATAGGGTGATCCAAAACAACCAATAAAACATCTAAAATTATCAATTAACCTCAAGATTACAAGAAATCTATGGAAATTTCACATTTGGATCAAAATCCCTAACCCAAGATACCCAGAACACGGTAATTCAGCACCATTGCACAAAACTCAAATACATTAAACGTAAGGCAACATACCACCAACCTTTAGGGTTTTGACGAAACGATCCACAAACAACCACACCCAAAAACCCGGTATCAGCTTCATGAGAAATGATCAACAACTCCTTCCCTAACATCCACAAGCCTTAGAATCAATAAAAAAGGCAACCCCAACCCTAGATCTACATAAAACAGTTGTAGATCTAGAAAACATGGAGAGAGAAAACAGAAGATCTAGGGAAAACCAATGAGAAACCAAAAGAGAGACTTACCTAAGAAGAATCACCTTTGATCCGCTAAGAAAACCCTTCGATTCGCCTCAAAATCAAGTAGAAGAGCTCCCTTGAAATCTAAAAATTGCCACTCCCTCTTGATCCACGAGTAGGAGGAGGAATGGTGGAAGAAAGGAAAAACCCGAGTGGCATGGGTCTTAAAAACCCAATATTAAGTGGCTGCACTGTTAACCCGCACGGTTTGGAAAACCGTGTGCTAACCATGCGGTTCCCACTATCTTCTCCTGGAACATCGCTTGGTTTTTCCTGTACGTTTTGACAAACCATTCACAGACTGTGTGGATCCCACTGTAAAGGGTGTGCGGTTTTTGGGCTGGCCACCTAGTTTGACAAACCATGCACCAACCGTGCGCAAGTCGTGACCCTGCACAATTCCAGAAGACCCCTCTTTTTTCTCAAAAATGACAAAAAAAAGGAGAACGTACCTGAAATGAAGGACCGGGTTCTTACATTCTTGTTGAAAACATTCTCCATAAATGTTTTCAAGTAATACATCCTCAATGGAAAATGAAAAGAATAATATTGAAGAGATGGTTATGTTAGATAGATGAAAATTCTTGGTTCATCAAATGTGGTAAAGAAATATATAATTTATAGTCCTACTTTATTTAATAAGGATACAATTGGAATGTAATATTTTAACACCCAATCGAAATCATTAATTAAAACATGCTATCAAGTTTAAAAATTAATTTCAACATTCCTTAAAGCAAACCAAATAGATGAATAATATAATTTAGGTTAGAGGTCAAACCCAAAAATACAAGGATCCCAAACCTGAAAACCCTATTTTAAAAGAAATTATGAATGTTTTAAATATTTATATCAATAAATAAATTAGATAACCATGAAGGATGATAATTATTAGTATTTATGAAACTTTTAAGAGGAGATAATTGAAATTTAAAATCCCTTATGTAGTTTTATTTCATCATCATAATTGGATCTAAGAGCACCAATGGACTTATTATTCTTTATATAATAATAAATTCCCTATTTTCTTATGGTGAACTTTATAGGTTCATTTAATAATTTAATGATCGAAAACCATATTAAAAATTATCACATAAACATAGTCTATGGTTAATAAATTACCTCATAGATAATATATGAATTCATATAAAATTATATAATCAATAAAAAATGTTGATTCGTAAAGAAGGAAGAGAAGATATAGGAGAAAATATGAATGTATAAACCCTAAAATACTACCATTAGAAAAAAAAAAGTAAGAAAGTTCAATCACCTATCATTAAAGGAGATTGAACATAGTTTGTATCCCCCTCATACATTCATAATAACTAATATATTGATCTATGTTACACATGAGATAAGCTCCTAAAACACTAAAAATAATGAAACTATCAACCCCATAAGCAATATATAAAAACTAAATTACATTCATTATCCTAGAGTGAATAAATTACATTCTTTTTAAATAACAATCATCCCTTGTATCCCCTTATATATCTATATATCTATACCATTTTCAGTCCAACTATAACACTTAAACAATAGTCTTCAAAATACAGGTGGTATGCCACTGCAATTTCCCAAAAAAAAAAGATCTAGGCCCATAAAAAACTAGGATATATGTGAACTTTAAATTTCAATAAATCGCCTAAAAATATATATTTATCCATCAATAATCTGATGATACTATACATATAATAATATATTCATTACTAGATATTATGGTTTCAATATCACAATAACAATGACCTTATATCTCTTTATATCCTTAAATATCAACTTCTAGATCTCAAAAATCCATGATATAGATACATATTTTTATATTATTTTGAATCTGGTATCTTTAATAGCTTGGTATGGGAAACATTTAATTCTGATATTAGATTATTTTTAAATCACCTTACATGTTAAAAAACACACAAAACCACAACATAGTATTCTATGAATATATCTAGCTACTTTACCCATGATAAATGAATGACTAATGAAATTTTAAGCATATCATTTTATTTTTATCCACTCTACTACATCATGACACAATATCCTTTATGGAATAGGTAATCTCATTTTAGTATTTAATTTTCCCAACCTATCCATGCCTTCCGTATCTATGGGAATTTACCAAATCCATTCAATCTATTCCATGAAATAAGCTACAAACATCTGAATCGTAATCTCATATTTTCATATACATTTTCCATGGACATTTTCTCATGACTTCAATACATAGTCTTTATATACACATAACACCTCTATAATAATGTCTCATATTAGATCATGCATTCACCATCATGGTATACAATTGGATTTATTGATCCCCTTTTCATAACTTTTATCGAATATTCTCTAAATGTATCATTTTGATCAACCCCAAATAAAAGATTAAATGACTAAATAATAGATATGTACAACAAATTTTAAAATATATTAATTTATAAAAAATATAAAAAACACATTATCAAATTCCACCTCATATAATTAATTACTTTTACTCAATAATATATCTCTACATCTTCTCATATAATTAAATTAAATCATAATTTAAAAACCATATCCTACAAAAAAATAAACAGGGAATAATATTACACAAATTATATTAAATTTTTTTTACCCCACACATATAACGTATCACTCATAAAAATTACATAATACATCGTTTTATTCAATAATTAACATTCATTTACTCTTTGAAACATTTTTGGTTTGGTGTTTTATAGAAAAAGGCCATAAATCATAAATTAGAAAATAATATAATACAATGTGGACACATCCAATTAGTATCATTTTTTCGTAATATAATAAATTTAATAATATTCCATAACTTCATTCCTTGGATAATATCCATGAATATTTACTTGAATTCTTCTTTTCACTTACCTACCCTTATGTTATGAGAAAACAAATTTAAAAAAGTAGGATGAAAAAAATATCAGTAAGGTATATAGATATATGGAAAACAATTAGTGAAATGATAAAATGAAAGCCCAGGAAAAAAATTATAATAAAGAAAAACTATTCTTCCTTAAGAAGATTTCAATATGTTCCTTTGAAAATAAGATCATTTATTCCCCTTTTTTAATCACAAGATTACCATAAATCCCATAGATTGAATATGAAACCCATAAATTAATATTTGCACATAATTATACATTTAATTATTAAAACTTTTAAAACCATGATGTTAAAATCCATAGATTTTAATTTAAAAATGTAATTACCAAACATTATACTTCTATACCCAATGCATTGGAGGGATTTAATAGACCAACCAGCCGTTGGTTTCTCACAGAATCACCTGTCATTGGTTTATCGTGAAACCACCTCCCACTGTTTTATCACATAAATAACCATATAACATCCAAGTAACATTACATAATCATATAAAATAAAATATTCAAATTTAGAGATTTAAAACATAAAATTTCTCTTCTAGTGATAAGAAAATATTTCAAGGTATTGAAATAATCTATAAATTTTAAAACCCTATTTTAAATGAAAACAATAACCAAAAAATAGAAAAAGGGGAATCATCTTGTTTTAAAAATATGAAGGATTATAGTGGAATAAAAATTTAAAAACATTCAAATAATTTCTTTTATAATCGTTTAATTTTCATATAAATGAACATATAAAATTATATTATGAATACTGGCATGGTGGAAATGATTAAATCATTAAACATTCTAGGCATCCCATACAACTTTCAAACATTTAAATCATATGTTCTATAAAATAATATAATTTAAAAATTATTAAATGACATGATAATAAATAAATTCATTATTGGATATGTCAAATGGTATGCATATACACCTCATAAAATAATGTGGTTGTGTAACATCAAAATATTCCTCAATGAAAGAAGATCGAGACAAAGTCCCTTACATTGATTATGACTTTTCATGTGTGTTTTTATCTTCTTGAATAAAAAATATATATTAATTATTTAAATTCTTGAGAAAATTTCTCAATTATATTGTTACATTAATTTCAATTATTACAATGTTTTATGAAAATTATTAATAAATTATGTTTAGGTTGGGTGTTTATACTATATTCGGTTTATTTGTCAAAATGATTAAGGATGGATGCTAAGGTAAAGGTGGTCAATATATAAATATCAAAAAATAAAAAACTTGAAATATTTAACATATTTATATGTAAATTATTCTTTTAAATCCAATTTTTTAGGATAGTTATAAAAAATGAGACACTATTACATTCATGGGGATAGTAGGTTTTATGTACACTTTGGAAACTTTTCCATTTTTCAATGATCATTATAGAAAGAAGTTAAGTAACATTTATCTTTCAATAATGATCATTATATATAATATAAAATATTTTTATCCATATGTACTTATATATATAATTATTATGTTGTAAAAGGGATCAAATCTCATTGAGGAGGTAGTAGTCAACCTGACCCGGATGGACCTTATCACCTTTTGAGAATGTGAAATGGTAATAAAGAAAATAATATATTATATTTCCAAAAAATGGGATTATTTCATGAATATTATAAATATTTAATTTATATCATATATAATCATTAAATATACCATTATTACCTTCCATGTAACAATTTAGTAAAAATGATTCACAATGCTTTGTGAGGCAATTGGCTGACATACATACGTGCGGCTTTATCATATCCCTTATGGAACGAAATTAAAAATGGAGTACATGATATAATTAATTAATTTTTATAATTATATTATAAATATTATAAATATCATATATAAGATGATCATATAATATTCCCTAAATTTTGATGTGGAAATAGAAGAACAAACAACATCAGTTCATGAGGCTGTAGTCCTCCATACACATGAACAGTGACTGTGTATCCCATTTGGTGGTAGGGTGTGTCGGTCTGGTCAAATACATAATGTAAAAACACAAACACATATATATAATACATAGGATATTATATAACCATGTAATAAGAATAATTTACATTTTTTGAGATGGAAATAAAATCAATGCTTTCATCAAAAAACATTACCTCTTCTTTGGGTAACCACTTTGGGTTATCCCGAAAAAAATTCCTTGGTTTTCATTCATCCCAATTTGGGGATTTTTGGATTAGATTAATGATTATAGGGGTATATTTTATAATTTTTTAGTCCATCCAAATTTATTGAGTGTTATTAATAGAGGTGGATTGTGAATTCCCTTTTATAGTTGATGAAGAGGGACATTCTTGTAAATACAAAATGAAAAAACAATTGGGATGTATCCCTTATATATTGTGACTGTAATAATTAAAAAATATTATAGAAAATTGGTATATTTTATAAATATTTCCATAAAATTATTTTTTATTTGTTTATATGTCATTTTCACCCATAAGATTAATGTTTAATTACATTCTCTTATATATTTTAATAAGAAATTAAGTTGAAAATAATAAGAATTATAAATTAATAGGATTATAAAATTTTAATCCATTTTTGAAAATCACAATCAAATATGTTATATAATATGATTTAAAAGTAATCACGATGATAGGAAAAAGCAATGACTTTTTATAATAAAAACTTAACAAGTTTGAAATGATTTTATATCCAATTTTACAATGAAATTGGACAAAATCACTTAAATTGGATTTCATGATATATTATATAAATAAATAAAAATTTATAATATAATTTATTGAAAAAAAAATTAATTTAATGAAAATTTACTTTCAATTAAAATTTAATGTTTTCTACTATACATCAAAACATGAATTTTCTCTGAAAAATAAAAAACTAAGCCAATGTAAATTTTTATTTTTTATGTAAAAAAGTAGATTATATTATCACATAAAATTTATAAAAGTTTCAAAATTTATTTTTAATACAGGATCTACATTTAAAGGCTGTAAAAATATGTTATTATAAAAATGTTGTTTTAAAAAAACTGATTTTATTTTAATCTTATGACTAACCTATATATTAGATGAATGTAGGTGTATTTTTATAAAATTTTGTAAAACTAATATAGGTATTCCTATTCATATAAAAAAATATAACATCTAGGAGATAACTTTCATATGGAATAACAATATTGACAACTTATTATTATTTCAGTATAACTTAGAATTGCATACAAAATAAGATTTAAAATAATTCCTTACTGTGTGATGTATACAATATTGAAAATACTATGACATTTAATTTAAAATATCTATTTAATTAATAAATATTAAAAATATGAAAATGTATTATCCAATTAGAACTTTGGTTGTTACATTTTCCCGAATTTTGTATATTACGTCCTCACAATTTTATTCACTAAATAAACATGTGGGGATATCTTTACCATATAACATTTTAAGATTCCTATGTTTCAACTTAAACAATATGATTTTCTTCCATAAAACCGTAACCCACTGAATCACCAGGTTCTGCAACAAATTATCTCTATGGTCATGATTCTGAACATTCAATTCGTTTTAAGAAAGGATCTACTCCAACCAAACTACTATTGGGCTCATACTTGAGATAAACGTGATACATACTTATTTAACATTGAAACATTAAATATATTATGTATATTGTAAAAACAAATATTTAAGCTCAATCATTAAGAAACTAATTAAAATTTATCTTGGATTTCAAATGGTCTAATTATCCATGGAATCAGCTTCCCTATCTGAACTAAATTCATCACACTTTTTCGTGGGTCAATTTTTTTGAATTAAATTATTTCTTACCACTAAATAATGATCTATCATCCATTTATATACATAACGATTTTTTAATCTTCGATATATTCTAATGTTTTATCTGAATCAAATGATCTTAATCTTGTATTTACATTAACAATTCTAGTCCTATCAACTTACATTATCCTATATCATCCCTAAAAAAAGGTGTTTAACACCACATTCCATATAAATACATGTAAGGTTAAATATGAATAATATAATAGAAACTATTATTATATGAAAAAAACCATATAAATATTTCAACCCCAAATTCCCTGGTAATCGATTGAAAAACAATGTAGCTCTTGTTCTAATTTTTGAATCAATTGCTCATATTTTCAATAGGATTTAGAATGGAAAGACGTAAATTTTTTATTTCATTACTAAAATAATATCGAATTTCATTCAAAAAAATTATATGTGAACCTAGTATCATGGTCTAATAAAATAGAGATATTCACTCTATGTGACATAAAAACCAACTTTATATATAGTTGAGAAAACTAATATAAAGAAAATGTATCTCTAATGGGGAGGAAATGTGTATATTTGTTTAATCGAACAAAAATAACCCATATAACATTATTATATGAGGAATTATTGGAAAATCCTACTATGGAATCCATTGAAATATTATCCCATTTCAACTATGGAATTGGAAATGGTTGATGAATCCCCTCAGTAATATTCGATGTTCTTTAACATGTTGACAAGATAATCACTTCCTGGTGAATTATAAAATATCTATTTTAATTACATTCTACTTATAATACTCATGACATTCTTAATACATCTTATTATTCTTTGAATTAATGGAAAACAAAGAATAGTGAGCTTCAGCAAAAAAATCTTTCATCAACTGGGAATTACATGGAACACATTATATTCTTCAAAATCATAAAACACATAATTCATCAATATTGAAATCAAGAAACTTGTCTTTATTAGTGGATTCAATATTTTCCATCAAATAATGATCCTACTTTTGTGCTTTATAATTTATTCAGAAAAAGTAGATTACATTAAACAAAATATAGGATGTCCCTGCATCCACATATTCTTGGGAAAAATTCAACATATCATTAACCAAAGGGTCGCATTTTATATGTAACATGTGTAACATAACATTAAATTTTTAAATTTATACAATAATTCACCTAGTTCAATTTTCTAGGAAGACAATGTATCATGAAATCAAAATCCTTGAGCAGTTTTATTAATCTTATCTATCTCATTTTCAACTATTTATAAGTGTATATATACATCAATCATCTGTGATATGTATATATTCCAAAATTACTCCAAAAAAATAATTCTTCGGAATTTTTAATTTACAAATTTCAATATAATTTAAAATTATGTTCTAGGTAATTTAACTCAAGTGTTTTCAACTCACCTAAAGAAGTAGTGATTTCCTTTTTATTCGACATTAGGGTATAGTGATTTCCTATTAAAAAGAATAATTGTTGATGAAAAATTACCATTTTTGGAGGTTTGGTCCAAAACATGAGCATTGGAAAATATTATTTTCAGTTACTGATAACAAAAAAAAATTCTTTTGTCCAAATGAAACTAACTCCCTTTCATGTTAACATAGTTATTGTGCTAAATAATTGATAAACTATTTCAACAAACGTTTGATAATAACCAGATAATCCAAAAATCTAAGAATATCACTAACATTGGATGGTTTGGACACTCCTAAAAACCATTGGTTTTAGTAGGTTAAAAAATTATTATATATTTAGAAATAATATATCCAAGGAATGAAATATTTTGAAACAAAAATTCCTTCTAACTTATCATTTGATATAGTTTCTTTTCCATTATGGTTTTCAAAAAAATTCTTTAGTTCGTTTCATGTCCCTTAGAGATTATATAATATATTGAAAATATAATTTTTTAAAACATGCAAAAACTAATCAAAAAATTGATAGAATAATCAATTCATAAGATTCATAAATATCTAAGGGTAATTAGATAACCCAAATTGAATAACTACAGTCTCATAGTTCCCCATAACTCATCCAAAATTCTATCTTTAGAATGCCATCCTCTTTCATATTCACTTGCTAATTCATGGAACTAAGATAAATCTTATTCAAAAATTGATCTCCTCTGAATTGATTAAAAAATAATCAATATGATCTAAAGGATAATTTTCATTAAATGTAAATTTATTCAACAAACAATAATCAATGAAATTTATTATTGAACTATCATTCTTTTTCAAAAATAAAATAGGAGTACACATTGGTGGAGTGATAAGTCGATTGAAAACATCATCAAGAAATTAATGAAACTAGTTTTTCTATTCTCAAATTTCTTCTTGATCTATCCGATAAGATATTTTATAAATAGTCATAGAATCTGGATCTATGTTAATAGTAAATTAATCATCCAAATCATTACTAACACCAAGATATTTATCAGGATAAACATCTAAAAATTTATTCCCAATTAGGATGTCACTAATCAGAACTATTTATTTATTTTCATCAACGTTTTATGTATAAAATTAATTTCCATAATTTATATATTTCTATGATTCTAGCTATCTTATCAAAATTCTAAAATCATTTAGTAAAATATTTTTGTCTTTGAAATAGATTTTAGCATTATAATCTAAAATTCAATCCCTAACCAAAATGATATAAAACATAAATGTGGTTATATTATGAAGATTTTTATGAATGAACATCCCACTAATTACTTTAGGAATATTGTAAAAAATATTGGATGATTTAACACTCTCATTCAATGTTTTTTTCCAAAAGTTATATCTTACATTCATGAGGTGTTATTCCCAACATGCTAGAAAATTTCTCAAAAACAGAAGAATGAAAAGATTCAAAGTCCAATAGAGTATTCTCATAATTCTACTAAACTAGTGAAATAATTATTACCACATCATTTTACAGCCAAAAATCAAACATGGTAATAAAAAACATTTTTATACACCATTATTCTTTCGTATCTTGTTAGTTTCCATCCTGGGTAATCATATTTTGACACATATTAGCATAATTACCTAACTCATTACAACAAAAACATCTTAATACTAGATATTAATTTCATTACTATTCAACTACCATACATTCATGAGAAATATTACTAATATTAACCCATATAAATATCATCATAGAAATTAGATTAAATTCTCTAGGATTATTTTTACGACACTTCTCTCATGATTGGAATTTGAGTTTTTTACCACTGAATATCATTGATGAAATAATTCCCATTTCCTACTAACCATGCATCTTTTTTTTATTTTTTTTGGTAAAACATGGTCATTAGAAATATCCATTTTTACCTTCATAGCACATCAATAATGTTTATCATGTTTTTATCTCACAAGAATCCAATTACTTTCTCTTTTTGGTTTCAATCCGGAGAAAAACCTATTTATCTTACTATAAATATCTTTGATATATTTTATGATGTACCTCACCAATCATTAGGAGTATTATTTATATTATTCCATCGAATATTCATCACTCATTCTCAATTACAATAATTATATTTCAATCTTTAGTCAAACAATGTTATACAATTATATCTTGAGTAAAATATTTTAAAATTCATCCCATTCCAATGCATCAATTTTTCACATTATATGGTATTATTAACTATTGAACATCACTGGTCAGCTTCATCTTTAAAATGATAAATTAAATGATTTTAAAAAAAATTCAAAACAGCCCATGAAATTAAATATATTTTGTTTGGATTTAATCTATCCTTCTGCTATCATGTGTTTAGATGGTCATCTAAATTATGGGGTATGTTGCCTCATAAAGGTTTCCACTATCATCTTGTTCCACTATGGTAGATCTAGTTTCTCTCATTCATGGACACAACCATCCTTGATAGATGGTCTCAACTCATCCATAAATACAACAAACTAAATTGTTCCCATTACAACCATATCTGGATTCTTATTTTAAAAGATATATTCTTCTCAATGCCTTTCCACTATTGCTTCCTTCTGTCCTCTTAGTAAAACCATTATGAACAAGCATAAATTAAATGAAGCAACATAGTAATATTAAATTTATATATCATTCTAATATTATTATAAATTAAAATCATATAAGTCCACACTATTAACAGTATATTAACCTCTGAAATTTTCAAAAAATTTCACTCATACAATCTATATTGAACCATATAAAAATATTACATAATCATGAGTTGTAGTAAATAATGAAATTTATGTCACATTGATTATCCTTTTAGTTTCATCTTTATAGATAATTAGTTGATAACTCAAACATTATGAAAACATATAATACAAAGTGGACACTTTCGATTAGAGTCCATTTTTACCATAATATAATAATTTTATAAACAATCAAGATTTAGTTTAATATAGAATCTCCAGGACATTAAATATTACATATTCCTTTCCTTTACCCATTCTTATGTCCATATAAAAAGATTTAAAAATGTTTGTTGAGCAACAAAATTACTGTAAGGGCTAAATAAATAAGGAGAACTTTTAGTCCCATGAATACAAGAAACTCCTTGAAAAATTTACCATAAATTAATACATATCAAACTTAAGAAGTATTATCCACTATCATTTTAAAATAAGTTCATTGATAACCCTTTTCTTAATCAAATTATTACAAAAATCTTCATAGAATGAATAAAAAAACATAATTTCATACAGGGAAATAATTTTAAATTTCATTCTAATAAATGGATTAAATATTCTATGAAATTTAAAACATTTCAATCTTTGAAATAGAATAAACATATAGTCAAATTCAATACCAAATTCATTGGGGGGATATCAAAAACCCACTAATCATTGGTTTATAATTGAACTACCCTTCATTGGCTTATTATGGAACACCCATTATTGGTTTATCACATTACCACCCATCAAAAGTACAAGAACCATTAAAAAATCATAACACATTAAAGCATGAAATTATAAGCATTTCAATCCTAAAACATCACTTTTAATCATATAAAAACAATTCAATATATTGAAATAATAAATCCATTTTAAAAACCCATTTCCATTAAACAATACCATAAAGAAGGAAATGGGGGTATTATTTTCTTTCCAATACATGAATCATTTTAATGAAATAGAAATATAAAAATATACATAAAATTCACATTATATTCCTTTTATTTCAACATTATTAAATATGTTAAATAATACCAAAAATATTAACTTGGATTAAAGGATGTAATCATTAAACATTAAAAGGATCACATACTACTTTGAAACATTTAAATCATAAGATGCGAAAAAGAATAAAATTTAATGAATCATTAAATGGAATGCGATTAAATAAGTTCATGGTATGATATATCAATAGAGTTGTACATACACATTATAAATTATAATGATTGTTACATATCAAAATATTCCTCAATGAATAGAGATTAAGATAAAGTCCCTTACATTGAGTCTGACTTCTAATGTGAATCATTATGTTCCAAAATAATAGAATTATGATAATTATTTAATATATTGGAATCCATTTTGATTTTTATTAAAAAAATTATTTATCCTATCATATGTTTTTATAAAACTAATTCATTGAACAATTTACATTTTTTGATTTGACCACATTCAGTTTATCTGCAAAACAAATATGGTTGGTTTTCTATGATAAAGGAGGTCATGTTATAAAAATCTGTAGAATAATAAACATAAAATAATTATCATATTATAACATATATTATAATTTTAAAACCAATCATGGATTTCTTTTGATAAAGGAACTAATGTTTTATTAATGGAGACAGTAAGTCAAACATACTCATTTGTAAACATTCCATTTTTGAAATATCATTATTGAAAAAAGGTAATTAAAATTAATATTTTCATAATAATCATGATATTCTACAAATAAAATATCATTAAATAATATGTACATATTTATATAATTATTGTGATCATAATTTAATCACATAGTTTTGTGTATGTTGTAGTCCACACGTCCACAAATAATGAAATCACTTTATTACTGTGTGAAAATGTAATAAATAAAATGATATATTATATGTACACAAAGATAATTATGTAATAAAAATCATAATGATGTAATTAATAAGAAATATAATCGTCACATAAACCATTATTAAATTCCATTTAATAAGCTAGTAGAAACACTCCACATTGCTTTGTGAGGTAGTAGTATACCTTACACATGAGTGATGGTATCGTATCTATTACGGTTTTAAATGTAAAACGGGTGTATATGATATAATAAATATAGAGGTATAATTATTTTAAAAATAATAAAATATCATATATAAATATTATTTCCATCAATATTCTTATTCTTATTTGGTGGTAATGGAAAAAAAAATGAAATTGGTTCGCATAGTGGTACTTCGTCGTGCCAACAAATGATGATTGCATATTCTATTTGATTAAGGAGTGTGTGGGTGTTGGTGAAAACCTTAAGATAAAAATATATAAGTATATCATGGATTCAGATGTTATTATACTATCATTTATGGTTTTCTGAAAAGGAAATAAAACAAAAGTGTTCATTGAATAATGTTACCTCTTTTTTTCGGGTACCTTTATTTGGTTTTCATCAAAGGAATTCAATGGTTGGATTTCATGCAAAATTTAGGCATATAGGAGTATAGGAAGGACGTTTTGTATTTATTTTTATATTATTTCGATTATCCAAATTGCATTATATGTGTGAAGAGAGTGGGATAGGGAATACCCTTTTATAGTGGAGGAGGAGTAACATATTTATAAATACAAAAGGTAAACACTATTGAGATGTCTCGCTTATATCCTATACCTCTAATAAAAAAATCATGAAATGAGTGAATATGGTCAAAATAGGTCTATACATTGGGTTTTTTAAAATTTTTATGTCATTTTACCCCTTAATTAATGTTTAACCACTATGTAATATTGTTTTTACCATAATATCTCTACTAAATTTTAATTACTTTTACTAATATTTTTTGTCTAAAATAATTTTGAACATGATAAAAATTATAAACAAGGGTGAATAAAATTATGGAATAATATCTTATGAATTAAAATAACATATTTAGAAAAATTTTATTTAAAATTAATAATAGTGATGGGATGAAACAATTTGTTTTTAAAGTAAAAATGTCAAAAGTTTGAATTGTTTTTATATCCATTTCTTTGTGAAACTAACTCCAATGACCGAAATTTGTTTAAACAATATATAATATAACAAATTAAAATTAAAAAATAATATTAAAAATATTTTATCTATATTAATCAATTATATGAAAATATAGTTTTCCATTAAAATTATGTTTTTTTTCACTATTCCTCAAAAAATTAATATTATCAGAAAAATAAAAATAATCATATAATGTAAATTTTTATATTATTTTTTAAAATATTATGTATATTTTTTAAACTAAAATTCATCAAATGATCAATATTCATTTCTAATGTATGTTCACCCCTAAAAAAAAATAAAAAAGTTTGTTTTATAAAAATAGGTTTTTAAGCATAAAACTAGATTTATTCATATCTAATGCCTATCAAATATATTAGATGAATGTATATGCATATTATAAATATGTATGAACAAAATATATTTTGTTTGATTCATATCATCCAATATAATTTCTAGGTGATAAATTCTATATTAAATAATTATATTAACAATATATTATTGTTCGATATAACAAAATAATATATGCAAGACATTATTTTAATGAAATTCTTGTTGCATGTAGCATACTCTATTGAAAAAATAACACATATTAATTTAAAATTTATATTTTACTTAATAAATATTAATAAATAATAAAAATACATATTCTATAATTACGTGGGTTGTTACATTCATCCCCTTTTTTCAATTGCATGGGGTATTTTTCCCTCAAAGATTTTTTTGATCACTATGACACAACATCAAACATATGGTTTTTCTATAAAACCATGACCTAATGAACTACATTATCTATAACACTTTCTCTCTATAATCAAGAACCTAAAATGGATTTTCTTTATAAAAATGGTTATCTTCCAGCTGAACATCTTCAAGGATGAAAAAATGAGATGAATATGGTATATACTTCCTTAACATTGAAACATGAAATATGTTTTGTACTTATGATTAATCATAAGGAACAAAAAACTAGTCGGAATCATACCCATTATTCTCTTGTATTTCATATGGTCCATTTAGAAGTGATCCCTTCTTCTCAATCTAATCAAAATACATGACACTTTTCTGTAGTGAAACACTTAGAAATACATGATCACCCCTCTTGAAAGAGAGATATTTTCATTGGTTATCATCATAAATTTTTCCCCTTATATGAGGTGTTCACGTTTTTCACTTAATCAACCGAACATTCCATATGATTTTCTCTACAATCTTTGGTCACATCAATATCCTTTCTCTTACATCATCCCAAAAAGACGATGGTCTATAACACCTTCTATATAATTCCTCTATGTTTTCAATATTAATTCTACAATGCTGACTATTATTGTAAGAAAAATAAATGAAATAAATATGTTGATTCCAACATCCCTGGTAATCTATTGATAAATAATGAATCATATCTTTTAATAACTAAAACATACAATGGGATTATCCTTCATATTGAGGATGAAAATTTGTACAGAAATTTAATTTAGTACCAATGACTTCTAAACTCCTTTCCAAAATTTATATGTGAACATGGGATCATGACCCAATACAATGGAGAAATGAATTCCATGTAACCTGAGAATATAATTTGGATAAAGTCAATATAGAGGATATTATGACTTTTTATATATAATGGGAATGATGTGTGCATATTTAGTTGATCGGTCAATAATAACCAATCAAATTGTTACCTTCAGATGTTTTTGCAAATCCTATGAGAAAATACATTTTCATTTTCTGTCATTTCCACTCCAGCAATGGATAAGCCGAAAGCATCCCCTTTTGTAACTGTTTCTATGCAATGAACTTGTGAAAAGTAAAACACTTAAAGGTAAATTATGCAATATCACTTTTCATTCCATCCCAACAATAAAACTCCCAGATGCCTCTATACATCGTAGTGCAACCTAGATGAACAAAAAACAGAGAACTGTGAGCATCAATGAAAATTATTTCTTAAATTAATAATCCCAAGGAAAATATAATATTTTTTCAAATCCATAAAGATCCTCTTCATCAATATTAATATATTTAATAATATACTTATTAATAAAAAATATATTTTCATTAAATGCATGATCCTCTTTCTGATATTTCAATATTATTTCTACCAAATTATACTACACTGAAACCCAAAAAAAATAATGTATGTCACTGTAACAAAAAATTCTAGGAAAAAACAAATAATAGGTACCAAAGGGTAACATTCCAAATGTATCATGGTTAATTTAGCATTAATTTTTCAACACAAGGAATCTATGATATTGTTTTCCTTTCCATGATGATAATGAATCATGAAATCATAATACTTGATCGGTTCTAGACATAATCACTCTCTGTCATCTTATACTTTTTCTGAGTCAATATATACTTCAATCATTTTTTATCAATATATATTTCACAGTTCACTCAACAAATGATTCCTTCAAAATTTTTATGTAGAAATAATAATACAAAATTACAAATCATGTGTAGTGTAATTTATCTTTTTCATTTCTTACTAAAATGATGAATAACCGATTACCCTTTCATTATACAACTGGAATCTACCAAGTGCTTTAAATAACCATCATTATAGATAATAAAGTCAAAATATCTAAAAGTCATGGTGAAATTAAGAGCATTGAACATTCTTATTTTTAGTTCCTAAAAACAAGAAACACATTCTCTAGTCCAGATGAAACTAACACCCTTTCATTTTTACATAGTTATTGTCATATATAACCAAAAAATGATTCCAAAAAACCTTTGTTAATAACCAAATAATCCATGAAAACATTGAATATAAGTGAAATTTGAAGGTCTTCGACAAACTTTAACAACATTTCTTAAAGGGTTAACAATTATCCATATTTAGGACCAATATTTCCATGTAATTAAATTTTAATTAACCCAAACTCACAATTATTAATCATTCAATAAATATTATTTTACATTATGGTTTATAAAAAATACTGAAGTGCTTTTTATGTTCCTATTTACTTTCAGAATATTTCGAAATACCTTCTATAAACACAACCATAAGTTGGTACAAAAGATAGATGGTAGAATCTATTCATAAGATTCATAAATATATTTCGTTAATTAGATAAAAATATAAGAACTAAAAACTCACAATGCCCACATATTCTCTGACTCTTTAGAATTTAATCCTCCCTTATTTTCAGTTGATGGTACCCAGACCTCTGATCAGTCATTGAGAAATATTTATCTCCTAAGAGGTGGTCAAATAATTCATACTTATAGGGAAAGGGATACTTATTATTAAATGTTATGTTATTCAAGGAACTATAATTAATGAGAATTATAATGTTACCATTTTTATTTTTCTAAAAAAGAATCTTTAACACCCCTAGTTATTATAAATTAATTTTTTGAATTAATTTATTTATATTGGAATTTTTAATTTCATGAAACCCTGAAAACAATTATTTTATTTATTGTAAAGCACTATGTTTGTCTTGAATTATACGAAATTACAAGTTAAACATTAACTACATGAAATTTAAAGGTTCTATTTCTTTATATGGAACACTGAGGATAGCATAAATTTTATGTAATAATGGATTTCTATGATTCCTTGGGTAACACGTGGAACAGATTTTCACCAAGAAACAATAAATTATTAAAATATTATTATTTAATACATTGAGACTTAACATAAAAATTATGTTATATGTTATGAATAGTAATAACAAACATATGAAAACCTATGTTTTAAAAAAATTTAAAATGAATTCATTAGTTACAATGAATCAATTTAATATAATGGGAATATTTCTAAAAAAAATATATGTATGTTCATAATGATGTTTTATCCTAATAAATTAAAATAATTACAAATTTTTGGCATATTAATAATATATGTATATATATATTATATTTGATAAAATACTTTTGATATTCATCCAATATATTTGATAGGAATAAGATAAGAACAATCCAATTTTATCTTCTAAAAACAATTTTTTTGTGAGGTGCATTTACTGTATTTTGATGCAGAACATATAGTAAATATAAAATTTTTAACTTTTATAAATTTTTTATTTCCAAATAAAAATCATTTTTTAAGTAGATACAAAAAAAATTGGTTAGGGTGATGTTTTGGTATTTTTATATAAAGTTTTATTTCTTAATTAATTTTTTAGAATCATAACATTTGACTCAATCTTCTTTTTCATATAATTAATTTAAAATGATAAATTATATTTTTCATTTATTTTAATATATATATAGATCAAATTCCTGAAATTTTATCTAATTTTGTTCGTTATAATCAATTTCATATTGAAATTGGTTATAAAAACATTTACAACTATTCAGTGTTTTTACATTAAAAACATGCTTTTTCTTCCCATCAACAGGTTTAAATTCAAATTAATTTATGCCACATATGTTGATGGAAATTTTAAAAATGGATTCCCAATTTTTAATAAAAATAATTTATAATTTATAATAATATTAAATAAAATTTTTTCCCAAATGATTAGTGAACTATATTATAATTAATAATAATGATTAATATTAAATAAAGCTTAATAGGGTACTAAACCTTAATCATAATGGCTGATATGACCTAGACACATTTCTGAAATATTATTTCTATATATATTTAAACCATATCCTCTATTTTATCAACATTTACCATTATTGGATCCACCTGAAATAAAAAAATATTGGTGGGGTTTTTCTTTTTCTAAAATATTACAAGAGTCTCACACCTACCCAAATTTATTTCAAAAATCCCCCCATTTCTCCTTGAATACTTTCTCTGGGTAAAAATCCATCCATGGAAGCCCTTTGGTGCAAACTAAAAGCAGTTACCCAAAGAAGAGGTAACATCCTTCTTTAATATATTTTATTTTATTTTTATTATCCACCACCTCCAATATGATTTATTTAGGATTATATAACAAATAAGGTATCCTAAATATAATTATATTTTGTTATATTAAGTGTTATACCAACACATATACACAACACCATATAATGGGTAAGGAACTTGTAGTTCTTGAATGATGAACTATGGCCTCGTGAAACGATAATAGTTTGTTTTTAATTTACCACATTTCAAGGTTAGGAATTATGATAGAAAATTGGTTTATATATTATATATATATGATATTTATATTTAATGTATTTATTCTTCGTTAATTATTTTACGAAATTATTTCTTCCTATTGCATGTAAACACGGTAACATCGATTATGGAAGTGTGGACTATCACCTCTCAAAATAATGTGATTCTTTCACACGATAAATGGAATGAATAATGTAAGGTATTAATTAATAATACGTGATATAAAATACTATATTATATTTGGGACATAATTAACATTTTGAAAATTAAATATATACCATTTTATTTATCTCCCATTCACACACTTAAAAAGCGATAACATCAATTTTGGACATATAGACTACCGCCTCCTCGATTCGATTTGATTCCATTTATATGTTAAGAATTATTTATATAAGTATATAATATTATATAGCATGGTATTTATTATATAATTACCATGATATTAAGATTAATGTTTCATACCTTATTTCTATAATGATCGTTTAAAATGGGAACATTACTCATGAAAACATACGATCTACCATCTCCATGATTGTATCATTGATTCATTTTCTAAAATAATATTTAATGATTGGATTTAAATATATAATTAAAATATAAATAATTTATTTATTTAATAATTATTTTTATAAAAATTTTTATAGGACCCCAGGACACCCAGAGAGGGGAGGGGTGAATCAGGGTGTCAACTTTTTCATTCAAACTGATGGATCTTATTCCCACATTGGAAGGAACTAGTTTAACATGTATGATTGATATGAGAAGAAATCAAACATTCACATGGAAAGTGAAAACACAACACTTTTTACTTGGTTCACTACTAAGAGCTACATCCAAGGAGCATACACCAAAAGGTTGTCTGTCATACCAAATTCCACTATTCTTCACTAGTTGTGGATTACAAAGGTTCGAAAACAATCACTCTATCTCAGGCTCACTGCCTTTACAACTATTCAGGGATAGCTCACTGCATCTCTCAGGTCACTCCCGTTGACTCCACCAGGCTCACTGATTTTAGTGAAGTCCCAATTAGTCTATTGACGTAAAGGTCTCTTCAATAAATTCGCATTGAAATCTTCGCCTCTACTTAGCATGAGACCCTACTTGCATCGAAGTCTAGAAATGATGCACTTGTATGCACTGAACCACTGAACTGGATAACCAGAACATGCAAACAAGTTTCACTGACAATTTCATACAACCCCAACCCTTTACATGCACGACCTTACTATTGTACTCAATATTTCCTTTTTTTGTGGAAAAATATTTCACACAACAACACCGTTTTTCGTGCAACTGAATATTTTTTGCGCCACCTCATTTTTGACGTGCAGCTCTGCCTTTTTCACGTAGCCCTGATTTTTTTCATGCAAGTCGGAATATTTCGCGTAGCTTGCACTTTTTTGCGCAAGCCCATTTACATAAAACTTTTACTCGCATAAGACCTCATATCTTCTCTAAGTCTTCAACCGTACGGTATGAGGAGGGTCACCTCTTCTTTATAGACATCTCATACCCCCGCAGGAAAAAACCCATGTGGCCCGAAAACATCTCATTTGGCACATAATATTTCACGCAGGTACCGTTTTTCATGCACATCTCTAGATTTTTTGTGCTGCCCATGCATTTGACATTTTTTGACGTTCTGATTTCGAAACACTATTTGCGCAAAAAACCTCAATCCACTATTTTGCGCACCATGCTGTTTTTCACGCCCAACTCAATTATTTTGCATATATCCCTCCTTTTTCGCACCCCACTTCCTCATTGCGCACACCTACTTTTACCTATAATCCATGTCTTCATTTTCTGATTTTGAGGCCCAAACATTTGGCAAAAAATCGGGAAACAGCGCCACCTTCAATACTGTTGTCTGCTTGAACTGTATGATCACATTACTAGCACACATTCTGAACATCCACTGAGAATTGAGAACAAACACAATCCATATTCCAATTCATGTATATAATAGCCATGGTTCCAACAATTTTTACATAATGAAAACTTTGACCGTAGCCAACCAACCAAAGTGTTGTTTTACACATAAACTAAATTTGGTCAGAACACGAAACATAAACATAATTTTTTATGTTGTTGTATAAAAAATAGAAATAAGTAAAGTAAAAGATATAATAAATATAAAAAAGTTTCTGAATTCTTTAATTAATTAACCTAAGATTATCATTTGGTAATTTAATGACACACGAGACAAGTCAAAATCAAGGTAATGGAATTTTGTCTCACACTTAATTTCCATAAGATACATGCCTTATTCACTACTAACTCTTTTTCTGTGGAGTATATGCTTACCATGAATGTATTATATACTCATTATAAATTAATATGTTTGCATTTTCAAAATAATTTTAGAATATATTTTTCATGGGTTTTATGATTCAAAAAGTAACAAATCAGTAAAATAAATTTATTTAAATTTCCTTTCTTTAAGACACATGCCATGTTATACAAAAATATTTGTATATGAGGTGTATTAGATGACATTGAAACATCGGAACACGAATTTACATCTTTTATAGATATTTTAAAGATCCATGTAATTTAATTTACATATATGGGGATCATGATTCAATGTTACCATGTGGTAAGAGTTTATGGAAACATTATCTCAATTTATTAGGATTGTTTATGATCACAATTTAATTAAGGGAATATTATGATCCATCACTAAAGAAAACCCAAGAATTTTACTCTCCTCTGATTATTCTTGATTTATTCATGCATTAGTACCAATTTTTTACTCATTGATATTTATGATAATTTTAAAAAACTTAAATCAAATATGACATTTCATCTATATTTGGTCAGAAGTCTATGTTCTTTCAATACCATAATTTATAACATGGGATTCAAATAATATTCTAATAATATCATATGATCAATAATAAAAATTACCTTCTATTATTTTTCCAATGATTTTAATGTAATATTTTTATGCCTTTCCAAACAAGGAGTTTTTCTAAAAATTTACCATTTAAATGGAATATTCTTGTTACCTCGTATAGCTTGTACCAATTCACTATATTTCATATATATGATGTTTCATTTTGATTTTATAAATGTTAATTTTTATGTTTATTTAAAATAAACTATAAAAAATGGTTTTTAAATAATTTTTATGCTTTCTTTTTATGTTTTCAATGAATTCCTCAGAGAATAAAATTTCCAAAAATATTTCATTCTTATTTTATATGTGTTCAAGGAAAAATTGTTCAATAAAGTTCTTTGGAATCAATATATAAAATTTAAAAGGAATATGACATTCAAAATGTTTCAAATTATTCACTTATATGTATACAAGTATATTTTCAAGAAAATTATAATCAAAAGGTTTAACATTTTAGAAAGCATTTTTCAATAGAGAATGGTAATATCCTTATGATGTGTTTTCAATAGATCATTAAAAATTATTTCCCATATAAGATTACATATTTTTTTGTTACTAATTTATTTTTATGACATGTATTAAAGTATTCCATTCATATTATTTATTTACATTTTTAAGGTTTTATGTCATGATGTTTACGAAGTCAGTTTCTCTTTCATGGGTTATATGCTTATTCAAGTGCCCGGATCAGTGTGATCACTGAGAGGGGGAGGGGGTGAATCAGTGATCCCTTAAAACTTTTTACTAATTGATTCCTTATCAATTAAACCTCTATGGCTGGTTAAAGCCTCGATCCACTCTTCTTGTATCTCTCACCTTTCCTCGAATGATGCAGTAAATGTAAAGGCACTGGACACAAGGATTTGCAAGGTTTGGCACCAAAGGCCTACGTCCTTTCCATGTTGGTTATAAGCCCAACATAGTTTCTCCATTATAACCTGTTAAAATTAAAATGGTCGATACAGAGTCCCACTGTATCTCTCCTGAGTCCCACAGGAGGGTCTTTATACTGCATCCCATAGTGTTACCAGAGTCCCACTGGCCTGCTCCATAATCCCACTGAAGTCTTCTTCCACCCTGAGTCTCACAGGGGGCTTCTCCTGGCTCCTCAAGTCACACGAGTAGCTCTTCTTCTTGTTCAGCTCTTCAAGTATCTTCAGCAGCCTGGGATAAAGGCTACTGGCCTTGCTCTCTTCTTATGTTCACCTGTGATGAACAGGACTCGTCGTCTTGCTCGGGCTTTATCTCCTTCTTCTAAGGATGACCTGGATTCTCTCTTCAAGAAACTTCAACAACCTCTGATAAGGTTAGTTGGTCTGGCTCAACTACTGAAGACTCAGCCAAATAATATCTTTTACTTCAGCTTGGCTTCAGTCTCACTTCATCACAACTTCATGCACTGAGTGCATGGCATCTCTGCTTCCTCATGCACTGACTGCATGGCCTCTCAATATTCTTCAAGATCTTCTGGTCTTGGACAACTCAGATGCACACCACTGATTTAAGCTTTATTCACGTGTGCACGTGCATTCATTCATGCATGCACTCCCCTTCTTATTCTCTTGGTGCAATAAACCCACAAAGGGTGTAATCCTTTTTAGCACACACCTTCTCGAACTTCACACACTTTATTCAATTTGGTTTCACACTTAAGAGTGTGTTCTACTTTAGTGTGAGAGTCCTCTCTTTCTTCCTTCTTCTAGGTGTGTTCTCTTCACTTAGTGCACACACACTAGGTTCAGACTCTTTTCTCTTTGCACATACTTCTCTCACTTTGCACACAACTAAGCTTGGCCTCCTCTTCTTCTTCCACAAACACTTGGCTATGTCCTTTTCTTCAGTTGCACACACAAATTGTGATAAACACTTCACTTTGTTCTTTTCACTTATTAGGCACACACTAAGCTGTGGGGTCTTCCTTTTTCACACATACACAAACCAAGTGTGGTGTACTTCATCAACCCCGAACCCCTTCCGCAAGGGAGGCGCGCAAGTGGTACTGCCCGAATATCCAATGAAGGCGTGCAAGGGTGTGTGGACATTCTCCTCTTCACAACTGTCGTGCAATCCTCAAGGTTCAAGGGCGCGCAAGCCACAAGAAACACAAGGGCGCACAAGTGCTTTAGTCGCAAGGGCCGCGCAAGCCTCGGCCAACCGTGGGCACAAGGAGGGCGCACAGATGCCACCGCCACGCAAGCAACCTCCTGTTGTGAAAGGGATGCGCGCAGGGATTCCTTAACCTCTTTCGCGCAATGAGTAGGGCGAACGGATCCTTCGGAGCAAAGGGATGGCTCCGGAACAAACTATTGCGCAAGTGTGTGCGCAGGGCTCAAAACTTCGCTAAGCACCGAGGCTTTGCGGGACAATGTCTTCAAAAACTCAGCAAACTTTTTGAGAGCCTCAGGTGATCCTTTTATAGGCGAGGAATTCTTCAGCCCATCCGCGTGAGATCCCGAATATTTCAGATCTTCAAGATTTTTCAAATCTTTATTTTTATCCTCTGTTCAACACGGGTTGTTTTTTTATTTTCCTCCTTCACGTGCATGCATTTTCGAACACATGCATGGCCTCTTTAATACTTGTCCATGCATAGCACGAACACACGAAGCCTCGGCAACTCCGTTTGACTCGGCTGAAGTCCAAAATCCTCCATTCATCATGTGCATGCATATTTTATTTCATGGTTGTGTTCAGTAGGGCCATACGAGCATAATGGAGGTCTTAAGTCGATAAATAGTGGTCGGGAACTTCAATTCGTCATTCGGGAGGCTCCTGGTTCATCGAAGGCATCAGGGGTGGCTTCGGCTGAGCTCGAGGTTGAAGACAACCTTTACAGCCGTCAGATGGGCATTTAAATGTTGCTCAATGGCTAGGATTAGATCATCACCGCGCCAGATGAGATAAGCGGCATGAATCAACCGCGCGATGGCTCGAACGGCCATGATTTGATCCCGGCCAAAAATCCGCTTCCCACACCGAACTCTTCCGCGGATTTTCCATGCTTTAACATATTCGCGTTGTCGGCTTCCCTTCAGTTGCACTTCTCCCTCCACGGTGCCGCCCCGCACCGTGTTCTCTTAGCAGACGCGCTCTTGCACCCACTCGTGCACGCCATGGCGCCCCCTATGCTCATTCGGGCACGCTCCTCGCGCTCACGCTACGTGGGCTTCATCACCGAGTGGCCTCGTGGCTTATACACGGCCTTTGCCTCTCTCGGGCTGGCCCCATGGGATCCCCTTGGGCATGGTGACCTAGTCCCACATGTGCCTTGGGTTGAACCCTTAAGGATGGCCATTGGTGGATTATTTTTTACTTAAGTATAGAACAAGTACTTTGATTAAAAACAATGTTACTAGATTCAAATTCCAAATGCCACTCCCTTTCTTCATTCTTCTTCTTCATTATAATTCCTCCAATTCTTCCTCAACATGTATTCATTAATTAGGAATGGAATTCCCGAAGGTTCTTCATCAACCAAAGCTCCTAAATAAAATAAATCTTCAACAAACTTCATTGATCCAATCAGAGATTAAGTTGGACCATCTTCTAATTCACATGCACTAAGTGATAGTGCACAGAATTCATTAACACCACTTCATCCACTTAGATTTTCTGGATGGATCTCTTCACTCTTCATGCTTTGTTAAGACAATGCATGGTCTACTAACAATGTTGTAACATTGTATCCACTTGATTCAAGTTCTTGGAACTTAAAGATCAGCTCAACAATCGTCTGATATACATAGAGAATGTTTCAACCACAACATCATATGTCACTTAGTGAATCTCCTAAGTTACATGCATCTTAATACCATGGCCATTCTCTTTTCCTTACCAACACCATCACATCCTTTGTCATTCACATATTGAAACCCCTTGACATCCATCCATTCATTCCTTGACAACAACATACCTCCTTGACAACAAATGCAACACAGTGCACTTCAATATTCCCCTTTGTATTTGTTGGAAATACACTAGAGCACATATGAATGGGTCAATATGTGTGCCAATATTTCTCCCCCTTATTGGCAATCAAATGCAAAGGTGTGGTGTGGTTCTCTTAAAAAAAATCACTTCCTCCCTTTGAAAAGCATTTTCCTCACAACCACTAAGAGAGGGATGATGTCACATGTTCTCTTTAGCAAAGAGCCTTTAGTAAATCAACTCTAAGTCTACTTGGGCTAACCTGGTGTAGAAAACAAGAGTGATGTAACCAAGGAACTCAATGCTGTCCAACATTCACTATACATGTGAGATCATGCTTCAAGGGGTTGAAATTTTTCAGATATAACCATAAATTGCTAAATCCTGCACATACTTCACAAGACTCATTAGAAAGTTCAGTGCAAAGATAAAGCTCCCCCTTTTAACCACTTGACTTCAATCAATACTCCCCCTTAATTGTCATGATGAATACAATTAAGAAACAAGGGATGAAAGAATGATTGGAATACCTTCAGCTTTTCTCAAGATGGTATTAAATTTTAGAATACCATCTTCTCCAGATTGGCTCCCCCTCAAGGGGTGCACTCCATTCTGTCCAAACCGCTCTCTAAATGAGAATGATCATCATCTTCAATTCCCTGAAATGTTAGCACATGTAAATACAAGTGATTAGGGAATAAGATGGAACCTCCTTGGTTCATCAATGTGAACAACAAGGTTGAGAAGATTCTCTCAACCGAGATGCCCCATTTTCACCATTCTTCACACTTGCACATCTGATCTTCAATGATGATTGTGCTGGTGTGGATCTCAACACATCTTCATGTGAAATCTTTTGTTTCCTTTTTGCCTTACCAATTTCCAATGCTTCATCTTCATCTCTTTGCAGTTCTCTGGCAAGTTGCAACTGATTCGACCATATGACTAACAAATCGTTTGGAAGTGTGGCCTCAGTTCTGGAAGTTCCACATGGTTCTTTTGATGCTGTTAAGATACCATTCTTAGGCAACTTATTTTCAATCAATCACTTCTGCTTCTTCTGGATTGATTGTCTTTTTGAGTCCAGTCTGCTTCTATTCAGTTCCATGTCTTGTTCACAAAGATCCATGGTATGGCCTTTCTTTCCACAGTAGAAGCATGTTTTCTTGGTGGTCCTTCTGGATGCATAACCTTTCTTGGACTTATAATCCAAGGACTTCTCTTCCTTTTTCAACATATTCTTGGGAGCATTGTCACCTTTCTTCTGTTTTCTTCCCAAGGATTCTTTCTGAGCCAGGTTCAGTGATCTTCTCTTCTTTTTAGCTCTGGATACAGTTGGAGATTGACATGTATCTTTTTGACCACTTTTGCAAACATCCCAGATTTTATCAATTCATCCAAATCTATTTGCAGTAAACAGATGTCTCTGGACCTGTTGATGTTTCTTCATTCCTTCTGGCTCGCTCCCCCTTGGCATGGGCTTCCTCTGTGCTTTTGCATTCAGTGGATTGTACCAACAATCCTTTGCACAATGCCCATACTTGTTACAACACCAACATTGACCCACAAATCTTGACTTTTTGATTCCTTATGATTGTAGGGTACTTGTCTTGAATTGTTGTGCTGCTTCAGGAGAGCTTTCTTTCTTCATTTTCTTCATCCATACATGTTTGGAATTATTCTTCCATCCTGCACTTTTTGTGGAAACACAATTAGAAGCATTAGTACAAGATGGGATGTATGGTACCTTCCTTTTAGAAGATGTTTCCCTTTTATTAGAGGATGTCCTTCTTTTAGAATCATTCTGGTCAATGCATACTTGAGTAGAAACATTTCTCCTTTCATCTGACTGGGAGGCTTTGGCTTTGGGTGATTGCTGATTTTTCAATATCACCTCCAGTACTAAGCATTTCATATTGAGGGAGTTCTTCTCATCCTCAATAGTTCTTAGCCTTCCTTCCCATTTCTCTTCCAGATGCTTTATCTGGTCTTCATGCACATTTTTTATTTCTAGCAATGAATTGTCCAGCTCCTTCACCCTGTTTACTTTGTCTTCATGTTGAACATCTCTGACATTCATTGAAACTTTGTGCCTCTTTTCCAGTGCATGGAAAAAATCATTGACCACAATCTTAAATAATTCTTTCTCAGAAAGGATTCTTTTCAATTCTTCAGTACTGTCTTCATATCTTTCATTGCAAAGCGATACTGTTTCATCTTTAGCCTTCACCATCTTTCTGAGAGTGTTGGTTATGCCAACCCTTTTAGCCAACTGATCTTCCATTTTATTGGCTTCTTCTTTTAGCTGTAATTTTTCTTCATGAAGTTCAAGGATGCCTGTAGCTATACACATTGCCACTTCCTTGGGGACTGCCTTCTGAAGATATTCGATTGCCCTTTGAAGATCTTTCATTGTTCCAACTTCATCACAGCTAGGACAGGATTTCTTCATCTTCTTGGCCTGTTTCTTCTTTCTATTTTTCTAAGTCTTGGCAGATATCTCCATTTGAGGCTGGTCGCTCATTTCCTCATATCTGCACTTCATAAAGACTCCCTTGGATCTTTTAGAGGTAACCTCCCTCTGATACCAATTAAAGTTCCCAGATCAGTGTGATCACTGAGAGAGGGAGGGGATGAATCAGTGATCCCTTAAAACTTTTTACTAAATGATTCCTTATCAATTAAACCTCTATCGATGGTTAAAGCCTCGATCCACTCTTCTTGTATCTCTCACCTTTCCTCGAATGATGCAGTAAATGTAAAGGCACTGGACACAAGGATTTACAAGGTTTGACACCAAAGGCCTACGTCCTTGCCATGTTGGTTATACGCCCGACATGTTTTCTCCATTATAACCTGTTAAAATTACAATGGTCGATACAGAGTCCCACTGTATCTCTCCTGAGTCCCACAGGAGGGTCTTTATACTGCGTCCCACAGTGTTACCAGAGTCCCACTGGCCTGCTCCAGAATCCCACTGAAGACTTCTTCCACCCTGAGTCTCACAGGGGGGTTCTCCTGGCTCCTCGAGTCACACGAGTAGCTCTTCTTCTTGTTCAGCTCTTCAAGTATCTTCAGCAGCCTGGGATAAAGGCTGCTGGCCTTGCTCTCTTCTTCTGTTCAATTGTGATGAACAGGACTCCTCGTCTTGCTCAGGCTTTATCTCCTTTTTCTCAGGATTACCTGGCTTCTCTCTTCAAGAAACTTCAACAACCTCTGATAAGGTTAGTTGGTCTTGCTCAACTACTGAAAACTCAGCCAAATAATATCTTTTACTTCAGCTTGGCTTCAGTCTCACTTCATCACAACTTCATGCACTGAGTGCATGGCATCTCTGCTTCCTCATGCACTGACTACATGGCCTCTCAATATTCTTCAAGATCTTCTGGTCTTGGACAACTCAGATGCACACCACTGATTTAATCTTTATTCACATGTGCACGTGCATGCATTCATGCATGCACTCCCCTTCTTCTTCTCTTGGTTCAATAAACCCACAAAGGGTGTAATCCTTTTTAGCACACACCTTCTCGAACTTCACACACATTATTCAATTTGGTTACACACTTAAGAGTGTGTTCTACTTTAGTGTGAGAGTCCTCTCTTTCTTCCTTCTTCTAGGTGTGTTCACTTCACTTTGCACATACACTAGGTTCGGACTCTTTTCTCTTTGCACATACTTCTTTCACTTTGCACACAAGTAAGCTTGGCCTCCTCTTCTTCTTCCAGACACACTTGGCTATGTCCTTTTCTTCAGTTGCACACACAAATTGTGATAAACACTTCAATTTGTTCTTTTCACTTATTAGGCACACACTAAGCCATAGGGTCTTCCTTTTTCACACATACACAAACCAAGTGTGGTGTACTTCATCAACCCCGAACCCCTGCCGCAAGGGAGGCGCGCAAGTGGTACTGCCCGAATATCCAATGAAGGCGTGCAAGGGGGTGTGGACTTTCTCCTCTTCAAAACTTCCGCGCAAGCCTCAGCCAACCGTGGGCACAAGGAGGGCGCGCAGATGCCACTGCCACGCAAGCAACCTCCTGTCATGCAAGGGATGCGCGCAGGGATTCCTTAACCTCTTTTGCGCAAAGAGTAGGGCGAAAGGAACCTTCGGAGCAAAGGGATGGCTCCGGAACAAACTACTGCGCAAGTGTGTGCGCAGGGCTCAAAACTTCGCTAAGCACCAAGGCTTCGTGGGACAATGTCTTCAAAAACTCAGCAAACTTTTTGAAGGCCTCAGGTGCTCCTTTTATAGGCGAGGAATTCTTCGGCCCATCCGCGTGAGATCCCGAAGATTTCGGATCTTCAAGATTTTTCAAATATTTATTTTTATCCTCTGTTCAACGCGGGTTGGTTTTTTATTTTCCTCCTTCACGTGCATGCATTTTTGAACACATGCATGGCCTCTTTAATACTTGTCCATGCATAGCACGAACACAAGAAGCCTCGGCAACTCCGTTTGCCTCGGCTGAAGTCCAAAATCCTCCATTCATCATGTGCATGCATATTTTATTTCATGGTTGTGTTCAGTAGGTCCATACGAGCATAATGGAGGTCTTAAGTCGATAAATAGTGGTCGGGAACTTCATTTCGTCATTTGGGAGGCTCCTGGTTCATCGAAGGCATCGGGGGTGGCATCGGCTGAGCTCGAGGTTGAAGACAACCTTCACAACCGTCATATGGGCATTTAAATGATGCTCAATGGATAGGATTAGATCATCATCGCGCCAGATGAGATAAGCGGCCTGGATCAACCGCGCGATGGCTCGAACGGCCAGGATTAGATCCCGGCCAAAAATTCTCTTCCCACATCGAACTCTTCCACGGATTTTCCACGCTTTAACATATTCGCGTTGTCGGCTTCCCTTCAGTTGCACTTCTCCCTCCACGGTGCCTCCCCGCACCGTGTTCTCTTATCAGACGCGCTCTTGCGCCCACTCGTGCACGCCATGGCGCCCCCTATGCTCATGCGGGCACGCTCCTCGCGCTCACGCTACGCGGGCTTCATCACCGCGTGGCCTCATGGCTTATACACGGCCTTGGCCTCTCTCGGGCTAGCCCCATGGGATCCCCTTGGGCGTGGTGACCTAGTCCCACATGTGCCTTGGGTTGAACCCTTAAGGCTGGCCCTTGGTGGCTTATTTTTTGCTTAAGTATAGAACAAGTACTTTGATTAAAAACAATGTTACCAGATTCAAATTCCAAATTCCACTCCCTTTCTTCATTATTCTTCTTCATTAGAATTCCTCCAATTCTTCCTCAACATGTATTCATTAATTAGGAATGGAATTCCCAAAGGTTCTTCATCAACCAATGCTCTTGAATAAAATAAATCTTCAACAAACATCATTGATCCAATCAGAGATTAAGTTGGATCATCTTCTAATTCACATGCACTAAGTGATAGTGCACGAACTTCATTAACACCACTTCATCCACTTAGATGTTCTGGATGGATCTCTTCACTCTTCATGCTTTGTTAAGACAATTTATGGTCTACTAACAATGTTGTAACATTGTATCCACTTGATACAAGTTCTTGAAACTTAAAGATCATCTCAACAATCGTCTGAAATACATAGAGAATGTTTCAACCACAACATCCTATGTCACTTAGTGAATCTCCTAAGTGACATGCATCTTAGTACCATGGCCATTCTCCTTTCCTTACCAACACCATCACATCCTTTGTCATTCACATATTGAAACTCCTTGACATCCATCCATTCATTACTTGACAACAACATACCTCATTGACAACAAATGCAACACAGTGCACTTCACTTATGAAACCCTTTAATTTTCGTAGGTTATAATTTTATGAAAGGATTATAAAACCTATCTCTTTTCCATATGATATGATATGATTAAATTTGTTGACTCCCATTTAATTTATTGGGTTATTATATTATTGGTTTTGATATTGTGGCACAAGTACATAAGATTTTATTATGAAATGGGTGTGACATATATATCTTTCAAATGAATTGGTTAAATATTTATATGTCGTTATATAGACAAATATTGTATTGGGAGTGAATATTGACTACTCATATGGCCATGAGAGTGCACTATGACTACCAAGATGTTTTGAAGAGTGAACTCATGCTATAAAGAAGGCAATGATTGTAAAAAATGACTACTAAGATGTCCTGGGGATCGATCCCATACAACTATAATGGTCTTGGAAGAAATTCAACGGCTACTATGGAAATAATATTATTTTATTTGTGGTTTTAGTCAATGGAGTGAATCTAAAGTATCTAGATTTAAATTAATTTATATGGACAATCTGTCTATTGGAGGTAAAATGGTATGACAACTGGAGTGAAGGATGTTATAATCCTGACTAATTTCTTTTCAAGGAATAATATTAACAATGTGTACATTAACTGACTATCAGACTCACCAATGAATATAATGAAGGATTTTTTATAGATATCAGTTAATAAATACCATGAAGGAATAATATTTTGTTTCTTTTGTGTAAAAAATTTGGAAAAAGAACCTGAGTAAATGTATTAGAGGATTAAGAATGTGATTTGATAGTGGAAAATATATAAATAATGTTTTTAACTGAAAAGGGAAAATTAATTGTTTAGCTAACCAATGGGATGAAAATATTGGCCTCCATATTTGATAATAAAAAGTTAACTGATTTATGTATGGAATGAATGTTCATTATGTAAATCGATTTCCTAAATGGGAATCTTCTGATGATATGTAGTAAGGTGGTACGAGTAATGGTTATATTACTATTAATGATGAGACTACAAATGAAATGTAAAGGAAGTATGAATTAAATAGTAGGGTGAGGTAGAATTATTATGTTTTATTGAATGATTAGAATAATAAAACATTCTATGTATTTTGATTAAAAAATTAGGTAGTTTGAATGGCGAAATATGAAAGGATTGGTTAGTTTGTTTTTTCGTTAAGTATTTAAAAGAACATGTTGAATGTTTCTGATGGAATGGGAAAGTGATTTATTGATAATGTTGTATTTTTACTGATAGAATATAACCCTTAATATGATACTCATGTTAAAAGATTGTTGTTGGAAAATAAAATTTTGGATATGAATAAGTAAATTGGATAGTACAAATCACCTAGGCACTAATTGAGGAATTGTTAACAAGAATTCTATGTTATTAGGTTTATAATTTTTTTCGATTTATGTAATATATTCAATATATATTTAAATATGGATACCTGAATTTTTATAATAAGGATTTTTGGTAATTTAGGTTGTTACTCTGTTTCAAATGAATATATGATGAAGGTGTTCACTTGTTTGAAATGTGGCAACCAATAACCAATTTTTGATTGATGTCGGATCAGTGTTACGATAATTTCAGTACCTTTAATATAAGGTTTTTAATTTTTCAACTTTCATAAGTGTTATCTAGTTAAGCATTTATCGAATGATTAATTTAATGTTTGGATGATTTGTGTGAGAATAATGTATTATATCACACATGAGTATTTATGCATATTGGATATCATGTTATAAAAACATGGTGTTGATTATAACCGATGACAGACGGGATGGAATATTATGTATCTCATGATCTATTAGTTCTTTAGGATTTAAAAACCCCCTTCCATTGTGGAGAATGAGTTGAAGTCTACAAAGGAATAAAAAATGGTAAGGTTTTTTTTGAAATCATGCAAGTATATCATTTCATGAAAATTCATTTTAAAACCAAAAATGTTATCCTAGTTCCTCAATTTTTGATGAATCATAAGGTCCCTTATTTCATTGTATATTTATGGATTCAAGTTTTTAAATGTCTCCTAACATTTTCCCTATCACTCTCCATCATATCATGATGGTTATATTTCTCTTCCATGTCCATGATTTCACATTCCACATATGTTTTCCAATGTGTAAACCCAATTATATATCACTTTGGGTAACCATTATGTTTCCAATAGTACTTATTAAAAGGATGTTTTAGAATTAATTTTTATGATTAGGTTTTTTAAGAATGAAACATTAAATTATTTAAACCTTAATAACGAATAAGAATTTTTAATGAGAAATTAATTTTAAGGGGGGTAGAATGAGACACCCTAAGATTTTGTGAATTATTGTTTCCGAATTAATTTAACCTTTTTGATATTTTTCACTTCACAAAACACTAAAAATAGTTATTAGATATACATTTAATCAATATGATGGGATTGCGTTATATTAAATTCTAATTAAGTCAAGATGTGTATTCAATATAAATCGTTATAAGTATCTATATTGAATAATGTGATTATCTCTCATTATATGTAGGACTAACATTCCTCGATGTCTTGTGTAACACGCAAGACCATGGTTTACCAAACAACAACATACTATAAAAATATTCTCAAATAATTTATTAATACTTAACATATATGTTATGTTAGAGGTTATGAATAGTATGCTAAAATATATGAAAATATGTTGATTACAAAAATATAAAATTAATTCATTAGTTTATATGAACCTATTGAATATAAATGGACTAATTTAATATAAATATATTTTTAATGCTTACAATTTTTTATCATAATAAATTAAATAATCATAGATTATTAAGTGAATTAATGTAATATATATATTTATATTATTAAATAAAATATTTTTGATATTAATTCAATTGATTTGATAGGAATAAGTTATGAACAGAAAAAAATTTACACATAAAAACAAATGTTTTTATTAAGGTACTTTTAACACCTTATAATGGAGATCCTACACTAAAACTAAATTTGGATATTTTTTTAAATTTATATATAAAAATAAACCTAATTTTTGAAATAGAAACATAAAAATTTGGGTAGGGTGAACTTTTGGTATTTTTCTATGACGTTTTATTTTTTAATAAATAATGAAAAATACTAAAATTTAACTCAAAAATACTTTTTCATATAATTTATTTATAAAGATAAATTATAATTTTAGTTTATATTAATGTTTAATGAGATCAATATTTAATCATTTTATGTAATTCCATTAATGGGAATCTATTTCACAATGAAATTGATTATAAAAACATAACAATCTTTTGAAAGTTTTGACTTTATGAACCCACTTTGTTGTCTCGTCGGTGGGATTAAATTTAAATTAATTTCTTCCACTTTTTTATTGGAATTTGGAAAAATAGATTCCATATTTTTAATCAAAAAAATTTATATTTTATAATAATGTAAACAAATTTTTTGACCAAAAATATAAGTGAAGGTAATTAAAATTAATTACAACAATTAAGATTAAATGAGTCTTAACAAGGGACTAAATCGTAAACTCATGGCCTAGTATGATCAATAAAAATTTCTAAAATCCTTTGGTAGGAAATATATCAAACCTATTGTCCCTTTTATATAATTTTTCACATTATGGGATCAACTTTAAATAAAAAATTGGGGGTGGAGTTTTCCTTTTTCCAAAACATTACAAAAGTGCCACTCATTCTCCACTATAAAAGAACACATCTCCTCTAACATCCTTAAACATCTCAATCCACAACTTATCGACCAAAATATACAAAAATATCCCCCAAAAATCTCAAAATTTCTCCTTGAACCCGCAATTTTATAAATAATACATCCAAGGAATCCCTTTGGTGAAAACCAAAAGGAGTTCCCCAAATAAGAGGCAACATCCTTCTTCAAGCCCCTTTCATATATTTTCTTTCCCTACCCCCTAAAATATCCTTATTTTATGATTATATAACAATAAATTAATCCTAAATATACTTAAATTTTGTTAAATTAATGGTTTTTCCTACACTTACATAGACAACCATCTAATGGGTAATGAACATGTCATTCGTGTAAAATGAAATACCACCTCGTGAAACAATGACTGTTCATTTTTTCCTTTCCCACCACTAATGGTTGGGAATATTGATGGATGATCATTTTAAATATGAAAAATAATATATATATATATATATATATATTCATTATTCTTGTTTAATTATTTTATAACAAGGTCCTTTACCCTTCTGTTATATTTAAATACAATAACATTGCTTGTGGAAGTGTGAACTACCGCCCCTCAAAGTGATGTGATTCATCCACATCATACATGGAATATATAAATAAAAACATTAAATATAAATATTTTACATAAAAATAATATAATATATATTAATTACATAATTTCTTTTCTCGAAATATAATATATACCATTTTATTTAATAACCTTTCACACACTTAAAATGTGATAACGCTATTCATGGACGTGTAGACTATTGCCTCCTCGACATGATGTGATTCTTTTTAAAACATAATAATTATATATATATATATGTAAAAAAATTTAAATAATATTTTATTTATGATATAATGATAATTCTATAAATATTAATTTTACTTACATTCATTCTATAGTGATCATTGATGAATTGGAATGTTACTCATGGAAACATACAACCTGCCTACTCAATGATTGTAATGATAATTCATTTTACAGTACCGTATTTAATGATTGGTTTTAAAAGAATAATTAATGTTTAAATATGATATTTATTTCCTGATTATTATTCTTTATATTTTAATATAATTACCCCTTTGAGCATAATCGACCTACCAAAGTCGTTTTTATCACATGAATCGAATTTGGTCAAAACAACCGACATTATATTAATTGTTTATGTAGTTGTATACAAAACAATGATAAGGGAAGTTAATGTAATAATAAAAATGAAAAATGTTATAAATCAAGTTATTAATTAACATAATTTTTTTTAATCTGGAATATTAATACATATGAGATTAGTCAGACTCAATGTAATGGAATTTCATCTCACTCTTTCTTTCTGTGAGATACATGCCTTATTGAAAACACACTTCTTTTTTGTGGTGTAGATAAAACCCATAAATTTATTATATGCCTCTTATACATAAATATATGGGTATTTACAGAACAATTTTCTTATATTTATTTCATGGGTATTTTGTTACGTAATCTACCAAGTAGGTGAAATAATTTTATCTCAATTTTCATTCTTTGAAACACATTCCATGTTATACATCAATGATTTAAGATGAGGTGTATAAAATTCCATTGAAATGATATAACAAGAATATAATTACCTTATAGTTATATTAAATATACATTAAATTTCACTTTTCTATGTGGGGAGCATGATTCAATGTTACCATGTGGTAAGACTTTATTGAAACAATCTCACCATTTATTGAGGATATTGATGATTACTTTTTCATCAATGAAATATTATGATACATCTTTAAAGAAAAAACATGAATTTTTTTCTCTTATAGTTATTCATGATGTATTAATTTATTATTACCATTTTCCCACTCTTTAGTACTTAAGATAACAAATAAAATGTTTTTCAGAAAATATGACCTTACATCTCTCATCAGTTGGAAATATGTGTTCTTTCGAATCTGTGATTTCCAAAAAGTAATTCAAAGAATATTATACTATGAACACATGATCATTAAATGAAATTTTTACAGGTTTTTCTTTTAGAAATGTTTTCAAAAAATTATTTTGATAATCATTATAATGTGAACACATGCTACTAAGATGGAAATGGGAGTGAAATATGACTACCAAGATTGTATAGAGTGTAAACCATACTTTTAAGACAGTCCTTGGAGCAATGCCTTGTATACTATGGAAAAACATTATATTATCATGTGTTGCCAAATTTTTATGTCTTATTCTAATTTTAGGCTTTTATTTCTTTATTGCTTATCTTCTATATTATTTCAGGCTTACGACCAGCCAATCATTATGTCATGATTTCTGTTTATGGTATTTGGTATGCATAATATGGTATTCTATTTACATGATTGTTTTTTATATACTTATGCTCATATTTATGATTATATGTATCTTTTTTATATCCATATTTTACATATCATATCACAAATATTTATGTTTCCATCTCCATATTATGAAATTATTTAATAATTATAATGTGTCTATGAAGGGTTCTAGTAATGAAGAATCTAGTGGGAGATAATGTAGATCACCTATGTAACCGTGTTTATGTTTCTAGGTTTTCAATGGCACTTGAAAAATGTGGTATTTGGAAATCTATTTTTTTAATTATTTATGTATTATTCAAAAGTGTTGTAATGTCTATGTATGTTAACAATGGGTCGTTATAAGTGCACCTCATATTTATGTTCCAGGTAAAATGAATCTTTTATCATGAAATTATTGCAACCAGTTTTACAATTCCACATGTAACACTTGAGAAATTCTATAAGGGGTTTAGAAATATGATCCGAATTAGTAAATAAATAATCAATAAATTCAACAACCCGATATGGAGTAACTACATGAAATTAATTATGTAAAACATTTGTAAATTCCTTCACTACCAGGATGTCACAAATAAAAGTTGTTTCTTTCTTTTTAATTAAATGAGAAGGATAAATTTATCCTCCCTATTTAATAAATATCTGAAACTAATTTTTATGTTATAAATGTATTAAATTCATTGAGTAAAATATTCCTGGCTTTGTAATTGATTTTATCATGATAAATTGATATCTAATAAAATACCAACAATAAAAAAATCCAATATAGTAAATTCAATAAGGTTTTAAGAAATGAACATACCATTAATTATAATATGATGATTATAAAAAATATAGGCTTCCATATAACTCCCTCCCATATATTTTATGACAATTTCAGTCATATTTCATAAGGTGATATTCCTAGTTTTCTACAAAATGTATCTGAAATGAAAGAATTTGAAGATCCAGATTCAAACAGAGTATTGGAATAATTTGAATAAAACAATATACGTGTAACAACTTCATATGATGTTCCAAATTCAACCATATTAGATGAAAAATATTTTGATGCACCATTTTTCAGTATATCATGTTGGTTTTCACCATGTGTAATCAAATTTGGACAGACAATAGAATAATGAGCTAACTCATTGTGACTAAAATATCATACCAGTAGATTTTAATTGTTTTATTGATTATTCTTATAAAATATACAATAAATTTGAAAAATCATAAAAAAAGTTGCTTGTACAAGATTTTGATATGCATTATCTTGTATTAGTTTTTCCACACTTAACACGAGATAACAATTTGGGTTTCTTACCATTAATCTTCATTGATTAATGATTTCCTATTTTTTATCAATTGGAGATCATCATCTTCCTGTTTTTATAGGGCACATGATCCTCAAAAACCTATATTTCTACCATATCATCACATCACACTATTTTCTAATATATTTTTATCTCATGAGGATCTAATGTGATTCAATTTCTATGATACAACATTGGTTATACTGATTTATCATAATATCAAGATCCTTGATAAAGGTTGGGATGTACCTCTCCAATTAAAAGAAGTATTCTTCATAAAAATCCACAAATTCTTCATCCATTTATCTCAATTAAATCAATTATATTTCCATTCTAAGTAGAAAAACCTTAGGAATATATTTCTCATGAAAAATAATCTTATAATCATTCTATTCAAAGACATCAATTTTATTACTTTCTATGATATTCTTAAATATTGACCAACACAGGTCAACATCACCTTCACAATGATAAATTGAAAGAGTTAAACATGTGTGATCCAAACAATCCATGAAATTGAATATACTTTCTAAATATTTAATCTACTATTCAAATAGTTTAGGGTTAGATTATCCTATAAATGATAGGGGATGTCTTTAGATAAAGTTATCCACTATCATAGTGTTCCTCTATAGTAGATCGACTGTCTTTCATGCATGGGAACAATTAGGATTTATAAACAATGTCAAATGATCCATCCCTGAAAAAAAATGATCTCTTCAATGTCCATCCATCTAGGAATGCTGATTCAGAAGGATATTTTCCAATGAGTTCCATCCCACTATAATTATATTTTTTTCACTATAGAAATACATTCAAAACAAACATACTTTGGATGAGGAAGTGTTGTAATTTTGAAATTTTATATTGCTGAAACTTAGCAATAATGTATAATCCTTAATGGGAATTCCGTTAACACTATCCTATCATACAATGTTGCCTAAATAATTACTTCGACTCCGATAATAAAGACACATCATTAAACATTACATAATCTTGAGTTTTTCTGAAGTATAAACTTTTAATCATACTAAATAAATTTTCAGGTTTATAGTTTTTGAGAATTATTTCAGTACTCATACCTTTAAAAACCGTATAATTCATGGGGGAAACATCTGATTAGAATCCATTTTCCACATAAAATAATACTATTAAAAATAATGAATGATTACATTTTACATAAAATCTCCATTAATTTCAACCTGACATCTTCCATTATATTATAAAACCTTTTTCCATGGGTGAAATTATTTAAAAAATTATATGGGAACTAGAATCATAGTGAGGGATACCAAAAAAAGGATATCCATTAATCCTTTGAAAAAATTAAAACCCATGAGGACATTATCATAATGTAATACTTTTCACCATCAAGTATTAAATGTGTTCCTTTGAAATTAAGCTCATTATATACCCTTTTTTTAATCACAATATTTACATTAAAACAATAATGCATAAAAAACTCATAATAGTCTCATGGGAAATAATTATACTTATCATTATGAGAAATGGAAAAAACATGCAGTCGATTTCAATACATTTCACTCACACAAATGGATCGACCATATGGTTTTTTCCTTACCCAATCCATTGGAGGTATATAATGGATGCACAAATTGTTAGTTTATCATAGAGCCACAAATAAAATTTCGATCTACCATTACATAATCATAAAAAATAAAATATTTCAATCTTCAACATGTAAATTACAAAATTTCACTTTCCCTCATAATAAAACATTTAACAATGTTGAAATAACCAATACATTTTAAAAACCCATATTCAATAAAAAAAAGACCACGTAAAAGGGAAATGTAGGTTTATTTTTATTTATTAAAAAAGAAGGATTTCATAAGATTCCTAATATAAAAATTAACATACAATTTATTTTATCATACTTTTATATCCATATAAATAAATATGTATGATAATATTAAGAATATTCACATGGACTAAAGTATTAAATCATTAAACTTTCAAAGCATCCCATAACACATTGAAACATTTAAATAAAAATCCCTATAAAGTAATAAAATTTAATAAACCATTAAATTAAATGAGAATAAATAAATTCATGATATGATATTTTTAATGGGAATTATATAACCCACATAAAATATGGTTGATGTATACTTGAAACATCACGAGTTAAAGAAACACTATGTTTGATAGCGTACGTGATACACCACGTTTAACAAAAGAGAACAAATTAATATATTTTTTAATAAATTGGATGATAAAATTGAAGAAATGAACAATATTAATTGAATTATGAAAATATGTTTTACACATGTTTATGATTAATTATTTCGTGCACAAATAATTATAATTTATTATAAAATCCTTTTTAAATAAAAGGAAATTTTATTATAAAAACTATTTAAATGAAAATAACTGGATTTATAAAATAATAAATTCACTCTTTTTAGATTTTATTAATGAAATATTTATTAAATATATTACATTTAATGTTTAAGATTCATCTTATATGATTTCAAGACATTAAAAATGAATAAATTAAATTTTTCGGCTAAAAGAAGTATTTTTATTCAAAATCTTTTTACCACTTTTTAATGGAGAACTAATTTTAAATATCGTATTAGAAATATTTATAATATAAATTTTATAAAATAATGTCCTTATTTTTAATCAAGGTATCAAATTTTAGTTTTGATTATTTTTTTAAAATTTTCTGATAACTGTTTATTTTAATGATTATTGAAAAATACTAAATTTTAATTTAAAATTGCCATTTCATCTAATTTATTTATTTATTTAGATAATAATTTTAATAGGTTTTAAAGTTTTTTTTTTATCATTTAATCCAATTTTGGCCATTATAATTAATTTATAATTGATATTAGATATAATAACATTTCAAACTTTTTACTGTTTCACCTCAAAAACCCGCATCTTTTTTTTAACTGTTGAATTAATTTTAAATTTAATTATTAAACTCATTTTTAATGAATTAGGTAATATTAATTAAATATCTGTAATGAAAATTCAATATTATGTTTAGAGATAATTTTATTTTTTGGTATAAAAAAGTTACCATGGTAAAAGTATTATTTTCCGCGTTATAGGTAAAAAATGAAAAATGTTAAAGCTAAAAGCGTAAAGGATTAAAATTCCTAAAAATTAAAAAATATATTGGTTGTTTGAAGTTTGGATTAAAACCAACTGGTTATTTTTTTGAATATATAATTATTTTAAATTAATTCCATCTCAATGTGGTTAGCCTTATATATAAAATAACCAAAAATTTAATCATTTGAACCCACCTCTCTTATGTAAAAATTCATCCCATTACCTCCACATTTTTGACATAAAAATACTTGTATCTCCTAAAATATATGACCAAACATTTCTTTATCACTCTCCCCATGTGGAACTGCATCTGGTATCACCAAAATAGCATATTTAAGGTTCTCAAGGGTATATCAAGGAATAATTATTCACGTGGCAATATTCTCAAAGTACATCTATTAATTTATTTTCTTTTCGTACTTTCTCCTCCCCTATTTCAACCATGAATTCATGATTACTGTAGACTGAATTTTATACATTGGTTTGATGTTTCTAATGGAATAACTCATTTCTATTTCATTTCTCATCTCCTATTATTTGGAGAATCCAAATTTATATCCATTTTATGCCAGTTAATCACCTCCATGAATAATATTTTTTTATTTGTTTATTTCCACCTAAATGGATGGCCTTTAAAATATTTTTCTAGTCAAATAAAATATTTATATTTATATTAATTCCTATTTTATATTATGGATATGTTTTTAATGAACATACCTTCAGGATTCCCATGTTGTGGATATCAGATAACTTTGTATGAGGATATGTGCACTACCACCTACTCAAAATGGTGTGATTCATTCTCACCTCACAAAGAATATATTAATAATTTTATTAGAAAAAATATATATGATATAAATGACATATTAATTATATTCTAAAGATAATATATATATATATATATATATTAATATATATAATTATTTAAATACATTTTATTTAATATAGTTTTCTCAATATGGTAGAAAAAATGAAAATAACATTCATACTTACGTACGACTTACCGTCACCAAGAAAGATGTTTTTAGTATTTATTTAAATATAGTTATAAATAATTATATAATGAATATATAATTTATCTATTTAATATTTTATGTTATCGAGATGATGGATTTATGAACAAATGTACTATTGATATCTTATCAAGATCATTTTCAACTCAATGTCGAATATAATCAAAGTGTTGACATGAACATAGATAATTATATAATATTTCTAAGATTATAATAAGTGATATAAATGGAATAATAAACATGAAAAATGATTTAATGATATTATAAATTAATATAAATTTATTATTCAGTAATATAAATATTGTAAGTGAAGAGATGGACTCAAGGTAAGGGAATTCCATAACCCAATTTAAATTCTTTAGATTAAAATTCTACTATTTGATTATGTCTTTAAATGCTTATGTGTGAATTTTTTTGAATATAATTCTTTTTTATATACTTGTTTTATTTTGATTTATATTTAAAATAGATAATCAAAATATTTTATTCTAAATAAACTTTGTAAGGGATTTCATCTCAATATCCTTCCATTGAGTCATTTCTTGATTATATACACCTTATTATTTTATATGGTGTATATACGACCACTACAATAATCAATATCAATATTCTCTTAATAATAATGTTATTTAATGTTTTTGTAAATGTATTAGTACATGGAGATTAAAATTTAAATGTTTAAATTTCTATGGGACTCCTCAAATGTATAAAGATTTAATTATAAAATCCCTTTCTTCATAATAATAATTTAAATATAATTGTAAGAATATAAAAGGATTTGAAATGAAATTTCTTATATATTTTAATTTAATTCAAAGTAAATGGAAAGGAATCATATTACATGTTTCATAAAAAATGTTTTGACAAATGACAAATAGAGTGTTCTTTTTAATGTATATTCCGACAATAAATTATTTTCCTATATAATTGTTATTTGATACATTACTTCCTCTATAAGAAATAATATTTTTTAAAAGGAAAGAAATCCATTATTCCCTTTTTTTAGTATCATGGCATTGAGAATGGGTTCTAAAATATATTTTTTTATACAAAGATGTTTTCCCTATGGTATTAGAAGAGTTTTCCAAAAGGTTCATTGTGGTGAATTTATGTTATTTAAGAAATTGTATTTGAGAATTATATGAAATAGAAGATCCCATTATAGCTTATACAAAGGGTTGAGCCCCATTATTTCTCACTTGTGAGCCTATTATAGCTTGAATGATGAGATGAGACCCATTATAGCCCTCATCGGATCCCTGTATTGCTTATATGAATGGTGATCCCCATTACAGATATCTTATTCATTGTATAATAATAATACTAGAAGTTATCCATATGGTTATTTTAATAGAATAGGGTTTGAAAGGGTTTTATATATATGATTATCTAAGTCACATAAATGAATTTAAATTTATTTCTATTGGATTTAACTTTTTTATTCAACAAAAAGTATGTTTGATATTCATGTGTAAATTATTGTTTCATTTATGAATGAACAATATATCAGTTACCATGTTTCCATAGACTAATTGTTTTATTTATTTTAATGTAACATACTGAGGTTTTTTTTCTCTTCCAATGTTTATTAAATTTTTATAGGATATAAGGGTGAATATAGTCATGGATGGAATTATGGAAAATTTAGGATAAAAATAAACCATATTTTATTTTAAATGTTTTTGTGTTATGATAGAAATAGATTAAATTACAAATGCACCCTGTGTATTTATATGTTTTTTTGTGTAACATTTATGGACTAATTATTTAATGCTCAAAACATGAAATTATCCATAATGTGAAATAAAGTAAAATTCATGAAATAACTAATGACTATGTAATATGTAATGATGAATCCTTATAGTTGGTATCATAAGATTGTTAATAAAAATTTAGATATTTACAAGGTGTTAATTTCCATCATATAGATTATTTTAATTTATGGTTAAGTTCAAAGGATGTATAATTTTATGATTACCTTATTTCTTCACCTAAACTACGACTTTTCAAAATGATTTTACATAGAAGAATTATGAATGCTATGATGGGAAAGCTCCAATTGAAATCAATATCATGAGGTGGTCAGAATCAGAACTGAATAGTTTTTTTCTCTGATGGATTAATTGAAAAAAACTATAAATGGAGTTAGAATCCACGTACGAGATCATAATGATCAACAATAAGAGAATATGTCAGTCGTATAACATTTATGAGGAAACATCCCCCATCTTTCAGTTGATCGTCTAACTCAGTGGAAGATGAAGGAAGGATCAATTCCCTAGAGAAGATATTTGAAGTCATTGTATGTTCATAACGTTAAAATATAACTCTTTCCATTTATCTTTTTAATGGTGAAACTGATTGATGGTGTTCATTGGTTAAGAATACTAAAAATAAAAATTTTCTTGATTCCGTTGACTGAGAATAATGTAATGATATTTTACTTGATAAATATTTCTCCAATGTTGCTTCGATTTGGATTGAGAAAAAATTAATTTAATTGATGAATATGTATGATGATTCAGTTGTATCATATGACGAAAACATCAATTGATTGTCCAAGTATTATATATATTTCTTTCAAGACATTGAATGTATTATTAATATATTTTACTTAGGGTTGATACCAAGGATACAAAGAGCTTTGGCCTCCGAAGAATTTTAAAGATATAAAAACATGGTTCATTGTGCTGATAAATATGAGATGGGGTTTTACACCACTTACGTTTCACAAGATGATATGAGTAATAAATGGTTAGGGTGGGAGTAAATGGATAATAAACAAAATAATAATTATTATGTTAAGACTAAAACTTTTTCCAAGTGTCATAAAATATGTTTTAGGGAATATATGTTCAGATCTGGAAAGTGTTACTATTGCGGTATGTTTGGTGAGAAGGCTCCTAACATTAAAGAAAAGGGTCCTTAGTAGTATAAAAATTAAATAAGAGATAGATAGTTTACATTAATATTATGCAGCTTCAATGACATAAGACATTATGAAAATAAGTGTTCAAATATATTTACAAAAGTAGGTAATAATTATGATTAAAAAATGGTTTAGGAGAATATTTTTCTTTTACTATATTTTAATTTGAAACATCTAGTTAATTAATGAATTTTCAGGATATCTCAAGATTTTTTTAAGGGTAACTATATGTATATGGTTTTAGACAAACATTCTAGTGTTTTTTGTGTTGTGATAATATGATTTTAAATACATTTCTAGGAGTTTTATGAAGGGTTAAGCTTATATTATACATTTTTAATGGGGCGTATGCCATTAATTTTGGATTTATGGTTTATGTTATTTATAAAATATATGGTTTTTGTGATATTTGAATATTAAGGTTATTCTTTGGGATGTACATAATAATTATAAAAATACTATGGCTATGGAATTGTCTTTATAATATATAAATAGATAAAGTTTGTATATTTATTTTTGTTCATATTCAAGGAAGTAAATGAATTTCCCATCTCCATTAAAATGATCTTAAAAAAAAATTGTTTTCTGTTTAATTTACTACTATGAAATAAAAGGTCGTGATACCAATCACAAATTTATAGTTTTGTGATTTTTAACTTTATCCTGTACATGTTTTCTATCACCCTCCATTATAAATTAATGGTTAGTTTTATAAGGCCCCAGCCTTAAACCTTACTTAATATTGAATTAAATGAATAATTCACATTGAGGATCTTTTCAGGTTTAGAGTTTTAGAGAATTAGAACATAACTATTACATCTTAAAAGATTACAAAGTAGACACTTCTACTAAGTCTCTATAAAATAAAAACTCTTAAAAAGAAAGATGTCTAGATTCCATGTTTTAGATAGCATGAAATTCCCTTGATCCCATCCTTGACCTTATTCCACTTTAAGTCATGTGAAAAACATTTCGAAAAACTTGGGGTGAGCATAAAAAGCTCAGTAAGGGATACAAAAATAATGAAAACTATTAGTTTTTCAAACATCAAGTAAACCATGTATACTATATCAAATTAATACCTTCACCTTCATGAAGTAGTAAAAAAAAATCTTCACTAAATAAAGTGTCATTACTTACCTTTTTGTAACCAAAGGATTACCATAAAACCCATATAAATAACACATAGAATATATAAAGGTAACTTGGGACATAAACATACTTAAGTGGAATAACCATACGGTTGACTTCCACACATATCACTTAATGGAATAGCCATACGGCCAATTTCCATACATACTTAATGGAATAGCCATACGGCCGACTTCCATACCCAATGAATTGGAGGTTATAACGTAACCACCCGTCCTGGTATTCACGGCACCACCCGTCATATGGTTTATAACGTAACCACCCGTTAAAATGTCCAAGTACCAGTATAAAATCATAAAACATAAAACCAATATAAAGGAATGATAACATTTCCACATTTCAATCACAATATATCATAAATATATTGACATAATAGAATCCTTTTTCAAAACCATTTTCAATACCAAAATACATAAATGAGTATATGGTATTTATTTTATTCTAAAAACAATACGGCTTGTTGAGAAAGCCAAAGATCAAATAATTCTTGCAGCGGCGAAAAAGGTCATTGTCACCGCGTACGTTAAAAAAACATTCCTTTTTGTCGTTTAGTAAAACGCTTCGTAGAAAAAGATTTCTTTTGTATAAAAGTAAAAGTCAAAGGAGTTTATACACCGTATAAAAGAATGTTGTGTATAAAACGAAATATGCCTCAATGAAAGGAGATTGAGACGAAGTCCCTTACCTTGGTTCCGACTTGACTTGATCGTTCTTTAACGTCCTGAATAATAAACTTGAGTTAATTTATACTTGATTAAGAACCTTTTTAAAGTTCATTATTCTTTTTATATCATTTATTTCCATGTTATAAACATTATGTAACCATTTAAGTTAATAATGTTTATTTTGTCAATATTTGGTTCTTAAGTCGAAAGTTGACTTCTTACAATTACATGTTGTTCATGTGGTCAAAAGTTCTTTATATGCAGAATGAAATTCCTGATTTGGATATCATATATATCATATATATCCAGCATTTACATGTATTTATAATATTACATAATCATTTAGAGGTAAGAAATGAAATGCACCGTTCATGGAGACGGTAAGCCGTACGTACGGATGAACGCTACTTTCATTTCTTTATCATATTAGTGGAATTAAAACTAAATGAGAGGTATGTATATTTTAATTCCAGAATTATATTCATCATTTAGATATATCATTAATTATATATATACATTATATACATTTAATTTTAATAGTACATTACATTTGGGGATAAGAAATGAAATGCACCGTTCATGGAGACGGTAAGCCGTACGTACGCATGAACGCTACATTCATTTCTATCTCATACTTTAATGGAAAGAAATAATAATTATATAGAGTTATATTATAATTCCAGTATAACATCATATATAACAACTTTAAATACATCCTTTACACGTCCCACATATGGCATTAACGAATCACATCACTTTGAGGGGGTGGTAGTCCGCACTTCCTTAAATGAAGATATCGTGTTTACCCATAATGGAAACCATAAAGGTATGCCAAAAATGAAAAATACAGAAGCTTAAAGAAAAAATAAACATATTATATATCATATATAAAAATAGTGACATCATAATTGCCACCCTTGAAGGTGTTAAATGAGTATTGAACAATCATCGTTTCGGGAGGCAGAATTTCGCCATCCACGGAAACCGTATGTTCTTTAACCATTTGATGTAGTTGTGTGAGAGTGTATCTAAAATAAATATTATAACAACATCCTAGTATATTGAAGATACTGGTGTTGTTACAAAAGAAGTAAATAAAAATATTTTAGAGGGTTGGAGAAGCAAAATAAAACAAATGAACAAGAGAGAATGAATTACCTTTAAAAGTGTAACTCCCTTTTGATTTGAGCGTAAAGGCTTCCTTTGAAAGGATTCTTCCCAAAGGGAATCCTCTAGGATGAGGATAGGGATGTGGAGAGAGTACTTGGGCAGGGGTTGGCCGAGCCAAAGGATTGAGAAGTGTGTGAAATGGGGTAGAGGTGGGGGCCTTTTATAAGAGGAGAGGAGGGGCACTTTTGGAACGTAAAGAAATATTACTTTATTTGAAAATGTGTTTCGGTTTTAAAAGGTCCCACATTGATATAATTCGTGGATAAGGTGATAAGGGTTCGAAATCCACTCATCCAATTGGTTTTGGACATGTGTAGGTTTTATATTTTTCATTATCTTTCCATTTTATTTAAATCGTCAAATAATGATGTCATCGCTGCATCATTATTATGTCATAAATAATTTAATTTATTTAATGTCTAAAAATTATAAAAAAAATACTATGATGTAGGAAATCGTTTTATCTTTCCAATGACTATTTATAATCAAAATTAGGACTTGTATAACCCCAATCAAAATTTTTTTTAGTAAAACGATTTATGTTTGTGTCATTTTCACTTTAACATTAAATAAAAATATTTTAATGTCATTTTCTAACTAAAGTGGCTCCATGGGGTCCCCAAGTTGGACCATGGCTTGTCTTGGTCGGCCATGACTCACCCAATAGGTGTAGGACAAGTGTCATGGTGTTTTCACATTCTTATAATACCATTTTTACCTTAAACTACACTAACTACCTCTAATCGCGATTAATGAAAAAAAGTTACTATTCACCAAAAAATTATTTTAATCTCATTGAACCATATTTTACATCTTAATGACAACCATGTATGTCGGATTTTCAAAATTCAATACACATTAGTGGTAAACTTTCATTTAACTGAAAAATCAGTTTGCTTGATTACCACTTAGTGGTTTCACTATTCATCAAAAATTGAAGTTTTTCAGAAAATTACCAAAAATTCACCCTAATCTATATTTGATATTACGAATTCAAAAATGAAGTCTATTTTACAAAATTAAAAACATATAAGTCACCTTAATTAATTTAATAATTAATTCCCACTGTCAGAGCAAATAGCGTGTTTTTATGAAACAATAAGTATCAAAAGATTGACACTAGTTTAAGTCCGATTTCAAAGTAAAATTAATTCCAACGACCACTATTGGATTTAATGGTAAAAATATTTTCTAATTTCACTTTAAAACCAAATAAAAAGATAATCTAATCATATAAATAAACTAGATTAAAAATAGGTTTTGAATTAAAACACAACATTTTACACTATTCATAAAAAAATTAAACTTTATCAGAAAGGTACCAAAAATTTACACAAAGTAAAATTCGATGTCCCGATTCTTAATAAGAGTTTTATTTGGTCCAAAATAAAGTATAACAGTGATCAAAACTATATTTAATGACGGTTCACCATTAAAAGGTGATAAGTGAACCTTTAGTGAAAATTAGAGTATATATGCCCTAAAATTGAACTCTTTCTGTATTTTAAGCCTTTATCATTTATTGGGTAAATGTATAAACATTTAAAAACATATATAATAATATTTTAGTTATTTCTATCCATTCCTGTCAGTACAACGGCTACTCGTTAACTAACATATAAAATAATATTATTTTATTACTAGTGTGCTACGTAAGTTTCAAAGAAACGCATCGTTGCGTATCGGGTACGCTATCGAATATAGCAACCCCTTTAAAATAAAATTAATATTTAATTCGTAAATATTAATAAATATGAAAATTATTTATTCTTTATTTACCTGGGATGTTACATCCTTCCCCCCTTTTGGGAATTGCGTCCTCGCAATTTTATTCACTTATCAAAATAAGTGGGGTTATTTATCCCTCATAGCATTTTCAGATTCCCACGTTGCCTCTTCAATCACATGGTTTTTCCACAAAACCTTTACCTGATGAATCACCTTATTCCGTAACACTTTCTCCCTGTGGTCAAGAATCTGGACCGGTTGTTCCTCATAAGATAGGTTCTCTTCCAGCTAAACTACCTCTGGACTCAAAACATGAGATAAATCTGGCATATACTTTCTCAACATCGAAACGTGAAAAACATTGTGTACGTGAGATAAACTCGGAGGTAAAGCCACTCGGTATGCAACTGATCCAACTCTTTCCAGAATTTCGTATGGTCCAACCAACCATGGACTCAACTTTCCTTTCTTACCAAATCTCATCATACTTTTCCAAGGAGAAACCTTGAGAAAAGCATGATCACCTACCTCGAAAGATAGATCCTTCCTTCGGTTATCCGCATAACTCTTCTGCCTGCTCTGAGCTGTTCTCATGTGCTTCTGAATAAATTGAACTTTTTCTGCCATCTCTTCTACCAATTCTGGTTCCATCAGCTTCCTTTCACCCACTTCAATCCAAAATGCTGGAGTTTGACACCGCTTCCCTTATAATGCCTCAAATGGTGCCATCTGTATACTGGAATGGAAACTGTTATTCTATGAAAATTCAACCAAAGATAGATGTTGGTCCCAACTTCCCTGATAATCCATAGAACAAGCTCATAGCATATCCTCCAAAGTCTGAATTGTTCGTTCTGACTGCCCATCTGATTGAGGATGAAAAGCTGTACTAAAATTTAATTCAGTACCCAACGACTTCTGAAGGCCTTTCCAAAAGTTGGATGTGAACCTGGGATCACGATCAGATATAATGGAGAGAGGAACTCCATGTAACCTGAATATCTCTTTAAGATACAAACGGGAAAGTTTATCAAGAGAGAAAGTATCTCGTATAGAAAGGAAATGAGCTGATTTGGTAAAGCGATCAACAATAACCCAGATTGCATTATTACCTCGAGATATCTTCGGTAATCCAACAACAAAGTCCATGGATATGTTTTCCCATTTCCACTCTGGCACTGGTAAAGGCTGAAGCATCCCTTTCGGTAACTGCCGCTCTGCTTTAACCTGTTGACATTTCAAACACTTCACAGTAAAATCAGCAATGTTTCTTTTCATTACATCCCACCAGTAATACTCCCACAGACCTCTATACATCTTAGTACTGCCAGGATGAAAAAAAACTCATTCTTCAACTGTGAATCACAAGGCACACATAACCTCTTCACAAACCTCAAAACACAAACACAAACTTATCCAAGAACAAATGGAAAATTTTATTCATAAGGTCCACGAATACAGCAGGTGCATTGGTTAACCCAAAAGGCATAACTACAAATTCATAATGGCCATATCTAGTACGGAACGCAGTCTTCGGAACGTCTGCTTCTTTTACTTTCAACTGATGGTACCCCGACCTCAAGTCAATCTTAGAAAAATACTGAGCTCCCTGGAGCTGATACCACTTCATTCGATGGCCCAACATCTGCTGAAGTTGTTGCAAAGGATTTTACCACCCATTTCTGTTTGTAGTCTAACTGCTTCCCATCACTCAAGCTCCTTGTCGGACACTCGTCTGCATAATGACCCATTTCATTACACTTAAAACATCTTACCGTTGGCTTTTCATTTCCTGCTTGTTCATCTTCCTTACAGTTACGAGCAATATGACCAGACTTACCACACCGAAAGCACTTACCAGACTTGGATAAACATTCTCCCGGATGCATTTTACCACACTTCTCACAGGATGGATATTTGGTTTTCTTACCTCCTTGCTTCTTTGATGAATTATTCCCCTTTTCCTGCCAACTAGACCTCTTATTCTGTTGTTTGTCATAGAACACCTGATCATCGGAAAACTCCATTTCTACCTTCTCCGCACATCGAACAAGTTTTTCATAACTTTTGAATTCACGAGAAGCTAAAGCCCTTCGATACTTTGGCTTTAACCCTGAGTAAAAACGGTTTATTTTACTATCAAGATCTCGTATGAAGTTTGGAGCATACCTTTCCAATCGAGTGAAATTTTCTTCATAAGCAGCCACTGAATCATCCTCCTGCCTCAATTCTAGGAACTGTTTTTCCATCCTAAGACGAACCACCTTAGGAAAATATTTCTCAAGAAACATACCTTTGAATTCGTCCCAGTGAATATCCTAAATCTCATCACTATCCCTTATATTTTTCACCATCGACCACCACTGATCAGCTTCACCTTCAAAACGGTAAACAACAAGACTAAACTTTTGATGTTCTGAACACCCCATGACATCAAAAATCTTCTCCAGTGCTTTAATCCACCCTTCAGCTTGCACATGGTCAGATGATCCTCTGAATGATGGGGGATGTTTCCTCATGAAGTGTTCCACCACTGACATGTTCCTCTGTGGTTGATCTGGCTGATCTCGTGCATGGATACCACCGCCATTTATAGCCTGAGTCAACTGTGCCATCACTGCAACAAACTATTCAGTTCCGATTCCGACCATCTCAGGTTGCTGATTTGGAAGGTTGTCTTCCTCCTGATGTCGTCCCAACATAGCTGCTTTGTTTCCTCTGCGGAAAACCATTCTGAACACAGAAATATCTTAGGCGAAGCAACATGGTAATCCGTAAATGCTATATCATTTCAATCATATTATAATTTAACACTTTTCTAACTCCTAAAGTTGTCTAAACCGACCTCTGATACCAACTATAAGGCCCCAACCTTAAACCTTACTTAATATTGAATTAAATGAATAATTCACATTGAGGATCTTTTCAGGTTTAGAGTTTTAGAGAATTAAAACATAACTATTACATCTTAAAAGATTACAAATTAGTCACTTCTACTAAGTCTCCATAAAATAAAAACTCTTAAAAAGAAAGATGTCTAGATTCCATGTTTTAGATAGCATGAAATTACCTTGATCCCATCCTTGACATTATTCCACTTTAAGTCCTGTGAAAAACATTTCGAAAAACTTGGGGTGAGAATAAAAAGCTCAGTAAGGGATACAAAAATAATGAAAACTGTTAGTTTTTCAAACATTAAGTAAACCATGTATACTATATCAAAGTAATACCTTCACCTTCATGAAGTAGTAAAAAAAATCTTCACTGAATAAAGTTTCATTGCTTACCTGTTTGTAACCAAAGGATTACCATAAAACCCATATAAAGAACACATAGAATATATAAAGGTAACATGGGACATAAACAAACTTAAGTGGAATAACCATACGGTTGAATTCCACACATATCACTTAATGGAATAGCCATACGACCAATTTCCATAAATACTTAATGGAATAGCTATACGGCTGACTTCCATACCCAATGCATTGGAGGTTATAACGTAACCACCCGTCCTGGTATTCACGGCACCACCCGTCATATGGTTTATAACGTAACTACCCGTTAAAATGTCCAAGTACCAGTATAAAATCAGAAAACATAAAACCAATATAAAGTAATGATAACATTTCCACATTTCAATCACAATATATCATAAATATATTGACATAATAGAATCATTTTTCAAAACCATTTTCAATACCAAAATACATAAAAGAGTGTATGGTATTTATTTTATTCTAAAAATAATACGGCTTGTTGAGAAAGCCAAAGATCAAATAAATCTCGCGGCGGCGAAACAGGTCGTTGTCACCGCGTACGTTAAAAAAAACATTCCTTTTTTCATTTAGTAAAACGATTCGTAGAAAAAGATTCCTTTTGTATAAAAGTAAAAGTAAAAGGAGTTTATACACCGTATAAAAGAAAGTTGTGTATAAAACGAAATATGCCTCAATGAAAGGAGATTGAGACGAAGTCCCTTACCTTGGGTCCGACTTGACTCGATCGTTCTTTAACGTCCTGAATAATAAACTTGAGTTAATTTATACTTGATTAAGAACATTTTTAAAGTTCATTATTCTTTTTATATCACTTATTTCCATGTTATAAACATTATGTAACCATTTAAGTTAATAATGTTTGTTTTGTCAATATTAGGTTCTTAAGTCGAAAGTTGACTTCTTACAATTACATGTTGTTCATATGGTCAAAAGTTCTTTATATCCAGAATGAAATTCCTGATTTGGATATCATATATATCATATATATCCATCATTTACATGTATTTATAATATTACATAATCATTTAGAGGTAATAAATGAAATGCACCGTTCATGGAGACAGTAAGCCGTACGTACGCATGAACGCTACTTTCATTTCTTTGTCATATTAGTGGAATTAAAACTAAATGAGAGGTATGTATATTTTAATTCCATAATTATATTCATCATTTAGATATATCATTAATTATATATATACATTATATACATTTAATTTTAATAGTACATTACATTTGGGGATAAGAAATGAAATGCACCGTTCATGGAGACGGTAAGCCGTACGTACGCATGAACGCTACTTTCATTTCTATCTCATAATTTAATGGAAAGAAATAATAATGATATAGAGGTATATTATAATTCCAGTATAACATCATATATAATAACTTTAAATCCATCCTTTACACGTGCCACATATGGCATTAACGAATCACATCACTTTGAGGGGGCGGTAGTCCGCACTTCCTTAAATGAAGATATCGTGTTTACCCATAATGGAAACCATAAACGTATGCCAAAAATGAAAAATACAGAAGCTTAAAGAAAACATAAACATATTATATATCATATATAAAAATAGTGACATCATAATGGCCACCCTTGAAGGTGTTAAATGAGTATTGAACAATCATCGTTTCGGGAGGCAGAATTTCGCCATCCACGGAAACGGTATGTTATTTAACCATTTGATGTAGTTGGGTGAGAGTGTAGCTCAAATAAATATTATAACAAAATCCTAGTATATTGAAGATACTGGTGTTGTTACAAAAGAATTAAATAAAAAGAGTTTAGAGGGTTGGAGAAGCAAAATAAAACAAATGAACAAGAGAGAATGAATTACCTTTAAAAGTGTAACTCCCTTTTGATTTGAGCCTAAAGGCTTCCTTTGAAAGGATTATGCCCAAAGGGAATCCTCTAGGATGAGGTTTGGGATGTGGAGATAGTAATTGGGCAGGGTTTGGCCGAGCCAAAGGCTTGAGAAGTGTGTGAAATGGGGTAGAGGTGGGGGCCTTTTATAAGAGGAGAGGAGGGGCACTTTTGGAAAGTAAAGAAATATTACTTTATTTGAAAATGTGTTTCGGTTTTAAAAGGTCCCACATTGATATAATTCGTGGATAAGGTGATAAGGGTTAGAAATCCACTCATCCAATTGGTTTTGGACATGTGTAGGTTTTAGATTTTTCATTATCTTTCCATTTTATTTAAATCGTCAAATAATGATGTCATCGCTGCATCATTATTATGTCATAAATAATTTAATTTCTTTAATGTCTAAAAATTATAAAACAAATACTATGATGTAGGAAATCTTTTTAGCTTTCTAATGACTATTTATAATCAAAATTTGGACTTGTATAACCCCACTTAAAAAGTATTGTAGTAAAACAATTTATGTTTGTGTCATTTTCACTTTAACATTAAATAAAAATATATTAATGTCATTTTCCAGCTAAAGTGGCTCCATGGGGTCCCCAAGTTGGACCATGGCTTTTCTTGGTCGGACATGACTCACCCAATAGGTGTAGGACAAGTGTCATGGCGTTTTCACATTCTTATAATACCATTTTTACCTTAAACTACACTAATTACATCTAATCGCGATTAATGGAAAAAAGTTACTATTCACCAAAAAATTATTTTAATCTTATTGAACCACATTTTACATCTTAATGACAACCATGTATGTCGGATTTTCAAAATTCAATACACATTAGTGGTAAACTTTCATTTAACTGAAAAATCAGTTTCCTTGATTACCACTTAGTGGTTTCACTATTCATCAAAAATTGAAGTTTTTCAGAAAATTATCAAAAATTCACCCTAAGCGATATTTGATATTACGAATTCAAAAATGAAGTCTATTTTAAAAAATTGAAAACATATATGTCACATTAATTAATTTATTAATCAATTCCCACTGTCAGAGCAAATAGCGTGTTTTTATGAAACAATAAGTATCAAAAGATTGACACTAGTTTAAGTCCGATTTCAAAGTGAAATTAATTCCAACGACCACTATTTGATTTAATGGTAAAAATATTTTCTAATTTCACTTTAAAACCAAATAAAAATATAATCTAATCATATAAATAAATTAGATTAAAAAGTGGTTTTGAATTAAAACACAACATTTTACACTATTCATAAAAAATGATCTTTATCAGAAAGGTACCAAAAATTTACACAAAGTAAAATTTGATGTCCCGATTCTTAATAAGAGTTTTATTTGGTCAAAAATAAAGTATAAGAGTGATCAAAACTATATTTAATGACGGTTCATCATTAAAAGGTGATAAGTGAACCTTTAGTTAAAATTAGAGTATATATGCCCTAAAATTGAACTCTTTCCGTATTTTAAGCCTTTATCTTTTATTGGGTAAATGTATAAACATTTAAAAACATATATAATCATATTTTAGTTATTTCTATCCATTCCCTCTAGTACAACGACTACTCGTTAACTAACATTTAAAATAATATTATTTTATAACTAGTGTGCTACGTAAGTTTCAAAGAAACGCATCGTTGCGTATCGGGTACGCTATCGAACATAGAAACCCCTTTAAAATAAAATTAATATTTAATTCGTAAATATTAATAAATATGAAAATTCTTTATTCTTTATTTACCTGGGATGTTACAAGTTTTCTCTTATATATTCATGTTCTCATACATGGAACCATTGTATTAGTTGTCTCTAGTGATCTTTGTATTTCACTATCTTTTTTTAATGCGGAAGTTTTATTAATAATTTTCCAAGTGTGCATGTAACATCCCAGTTCTGGGTGCCGCCCCGAGGTGCCTCATACCTAGTTGGTCACATGGCCTCAGTCAGATTTCCCCAAATGCCAGATGCTACTGACTAACTACGAGGGCGTTGGTTGTGATAGTGGGTAAACTATTACCTCATTGGCAGAGTAGCACATCAGAATAACAATAATATGCAGTAGTGTATGCAGTAATACCATACAATAAAAAAACGTCAGAAGAATGAAAGTAACAATCAAATGGATCACATATATAAATGATAAATGTCATAAATATCTAGGAAAACATCCAAACAAGTCATAATTGTAGAATACAGTACTATACCAAAGTACAAAATAAAACTAATAAACTCCAGCAGCATCGCATGCCTCATCATTGACCCACTCTCTCCAGCTCGACATCAATAATGTACCTGAAGCTGAAGGGCACTTTCAATTATTTATACCTATAATAATATAATCTTTTTGGGCCCAAAAGAACAACCCAAACATTTTCTGAGATGTATCCCAGTAGGCGACCACCCAAAGATATGTTCCTAACATTCAGTGAATATTTATAGTAGTAAATAGGAAAAATAAATAATAAACATGTAAGTACATAAAAGTGATCAATACTACAGTTTCATCTACATTTATTACATTTATCAATTTAGTCAAACAACAAGTAAAATTAACACTCTGGGAAGTTCTCACAGTCTAACCCCTCTAGTTCAGCATAGGAAAAGACTCTTTGAGGAAGCAATCACCTTCAATTATACTTGTTGTCTCATTCCGATAACTATGGAAAATCTATGAAACCACTCATCGTCTAATTCCCCCTATGGTCTCATAATAAGGAAACTGCATACACTCTAAGGGAGAACAATGTCCATCCCCTCTATGGTATCACAACGTATATGTAAACAGACACTCTGGGGAAGCCCTCAATTTCAATTCCCCCTATGGTCTACTACACCAAATTCCGATAGCCTTGTGTATGTCCGTCATGAAAAAATGTTATATATAAGACTATGTAAACCACAATAACAACTTTAATAAACATTCTAAAGTATTTCAGAGCATGAAAGATAAAATAAATCACTCCATCCTAACAACACTAGGTAAAGAAAAAAAATTATCCGAATAGGCAAAGCTAGACCAAATGGTCCATAATAACAAGAATGGGAAAACACATCCGAAACATAGAAATAATAACCCTATTCACAACCAAAAACCTCTACACAGGAATCCAAGACATTGCAGGGATTAATAGTTTAAAATCCCAAAGCACATAATACCTCATTCTAGGTTATTAGCACCTTTTCACATATAAATCCATTTATATCTACGGAGAGGCCCAAAAAACCTACCTCTGCGTTGTACAGACGATTTATGTGAGCCTCAGGCCTTGAATCGCCCTAGAATATTGTACATCTAAAAATGATAAAAATATTCAACCGAGGATATATCCTAAAAGTGGAGAAATCAGGAAATGAGGCACTAGAAGAAGGAAGAGCATATAGTGGCAATTAGAATGAAATCAACAACAGTCGATTGAGTGAACAGATAGCGAGTTGAGGGCTCAGGGAAGAATTATTGGCAATGGATTCTCTGGGATGAGATGAGCATAGAAGAAGATAAATTTGTGAATGATACGGGACCCCGATCTATTTAATAAAACCAATATGAAAGTGCATGGCATTTTCTCTAGGGATACATGGCATGTACTTACATTAACTGGTGCCCGCTTTAGGCGGCCTCCAGGTCACCACACATATCCATGTCCCCGGATGTTACACAGCCAGCACACAACTACCCGTGAGAACAGGGTACATTGTGTGTGCTTATAAGTACAAGGCGTGTACTCTTGAAATATCCATAATTTCTTATTTTTATCAAAAAAAACCAAAAATGAAAGACATACCTGAAAATAAAATCCATGTTCTTACAAAATCCACCCCTAAAGAAAATTTTAAAACAATTTCTCTTGAAATGTTGCATAGAACAAGAATCCTTGAGTACCTCTAGCCACTGCGATTGTATATTGGTCTCCCTCTCCCAAGTATCTTCATGTACTCAACCATGTTGCCATAACACCCATACTAGAGGAACATACTGGCCATAGAGAACCTTTGCAATGTGATCAACAATCCAAATAAGATTCTCCTTGAACTATTTATCCCCCTCCAGCTCATCCTCCTCTAGATGAAAAACATGATACTGGTTAGAGAAGTAATGCTACAGCTGAAAAACGTGGAAGATGTCATGCTCAGACCAGTACCTCTGAGGTAACTGCAACTAATAGGAAACCGGCCTGACCATTTCAAAAACATCAAATCGATTGATGTACCTTGGAGAATTCTTACCCTATCTCATAATCCTCTTGTGTCCCAACCATGGTGTGACATGTAAGAAAACATAATCTCCAACCTCAAACATGAGAGGTCATGTCCATCAATCAACATAAGACTACTATCTTGACTGTGGAGAAGCCATTATCTTCTAAATCAACTCTATCTAATTCGTGGTCTCTTGGACAAGATGAGGCCCCATCATGGTTGCCTCTCCAACCTCCATCCAATACAGGGGTGAATGGCATAGCCTACCGTACAATGCCTCATATGTTTCCATCTAAATAGTTTCTTGAAAACTATTATTGTAGGAAAATACCACAAGGGGTATGTGTTTCTCCCAAGAACCTCCATAATCTAGGACTCAGACTTGAAGCATGACCTCAACCGCCGAAATTTTATGCTCAGACTATCCATATATCTGGGGTTGGTAAGGTGTACTCAAAAGTGCTTGTGTACCCAATTCCTTATGAAGTCCCTGGAAGGCCCGATAAGTAAAATGTGCATCCCTATCTGAAATAATGGTCTGTGGAACCCCAGGTAAATATAAAATATACTAGATTTACAACCTTCACAAATCATCAACACTAATGTTCTCCTTGATTGGTAAGAAGTCAAAAACCTTCTTGAGTCTATCAATGACAACCCATAATGCATCATTCCCCTGAGGTGACCTCGGAAGACCCATTACAATATCCATCTTGACATCGTTCTACTACCACTCGATAATGGGGACATGTTGCAAAATCCCTACTGGACACTGATGCTCAACCTTCACCTACTGATAGGTGGGACAACTCTGGAAAAAACCAACAACATTTCTCTTCAAACCTGGAAACCAATACTGAAGGTTTATATCACGATACACCTTGGTGACACCAGGATGAATTTCCCAAACTGAGGAATGAATGTCATGAACTTGTTCCTTGCATATGTCTGCTAACACCCGTACATATCCCTAGAAATTCAAGATCTCATACTCACCTACTATCCATCCCAGAATAGGGTCCTCTCCTGACACACTGTCCCATAGTACTAGGACTTACGTATCTAATAGATGCAACATTCTCACTCAATCAAGAAGAGTAGAGTTAACAACTACTGAAAAAAAGAAACATCTCCCCCTGTATGTCATGAACCTCCAAATGCATCTTTGAGAATAGAGACATATGTTTCCACTCACTTCTGGCCTCCTAAAATACTTGTATTGCGTCCTATTTCTCAAATCATCTGCAACAACATTGCCTCACCCAAGCATGTAGGCAAGCTCAATGTAAAAGGACTAAAGGTACTCAACCCACCTTCTTTGTGGAAAGATCATGTCACACTGAGTAAAGCTATACTTGAGACTTTTTGGTCAGTTAAAACCACAAATTTCTCTCCAGGAAGACAATGTATTCAACAATTTAAAGCATGAACAACTGCCACAAACTCAAGGTCATGTGACGGGTAGTTCCTCTCATGTGGCATCAACTACTGACCCCCATACGAAACGACTCCTTCTCCCTATATAAGCACTACTCCCAACCCGATTACTGATGCATCAAAGTAAACATTATAGTAGTTGAATGGTTCTAGAAAAACTAGAATTGGTGATGAATACAACCTCACATTCACCTCCTAAAACGATAACTCACAAGAATCTGATCATAACAACTCTACACCATTCTTAGTCAGGCCTGTCAGTGGCGCTACTAAGTAAGAAAAGTCTTGTTTGAAACATCTACAGTAACCAACCAGCCCGAGAAAATGCAACACCTCAAAGAAATTCTTCGGGTTCCCCTAGGAAGCAATTGTCCTTTCTTTTTCTTGGTCTACTGATACTCTTGTCTCTGAGATAACATGACCCAAGGTGTGAATTTGGTCGATACAAAAGTGGGATTTTGAGAACATAGCATATAACTAATTCTATCTCATTGTACTAGAAACGATCTTAAGATGGGTAGCAAGGTCATGTCTACTGTGGGTGTACAACAAGATATCATCCATGAAGACTACCATGAAGGAATCCATAGATGGATGGAATACTCAGTTCATTAGTGCCATGAAAACTGCAAGCTTGTTCATGAGACCGAACAGAATCCCTATATACTTGTATAGACCATACCTACTTCGAAAGGCTCTAAAAGGTATATCAGATGGTGTAACACACAAAAAATGGTAATCGGATCTCATTTCAATCTTGGAGAACACCCAGGATCCCCGAAGATGATAAAAGAGATCATCATTCCTCGGTAAAGGATATCATTTATTGAAAATCGACTAGTTCATCCTTCGGTATTCCTCGCAAAATCTTAGGGTACCGTCAACCTTCTTCACAAAGAGGAAAGGTGAACCCCAAGGAGAAGTACTAGTTCAGATGAAACCCTTGTCTTGTAACTCCTCTAATAACTTATTAAATTACTTTAACTCTAGTTTAGCCATATTATATGGAGTAATGGACACCGAGGCCACCCCTAGAACAGGCTCAATCAAAAGTCTATCTCTTATATTGGAGGAAACCCTGAAAAGTCCTCTAGAATGAAAACCCTAAAATGATCAACCATTGGATGAATGTCTATCTATAAAGTCCCCTAGTAATCCATATATAGACTAGAAATATGGACTATTACTCCTCCCAACCCATGATGCTCAGGTCCTTCTCTGCTTGCATTAACATCCCATTCTCCCTTATGAAGAAACGATCTTCCTTCTAATGATGGGAAAATCACCATATGGAAATAACAGTCGACTAAATCCTAGAAGGGAACTAACCAGTCCACTCTAAAAATGACATCATATCCCGTAATCTATAAGATATAGAGGTACCATAAGAAGTGACACCCACCAAAAACAAGAGGGAACTCCTTGCACTGATGTACACTAGCTGTTCATGTCCCCAACAGAGTGTCAATCATTAAGACATCAGCATAAGAAACGATATAGATCCCAAGGCTCTCCACAACAGTAATAGATACGAATCTATGGGAATCCCCTATATCAAAACGTACATAGGTTAAAATTGAAGCAACTAGAATCGTACCTCGAACTACAGAGGGACTGGGATCCAACCCCTACTGCGTCTACTCCACTGCAAAATTTTGGCCTGTACTGCATCCCCATGAGCCTACCTAACCACCCCGATATGATCTTCCATATTGTCACATAATGCTTGGTGAATGGATACGAAGGTAGCGACCTCCACCTCTGCCTGAACGGATGAAGAACTCTAGTTCTTAGACTGGTGAGAAACTGGTGGTGCTTCTCATGAACACTGAGTCATAGCAGAACCCCGGTCACCAGCTGGTGGTGAGAAGAACTGACAGAATTACTGTAGATGCACCACCTTGCCACAAAATTGGAACTCCACTGGGTATCTCAAGAAATGTTGACTTCTATGCCTACTCTACCCACACTGGTAGATTACCCCTGGCTACCTAAATGTGTATCTTGCTTCCTTGGATCCCTAAGCATTGAATCCCTACAATGCTTACTGTTTTCAGTAGGAGGAATACCAACAACGGATGTCGAGTAGACCTGTATCACAACACTAGAATCCCTCAGATTGCGTTATGTGATCAGAATCTCGTTGACTATAAGGTTGATGGAAGTTATCCCGAAGATATTCACCTAAAATTGGATGTTGTGCCTAGGAAGATCCTCAAACATCATCACCATGAATTACTCATCACCTATTGTAATGTGTGTGAAGTGCTTCATCTCTATGAATCAAGAAGAATAGTTCATAACTGAATGAGTAACCTTCTCCAAAATCATAAAATCAAAGGCTCGATTGTTTCTTAAGGCCATTAGGTAGAAGTAATAGTAGAAGGAATTCTTGAACTCATCCCAATCCCTAACCTACTGGTATCCCGCCAATGAGATCACATCCCATCATCTCTTGGAGGAGTCCCATAGAATATATGTAGTGAGATTCACCCTCATCTCTGGAGGAGTCTCCTGATGGTCGAAGATCGATTGTATGGATTCTAACCATGACTCTACATCCTGAAGTCCTCTTTCCCCTATGAAGGTGGGAGGATACTTCTACTAGAAAACCCTAATCAATTCTGCCGTATATGTGGTACTCCTCGAAAGTCTGCATAAAAACCATAAATGCCTATTGGAAATATGCATGCATACCTATTTCTAGGATAATGGATGGTTCCAAGATGGGGAAAACTAGGAGGTCTTCTGGAAGTCCCTGATCAGCTATGTCTGGTGTATGATCACTGCCTTGTATCCAGTGTACAATCGGAGGACGTCATGGTGGAAATAATCTTCAAGGTGAAGCTCACACCCTATTACAAGATTACCAAGGACCGAAACATATAAGTGCATGAAGGGAACTAGATAAAGAATGCATTCAGGTTTTTCAAAACATAGATACGAGGTATGTATCACCCTTAAATAACATGTTCCTTAAACCTTCATAAGGGAAATTAGTTTTGCAAAAAAATTTCTGGTAACTCCCCATACACACGATGTCTTATCCTAATACACATCATGTACATGATTCGTTTCCCCCTACCTGTGTTCTTCGACATGACAAACCCACACAGTTCTCCTAGAACAAGACTACATAAAAAGTTTGTTCCCAACACAAAATGTACTAAGAGGATTTAACTGACCAATGTTGTTCATTACACGTCCAGATACAAGGGTTACAATACACGGCATGTTCAATCTTGAAACAGTGTGTATAACCTATGTTTTATCCATCTGTGTCATTAGTCACATGTGTGGACACAAGGATTACAAAACACGACATATACATCTGGTACACAGTGTGTTCCACCAAAGACTTTCCCAAACCCGTGTTTTTTCCCAAATAGTTATTTACATTGTTAGAGACTATACGGAGTGTACATGAAGTACATGGCATGTACTTAAAAAATAGTTCCTTTCGAAACAAAAGGATATATGGCATTTATTCAGAAATACACACCATGTATTCTTGGTTTTGCTAGAGATTTTTCCTTAGAAACAACTACAGAACCCAATATAATACTAAAACGAACTTTAAAGTGCCAAATTCCATTATATAAGCGCCAATAATTCTCTCGAATCAAATAATGGAATACTATACATGTCATATACATGGAATAATAATAGAATGATTCCCCAAATTCTGATCCATGATGGCCCATAACCCCTTATGAACCAATGTTTGACCTTCATTCAAACGAAATCTTACATTATTCAATAACCTTTCTAAAAGCATGTATTCAATCAAGGAATCTAAGAGAACATCTGGCACATCTAGAACAACAACTATCACTACAACATGTAATCAGTAATGCATCCTAAATGGCTTGGAAATAATGCATGACACGTGATCACTAGAATGTGCTTATATTATGCATAAGACGGAATACCATCATCTCATCGGGTTGAAACAGAAATAAAACCTCGATGATGTCAACAATTACCACACAAATCATGTTAATCACCCAACAGTGAAATAAAATCAACTGTAAAATTGAAAAAACATAAATAAAAAATTACAACAATCGAGGTAAAATGGATTTCCCCTATACACAGGTTAGCTACTCTTGGGGACATATTATTACCAAGTACCTATTCCTTCCTATCCTTAGATATAGGATCTAAATAGTAATTCATGAAGAAAAGAAACACTCAAATACCACTTTGTAATGTCCTGGTTCCGCGTGATGTCTAGAGGTGCCCCGTACCCGATTGGTCACATTGCCTCAAGCACATTTTCCCAAATTCCAGAGGCTGCTGACTATCATCAAGGGCCTTTGGAGTGATAGTGGGGAAAATAGGACTTCCTTGAAAAAGTAACACAGCTAAGGCACAATAGTATGAAATAGAGGAAGCAATAATAATATAAAATAAGAAAACTATTGGACACTAAAAGTAACATAGAACTAGAGAACATATATAAATGATGCATGTCACATTTATCTAGGAAAATAGACAAACAATTCATAATGATAGAATATAGGAATAAACCAAAGTAAAAGAACAAAACAAATGAACTCCAGCAGCATCGTAAGCCTTAGCTTGGTCCCATGCTATCCAGCTCCACATAAATCAATTACCTAATGTAGACGAGAACTTTCCCTTATCTATACCTGCAATAATATAATCTGTCTAGGCCCAAAAGCATGACCCAAATAGGGTGTGAGACGAATCCCAGTAGACAACCACCCAATGATAAGTGCCTAATAATTAGTGAATATTTATGATATGAAGTAAGAAAAAGAAACAATAAATAAGAAAGTACTCAAGAGTTAACAATCCTACAATATCATCAATATTTTGTACATTTATCAATTTATTAGACCAAAAAGTACAAGAAAACATCTGTGAAGTTCTCCCAGTCTAACCCATCTGGTTTATCTTAGGAAAAGACTCTCTGTGGAAGCACTCACCATCAATTCCCCCTATGGTATCATATAGGTAACTATAGACACTATAGGGAAGCACTCAACATCCATTTCCCCCTATGTTCTAATAAGAATGAAAGTACATACACTCTGAGGGAGCACAAATTCCATCTCCCCTATGGTCTTGCAACATAAAAGTAAACATGTACTCTCTGGAAGTCCCCAACATCCATTCCTCCTATTGTCTACTACCCTAGGTTCCTACTTCCCTCTATAAGTAAATTGTGCACAAAAAATATATGGAAAACAAAGTAAACCACAAAAACTGTTTGGCTAAATAGTCTATAGCATATCACAACATGGAAGATAAAATAAATCACTCCATCCTAACAACACTAGTCTGGGAAAACAAATTATCCAATCATGCAAAGCTAGACCAAGTGGTCCATAATAATAAACACATAAAAACACATCCAAATCATAGAATGAATAACCCTATTCACAATAAAAAAAACTCTACTCAAGAAACCAATACATAGTAGGCATTAAATTGATTAAAATCCCTAAACACACAATACCCTATTCTTTGGGAACTAGAACTTTTGCACATATGACTCAAAGACTGTCTACAGAAAGGCACAAACCACCTACCTCCGCATTTTACAGATGATATATGTGAACATTAGGCCTTGAATAACCCTAGAACAAAGTAGATCTACAAAAATGTATAAAATTATCATCTAGGGATATCTCACGACAGAGGAGAAATTAGGAAACAAGTATCTAGAAAAAGGAAGAATTTACCGTGGCGACTCGAACGCAATCAACGACGGTTGATTCAGGGAAAAGATGACAAGTTAGGGGCTTGGAGAAAAATTTCCAGCTATGGATGCTCCTAGATGAGATGAGCAGTGAAGAAGAAAAATTTTTGAATGAGACACGACCCCTGACTTTTTAATGAAATAAAAATAAAGTTACACAGAGTGTTCCCAAGGGATACAAGAAGTAAAATTTCCTTAAACGACCCCCACTTTAGGTAGTCTCTAGGTCACCACACATGGTCATGTGCTCAGCTATTACACAACTAGCACATTTCTACACGTTGCAACCGGGTACATGGAATGTGCTTATAAGTACATGATGTGTAATCCTGAAATTTCTAGAATTTACAATTTTTTTCAAAAACAAACATAAATAAAATACATAACTAAAATGAAAATCAGGGTTCTTACTATGAGAATATAATAAAGATTTTTAATTAAAATTTATACCTTAGATATCTACCCAGAATTCAAATTGTGTGGATTATATTTATTAAATGGGTGGAGGATGTAACATCCAATGTTTTTTTAAAAAGACACTATGTTCGATAGCATAGATGATAAGCCACATTGAAAATAAGTGAAAGACTAAATATTATTATTTAATAAAGTTGGTAATAAAATAGAATAAAATAATATTATCAATTGAATTATGAAAATATGTTTTACACATTTCTATAACTAATTATTTTAATCACACTTAATTATAATTGGATGTAAAACCCTTTTTAAATAAAAGGAAATGTTTTTATAAAAAACAATTAAAATAAAGTTTAGTTAGTTTATAAAATATAAGAATATCTATTTATTTGTTTTCTTCATTAAATACGTATGTAATATATTCAATTTACTTTTTTTGATTCATCAAATATGTTGTTAAGACTTTACATAAGAAAATATTCAAATTTTCAGATGCTAGAAGTATTTTTCTTAAAATATTGTTGTATATCCATTCAATGAAAAACCAATTTTAAATCTATTTTTGAAACATTTAGATGATATATTTGGAAAAATAAAATTATTATTTTGGATACATGGAATCATAATTTATTTTGGATAATGTTTGGTATTTTTTTGATAACTTTCTTATTTTAGTGAATAGTGAAAATACTGCATTTTAATTCAAAACAGCTTCTCCTTCTGATTTATTTACATTGAAAGATTATACTTATAATATAGTTTAATGTATACAATAATTATTATTTATCATTTAATATTAATATATCATTTTAATTAATTTCAAATTGAAATTAGATTTTAAAAAATTTCATTCCTTTGAACATTTCAGTTTAAAAATACATATTTTTTGTTTGTTTGTGGAATTAATTTTAAATATAACCATTCAAATTGTATGTATTGAATTATGTAAAATAGAATATATATTTCTAATAATTAGTTCCATATTAATATTTATTTTCAATTTTATATTTTTAGAATAAAAAAGGTACAATGCTAAAAAAATTATTTACCGTAGTATAGGTAAAAAAAGAAACTTTTTAAAGATAAAATGATGAATGCTTGAAATACCTAAAAACTACAATATTTAATTTTTTTGAGTTTTTGATAGACTATAAATATCCAATAATTCATTAATTGATTGTATAATTCATTTATATTAATTCCACCTCAATTTGGTCAACATTAAATTGAAAATAATTAATAATTTAATCACTAGAATCCACTTCTCCTTGAGTATAAATACCACCCCTCATCTCCACTTATTAACAAAAAAATCCTTTTAGCTAGTCAAATATCTGGAAAAAACTATCCTCCAAAATATCCCCACATCCATGCACTTCTGGTCTCCCAATAAAACAAAATCCAAGGTCCTCAAGGCTCCTTTAAGGAGGGGATATTGAAGAAGAAATTTTCTCAAAGTACCTCTTTTAATTTTTTTTCTTTTTTCTAGTTTCTCCTCACCTCCTTAATTCATAAATTCTTGATAATTATAGAATAATTTTTATGCTCTATTTTTATGTTTCCAATGTAATGTCTATCCATTTCATTTATCACCTCCTCCTATTCAACGAAATGAAATTGTTGTCCAAGTCAAGCCGGTTTATCACCTCTATTAATAATGTTTTTCTTCTTTTTTCCATTATCGCATTCAGGGATGGTACTGAAATTATTTTTATGGTCAAATAATATTTTAATATTTATATTATAAAATATTTAGTATTACAGAAATTTTATATTAAACATAACATCATGATTTTCATATTTTGGTAATGTTATATCTTTGTTTAGTGATGTATAGACTACTGACTCCTCAAAATAGTGTGATTAATTAACACATCACATGAAATTTATTAAGGATTGTTTTAGTAAAAATACATTAGATAAATGAAATATTAATTCTACTTTAATGATATTATATATATATACATATTTATTTACATTTCATTTAATTTCTCTCTTTTTATACGATTGGAAAAATGACAATTGCGTTCATACGTACATATAGCCTATAGTATACATGAATGATGTTTTTATATAGACTTTAATGTTTATTATAAATACTTATATAAAGAATATATAAGATATTTATATCATATTTTATATTCTGGAGACGATAGTCCTATGACCGCATGAACTATTGGCAATTTATGGTGTTCTTTTTCAACTCCAGTACCGAATATTGACAAAGCATCTGATAGGAACATAAATAATTATGTAATTATTAAAACATGGTAATAAGTTATATAAATGGAATAATAAACTTGAAAACTATTATAATGAAAGTATAAATTATCCTAGGTTTGTTATTAAGGAATTTAAATATTGTACATGAAGATCCGGACTCAAGGTAAGGGAATTTATTAATCTAATTTTAATTCTGTGTCATAAACATATACTTCTTGATTATCTTGATTAGATCTAAAGTGTGAAATGAATTTTGAATATATTATATTTTATTTTTACTTTTTGATGTATAATTATCATAAAACCTTATACTTTAACTATTTTATTAACATAATGATCATTGAAAGGGATTTCGGCTCAATATCCATTAATTAAGGAATTTCATGATAATATCTACTTTATTTTATTACATGGTCTATTTACATCAACTATAAAAATTAAAATACACATGTTATCTATAATAATTTTTTTTAATGTTTTAACAATATTATTAATTCATTTATATTAAAATTTAAATGTTTAAAGAGGTATGTAACACCTTAAAAGTTTAATGATTTAATTATCAAATATTTTTTCTTCTTAATATTAATTTAAATTTTTTTTATTTTGATATAAAAGGATTTTAAAGGAATTATATTTATAGATTTTGAATTTAACTTAATATATTTTCAAAAGGAATTTTTTTACCTATTTTATATGTAATGTTTTGATAAATGACACAGTGAACATTCTTTTTAAAATATACAATGACACAAACTTCTCTGCCGAAATAACCATTATTTGATATCTTGCTTCCTATATAAGAATTTATGTTATTTTAAAAGGAAATGAAATACCTTATTCAATTTTTTGGTGATTTTTGTATTAAAAATGGGGTCTCAAATGTAAATGGTTTTTTAATACAAAACAGTTTTTCAAGTGGGATTAGAATATTTTTTCAAAACGTTATTTGGGATGAATTATTTTTATTCATGAAATTGTTATTGAGAATTATATAAAATTGATGAGCCTGATACAAATTATATGAAGGGTTTAACCCCTTTAATTCTTATGGATAATCCACTCTAGCTTACATGAATGGATGAGCTCTATTATAGATCATGAATGATCCCAATATAGCTTATACTAGGGGTGATCCCCATTTTAGATCTCCAATTTTTTGGGCAATAATAACATTGGAAGCCTACCATATGTTTATTCCAATAGAATGTGGTTTTAATAGTTTATATATATATGATTAAATAAGACACATAATTTTTTTTTCATTGGTAGTTATTGGTTTTAATGTTTTTTTTTGAGAAAAATGTATGTCTGTTATCCATGTGAAATTTTTTATTTCATTCTCTCAAAGAACATTAAATGGGTTACTATATTTTCATTAGAAGAACAATATTTTTAATTTTTATGTCCTGTACTATGTTTTTTGGCTAATCCCATGTTTTTAAATTTTTAACAAAGGATTTAGTGGATAATTTAGTAATGTATGGAATCAGGTAAACGTGTTGATACAAATAATCCATGTTTTGTTTTAACAGTTTTTGTGTTTGGAATGAAATGGATATTACTGGAAGTGTCCACTTTTTATTTATATGATTTATTTATATAATATATCGGGAATAATTCTCTATAGGTATAAAAAATAAAATATCTTTATCATCAAGAAAGGTAAAACTATTGGCATTACTCTAGGTTATGTATTATTTAAGGCTGGGTCCTTATGATAACCTCAAAAAATGCCTCATTGAAAGCAGATAAAGATATAGTCCCTTACCTCATATACATCTTGTCACTTGTGCATTTATATTATATAACAATGAAATTATCTTAATTTATTTCTTTGATAATGTTTTTTAAACATTAGTATTACTTTTATTTCACTTACTATTTTATTTACATCGAATTAATCAATTGAGTTTACATTGTGCTATTTGACCATATTATGTTTATTTGTCAAAATAAAAAATATTGGTTGTGTATAGTAAAAGTGGTATTTATATAAATATTTATAGATTAATAAATATGAAATAATTGTCATATTTATACATTTATTTTATTTTAAAACCAATTTTGAAATATGGTAATGAAAAGTGAACAGAAATTATTTTCCTGGAGATGATATGTCATTCTTATGCAAGAGTGATAATCCCATTTTTTCACAAATAATTATGGATAGAAGTTAAGTTACATGTCTCTTTAATTAATGATAATTATATCATAAAAAACATATTATTTCCAGAGTGTTTTATTTCTAATCATGTCATCCAAACATCCAAAAATCTATTATGGTGGACTATTCGATAACAATACCATAGAAATACTGTCAATGGATGACATAAAACAATGATAAAAATTATTATAATAGTTTTTTTTAATAACCCAAATAAATTAAGAATTATGTGGAATATTTTTTAAATTTTTTTTAGTCTATAAGAAATAAAAGAAAGTATATCAGATTATAATTATTTTATGTTAAATATATTTAACTGGAGAATCATTGTTTTCAATTTCGAAATAAGTTTTTTAAAGAAGAATCATTACATATTATCCCATTTATTCAATGTATGCGGTGCAAATATTTCAATCTATTTTTTATGCTTGTCTATATGTGAGAACAATGACTACCATAACCTTAAGATATTGTTGAAAACATTTTTAAATTGAAAATAATAGAGAGTTCAAGAAAAATGCATGAGTACGAATACAGATATCCATGTGGTATCGTTATGAATTGATTTGATCTTCTGAACTATTAAATAATCATCAGCTTGATGTTGAACTGGTGAACAAAAACATTACGCATTAGATTACTTGGTTTTATATACAGACATGATTGTAATTATTGAAACTATTGGTTAATAATTTGGGTTTATTTTCCATTTAATTATATAATATGATATCATATAATATTTTTTGAGGTATGTATTGATATATGTATTTTTTTAATATTATATGGATGATTGTTTTGACATAACGATTTTAGAAGTACTAGGAATGATTATGCCATCTCATGGTCTTTTACGTTACATTTTGGATATAATGGAAGTCTATAAATTTTGAAATGTCAGTTTATATGTATGTTATTAATTTGGATCATTAGAGTAATGTAATTATTTCAAAATAGTCATGCAGAATGTTTATCAATTTACCAATTTTACGTTCATTTTTCATGACATGAAATGGATACCACTCTGAAAATAATGCAACAACTTTTTATTATACAGTGGAAGAAGTGTCATGTTATAAAATGGTTATCCTAAATAAATATAATTTTGGATTTTGTTGAATATTTTGGTGGTATAAATTGTATATTTTCATTATTTTAATTTTTTTGGTCGTATTTATGATATCTTCATGATTCACACTAGTGCAGAAAATGCTTTTTATGTCATAATTTTTTACGTCGGTTATATATAACCGACGTAAAAATGCGGCGAGTTGATTTTTAACGTTGGTTATTTTAATAACCGACATTAAAATTCGTGCCTGTTGGGTTTTTACATCGGTTATCTTATAACCGACGAAAAAAACCAATGCGCGGGGGGTTTTTTACATCGGTTATTTGATAACCGACGTAAAAAACCCCCACGGGCTTTGGTTTTTTACGTCGGTTTTCAAATAACCGACGTAAAAAACCCTCCGCGCAATGGTTTTTTACGTCGGTTATCTTATAACAGACGTAAAAAATGTGTAGATATCGGGATTTTTACATTTGTTTCCAAACAACCGATATAAAAAACCCCCCGCGCATTGGTTTTTTACGTCGGTTATCATATAACCGACTTAAAAAACAAGATATCTATGCGTATCTTACGTGGGTTATTTTATAACCGACGTAAAAAACCAAAGCACGGGGGGGGGGGGGGGGTTTACGTCGTTTATAAAATAACCAACGTAAAAAACCCCTAGATATCTCATTTTTTACATCAGTTATTTTATAACCGACGTTAAAAACCAATGCGCAGGAGTATTTTTACGTCGGTTTTAAAATAACCGACGTTATAAATTTAAAAAATAGTTTATAACGTCGGTTATATAATAACCGACATTATAAAACTTTTAAAGAAATTAAATCCCATGGACTGGCATTTACAATTTTTTGATTGACAGTCCGCTGGCTCGTCTCTATCGTGCGGTAAACCCTAATCGGCTCGTCGATTGACCTGCGTTAAACTCATTTTGGCTTCATTGTTTATCTTCATCACTCCTCTCGGATCTATCATCTCAACTCAAAACATTCAAGTAAGCCTTCCACAAATTTATTTCGTTCGTTTTTGTTTCGATTCTTGATGTAATTTGTTTGCATCAGATATGATTTTCTATTTAATCATGTTAAGAATCTCGTGGAATTTTTCGTTATTGCAAATGGTTATTTGTATTTTGTTGATATAACAGACTATGTTGCATTTATGTAAATCGATGCTGATTGTTTGTGACATTATTTAATATTGATCACTGTTATGGTTACATTATGTGATAGAACATGCTTATGGTTCTGGATATAAATGATGCTTAATCTGGATATAATTTCTTATGTTTTTTTGTTCTGTTTTGGTTGAATTAGTTTTTTTACAGATTTTTGTTTTCTGTTTTTATGAGAATTAATATAAGCAGTTTGTGTTTCAAATCCCCACAAGATATGTTACATGGGATTAAAAATCAGAAATAAAGGATTAAACCGAATCAGTGGGACTATTGTTATTCTGAGCAGACCAGTGTTGGACGTGCTGGGCGGCCCTCTCAGCCTGCCAATGCAATTAATGACCATCAGAAACAAGAATGAGTGAATTGCTGATAAAATAATAACATGCTGGTAGACCTATTTTTTCCAGTCACACCGAAGGGTGATGAAGACCAATATCAAGGTCTGCACGCCATTAAAAATAGGTTGTTTATCTAATATATTAAAACATCAAAACCGCAATAAATATTAAACTATGTAGGCGTCATGGTTTTCTTTGATTCAATGAAATTTAAAACTGTTATATCTAACTATATTTTGTTTTAAAAATAATATTCAAGCATATTTTTTTAAATACCTATAAATTTGTTTTTTATTTTAAATTGATTTACATTCAAATTATGATTTGTTTCATATAAACATGTATTTGTCTTATCTTAAAAATATATATTTTTTGTTGATATTTTTTATAGGTAATAATGAGTCGAAGTTGGATTACGGCACATCGAATGAGCAATGAATTTGAGGAAGGTGTTGATTACTTTTTGGAATTTTCAAAACGAAATGTTCCAAGTAGTGACATTTTTTCTGTCCATGCCTGAAATGTTTGAATATGAAGAAGTTGAAAAGTAGAGAGACAAAAGATCATCTGATTTGTCATGGTTTTAATCCGAGTTACAACCATTGGATTTGGTATGGTGAACTGGACGGAATGTCAATGATGATGATGATTCGCAAGATGGTAACTCCAATGGAATTGAATATATTATTTGCGATATTGTAGCAGAACAAATTGAGATAGAACCGACAGTTGCACGTCTTTATGGTGATGCTGAAAAACCATTATATCCCGGTTGAACATATTTTACGGTTTTGTCGGCGGTGTTATGATTGATTAACCTGAAGGCGAAGCGTGGATGGAGTGACAAATGTTTTATAGAGCTACTAAAATTGATGAAAGACATTCTTCCAAAAGATAACGATCTTCCAGATTCACATTACAATGCCAAGAAAATATTATGCCCGATGGGATTGGGATACAAGAAAATACATGCCTGTCCGAATGACTGCATTATATATAGGAAGGAATATGAATTCCTGTATGAGTTTCCTAAATGTGAGACATCGCGGTATAAGGGAAAGAAAAATCACAGGCTGATGTAGAGATTACAAAGCTCTCTTCAAAGTTATTTTGGTATCTTCCTATTATTAATTGTTTCAAACGTTTATTTGCTAATTCACATGATGCAAAAAGGGTAAGATGGCATGCCGAAGAGCGGGTATGTGATGTAAAAATACGTCATCCAGCTGATTGTCCACAATGGAAGAAAATTGATGCGCAGTATTCTATATTTGGAAATGGAATTAGAAATCTCATACTAGGGTTGTGCACAGATTGAATGAATCCATACCGAACACTCAGTAGCACACATAGTTCATGGCCTATTTTATTGGTAATTTACAACCTCTCTCCTGAAGTTCGTATAGAGCGCAAATATGTCATATTGAGTACAATGATCTCTAGTCCAAAGAAACCCGGTAATGATATTGATGTTTACTTGTCACCGTTGATTGATGATTTGAAACTGTTATGGGCTGATGGTATTAGGGTGTATGATTCTTATAAAATGGAATATTTTCAACTGCATGCAGTGCTTCTGTTCACTATAAATGACTTCCCAGCATATGGAAATTTGTCTGGATACATTGCTAAAGGGCATAAAGCATGTCAAATTTGCGCACAACAGACGTCCTATTGTCAACTGCATCATGGGAGGAAAACAGTGTACATGGGTCATCGAACGTTTTTGCCTATGGAACACCCTTATAGAAGACTAAAAAGGCATTCAATGGCTCACAAGAATTTGATACTGCTCCAAAACCTTTATCCCCTAATTTTTTATTTTGAGAGGGTGAAAAACCTTGACGTGACATTAGGAAAGACACAGAAATCTGGAAATGATAGACATATTTGGAAGAAAAGGTCAATTTTTTTGAGCTACCATATTGGAGGTATCATGAAGTTTAACATAATATTGAAGTCATGCATGTGGAGAATAATATTTGTGATTCTTTGATTGGAACATTGTTAGATATTAAAGGAAATACTAAAGATGGGTTGAATGCAAGATTAGACTTAATATCAATGGGAATACATTTGGAGTTAGCTCCGACTCCTAAAGGAAGACGAACATTTCTTCCCCCAGCTTGTCATACATTATCGAAGAGGGAGAAAATTAGCTTCTGTCAGTGACTTCCTGATACCAAAGTGCCTCAAGGTTATTCATCTAATGTAAAAAATTCTGTCTCATTGAAGGACTTAAAGTTGATAGGTATGAAATCACATGATTGTCACGTCATGATGCAACAAATTCTACCAGTTGCATTGCATGGAATATTTCCCATTCGTGTCAGAAAGACTATAATGAAGTTGTGTTATTTTTTCAATTCAATTTTTAATAAGGCGATTGATGTGAATGCTTTGAACATTTTGGAAAAGGATGCAATTTTTATACTTTGTCAATTGGAAATGTATTTTCCTCCAACTTTTTTTAATATAATGGTGCATTTAATGATTCATCTGGTTCGAGAAATAAAGCTTTGTGGACCTGTATATCTTCGTTGGATGTATCCTTTTGAAAGGTATATGAAAATATTAAAGGGGTATGTTAAAAATTTATATCGACCTGAAGCCTCCATTATTGAAAAGTATATTTCTGAGGAGGTAGCAAAGTTTTGAACGAGCTACTTGGATGCCGCGCAACACATAGGTTTTCCTCTATCTCACCATGAACGAGTTAATAATGAGGGAAAGGGGATTCGCGGCTTGAAAGTCAAATCATTGTCAGCTGAACAGATGAAGAAGTTAGAATCATACATCTTGAATAACATAGCTGATGCTCAACCATATATCACATTGCATATTAATGAGTTGAAACAATGTCATCCAAAGAAGAAAGAAATGTGGATTTTGAATGATCACAATAAAACTTTTTTGTCATGGATTAAAAAGACTTTGCTTGGTAGATCAGGTGTATCAGAGACATTAAAATGGATAGTGGATGATCCATGTTTAAATGTGATAACATGGTCCAATTATGACATTAATGGTTATACATTTCATACAAAAGCTCAGGACAACAGAAGTGAAGTTCAGAATAGTGGTGTATTGGTGTTTGCAGAAGCAATGCATTTTTCGAGTGCTAAGGACAAACACCCAATTTCTTCATCAAATGCATATTATGGAGTGATTGAGGACATATGGAATGTTGATTACTTTAAAATTAAAGTTCCCGTTTTTAACTGTAAATGGCATAACGGTAACAAAAGCGTCAGAAACGATGAATTTGGAATGAAACTTGTTAATCTGAATAGATTGGAAGACACAGCTGATTCTTTTATAATGGCAACACATGCAAAACAAATTTTTTATGTAGTAGTTCAATCAGATATGCAGTGGGCTGTTGTTTTACAAGGGAAAAACAATATGTTGGTGAGGATGAACTTGATGAATATGCTAATTTATGTGAGATCCCTACTTCCATGGAAATATTAACAGAACATAATGACGATCATATTAAAGACATAGTTTGTGCCATAAGGAACGATCACGATGAAGGAATTTGGGAAAACAATCCATTTTTACATTCCTAAAATTACAGGCGACATATGTTTATTTCTTTTTTACATTTATTTTTTCCATAAATGTTAGATATTGTAAGTTTTTTATTTATTAAAACATGTTTTAAAATAAAATAAGTAAATGTTTTTGTTTGTTTTAAGTTTTTTTAGTTTACTTTATCATGTTTATAACCATTACATGAATTTTAAAATGCTTATTTTTGTTCACTGACAATTACTTTACCATGTTTACAATGTTAACTAGGTTTACTATTTCTACCATTTTTACCATCTTGACCATCTTGACCATCTTTTCCATCTTTACCATTGTTTAACATGCTTACCATATTACCAATGATTACTATTATGTAACTTAGTACACTTTTCTATTTTCTGATTACAGTACTATTAAAATATTTGAATTTGTATATTTGTTCACTGACAATTACTTTACCATGTTTACAATGTTTACCAGGTTTACCATTTTTTCCATTTTTACCATCTTGACCATCTTGACCATCTTTGCCATCTTTACCATTGTTTAACATTCTTACCATATTACCAATGTTTACTATTATGTAACTTAGTACACTTTTCTATTTTTTGATTACAGTAGTATTAAAATATTTGAATTTTTATATTTGTGAACTGACGTTTGTTTTTTTTGATTTGAAGGATAATGACAGATCATTCAGATGATCAACTACATGATTCTGGAGAGGAGCATATTGCTGGTCATACCTCTGGGGATGAACATTCACATGCTCCTATTACGACAAATATTTCAAAGGTTGGTAAACGTGGGTGCACACGTTTACCAAAATTATCACTTGCCCGTACGCAGGATCATAGGATAGTAGTTGAGTTTGATGATGATGATATTCCTAGAGGTCCGAATGCCAAATATTTTTAAAGTTTTGTTGCAACTCAGGCTAAGACCAAAGTAAGCATTCTATATGATGATTAGAGAGGTGTGGATAAAGCAATTATCTATGAGTTGTGGGAGATGATTTTGGTAAGATCTTTTGTCATTGTTTGACCATTCTTTTAATTTTTCTAGTATATATAATATGTTTAATTTCTTCTTTATCAGATAACATTTGATATTCTTGACACTGGAGGAGTCAGGAAGAAATGCTTATCATTGGATCCTTGGAGATGGAGTGATTTCAATTCAACCCTCTCATCTGATTTCATTTATGGTCATATGAGTCATGACAATCCATGTCGTATATATCCTTTTATAGATGAAGACACATGGAGACATTTTTTTGAAAGTAGAAAAAAAGAGTCATTTCTGGTAAGGGAAATGTAAACTTTTATAAACATTCTTATATAAATGATTTTATTAATGTTTTGATAATGATTTCTTATTCTTAAATTACAGCAAACAAGGAAAGCTCATCAGGAGATCCAATCTAAAAATGTATACCCTCATAGTTTATCTCAGAGAGGGTATACATTATTGGAATAAAAAATGATGACAGAAAAATTTCATCAACTAAGAGTTGAGTCTTTAAGCTCTGGAGAGGTGGCCCCTCCATACCCTCCATCTAGACATGAAAAATGGAAGAGAGATCGGAAGGGAAAAAAGGGCAATATCTTTTGGAAGAATCGAGAATCGTAGCTGAGAGGATTGTAAGATATCTATTTAATTTATTTAAGTTAACTTTTTTCTTCATATAAGTTTCAATCATTAAAGAAATGTTCAATTAATTAATACAGGACTCTCTTGAGGAGCAGAGTTCAGAGGGGTCATTTTCAGCTACTGGGAGGGAAGATATTTTATGTGCAGCATTGGGAAGCCCCAAACATCCTGGTAGTGTAAGAGGATATCCGGTAGGTGTATCGGTAAGAAAAGTGTTTCCACGTTCTTCAACTTCTAACATTGAGGGGGTTTATAAAAAAAATAGAATCCTTGGAGGCTGAAGTTCAAAAAATTAATGCGACGATGGAAGACAAGATTAGAGAGTCGGTGCAGTCTATGTTTGCAGAAATGTAAAGACTATTTCATACTGCAGCTCCCACTCCTCCACCTCCCCCTGCAGACCCCATTATTTATCCTCCACCTCCGCCAGTAGCTCCCACTCCCCCACCTCAGCCTGCGGACCCCATTTTTTATCCTACGCCTCCGCCGAAGCTTCCTACATATTGTAAGTTGTATGTTGATGATTCTCAACATCATATAGTAGCATACGGGTTGGTATATTGTATAGAAGATATAGTTCATCATCAACAATTAGAGGTAGAGAATCATAGGGTCACTGTACAGGATATTATAGATAGATCAGCTAGGGTACCAATACCTACAGATGAGGTGGCGACAGTTGGACAGAGTATCGGCCATTTTTTAGTTTGTCCATCCAGACTTCTTCGACTCATTATCATAGAGGTATGAATGTTATATATTTTATTTTATTTTTTTATTAAAGTTGTTTTATCATTTGAAAACTACTATATTTATCATTTTTTTCACATGAATACTTCAAATGTAAAGAAATACTGTATAGACAACATCAAAGACAATAGGCTATGACATCAGATACAGATTCCAGTGGTCTTGACAGATTCTCAAGATATTCACATTTGTTGTTGGGTTTTCATGAGTTTCCAATGGAATCTCATGTTTGTGGACGTGAAATAAGTGCGTGGATTCCAAAATCTGATATCATGGTGCTTGTTACTGGAGATAACTGGGGAATCAACGTGGTGAATATTTTTTCCATGTATGTCTTAACACATTTTCCCTGCGTTATATTTATTAAAAATTTATACTTATGTATTTTTTGTATTAGGTATCTTTATAAAATTTGTGAGAGGAATGAACTGACAGAAGTATATGGATTCCTGGACCCACAATTGATTTCCCCTAAAGCATGTGAATTGACTGAGGAACATAGAATGGTTTATATTGCTGAAAGATTTGAAAAGAATATAATCAGACATTGTTGGATGATGCCTTTTTGTGAGAGGTATGAAACACATTTCTCTCAAAGAGTTAATTATCTTTTAGCATAAAAAACCACTAACATTAAATTTCCATTTATCTGTGATCATTGGATGTTAGGGATTTTTTTCCTAAGGGAGAAAGCTCTTTATTGGTTATGCTCTGTTCATGGTGATGTGCGGGAAAGTTTTAAGAATATATTGGAAAAGTAAGTTTCAGTTTCTCAATAGTTTTATATATTATAATGAATTTTAAATTTACCCCATTCGTATTATTTTCTAAAAGTGCATGGGTCTTCTTTAGAAAAATCACAAATAAATGAAATGCAAAGATCAAATATGTAAATGCGAAGGTAAATTTCCATTTATAATTTGTACTTTTTGATTTATTACATAAAAATAATATATTGAATTTACACTCATTCAAAACAGAATTGTCATGAACAACAAGGCCTCATCGAATGCGGATATTACATGTTAAGATTTATGTATGAAGTAATAACAATTGGGACACTTGTGAATTTTGACCTGGTACGATTTCCTCTTAAACTTTTACATAATATTTCAATTTGATTTATTCATTATACACGTTAACTATATTATTTTTCATTTGTAGATTTTTGATGACCATCAACCCTTTACTGCTGAAGACATCAAACACGTACAAGTGGAGTGGTCAAATTATTTTACAGGTTTGATTGAATTTTAGTTGTTTGTAATGTAAAATGTAATTTTGAATATTGTAATTTTAATTATGTATTTGGTAGTTGTTTAGGTTGGATTTAGTTTTTTTTTTGAATTTGACAGAGTATGTTTTGAATGTTATATAAGTGAATGTTTAATTTTGATCTACTTCTTGTTTTGGTCTACTTTTGTTGGTTTTTCTGGTATGGATTTTGGTCTGTGGGGGAGGGGTTCCAAGGGTGTGGGGGTGTGTTCAGTGGGGTTGGGGGGTGTCCAGCGGTCTGGGAGGGCTGTTCGGTGGGGGTGGGGGGACAGTCCTGGGGGTGGTAGGGATGTCCAGGGGTGTGGGAAGCCGGTCCAGGGGTGTGGGAGTGCTGTCCAGGGGTGGGGGTTGTCCAAGGGTGTTTGGGGCTGTCCAGGGGTGTGGTGGGGGCTGTCAAGTGGGGTGAGGGGGTGAGGAGGTGCTGTTCAGGCGGGTGGGGATTGTCGAGGGGTGTTTGGGGGTGTTTGGGGGTTAGGGGTAGTCCAGGAGTGTGGTCGGGGCTCCAATGGGGTGGGGGAGGGTTGTCCAAGGGGTATACATGAGGGTGGGAGCTCCAATGGGGTGGGGGAGGGCTGTCCAGGGTGTATACATGAGGGTGAGGGCTCCAACGGGGTGGGGGAGGGCTATCCATGGGGTATAAATGAGGGTGGATGCTGTCTAGGGGGTATGTTTTATATGTAATCTATGTACATGCTTAATTTTGATGTACTTCTGTTTTTGTGGTACGATTTCTTGATTTGTTTTCTGGTTGATTCTGGTGGAGAGAAGATGATTGCATTCTATTTAAAAAAAATTGGGTTTATCACGTTGGTTATTTAATAACTGACGTGATAAAATGCCTTGAAAATAGTTTGACACGTCGGTTATTTAATAACTGATGTGTTAAAATGCCTGGAAAATAGTTTATAACGTCGGTTATTTAATAACAGACGTGATAAAAGGCCTGCAGAATGGTTTATGACGTCGGTTATTTAATAACCGATGTGATAAAAGGCCTGAAGAATGGTTTATCACATCGGTTATTTAACAACCGACGCGATAAAGGGCCTGGAGAATGGTTTATCACGTCAGTTAATGAATAACCGACGTGATAAACGGCATGGACAATGGTTTATCATGTCGGATATTCAATAACCGACATGATAAACCCCCCACCCCCGGTTTATCACGGCGGTTATATAATAACCGACGTGATAAACCCCCCTCCCCTGGTTTTTCACGTCAGTTTTATATGAACCAACGTGATAAACCACGCTCACCCCGGTTTATCACGTCGGTTATTATAGAACTGACGTGATAAACCCCCTCGCCCTTATTTATCACGTCGGTTGTTTAAGAACCGACGTGATAAACCATTGTCCAGGCCATTTATCACGTCGGTTATTCAATAACCTACGTGATAAACCATTCTCCAGGCCCTTTATCACATCGGTTCTAAAATAACCGACGTGATAAACATCGCGATTTTATGTTTTTGACGTCGGTTTTTAAATAAACGATGTCAAAAACATTATTTATAACGTCGCACGTATTAACGTCGTCTAGAAACCAACGTAAAAAATTAAAAATAAACGACGTAAAAAACGTTTTTTGCACTAGTGTCATTAAATAACATCGCTACCTATTTGATAATATAAGAAATAATGAAGTGATTTTTCCATGATAATTTCATATACAAAAGGAGTAGGAGAAATGATTGTTAGGTTTACAGATGTATATGAAAAAAGTTAATATCATTATATTAATACATATTTTATTTCATTACTGAAATAGATGTTGAATATATTCTAATAGAAATAAATTTTTATGTTGTGATGTAGGATGCATCATCATGATTTTTGGAAATAGTAAAATCTAAATAGTCTTTATGAATTGGATTTTATATATCTATTTTTCAGTTGTTTGTGCATCCCTCATCTACCCATTTGATAAAAAATAATAGATATTTTTTTGGTAAAGATCATAGGGTTGGATATGAATTAAAGGTTGCTGGAAGTTGAATATGAATTTTAATTTGAAATTCAATTTTTTTTTGGATATATAGGAACATGATGATTAGGGATAAAAAAATATTAATCAAAAAATAATAAATAGATTATTGAGAACTCATTAGAATAGTTTATCCATAGTGGACCTGATTGAATATCTAAAATTGTGAAGTGATATTGATTATAAATAATTAATTTGAAGATAATGCTTAGTGGAAAAAATTTTGATCAATATAATTAAATAATTTGATGGAAACATTGATTCAATATAGAGATTGCCCATTATTAATGGTGTTACATTTTTTATTTAAATCATTATGAGTTTGAAATGCATGATGAGTGTATCCTTTTAATCATCTTGAAATAAGTGAGTAGATGATATGATGTGGTATTCGGACCTATAAAAGTAATGATAATTTCTTAAATATATAATCTCATACTAGTATTGTTTTTTTTCTTTGTTATATCATCAAATTATTTACACATTTTTCGTTGATGTAGTCTTATATGGGTGAACTATGTAAAAATATTTGTGTTCATTGTTTTGAATGATTATATTTAAAATTTTCTTATGTGTTATTTTTTTTAAAAAAATTAAAGAATTATTTTAAAAATCAGAGGAAAGAATCTATAAACTCTGGGAAAATAATTAATGTAAATAAAAAGTAATTCATCTCCCCATTGTGTACATACAATGAAACCTTATGTAACACTAAGTGGTATTAGGGACACTATTTATGTCATGGTGAATATGTTAGAGAATTTTGTTTTTATAAATAATATTATAAATTTAATTGGAGTACCTCTATGTTATGGGATTCATTTTTTGGATGAGATCACAATTAAAATATTTTAGAGTTGATGTTTAGCCTGGAATAATATATGGGATCCATGTATGTTATCCTGTTATATGGTTAATGATAGAAGCATAAAAGAATATATGAAATGATGACTCTAAGGCTCAAAATGCATTGGTGGAGATTTCTTTAATCAAAATTACATAAAAGAGATATATAGAACAATAATAGATTATATTTTGTGAAATATTATTAATATCTATAGAGATGATATTAAAGTTATAGATTGATAGATTTAAGTTATAAAAATATATATTTGATGAACTGAAGATCATTTTAGGAAAAAAAATTGATATGTAATTCAAATTTTGTTTATGTCGTTAGAGTTATTCATTAAATTGGTCAGGTTATGAAGGATGATGATATTGTAAATAAGATCATATAAATATTAAAATTAACTTAGAATCCAAAATTTTTCAAACATAAAAATATAAATTATAGAGATATATCTACTGATGATATATATAAAAAATTTCACATGTGAAATACAATTGGATCTAGAAGGCTCTTATTAACATTCATCTAAAGGGATTTAATTCAAAGAAATTGAGAAGAATAACTTTTGGACACTAAAATTAATGAATTTTTATGTGATGAGTTTTTATTATTTGATGATACAATGTTTTTAAAAGCTAAATGAATATTTATAGAAGGATACCCTTGGTAGTTTCTCATTTTCCAAAGATTGGTTTTATAGTATCTATGAATTCCAAAAGGATTTATGGTTATGATAGTGAGTCTGAAAATGTACCAAAGGAAATGAATAATTTTCCAAATAAAAGAAACATTAATTCAATGAATTCATGTTGAATTTTTTTTTGATAAATTTTATTTATTAATAAAGATGAATAAGATGCTGAATAAGATCAATTATAAACATTGATATTGAATACATATTGGACATAATATATTATTATGGATAATGTATATAAATATATAGATGAAGATATTATGTGTAAATGAAGGATGTTAGTGATATAAATATGGTATTGAAAGGATTACATGAGGAGATTTATTATAAATAAACCTAGAATATTATAGGACTAATGAGTAATCATCAAATTATTTTTATCTTTTCTTCAATAAAATTAATCATCTTTAGAATGTTGTGGATAAACTAAATAATATTTAGTAAAACATTAATAATTAGAGAATTATATGTTGATGATTGGGGACTGGTAAAATATCATCAATGACCATAATATGGATATCATGGTGAAATATATATATATCAAAAAATTAAATAATAACTCATATCTTTCAAAAAGAAGTTTGAGTATAAAACAATGTCTTATTAATCAACTAATTAGATATTTTTTTATGCATTAGAATAATGGGTAGAACTAGGAATATGGACATTCAAGGAAGTGTTGAATTCATAGATACCCAATTTTATAAATAAGAGGGGTCGTGGAAAAGTAGATGTTACATAATGAAAATACATACAATGAGTGAAATAGAGTAAACCAGATGAAAATATAAATATATCCTCTGTAAAGAACTTACTAATAACCAATTATTTATAAAAAATGGTGGAGATATTTGTACAACTAAAAATAATAGGACATTATTCTAATTAACTATCAATTATATGTCTATCATTCAAACACGATGACATGTTATGGTGATGATAGAAGATCTTTTGGAGGAGAAGATGTTGTTAGTTATCAAAGGATAATTAAAAGGTATTACTCATCTCAATATAGAAACATTTTTTTATAAATATTCAATTAATTTCTACATCATAAAGAATATATCCATAAATTATTTTAATGAAATATGTAATTTTTAATATAGAATTAAACATTGATTTTTTTGATAGAAAATACAATCCATCTTTTATGAGAAATTTATTTTAACAACTATATGAAAAAATATATTATATAATTTCCCATTCTAAAGATAATTATATGGGATCAACACAAAACATGACAAGATTCCCAATCTCTTATATGGAAAGGATGAAGATTTAGAATTATAATCAATATTAAATTACCTTAATAATTACTAAAAATATCTAGCATGTGAATTTTTATATAGTGGGTTCTCATGCGACAAGATTTTTAATATGGATTTACTTAAATACATGAATGTAAGAGTTAAAAAATAGTTTATATTTGAAATAAAATGTTTTTGATAATCAGAGGATGTGAAAATTCCTTATTGGTGAAAATGAACTAATACATAATGATGTTCTCTATGTGGATAGATTGAGACATAACATTTTATTAGTAAATAAACACATACTTGTGAGGTATATTTAAACAAAAAACTATTTTTAATCAAGTTAAATGTAAGAAATTCTCTCATGAATGGATAGTGGGAAAATATGAATTTATAACAAGTGTAGTGTAATAAAGGAACATGATTTATTATATAGAATATAGAGTATGAATTATGTCATTGGGCGCTAGGAAAAAATCTTAAACAAATAATATATAACTAATCATAGATAAATATTACAATATATATTACAAAAATGAAGCAAGACCATAGAAAATAAATTTGAGGATTATATTCATGGAAATATGGTTTTAAAATATTTTCCACAAAAGAGGAAATGAGAATAATATTTTTTGAATCTTTTCCACACTGATTTTTTTTTGGTTCAATTGGTTTGGTTAGAACATATGGTGAGAGGTAAATAATTTATTTTTTGATGAATTTTTTAGTATGAAATGTGGTACATTTAAATGATCAAACAGAAAAGTGTTGGATTTTATCAAAAGCTTCCAAAGAAGAGTAGATAATTAAATATGAAAAGTAATAAATATTTAATTACTAAATTATAGAATATAGTATAAAACCATTATGGTTAAAAACTAACATTGTAAACATAGTATTAAACAAGTTACATTTTCAATGAGAAATCATAAATATAATGGACTCATGGAATGATAAATCATTATGCTGAATAGTGTGGCTATTAAATTATTTTTTGAATGTTTCACCTCTCACAACTATTAGATATAATATTTAATAGTTAATTTAATAAATTGTAATAAATATTTTTTTAATATTGGAGAAGAGAATATGTAATATTAAATTCATCATGGAATAGGATTAATTTTATTCATATTAGTGATTTTATATGGAATAATTTCATCAAAAATATATGTGTATGTAGGGGATGTATAGTGATGTATTAGATAATGAATTATTTATAGTGTATTCATTTGTGAGTTAATCTTATCAATTATTCTGAAAAAAATAATCAATAATATTTATGAAAGAAGTGATTTCAATGTTTTCTAAATATGAATCCCAATTTAATTCTGAAATTTCTAATAGTAAAACTTTGTTTCAATAATAATAGGATTATTTGGATTCCGGGAAATATGAGGGTCATAAAATTAATGATTATTCGAAATTCGAATTAGTGGAATATTAATGTGATCATGGGATCCATCCTATGTATCAAAAATGAATATTCATCTATTAGATAATATTTGTTATATTATTAGAGACACATATTCTACAACATAGAACAATAGAGTAAAGGGAATTGAGTACATTACTAAATTATCAGAGAGACAAACTACTACCTTTTATGATTTTGAAATTGAGTAATCAAGGGTGAAATACAAAAATAAATAATTAAACCAATTATAAAATAATATTACTTGATATATTTTAGAAACACCGAGACACCATAATGTGAGTGGAATAGGGTCTTAAAATAAATCATGATAAACATGGAAAAGTGGTTTGGAAGAAAGAGGGGGTATATATAAGGCAGATTCACATGTTCAATGAGTTCATGATGAGGAATCATTTTCTTTATTTGAATTAATTGATTCCATATGACTCTTCCTAGTACAATTCGTTAAAAAAATTATTGTTTCTGAAATGTTTGTGAATTAAAAAATCTTGAATTGAGTCTTTATTGTAAAAAATATAAATGGAACAATAAATGATGTTTTTTTATTAGATGTTATGCATTAATGTTTTAAAAATTCAAAAAACTATTCTATATAACTGAAAGAATGATCCTATTTTTGGGTATTCATGATTGGATTATCATTTTCGATTGATTGAGTTTAAGAGAGGAGGGGTCATACAAACATAGATGTAAAATTTTCAGATGATAAAATCTTATTTGGATTATATAGGTTGATTATATTATATTCTGAGGTAGAAAATAGAGCTCAATTGAATAATTTTCTAAATTATTGATTATTAGTTAAATATATAAATGATTTGAGAGATAAATTATTTTCTAGGGCTTCATGTTCATCAATATTTAAGCTATAAATTCATCTCATAGGTGAATTATTTACAACAGGTGCTAAATAATTTAATAAACGATGGGTGAAAACTTGTTTCAATTCAAATAGTAGTTAGAATAAAATGTATAAAAAATGTGGATAAAAAGATGATATGCTCAAATATGTATGGAATAATTATTGAACGATTAATATATATTTTATCAACGTGTAATGATATATTCTATTCATTACTCTTGGCATGTTGTGTTTAAATTTATCCAAGGGAATAAAATCATATTTCATTACATAGAATTTGTTTTATGTTTATGGAAAACTGAATTATTGTTTTATATTTAAGGCTATAGAGGCTTTGGATTAGTTTTAATTTTTATATAAAAACTTGTATAGTGATATTTTGGATAGAAAAGGCACTGGTTGAATATATTAAATTGTTGGATGAAATTGGTTTGGTTGGATGACTATGAAATAAGAATTTCTGTTATTAAGAGTAATAGAGGTAGATTATATTACAACTACCACATATTCCACATAGTTTATTTGGATAAAGCAACCATTATAAGACCATATTGATGTAGTGAAACTAACGATATACATTCAGTGTGATAAAAAACATACACTGAGTTATTGAAGAATCTATAATAATACACTCACATGAAACAAACTGAGATTAATTATAATTCTATAAAGTATATATTTGAGAACTTTTTTATAATGTATGAATTTTTTAGAAAACATAACCATTTTGTAAATATATTTACCAATACATTGGATATAGATGTGTGTAAAATTCATTAGTTATAAACTACATTTCTACCAATCTCCTCAAACTAAGGAGACATAGATAACATTCTATCTGTTAAATAAAAGGATTTAATTATTTAATTTGTGATTTTCAGGATGAAAGAAAAAAATGGAAGTATTATCCATGGGGAATGAATAAAATGAAATTAAATTATACATGGAAATATGGACATCATCATAAAAAATTATTTTTCTCTTACTCCCAATAATGATATTTGATAGACATTGTATTAGGGAAATTGTGAATGGATCCTTTATAATGTTTATAGTTCAACAAATATTTTTATGTTCTATAATTTGATAAAAAAATATCACAGTTGGGACCCTTTAAATATTTTAGTCAATGAGGGGAAAAGGTATTACATAAAATATTGGATGAATCTGGAATAATTCATAAGAATGGTTGTAGGGTATAAATTTAGAGAGATCATGGAATTTTGAGATCCCTGAATCATAGGAGAAGACATATAGAGGTTTGATAACAAAGATGGTAGATTTTAAATAAAATCTATACTTGGTTCATATTTGTAACCTTAGGTATATAATTTTTATATTTTCTCAATATAAATACATAAATGAAATTACATCATTATTTTCTAGGGTATTTGAATTAATTTGTATTTTACTTAATATTAAATGTATAAATTTTTTAGTTTATTGATTTTAAATGTATTAGGAAATGTCAACTCAACCCATTAGGTAATGTGACACAATGAGAATGTTTTTAATGTGAATAAAATTTGAAAATTCTCTTCATTTGAATGATTTCATTTGGTAATATATGATAAAATTAATTCATTCATAAGAGGAATGTGTTCAGTTTTTTATTTAATAAATTTAAATCAATTCTGTCACACTGTGACATAGTGGCCATGTCGTGAAGAAAAAATATATGAATTTTGACATTACATTGAAGATGTGTCATGCATTAACATGGTTATTTTGGATGAATATTATTTAACAGTCATTTAACATTATGTATCCATGGAAATTATATATGTATATGATTAATATGTTTTTAGTTATTTATATGATCATTCTAGGAAGTACTAAACCTTGTCCTAACCTATTTTTGGATCAAATATATCATTAATAGACCATGGTGGGGTAGATTATCATGAAAAATGTGTATTAGAAATGATTATTAGGTTTCATGTTGTTTAATCCACACAAATAATGATTTTGACACGTATTATTGTGTCATGTATTGACTCAAATGGAACTAAAAGGTTGTTAAAGGATAAATTGATATATCAAAACATGTTGAAGGATATTATGCAATTATTTTTTAGAAACTGTTGAATAATAACACTCAATATGACTTGGATTTCTCAAGTTAGTTATATAGTTAATGGTTCATGTATACACTAACTATTTAATTTCAAATAGGAGGTAATATTTTGTTAATGAAACTATTTTTTTATTTTAATTTGATGATTGTGGAATTTTATGTTAAATTTGATTTTGAAATTCAACTTTTTGGATATAGGGGAACAATATGCACATAATAAAGTAGGGATGCATAAAAATAAAATATAGTGAATACTAATAATCAAGAATAATAGGATATATTTTGTTAAATTAACTGAATATATGAAACTTATAAGCGAGTACTGTTGTAATAAATTACATTAAATAATAGGCATTGAATCAAAATAGTTTAAAATGTCATTGATTATATGGAAGTGAAATTGAAGAATCAGAGTTAATACCCAATATTGTACGGTGTTAAATTATTAATTGAAATCATTGTGAGTTTTAACTATTTGGAATCACGCACTTATTAGACCACCAAAACTAGTACCATCAGTCCATCATAACTTCACATGCTGGATTCTTAATAAAAAGAAATTCAATCCTGTATATATTCCCTTCAAATAAGGGTACTAGTTGTATGTAGGTTGTCTTTTCACCATAACAACAACAAAATGCAACCCCAAAAACCAATAAAGTCAAAATTAGATGTGTTAAAACAAGTAGGAAATTAAATAGAATTATATTGTGAAATAAAGAAACATAAGGGACTAGTATACATAAAACATGTTATCCTACATGCATGGGATAAAAAATGTCACTTTTTTAATATTATGAAATGTATAAAGAATTAAAAACATCTAAAAATAGTTATTAAGAATTAATTATATAATATTAACACTGTGTAATTTACTAATTCACTATGACCATATCTAGTATAATTTACTTGTTTAGGATTCAATTTTCATGTCATTGATGAACCATGTAGAAGTTACTCATTTATTTTTCTAAAAATTATCATTCAGCCATATAAGATTCAAATTATTCCAAAACATATTATGTTGACTCCATTCAGTGTGTGATTTATGATATCTAATATAGAATTTACTTCAATCACTTAATTTAGTTATCCCTTTCAAGGATATCATTCCAGACAGTTTTTTTCATCGAAAATTCTGCACCTCTATGATTGCATCAGAAAATACAAGCATTATATTTCAATAACACCCCACTTGAATACTTGTTTCATGGAAACATTACCAACTCTCTAACACATTGGAAAATTTCTTTTAAATAATTTTCCATCTTATATATTATAATATACCCTCCTTCTATTCACCGATTTTCCAATGGGTTATGATTATTTCTCATAAATTCCCGAACTGAATTTTTACTAAACATATCACATAGATTTCTTTTTTTGTCAAATTTTTCAATGTTTTAATTGCATATCCTCAATCTTGTTTTTAATTAAGTGGTAATTTATGATTAAATAATTAATTGATGGATGAAACACTATATTGAAGTATAAGTGAATCATAATATATTTACTAAAAAATTATATTCCTTCTTTATGACTTCATCTAGGTTCTGTCAGTAAATTATTCACCTAAACTAACTTCTTCCATACTACCATTTTAGCCACTAATCCTCGTCTAATTTATATAAATAAAAAAATATCTACTTTTATTAAATATAAAGTTATTTTTATACCCTCATAGCCAATAAAAACATATTCATGAACTTCTAGATGTCAAAATAACTAATAATGAATACATCTGTGAAACCTCAAAATAGATATTCCCCCCAAAACATAGTGGAATATATTCCATTTCATTAATGTAAAGGATGATCCACTTGATGTCCTACATGTGTTCTATTAAAAGGTTCATCATAATGTTACATTCAAATAATACTAGAAAAATATTGTCTAACTAAGTGAAAATCATCATGTACATAAAATATCCTTCCACTGACCGAAGATAAACACTCTACATACTAGATTTGTATTATCATTATTTGATATAAAGACATAGAGAATTTAATTGTTTTAATAAGAGGATTTGATATGGGAATATATATTACCATTATAATATTTTCCATAATCATCTATTTGTAGTCCCTCTATGATAATACCAATGAATCATCTTTATAATCCCCTTTAATTCTCAATCATAATATTTTAATTTCTTGAATAAGATATTTACTTCAAAAAGTATAAAAATATTTTTCATCAATTCTTGAATCAATAAATCTATATACCCAAAACAATATTACATTGATATAAATGAGTAGTTTGATTGATTTAACATCTTCTCATTTATTCCTATAATAATTTAGAAAGGTGTTTCACCACACAAATCATTCATCAAATATAAATATTTCAAACATATAATACTATCATCTATGTTTTTACTTCATCCTTAATGAATTTTATTCACCTCAAAAACCAAATTATAGATCCCATATTCTATGAAAAATACAGTCTTATACAGGTAAATGAATTCAAAATACTAACATTTATAAATGGACAACTATACAGCCATCTATTCTAAGTGTTGATATTATGATGGCACTGTACATAGAACATTATGGATAGTTTCATGATTAACTACCAGTGAAAAAATAGATTGGAAATCAACTCCTTACTTTTGTATAAATCATTATAACACTATATGTGGCTTTAAATAAAACATTACATTGACCACAACCTTTAAATAATAATCCTAATTACTCTAAATATCATCATTCCATTATTTTAAATCAGTAAACACTCATGTTCTATAAGATTTTATTAAATAAATCTCCTCATCAATTACCATTTTCCAATATTTTGAGTCAATGAGTATCTTCGCTTCATTTAGGAATTATATGACCCCAATATCAATTAAAATAAGTGGGTTGATTTTATTACCAATTCATAGAATTTTATTCAAAAATTAGTTAATCTACTCAATTGAATTAGCTACGTTGTGTTTCTCCATCATACTATTTCTTTAGGATCTCTAACGTCTTATGATCCCATTAAAGATTTATTAATTCTTGTACATTCTTTAATATTATCCACAAGTATTTTCTATGGAATTTTAATGATTTAATATGAGCTTTATATAACATTCACCATCATGGTGTTCAATCCCATATTAAGATTCATATCAATAATTGATTTATTTCTCTCAAATTATTTCCACACCAAGATTCAGTCCATCCAAAAACAACAATCTCAATGAGCAGAATTTCATGGATCCAAATGCATTACAAATATATTATGTTGGTATCAATTTCAAAACAGAAGCATTAAATGGTGGAAATTTAATTTTTTTATATTTTTCTAGAAATCAGGATGTAAGCTTTATAAATACACAAAACATAGATATAATAAAAGGATATAGGTTATATGAAGTTAACCATGAAATTTAATTAAATAATTAACTAATTTTATTTGAAGATTTTATTGTTTTTTCTCATCATTAGGGATCAATTCATGGATAAAGTAATTTCATATCCTTCCAGGTCATCCAAACATGTTTTTTAGTCTTATAAATCATCAATCATTTGACATCAAATGTTTTCATGAATAACTAATTTTTTATAGGACAAATTCTATTTTAAAGGAAAACATAACTTGATGGAGTTGCTTAAAGGGATTCCTTATCACTCTAGGATGTGGGACAGAAGATTGATAATCTATCATATTTTAGTGAGTAAATATTGATAAGCATTTTGGATTCTCATGACTTATAGATCTAGGAGACACATATGTAAATTGCACATCTGTCCAAAAAACATTTAACCATCAAAATAAACAATAATAAAAAATTTATGACCTACTATGTGTGTAATATTTTATATTTATATTTCATAACTTACATGTATGAAAATAAAAATATTACTTGATAAAATATGATTCACCAACTAGACTCGATTGTTTTTTAAATAGCTTATGAAACATTAATGTTAAATATTTATTCGTAAAATTTGTTCCCACATAGTAACTAAAAAACATTGTTATAATATGAGCATTTAAATTAAATACATATGATTTAAGAAAGTAATAAATTATTTTTCTTTCCCTTTTAAATCATTGATTTTCAAACATATTTGGAATCCAGACGGTGGGACTATCTTGTCCTAAACTCTTATTCAATATAATATGCTAGAATTTTAATATGATATGCATGAGACCCTATATGATATTATCTCCACAATAGTGAGTACAACAAAAAGATTAGGGAAAAATATACCAACCCATAAACCCCCCTAAGAAGATAATGTTTAGACTATGAGAAAAAACATTTTTTTTTGAATACACACAATGTAAAATAATCTCATTATCATGTGTTATTTTATAAATACGGACACATGATTTGTATAATCATAGTTTCTTTCTTTATTATTTTATTACCATAGTAGATATAATTACATCTCCATAAAATTTTAATTGACTTAAAAAATTTACAACCATCCTAGTCAATTGTACCTGATATATATCTTCCTCAATTTGGAAGTAAAAAATCTTTTCATGATCATTTTAAAAATGGAATAACACCAATGAAACACCCAATGAAAGCTACTTTTAAACAATATAAAAGTTAATTTTTTTATCTTTATTTAAATTATGAGGTCAAATTTTACACATACAGATCTCATGTCAAGATAATAATAAAAAATATCATTAATATCAAAAAACATTGAGAATTGATAAAAGTAGTGTATATATTGGTGGATCAGTCCTCATGATCTCATTAAATAATGATCTCCATGAGAAATATTTATTACAAGAAGGGTAAATATTTATTATCCCCCAACACATAATAGTAAAACATCATTTTTGACTATTAAATATGCTATATCTCAACCATATGAAATATATTTTAAGATATTTTCCATGGTATCTCAGGTTTATAATAATATATTTGAATAATTATAAGAATATGATTTGAAAAATAATATAATATCAATAATATGTAAATAGTGTATGATAATGTCTCAAAACTATTACATTAATATAAATATAAGTATTTATCATACTGTATAGATGTAATTTTAATATAAGTACATAAATAAAGTGGGATTAGTATACCCACTCAACACACTCCCACTTACGCAATATCTAACTACTAACAACTCTCAACCCATTAGCGCTCAAAAGAGTATCATGCTTCTTATGGGATATGGATTTAGTAATATATTTTTTCGCATAGTAGTTTATGGATACTTTTATAATTATTACTTCATCTCTATGATTAAAATCCACCAAGATATTAAATATCCAGGGTATATAATTTTCTCTCCAGTTTTACATAGGCTCTCTAGAATAAAAAACTTCTACATTATTATAGCAATAAACTATAAAAGAGTCTACATTTACTAGTAAAAAGAAATATATAAGACAAATATAATTGCTTTGACTACTTCATATTTTCATTGAAGGACTGTATATAAATAGATTCCTTAGTAGAATTGATGACCATAGAAAACATTGATCATATACATTCCAATACACCACATTTTAGGAAAAATTCATAGCTAGTATTTTTTTAGATAATATCTATCTATATTGAATAGTGTATCAGTGTATCCCATAACTACTAGATGATCATATCCTCTACACATAATAAAAACATTTTTTTCACTTATCATGTATGTAACGCCCCGACCCTAGTTACCCAGAGTCGGTGCATTATTACATAACATTGGCATGATCATGAGAAAGATCAAGTCTCGAATGACCGATTCGTTTAGTAGCCTTGGAATAACTAGATACATCCATAAATTTTTACATTACATCATAAAAAAAACATTTTGTCTTCATATCCCCTCATACTATCCTTGCAGGTCATTCATAAATTACTTCTTCATAATCATGGGAAAAAAAATAAAACATTGAAAGGGGTGAGCTCGGATGCTCAGTAAGGATAACATTATAGCAGAAGCTTTCATAAATAATCATAAACACTTAAGGCAATTTATAACTAAAACAAAAGCCTTTGAAACTTGAACTTTCAACATGGTATGGCATAAATAAAATGAAATAATGCCATTTACTTACTCACATGGATATTCTACTAGTCGAATGATCACATGCAATATCAATAACCACATTCATAATGATGGAATGCATAATGCCAGACTATCATAACCACATAGCCAAGGCCTCGTGCCAAGACTACAAATAAGATTTTGCCAAGGCCTTGTGCCAAGACACTAGTTTGTCTCATGAGACCTACCGATGCATCGAGGAGCTATAGCGGGCTCCACCCGTCACTTATTAAGTCCAATGCATTCCTCATATGAATAGGTTTAAGCATAAAATAAACATTCATATTAAAACTAGCATACGAAATGTCAATACTTTAACCACAAACCATGAATGGTATAAAAATAGAACATCCACAGTCAAATATAACTCATTTGATACAATATGGAATATTGTATTGTATCACATTAACCTCAATCATGAATAATGAAGGATGTTGACATAGATGAAAATAATCATCAAAACTATTTGAGAGAAATATCCCCCTTTTCTTGAAAACATTTAAAAGTCACACTATTTGTCAAGAAGCCATTTAAAAATAGATTTTTGAATCAAAGTGTCCCATACCACTTTGAAACCTTTTAAAATTATTTTTAATTTCTAATCTTTAATGTCCATATAAATAAATCCTTAAAACCATTTTTAAAACATGGACATTAATGAGAAAGATTTAGATGAATAAGTCTTTAAAACATTTAAAAATGGTATTTCAGTTAGAGATTCTAACCAAAAGAGAGACACTTGAATGAAAATAATTGAGGTAATCAAAACATTGTAATATCATGAGAATAAAGGGAATTCATGATATACTATGTCAAAGTACATTATATACACCACATAAAAGTGATTTTGTGTATATCAACAAAGAAGTCTCAATGGATTGTAAGTTGAGATGAAATCTCTCATAAAGGCCATATCCTTAGGTTAAGGATAAATCAACAACATAATTATGTGTGAAAAATATAAATACACTAAATATGATTGGATATTCAGTGTAAAACAATCAAAGTATATTCACACATATTCCTGTAAAAACAACACAAACGAATTGGATGTTTAACTCAACAAATGGTGAAAGAGTTAAAATTACTCTTATCAAATTCATATCAATGACTTGAGAATTTTCAATGGAGTGATTATGTGTATCAGAAGTATATCCACAGGAAGGGGAGTGGAAATTATGACATAATCAAATGAATAGTGATTCCACACATAATCTTGGGGTAATATAATCAATGAAATATGCGTAAAGCCAAATGAGTGGAAATTGAAATCTCAAATTCCCTTATTGATTAGGTAACTTAAGAAACAAACACCCATGAAAGAAAGATCATACCATGATGATGTAAATACCCATAAAATAAAGTATATTACACAATGAATACAATCATGGGTAGTACACAAACACCACATGCAATAATTAAGTGGTGATCAATGGAATTCTCACGAAATTAAAAGTGAGACAAGAAACCCCTTACCACGTTAATCAACTGAGTCGCATGGCCAAAAGTTAATAACCACCAAATTATTTACAGAATAACATGAATATAAAGTGAATCATGATAATATATTTCAAATGGAAGTACACAATACACCACTTTCAATAATTTAGTAGCGAATAATGGAAATCTCACGGAATTGAAAGTGAGATAAGAGAATCCCTTACTTTGTACTTTTTCCTTGGTTGATGGTAGGTTTACCTCCTGTATAATGGTGAAATAATTGTTATTGAATAATACAAGAATCAGTTACTTTAATATGATATCATATATGATCTTTTAACATTGATTTGTTAATAATATCTTAGAATTATCGTCATTTCAGGTGTTAACGGGTTCATTTTACTTTATATTCTTTGTTATGTGAGCCATATTCGTTATTAATGGGATGTATATTATTCATATCCAGAATGGTATCAAGTCCTCAAACATCATTTTTAAATCATCAAATGATAATTATACTTGAATGGATACGATGGAGAATGAATCACATCGCGTTCGTGGAGACGGTAGTCCGTACGTACGCACGAATGCTACTTCCATTTAATTTTTATTTTAAAAGAATCGAATCCAAATGATACATAGGTATAATACTATTCCAGTAAAATATAATATTCTATATATGTTACATAAGTTCATTAACACCATCCTTTATACGTTCCATGTGTGGTATGAACGAGTCATATCATTTTAAGGGGGCGGTAGTCCGCACTTCCTCAAATGAAATTATCGTATGTATATACAACATGAAACGAATAATTGTATGAAATAAAATGGAATTACAGAAGCTTATATATAAATTATATATCATTAATATCATATTTAATTACAGTGCCATCCTAATGGCCACCATGAGAGGCGGTAAGATGTATTTGAACAATCATCGTTTCGTGAGGCGTTAGTTTGTCATCCACAGAAACATTATGTTCATCATCCATTAGATGGAGTTGTGTGAATGTGTAGTTTGAATACTTCTTATAACAACATCCTAGTATATTGTGGATACTGGTGTTGTTACAAAAGAAAGGAAATAAAAAGATTTTGGGGGTTGGAGAAGCAAAATAATTGAAAATAATTTAAGAGAAAATGTTACCTTTAATTTAGGTAACTCACTTTGGTTGGAACCAAAGGACTTCTTGAAATGCTTTCTGCCTAAGGGGAAGCTTCAAGGAGGAGGTGAGGGATGTGGGGAGCTTAGTTGGGCAGATTTTGGACGAGCCAAGTGGCTTGAGATGTGTGAGGAATGAGTAGAAGTGGTCTCCTTTTATAAGGGAGAGGAGGGGCTCTTTAGGAAAGAGTGAAAGTATTACTTTATAATATAATTATATTCGGTTTATAATGGTCAAAAAATCATTGAGGTCGAAGATAAGATGACTCATATTCTAAATAACATCAACCAATAAGAATTGGACAGGTTTTAGATAATATTTTAATCATTATAATCTTATTTATTTAAATGATTTATTAATGAGGTAAACATTGCATCATTATTGTGTCATTAATAATTTAAATTATTTGATGTCTAAAAATTATAAATAAAATATCATTATGTAGGAAAGATGTTTAGCTTTCTAATGAATATTTATAATCGAAAATCCAACATGTATAACCCTATGTAAAAATTGTTCTTTCAAAAGATGTAAGCTTATGCCATTTTTGTATTCATTTTAACTTAATTAAAATAAAGTGTCATTATCACTTACAAGTGGATCAATGGGGTCCCAAAATTGACCCAAATATGCCCATGGTCGACCATGTATCAACCAATAGGGTTAAGACACGTTTTAGGGTAATTTAGTATTATTATAATATTATTTTTTAACCCTTATTTACCGGATTTGCCCTTAACCATGGTAAATAAAATATTTACCGCAGTAATTATTCAAAATGTCTAAAAATAAATGTTACCTATTTACACAATTTGAACATCCTGATTCCAAATATGGAATCCATTTTTCTAAATTCAAAACACAGAAGTGGCAGAAATTAATTTAAAATTAATTCCCGCTGTCAAAACAAAAAGCGTGTTTTTAAGAGATAATAACTATCAAAACATTGACACTTGTTTATGTTCGGTTTAATTGTAAAATTATGTCCAATGACCAAAATTATATTAAATGGTAAAAATATATTCTAAATATACTTTAAAACCACTCAAATTCATAATTTATCACTATTAATTATTTTGATTAAAAAAGTTGTTTTTAATTAAAATTTAGTAATTTTTACTATTCATCAAAATATAAAAGTTATCCGAAAAGTACCAAAATTTCACCTTAGGCTAAATTTGATATTCCGAATCCAAAAATGAAGTCAATTTTGAAATATAAAATATATATAATTTCAAAAAATTAAGTATTACTATTCATAATGGCTAGTTTGATCGGTTGTGGTGTGTGTTAAAACTCGAAGTTGCGTACAACACATGCTACTGTTTTATTCAAAGGAAAGCGTACCGTGGAAGCTTGGGATGTTTTATTTTAAATTTTTTGATGTCCCCATTTAGTCAAAAAGTTTAAAATATTTTATTTAAAAAGGGTTCACTATTAAAAGTTGGTAAAACTACAATACTAAAGATGAATTTGTTCTTACATTATGTCTAAGAAACTCATAATATGGATTCTAAAATTATAAGGATTATATAAAGTTTAAAATTTAGTTAATACTATTCATAACCTTTTTTGAACGGCTTGTTTGGTAAGTCATGGTGCGCTTGAACTCGGTGTTGCGTGTAGTGCAAGTTATTGAATTATTTTGAAGAAATAACACACTATGAAATCTTGGGGTGTTACATTCTCCCCTCCTTCAATAAATTGCATCCTCGCAATTTGAAATTGTTCTTCGAAAATAAAAGGTTGAAAATAGAAAATATATTTGTGGGAAAACCCACATCGGAAATTGGTTTACTAAAATTTAGTCTTGATATGAGGAAAAGAGAAATGAAAGGGTCACCACCAAATTATGATCTCGATTAGGAGAACATTGGTGGAAATTAGAGACATATAATTGGAGGACAAACGTAAATATTTATAGGTAGTGGTTGAGGTCATCAATCACAAACAAGTATAAAATTGAGGTCCTTAAACTCATCAATCTATGATGATTTGAAGTACCATCGGTTCAACAAAATATAGTGTATTGGGATCACACATTTTTGACATTTCAAAATATCTTAGTTGAAATCCCACATCGAAAAATGAATTAATGAGGCCTCTATTTAAAATAAAGAGTGGAAAGTATGAAGATTACCGAAAATAACACATACTAGGGTTCCATGTAGGAAAATATGGATATGGAGGAGAAATCTAACCATCAATTATCTGATGGAGAGTGGTAGAGAACATGGCTATGAAAAGGCCAACAATCCCAAAGCCATAAATTAGTGATGATTTAAGGTACCATCTAGGACAACATTTTTTTTAAAGTTACATTACATAAGGAAGAGGAATTCATTTATGATATTGACTAAGAACATTATGAGATATACTTAAATTTTAAGTAGATTTTCATTCTTTAATAAATTTCCGCCACTAACTCAATTTTTTTTAAACGATGAGTATTCAATAAGACTTGGTCACACTGGAAGAGCTAGAATAAACTTTTATAGAATCACATGATCCATGCAGGATAAACCATATATTTACATTGTCTTTGAAGATTAATCAAAACCAAAATGGTTAGTGAATGATCTAATGATCCCCCAAAAGGATATCCATTGAGATAAATATGCAATAATCTTAATTTCTAAAATTAAACCAACAATACCCCAAAGTTAAATAGATACCATTCAATAACCAATTGTCCTTAAAAATTCTTTAATATAATCCAAACTAATATTGAAACCCAAAACATAGAAGAATTTGATTATGTAGTCTCCCATGTTACATTTTATCTCCAAATGACATCAAATACTCTTATAGTCACATACTTAAAAGTAATTAACATCATCACATATTCTCTGTTATAGGTTAATCATTTCCATAAATAACCCAAATCACTATAAATCAACAATAAAAATGTAGATAAAAATCCACCATTACTCTACAAATGAAACCTCATTGTATTCTATTTTCCTTGGGCATATAGTGTTCCTAACAAAACGAACATCTTCCAAAATAACATTTATCACTTAATCACCAAATCATTTTCCTATACCAAGGGTATTCATTTGATAAGACATAAGAACCCAAATCATCTTATTATTGATCAATAAAATCATTTAACAAAAAAAATAGTCATACTAACCAGGGACTTCACGTAGTCCAGTGGTAGGCGATAAATCCCAATCGCACTTTGGTTGTGGGTTCGATTCCCACAACTTTGTCCGACGCGACGGGTTGTCACACGGTCTATGTGTTGTCCTTTTTCAAAAACTATATTCTAAAATATTACCAAAATGAGATAAATTTTTCAAAATAACATAATTTAACCACAAATGTTATATCATACTTTGCATTTTCATCCCAAATTATAATTACTTATCATTTTCTCAAACCACAATGATCATATAAAACCAAATGGTTATTTATACCTATATCCACAAGAGAAGAGACAATTATTCCTCAAATATCATTCTCACATGGCAAACTGAGGGGTTACAAATACAAGAGAAAATTATTCCAAAGTAAACCCATCAACAAGGAGTGCTAATACTTTTTAAATTTTTCTCCAACCATTTATTTCCACATAGCTTCTTCTTTGAGCAAGAAAATATCCTATAAAATAGGACATTCACTCGGGTAATGTCTAGGTCCCCTACATTTACGGAAAATGACTGTAAATGGACTCTTGGGACCATTTTTATCTTCTTCCATAGTACTCTTCATTTTTCTTCGGCAATTCTTCACTTTATGTCCTTCCTTCCCGCACGTAAAAAATTTCATTGTCCCATTGAGACACTTTCCTGGGTGTCTCTTTCCACAATTCCCGCATGATGAAAATTGAGTTTTCTTTTCTCCATGGTCTCCATTGCTGGAGATCGTATCATTTATCACCTTTCTCTTCCTTGTTGAGTCTGGGAGTTGGTTAATATATATGTTGTTGATCATATTTTTGGAAAACTGATTTGGCATAAAGACGATATCTTTTACGCCTATCAACATTCCATTTTGTTACTCATTTCCACCACCGTTCCCACCTTGTACATCATTCTCAAAGTCACTATGACTTCCTTGGAATCCAGCCATTGACTAAAACCAGAAAGCATTGTGTGAGTAATAGTAGTCGTAAAATCATTTAGAGATTAAAATGTCACCATATTCTCAATTTCAAACATATTAGGATTAACCAAGGTCATTTACTCTCATCTTATGTATATATTGCTTAAATCAGTTTGTAAAGAAAATGTAAATTATCCTAAGCATATCCCCCGGGAGTGTCGTAACCAAGAGTGCAGCAAGGCCCGTTGTCGTGCACCAGTTCCCGTTCGAGTCTAGCTCAAAGCGGTGTTTTCAGGTTTTACCCCTAGGTACATCTGTGCCAGAGCCGCCTCTACCTGCTCGTATCCAGACAGGGATGTATTGCTCGGAAAACTCACAAAATCTCTACAATACCAAAATTCTAGGAAGTTCTTTTATACTAATCCTCAAAGTTCATCTTAGGTCTACGTGCTCTAATCAGAGTTTATCTAAATCTAGCTACCAAGGTTTGTACTAAACTTCCTCTGATACCAACTGTAACGCCCCGACCCTAGTTACCCAGAGTCGGTGCATTATTACATAACATTGGCATGATCATGAGAAAGATCAAGTCTCGAAAGACCGATTCGTTTAGTAGCCTTGGAATAACTAGATACATCCATAAATTTTTACATTACATCATAAAAAAAACATTTTGTCTTCATATCCCCTCTTACTATCCTTGCAGGTCATTCATAAATTACTTCTTCATAATCCTGGGAAAAAAAATAAAACATTGAAAGGGGTGATCTCGGATTCTCAGTAAGGATAACATTATAGCAGAAGCTTTCATAAATAATCATAAACACTTAAGGCAATTTATAACTAAAACAAAAGCCTTTGAAACTTGAACTTTCAACATGGTATGGCATAAATAAAATGAAATAATGCCATTTACTTACTCACATGGATATTCTACTAGTCGAATGATCACATGCAATATCAATAACCACTTTCATAATGATGGAATGCATAATGCCAGACTATCATAACCACATAGCCAAGGCCTCGTGCCAAGACTACAAATAAGATTTTGCCAAGGCCTTGTGCCAAGACACTAGTTTGTCTCATGAGACCTACCGATGCATCGAGGAGCTATAGCGGGATCCACCCGTCACTTATTAAGTCCAATGCATTCCTCATATGAATAGGTTTAAGCATAAAATAAACATTCGTATTAAAACTAGCATACGAAATGTCAATACTTTAACCACAAACCATGAATGGTATAAAAATAGAACATCCACAGTCAAATATAACTCATTTGATACAATATGGAATATTGTATTGTATCACATTAACCTCAATAATGATTAATGAAGGATGTTGACATAGATGAAAATAATCATCAAAACTATTTGAGAGAAATATCCCCCTTTTCTTGAAAACATTTAAAAGTCACACTATTTGTCAAGAAGCCATTTAAAAATAGATTTTTGAATCAAAGTGTCCCATACCACTTTGAAACCTTTTAAAAGGATTTTTAATTTCTAAACTTTAATTTCCATATAAATAAATCCTTAAAACCATTTTTAAAACATGGACATTAATGAGAAAGATTTAGATGAATAAGTCTTTAAAACATTTAAAAATGGTATTTCAGTTAGAGATTCTAACCAAAAGAGAGACACTTGAATGAAAATAATTGAGGTAATCAAAACATTGTAATATCATGAGAATAAAGGGAATTCATGATATACTATGTCAATGTACATTATATACACCACATAAAAGTGATTTGGTGTATATCAACAAAGAAGTCTCAATGGATTGTAAGTTGAGATGAAATCTCTCATAAAGGCCATATCCTTAGGTTAAGGATAAATCAACAACATAATTATGTGTGAAAAATATAAATACACTAAATATGATTGGATATTCAGTGTAAAACAATCAAATTATATTCACACATATTCCTGTAAAAACAACACCAACGAATTGGATGTTTAACTCAACAAATGGTGAAAGAGTTAAAATTACTCTTATCAAATTCATATCAATGACTTGAGAATTTTCAATGGAGTGATTATGTGTATCAGAAGTATATCCAGAGGAAGGGGAGTGGAAATTATGACATAATCAAATGAATAGTGATTCCACACATAATCTTGGGGTAATATAATCAATGAAATATGCGTAAAGCCAAATGAGTGGAAATTGAAATCTCAAATTCCCTTATTGATTAGGTAACTTAAGAAAAAAACACCCATGAAAGAAAGATCATACCATGATGATGTAAATACCCATAAAATAAAGTATATTACACAATGAATACAATCATGGGTAGTACACATACACCACATGCAATAATTAAGTGGTGATCAATGGAATTCTCACGGAATTAAAAGTGAGACAAGAAACCCCTTACCACGTTAATCAACTGAGTCGCATGGACAAAAGTTAATAACCACCAAATGATTTACAGAATAACATGAATATAAAGTGAATCATGATAATATATATCAAATGGAAGTACACAATACACCACTTTCAATAATTTAGTAGCGAACAATGGAAATCTCACGGAATTGAAAGTGAGATAAGAGAATCCCTTACTTTGTACTTTTTCCTTGGTTGATGGTAGGTTTACCTCCTGTATAATGGTGAAATAATTGTTATTGAATAATACAAGAATCTGTTACTTTAATATGATATCATATATGATCTTTTAACATTGATTTGTTAATAATATCTTAGAATTATCGTCATTTCAGGTGTTAACGGGTTCATTTTACTTTATATTCTTTGTTATGTGAGCCATAATAGTTATTAATGGGATGTATATTATTCATATCCAGAATGGTATCAAGTCCTCAAACATCATTTTTAAATCATCAAATGATAATTATACTTGAATGGATACGATGGAGAATGAATCACATCGCGTTCGTGGAGACGGTAGTCCGTACGTACGCACGAATGCTACTTCCATTTAATTTTTATTTTAAAAGAATCGAATCCAAATGATACATAGGTATATTACTATTCCAGTAAAATATAATATTCTATATATGTTACTTAAGTTCATTAACACCGTCCTTTATACGTTCCATGTGTGGTATGAACGAGTCATATCATTTTAAGGGGGCGGTAGTCCGCACTTCCTCAAATGAAATTATCGTATGTATATACAACATGAAACGAATAATTGTATGAAATAAAATGGAATTACAGAAGCTTGTATATAAATTATATATCATTAATATCATATTTAATTACAGTGCCATCCTAATGGCCACCATGAGAGGCGGTAAGATGTATTTGAACAATCATCGTTTCGTGAGGCGTTAGTTTGTCATCCACAGAAACATTATGTTCATCATCCATTAGATGGAGTTGTGTGAATGTGTAGTTTGAATCCTTCTTATAACAACATCCTAGTATATTGTGTATACTGGTGTTGTTACAAAAGAAAGTAAATAAAAAGAGTTTGGGGGTTGGAGAAGCAAAATAATTGAAAATAATTTAAGAGAAAATGTTACCTTTAATTTAGGTAACTCACTTTGGTTGGAACCAAAGGACTTCTTGAAATGCTTTCTGCATAATGGGAAGCTTCAAGGAGGAGTTGAGGGATGTGGGGAGCTTAGTTGGGCAGAGTTTGGACGAGCCAAGTGGCTTGAGATGTGTGAGGAATGAGTAGAAGTGGTCTCCTTTTATAAGGGAGAGGAGGGGATCTTTAGGAAAGAGTGAAAGTATTACTTTATAATATTATTATATTCGGTTTATAATGGCCCAAAAATCATTGAGGTCGAAGATACGATGACTCATATTCTAAATAACATCAACCAATATGAATTGGACAGGTTTTAGATAATAGTTTAATCATTATAATCTTATTTATTTAAATGATTTATTAATGAGGTAAACATTGCATCATTATTGTGTCATTAATAATTTAAATTATTTGATGTCTAAAAATTATAAATAATATATCATTATGTAGGAAATCGTTTTAGCTTTCTAATGAATATTTATAATCGAAAATCCAACATGTATAACCCTATGTAAAAATTGTTCTTTTAAAAGATGTAAGCTTATGCCATTTTTGTATTCATTTTAACTTAATTAAAATAAAGTGTCATTATCACTTACAAGTGGATCAATGGGGTCCCAGAATTGACCCAAATATGCCCATGGTCGACCATGTATCAACCAATAGGGTTAAGACACGTTTTAGGGTAATTTAGTATTATTATAATATTATTTTTTAACCCTTATTTACCGGATTTACCCTTAACCATGGTAAATAAAATATTTACCGCAGTAATTATTCAAAATGTCTAAAAATAAATGTTACCTATTTACACAATTTGAAAATCCTGATTCCAAATATGGAATCCATTTTTCTAAATTCAAAACACAGAAGTGGCAGAAATTAATATAAAATTAATTCCTGCTGTCAAATCAAAAAGCGTGTTTTTAAGAGATAATAACTATCAAAAGATTGACACTTGTTTATGTTCGGTTTAATTGTAAAATTATGTCCAATGACCAAAATTATATTAAATGGTAAAAATATATTCTAAATATACTTTAAAACCACTCAAATTCACAATTTATCACTATTAATTATTTTGATTAAAAAAGTTGTTTTTAATTAAAATTTAGTAATTTTTACTATTCATCAAAATATGAAAGTTATCCGAAAAGTTCCAAAATTTCACCTTAGGCTAAATTTGATATTCCGAATCCAAAAATGAAGTCCATTTTGAAATATAAAATATATATAATTTCAAAAAATTAAGTATTACTATTCATAATGGCTAGTTTGATCGGTTGTGGTGTGTGTTAAAACTCGAAGTTGCGTACAACACACGCTACTGTTTTATTCAAAGGAAAGCGTACCTTGGAAGCTTGGGATGTTTTATTTTAAATTTTTTGATGCCCCCATTTAGTCAAAAAGTTTAAAATATTTTATTTAAAAAGGGTTCACTATTAAAAGTTGGTAAAACTACAATACTGAAGATGAATTTGTTCTTACATTATGTCTAAGAAACTCATAATATGGATTCTAAAATTATAAGGATTATATAAAGTTTAAAATTTAGTTAATACTATTCATAACCTTTTTTGAACGGCTTGTTTGGTAAGTCATGGTGCACTTGAACTCGGTGTTGCGTGTAGTGCAAGTTATTGAATTATTTTGAAGAAATAACACACTATGAAATCTTGGGGTGTTACAATGTACTTTAATATAGTCCTTAAAACTACAAAATGCATCTCTCTGAGATTAGTATTATATCATCACACCATGATTAAAGAAAAATTAATATCTAGACATATATATATTATGGAATACACGATAGATCATAATGTCGAAGAATAAAGAACCCTAGTTTTTCATTAAATATCATAATTAGATTTTGGATATATGTTCTTGGAGAAATGAACATAATGTAATTATAAAAATAATCCTTTATTAGACTATTATATATTTTAAATTTTGTGAAAACTGCCTATATATGTACTTTGACATTACCTATGTAGCCTCTATGATATATATTGATAGACCATGATCCCATGAATATAGGAATCCTCAACTATGCACTTTGTAACGATGAATTATTTTAACCACATCATCATTGATTTTAGGATGTGCACTTCATTTCCTATAATAAATAAGTCATCAATATATATTACTGAAAAATGATGGTATTCCCCCTAAATTCCATATAGACACATTGCTCGCTTACATTCACGATGAATCCAAATTCTATTATATCCCAATAAAATCATACAATCCAGGATCAGGATTCATATTTCAACCCATAAATGTATTTTTATGGATTGTATACATTATTAGATTTATTTAACATAATAAACTAGTTTTTGGGGTTATATAATAATCTGCAACTAAATTTCCAATTATAAAAGTGATTTTGAAATAAATTTTAATAATAAAAAAATCAAGAAAATATATTATTGAAACTAATATTATAATGAATTTTATCATTACAACTGGTAATAATGTTTGATTATAGTTAATTCAATTTTGTTTCTAGATACCCATTGTAGCTAGTATTCCTTTACATGAACTTACTTTTCTATCCATATCCTTTTTTTCTTGAATTTGGTTTACCCATCGGGTTTTATATCAGTTAGATGGTCCACCAAAACCCAAAAATTATTTTGTCACATGGAATCAATCTCATTATTCATAAATTCCTTCTAATTAGAAGAATATTTTTCATATAATTCCTATTTTTACTTTAAGTTTTATTATCCACGAGTTATGTGTCACTTCAGTCATGGATAATAAAACCATATCATCAATCTCTCTAACCACTCTAATAAACATACATATTACTTTTGTCTAGAGAACATTCTTATCTCCCACTTGTTCTTATGGATATTATTCTCATTCCAACTCATGTACATCTGAATCATCAACTTCATGAAGGTTAATCATCCACCCTTTATTTCAACTGTAAATTTGTTCCATTTCTAGAAATACACCACATATTTCAACAATTACTCATTTATATGAAGGCTTATATAAGAAATATCATTCAATCACCTTAGGATAACCTATAATGTTTCACTTCATGATCCTATAATAAATTTTATTACTAGTTATTATCTTTAAAATACCTCACATAAATAAAAACGTATAAGTGATAATTATTTTCCAGAAATAACTCATATGGAATCCATTCATTCACATTACATGGTTCCTTTTCCAGAGTATAATGTTATATTTATAGTGTATAAACCTAGTAAGATAATATTTTAATAACATTACTCATAATCGATCTTGAAGATGTTAAGTATTTATTGATTCTTCCATTCACATAAACTATTATAATGAGATGAATATTTATGAGTGTGTTAGGATATTTTCCCACTCATATTTGAGTAATTGATAGAATATTGGTTTAGGCATTCTCCACCACGATCAAAGGAATGATTCTTTATCTTCATACAATGATAATTTTCTAATTCATTTTTATATTACATAATAATTAGACGTTATTTTTACTTATATATCCTTAAGTATATTTATCCATTCTATGAAAAGTCATCAATAAATACAAAAATGTAGGAAAACTCATGCCTTGAAAGTATTGGGAATGGGACATATAAATTTGTATGAATAAATTCGGGTATATCTGTTTATCATTCTTCATTCCCATTGAGGGGTGAGTTGGTCTTTTTCCTTTATAATGAAGTGTGACATAAAACCATGGGTTTAGAAAAAATGGGTTTGGACACCTTATTTGATGTAATCTTTTCAAACACTTCTCATTTACATGAAGTAGCCTGAAGTGCCACATGTTGGTAAGATATGAGTTATTGTCTCTAGATTTTTCATTAATTTACAAAAATATCAATTTCAGGTACATAAAATCCATTTTTAAAATATGTTATACTATAACATATCTTATAATTATAAATTATATGAAAATTATTTCTAAACCTAAAATAAAATCCCAATAGTGTCTATGCTAGACAAAGACATTACGTTTCTAATAATATAAGGTATATAATAAAACATTTAATACAAGAACCAGACCACTAAGAGAAGTAATATGATAATATCCCATTACCAATGCTACTATTATTGTATCATTTTATGATTGGAGATCAATGTCAAAATTTTTAATCAACTCTTGGTTTCAATATTAGAATAAAATGTTTGATCCACATATTGTATCAAAAAACCAAATATATTTTTATGTTGAATTTAGAGAAAAATATGTCATATTTATATGTATTTACATTCTTCCTCTTCTAGTTGAGAAATTATAATCTTAGAGTCCCTTATCACCACATGAAAATAAGATGATCTATTTGTTAAATACATCTATATTTATCTTTAGTATCTTAGAGGGGTAGTGTAATGGTGTCTTTGGATTAGACATAACCTTGGACCCCTTATCCTTTTCCATCATCCGTTTTTCACCATAATGAAAAAATATTACGTGTTTTAAATGTTATTATATTCTTTGAGAGCTAATGAAAAAAATTTAGGATAAAATTATTCATTTTTTCATGTCTAAATTAGTAATTAATATTCATAATCTACATCATAAACAAGAATGAATGAGATCTATCATTATTTATTTTTTAACATGCACATAATGGAATCTAGTATCTAATGTACCCAATAAGTTTGAGTATAATTTCTCTTACTATCACCCTAATGCTATCCTACACATATAAAATTCACTATATATCTCATACCATTCCTACTGAGTACAATCATAGTATTTATCTTAGAGATGTGATAGTATTTTTTAGGTATCTTTATCCCCAAGTAGATTCTTTAACACATTACTCATAGATGAAAACCTGATGCACTATTCATCTAGTGCATTATCAAAAATATTCTTATACTTGCCTTTATATTACATCTTTTTTATCTTTTCAGGTTAAGTAAGATAATGGGATTCTGTCAAAAAAAATATTCTTTTCTTATCATAGTTCTTTTTGTAATCTCTTATATAATTACAGGATGTTGTGATTGGCCATGTTATTTTCCTTTTATAATATTGATTTTAGTCAGATTTAATTGTATTTGGTGATTTAGTTTTGATCTACAAAAAATAAAATTTATCAAATTAGTACTTATCGTGATTAATAATAGGCATTACAGATTAATTAATCATAAAATTTTTCACACTATTTTATAAAATACTAGAATCCCTCACTACTAGAATCAGAATTCTCATTATCTTGAGTAATCCTGGGAAATTATCCTTAACTCCTCTCACCAAAGTCCATGATATGTCTATACCACTACTCATAGAGCTTTGTGGTTGAATTTTGGTTAGCTAACTCCATTAAATTGTGGTTTATTTATTTTTTTATGTTAATTCCCAATATATAAAAGATATAAAATTGATTTTTAAAACACTAGGAATATAATATTTCTATAGGATAGGTATAGTGAATTATTTTCTTCCAAAGATAGTTAATTTTTCCCCCACATTCTTAATGATTCTTCAGTAGTAAGAGGGACCCAAGAATATGGGTAATTACCACCTCATACATACTGGTCCTTCCAAATTGAAATGACGTAAGGATTTATGAATTAATTAATATTTAAAGGATTCTAATTATTATCAATTAGAGGAATCCTGATATTTATTACTTGATTAGTCTGTGTTATCATACTCACAACATCAAAATTAATAATATAAAATATTCCCTATATTTCATCTCATTTAATCTAAGAATGTTTGTTTATAATTTTATGTTATCGAGTAAAGATAATCATTAAAAAAAACAAAAAATCTTGCAAAAATAAATAAAGTGACTCATCATGAGAGTATACTATTTGTTAATCAATTGAGTAGATATTGAGAAACTGAGAACATAGGGGTAACTAACTGATTCATGAATACCTCAAATTGTATCTCCCACACCACCCAATGAATATAACTCATATCTAGAATTCCACAACATCTTCTACAATCATTAAATAATTTCATCATCGTCATTATACCTTAATACTCACACATAGGTAAGGAGTTAGCGAGAATGAAAAATAACCATTTCAAAAATAATTGAAGATCACACATGACATTATATATATAATGAGGGGTGAGAGATGATGTGAAGATATAAATTTTTTGAATAATTATTAGAAACAGACCATCCCTTAAAATAAATATATAAATAAATAAATAAAATTAAATCATAGATATAGATCAATCATCCACTCACATGATTAATCATTATGCAATATATTTGAAGAATAATCTAAATTTTCAATTAAATGTGTAGGAATAAATAATGAAATAATATATATTTAACAAATTATGATACATGAATACCACGTCTCATGGTCATAAAAAAGAATATATTAATTTCCAAATATTAATAAATATTGGTTTGTAATTTTTTATGTTTTTTTCCACTAAATTTACTTAAAACCCCCATAGAGGTTCTTGGTATTTTAACTCAGGGGTGAATAGTAACCTATGGGTACTGGTCATGTAAATTGTATCTTGTGGGTACTATTTATTTGAATAGTAACCATGGGTATTAAAAATAATTTTTAAATTTTTTTTTATAACATTGTATGGAGTTTTGGAAATATTTTAGGCATTTCCCCCTTCCATGGGTGAATATACACCCCCAATACTATTCATATGAATAAAATCTGATTTTTTATTTTTATTAATATTATCCAAAAAATATTAATTATTATTTTTATTTAACTCAAAAATTATTGTCCACTCTATGGAAAACCATAACGCGATTTTCCAACTATGTATCAATGAATCATGAGTTGTGTTGGTACTATATCAATGCTATCTACATGAATTCATGAAAATTTTATTTTTATTTCACATAATTATGGACAAAATATTTTCGATACAACTTTTGTTGCTAGACATGCCGAGGAAACATGAAATGGTGGTATTTGAAAATACATATTCACCATTATGATGTCTTGATTTTATCTATGGTGATACAAAATACCCAGTAGCAACCCAACGATCTCATTTGAATGAAATTAACTAATACAATTAATCAAATTTTTATATTCTCTTATTGAAAGATGCATGAATATTCCAATCATTACCAATGATCATCTCTTGAAGGAACCATTGAGGGATACCTCAAGATCATCCCCACATGCTTCAAGAGTTTACTAGAGCATCAAACATTAGGATATCGGTGCTTTAAAATATAAATTATCAATACATTTATATCCCAGGAATACCCCCTTCACTATTTTATCAATATATGTTGGAAATCATGGATTGAGGTGAAATAAGTGACTCCATAACACTCCATGTTATGAAATAAATGGGAGAGAAACTCAAAAATACAAGTTAATTAATAGTGGTCAAAAATTTGGGCTTCTCCAAACATATATATATATTTGTTAAATTTATAGAAATTTTACATTTCCCACATGTATGTTTTACGTTATTAATAATCAATAGATGAAATATTATAATCTATTAATCATGTGATATATTACATTTAAATTTTATAAAATTATTGTTACATAAAATATATGTTATGTGATGAAATAGGTTTCCCAAAATCAATTCTATTTTCATTAACATATCATAAAACCACAAAAAATTAAATAATCAATTTTATAATAATTTATCCAATATACACAAAATTAATTGTTAATACCCTTAATAAATAAATTCATTAAATACTATTTTAAACTGATATAAAATGAATTTATTTATCTCTTGGAGATCGTTCACTCTCTTGAATATGTGAATTCCCAATCTGGGGTAAATATATCCTAAACAGATATTCAATAGAATATAAAAAACAGCTAAATAAACCATGAGTGTGACTATATAGGATATTATCTGAATTGTGGAGAATACTACTCACATGCATGAATAAAATTATATGAACCCAAAAATTCCAATAAGGAGATATGGATTAGTAATAACAAAAAAAAACCTTTCCTATGAAATTGATATATGTAATATAATATCATTTTCATGTTATATCTCACAGATCACGATGCACACTTTGATTCATCATCATTTATTTAATAATTGTTTTTGTAATTGATAGATAGAATAACCTTTTTCTATAATGTAAATGTATTTAGAAAAGGAACTATAATCCTTTTCAATTGTCCTCAAGACATATATTACTCATATGTAAAATAAAAAATATTATGTTGATCAATCATCCAAGGTATTACCACCATTGAAAAACACAATGATTGATACCTTCCACACACAAAATGTTATAGTTTTCATGTTTCATCAGTGTATGGGATTAAATGGAATACATTATTAATGATCTAAAGTCAGTAGACCAATATGCATTCCCATATATAACAATAACCAATGAAATATAAAACCCTTGTTGATCCTATTGGAATGTAAATCCTCATGATCTAATCAACTTGATGTCTCTAAGAGTGAACTTCATGAGAAGAAGTATCAATACTTTAGGTTCTAGGTCACATAGTCACAATATATTCATATCATAGTGGAAATATAAAATTCTCATCTCCACAACCAATGTGAAAACATTCATTGGATTTTACATCATGTTTTTTTCAATCATTAGAATCAATATTAAAATACACCAATGTTTTATAGAATTTATATTCTTAAACATCTGATAATTCACCAGACCATATCTCCTTTGAAATTTTCTATCCAACAAACAAGGATGTATGATTTTTATCTAGTATTTCATTGTAATGTATAACACTTACCATTATCCCTTAATAATTTCATTAGGGAAACCTATTTCTAGAAGTCATCCCAAAAACAATTATAAATACATCTAGACACATTCCTATGTTATAAATCTCCTGGAAATGTGTTCTCATTTATTGTCCCATTATTCTAGAAGAAGTTCTATAATTTTTATCCAATATATTCACTGTTATTTAAAAAAAAGTAATTTCAACTTCTAGCTACAATAGTATTCATTAATATTTTTCCATTGAATAAAATGATTGAAAAAATGAACTTATAGTTCCAAATTAAAACACTTATACATTGTAAATGCATCATCAATAAATTCTATAACATTAATGGAACTATAATTGGATTAAATATGGGATGATCCCAAAACATATTCATGAACATGCTTAATCCTTATAAATTGAATGAAAATATTCTCCATTTCCCTAGAACAAAACTTTGATACATTACAATGTATGCATTATTAAGAATCATTATGCCTTTAGCTATTAGAAATTTAAAAAAATTTACTTAGCTGACAGAAACTGTAGTTATGGGCCTCTGTTTAATTTGAATATATATATATATAACACAACACTCCCCTATGAATATTCAATTGAAAAATACTTTAAATTAAAATTCTTTTTCAAAATAACATGTATCCTTATGTAACTATCAATACTAAATTTTTATATAATGTTTCTTATTCTGATGAGTTTAAAGATTATTATATTGATCAATCAGATTTTTTTTGCATATCCTTCTCAAACAAAATCCATATCATCATCAATAAATAGATGAAATTTTTCAAAAGTATTAGATACATAATTGACCATGCATCTTTATTCATCAATTAAATGAAATTAATCACAAGATTTCACATCATAGGATTATGCTAAATTATATTTACTCATAAACATTGTGAGGTAAGCATCTATTATACTAATAGAATTTTAACTACCATAACATAATTGAGAGGACCAAAGAGAATAATTATATACCTTGGGAATGATAGAAATAATCTTGTTTTATCCTGAATAATAGTAACTACAATGGAGTAGTAATGTGGATGTGTGAGGTTGATCCCATGAAGATCGGGGAATGAGGTAGAAAATTCTTGACCAGAGGTCAGGTCAATACAATTTTTTTTATTTTACTAAAGTAATTAAATGAAAAAAATTAAATAATTGTATAATGTAATATTGGAAATATGGATTAAGGGTAAATGTTAGGATTTTGGAAAATGATAATCCTAAATCTAATATGGGATAGTCATACGGCTTTGGCTGTGAACTGGTGAAAGGGCCACACATTGGATTTGGCCAAACAAATTGGATGTTCCTCTATTGTAACTTTCCCATGTTTTGAGAATACATATATAACTAGATTCCTTAATCAGTGATTATATGTAGAAAAAATTAAAGGCTACTTTTCATATCCTAATCAACTCCAATTAGGTTAGCTTTAAATAATTACCCTCTCATGGTAATGGTTGTGCCATATAATGTTATGAAAATTGTTTCCAAACTAATTAATAACCCTAGGGTTACCAAGGATTGATTTTTAGATTTAATATAGTTAATATCACCCAAATATTGGACCATAACCCTAAGAGGACAATCCACACATTACAGGATTTAATGAAAGAAGGGAAAAAATGGCATGATCGACATAATGATAAAATGATTAAAAACAAGGAAATAAATAATCAAAACATTGGAAAATAGATTAAAACATGACATGAAAAAAGAAAAAATGAAGAAATAAATAATGGAAGAAGGAATGATAATTATAATAATTAAATATAGATATTTTAATTAAACTAGAAAGAATTAAACATAAAATTAATAAAATAAAATAAATAGAAAACCCTATCTATAAAGAATGGTATGTCAACCTAATGGAATCCTATCAGTGGTAACACCTATTATATTGAATTTAATTCATTATATTTTGGATAAAAACTATATAAATAAGAATGGGGGTAATATATGGTTTCCCACATTTCAAATCCTTTATTTAATGGTTGTTCTAAGTGGTAAAAATAAAATCCTTATTGATAATATATGTAAAAATATTTATTTTTTAGACTATTTTATTTTTACACATCGTCTAATCTTTATATGATGTGTAATGGGTGGGCCTTGAATGGTTGATTGAATTTGGGTGTTTTATTCATCTTCATGTCCTATAAATGGGTCACATCTTGAATCTTCACATCATTTAATGATTTTCCATGATGTGAAAAATGTGTTCTAAATACTGGAATCATGGTTTTTCTATGGTTATTTTGTTGTGAGGCATCCAAAAATTTTGTAATCATAGAAAATCCTTGGATAACTTCTATTAAAGGTAATAATAATTTTTTTGTTATAGCCATAAATCTATGTAACATCATCAATTCCCGTTGTTGCCCAAGGGTGTGAAATTCCTCTGCGTGGTGAGGTTTTTTGTACCTTAGTTTCCCTATTTTTTATTATATGATCCAAATGATAGTATATTATAAGAATACATAGAACCTATATATTTGGGAAGCACATTGTATGAAATGAATTAATATCCAATTGAAACACATATGAAAATCCACCAAAATATTTAAATAAAATATTTTATCAATAATTCCCTTCATTTGTTTTCATAATGAATTTTATAATACAGATTGATGTTGCAACCTCGTGAATTAAATCACCATGTTTGATATAGAGTTCCACAAGAACTCTAGTGTGACTCCTTATATTCAAGAGGGTTATAACTCATAGTGTGGATCTACATAAAGTTATGTCGGGAATATACCCTCATTCTGAGTTCATAAGAAAAAGTAAATAACTATACATATAAATATTATACAAAAATATTAACTAAAAAACATTAAAATGTCATCTATAATGATTGAATTCAGAAAATGTAGACCCCAATGTTCATACCTACAAAATATTTTATTCACTCACCAAGAAAATCATGTATAAAAATAATGAAAATTTAAAAATGTAAAAACTAAATCTTCACCTAACCCTAAGATACAATTCCACATGATCTCTAAACATGTAGTGAGATATTCCACTATTTGATCAAACCCAAGACTATGTCAAACCAATACCTATAACAATTGACAGATGATCAAGTACCAAATTGCTACTAATGCCCAAGAAGGGTGTGAGTTTGACTCATTAGGGCACAACAAAGACAAAATTCCACCTAATTAGTGAATATAGTGTACATTCACATAATAGGGTCATCATAAATTAAATTTAAAACTAATAACCTCAAAATCATAAAATATAATCCCTGAATGAATACGTAAGTAATAATAACCATATATATAGTGTTTTTGTGTTTAACATGCTTCAATGATTTCTAGTCATACCTACTTTGTATTTATGCCAGAAATGTGGTAAAAGAGGATAGTAGTTATTATTATCTAGCCACAACGATGATTCAGAAGGCATCGAGATAAAATATGATTGATCATCCACATGACTTCAAGTGACCATGTCAGTCAGTAGCACTTGGAATTGAATGAACATGAAACCCAACATAAAAAAGGCTTTGTGAAAACATATCACATGGAATCCATGTTGCGTCAAGAAAAAATTTCACTCAAAATCAACAAGAAATTTACTGAAAATTTTACTCATCATTCACACGGTCATCGTAACTGAAATTTATCTATCACTGGTCGACCACAAGGCCATCACACTCCAAACCTGTGTTCAGGTCTTTCAATTTAATCATTGAAATCTATGTGAACATACACTATAATGGATGAATAAATTTTTATTTTCTAATTATTATATATTCTAATGATATCCTCTAATGGAATGATGATTAAACCTAATAGGAGATGGTATAATAAGGGAAGATCATAACATGTTATCATTAGTATTTAGTAGAAATATAAAAATACAGGTAATAATCATCAAATACATTATAAAATGTTGAATACGTATAATAATGAAATCAAGAATCATATATGGGTCACACATGATACACACAAACCAACATGTGATAAAACCCCAACCAAATTCTCATAGGCTACCCGCACACATACTCATGATCAATGCATCAAACGTGGGTCTCATAATCTACATAGACAAACAGACATTTGATCAAACATAAAACATGTTGTCAATGATCTTGGACTCATATACCACAATCACACATTAAATTAGGTCTACATAATCTAATAAAAACAGTATTTATCAAGAATTATATATTAGAGATCATCATCAAGCCAGTGTACAAGGGACCATATTTTTCTTTGGCACATTGTCCAATTACATTAGACATCATTCGTTTAATGAATTAACTCTTATGAAAAATTAATTAATTAATAATATATTATTATTAGTAAAACAATTCTAATTAATGGGAAATTATCCCATGGTATTAAACCTCATAAAACATTCCAAAAAAACATTCATTAAAACATAAGTTGAAGTATTCAGGACTATATACCCCAAACATAATCTACTCCAAACTAGTTAAATCCAAATAACTTTTTCAGAATTTTTCATTTCCATTTGGCCTCTATCGATCTCCATTATACTCTACTCAATATAAATAATTGAAAATAAATAATTATAACTACATTGCAATAAATTGAATTATTTCATGGGAACACACATTCAATGGTGTAATGAATAGTTTTTGAAAAACTCAGTAGATATCACCGCTTATCTAAAACTAAAAAAACTACCAAATTTAAGCTCTATAAAATTTATATGACATTATAATAGAAAAAATATATATTATATTAAAGTGAGAAAAAACGAATTTAATTTATAATAATTTTAAAATCTATAATAATATAATTAAGAAATGTACTTTATTTATCACATCATCAAACAAAAACCTAATTATAAGGAATGTAGGATACCATAATCCATTCAATATTAAAATGTGTTAATCAACTAAAATTTACCAATAATTGTATAAGAGATTGTAATGTAAGAAAACATTAATGAAACTACCATCAATGATAGATATTAATCATTCTAAGATAATCTCGAGAAATACTAATAAAATGATCCATCATTCTTGGACAATTAAATCAATTACCAAGGGGATTTTATTATGTTATATAGTTGGGAACCTTGAATGAATCAATAGATGATTATATTGAAAAATAAGTAAGGATATTGTGAGTGAAATAGATTTAACAATTTTAAAATGTATATAACATACTAAAAGGATTCATCCATGAATAATGGAATAATGATACAAAACTATATGAGGAAGATGGTGATCCATATCGATGTTGAATGAATGTTCTTACTTGGATTTACAATGAATCATTCCGATATACACCCCAAATTGAGGTGAACTCATGGAGGATGTGGAAAATGGGAACAATGTTGAATTTCTCAAAAAAAATTGTTCTATATATCTAAATACCAAGGGGGGATTGATGGTTATGAGATCTAAAACGACCATTAAATAATACATCCCAACACTCCCCAATGGTTCAACAATGGGATACTATAATCTTAATGAAATATCATTGGTTGATCAGTGAGTTAGGTTAGAAATAAGGTCCTCTACAAACCTCATTGGGTAAACGGTGGTTGTATTAGCATCCCCATGTTCACTATGTCTCCTTTGCCGAAAAGAATGAACATTGGGTCACCAAATAAAATTCTATTCAAGCTCCAAACACCTCTCGAAGTTGATTAGACCTGAAGAATAACTTTTCACCACATAGTTCAATGAATTCCCCATATAGAAAATGAAAAGTTAAAAATACCTCTAAAAATCACAATAGATATAGACATGGGTTGTTATATTGTCCCCACCATAACACTTATCATTATTGAGATGTTTGGATTGCGTGTTAATCAGATCTCTCGATATTACCAGATCATCATTTATAAATAAATATCTACGTTCCTGTCTAGAATTAAAAATCACCACATCAAGGCCCTGATCATTCTAGAAATACCACCATGCCTCTACTATGATACTGCCACCAGGAACACTAGATCCCAATCCAATGCGCATTATAAAAAAATCAAGATTGTAATCACTTTATCCATTGATCTCTATTTTTCAATATGTATCCATAAATATATTATGTAGTATTTTCATGGTACCCTCTATATGAATTATAATATAGAACAATAATATTATAGTACAATGACATGTTCGGTGTGCCTCGATTCTGTAATGCTCAACTAAATTTAATACATGGGGTATGATTCGATAACAAAACTTCTATCATGGTTCCAAGTTGAACTAAAGATTATCTACTAACCAATGAAATATAATCAAACCATCCATTCTATAAAGGCTGTGTTAAATTCATAAAACACCTTATTCATACTCGATATGATGACAAAAATGTGTTCCTCACCACCATATTTATGTTCACGTGAAAACACATGTCATTACAATTCAATATCACTACATACAAAAGTTCTTAAACTCAAAGACCAATCCTCCATAAATGATTTTTAATGATTTATTAAGCCTAAAATTCATCATTATATCAATTAAAAATTCAAAATAAGTCCCAAAATCATTGAAGGATCCTATCTAGTTGATTACTAACAAATTATTACCATCCACAATCCTCTCAACCATGAAAAAATGAATGAATGATCTAACTCCATCTCAGTTCACCCAAATTTTCTATTGAGTATTATTCCCTCATCTCGTCTCTATCTGGTGCTACATAAGAATCATAAATCTGAAATTCATCACAGAAATGGATACTATTGGGTTCATTATATATTAGTCTTCTAGAGTATTAGTGATTATTCGATGGTAAGTATTACAAAATACCGTGAACTTTCCTCTAAGATATGCCATTTCAAATGTGACCGAGTTGATGCTCCCCCTGTAGGTGTAACTTTAGTGTCACATGAAATGCATATATCAGTCTATCCATTACATTACTAGTACCTTACTAAACTAAATAGGTAAATTTGATCATCCAATCATACCGAATTTTCATGAAAAAACCTTTCAATGAAAACATAATTATTTTTGAAAAACATATTCCCTAATATCCAATAATCTACTCTCGATATGTTTAACATCTCATGGTAACGTAATTTTTAATTTTTACACCTAGAAAAATGGGTCTCCCCCACCTTATGTATTCCACTACACAAAATGAATTCATTTACTTTAGTGATAGACTCATGTTGGCTGAATAATGGTACCCTGAAACTTTTCTAATCCCAAATTTTACTATCGAGACATGTCTTTATAACACAACCTATGGGTCACTAAGCCATGCAAGATTTATTCCAAACAAGTTAATTTCAAAATAAATTGTAGTCATTGAAACAAATTCACCTATCACCAACAACCACTACATTCCTAGAGTTAATCCACAAACCCAAAGGAGTTGTAATTATCAAGATCACTATCCCATCCATTTACACCACCAACTTTACATAAAACCACAATATAAAAAATCAATAAATAAAGTTTCTGAAGTGATTCATAAAAAACTACTCAATACTTTAAATAGATTGATTCCCCCATGATTCATGGGCCTCTCGACTCAAAATAAATTACCTTTATAGAAATCCACATATTAAAAGGGAACGAGCCCTAGAAAACTTATCACTCTTAGTGACCCTCTATTTAAAATAATTTCCTTGCGTCTGAGCTTCACCATGAACCTCCCATCACAAGAACTTTAGTTAAGTACATTATGAGTCTACACATTCTCTAACTCTCCTATTTTCTAACACATATGATATTAACATGGAATTAATGGAGATATTAATATCAAACTAATAGGTTTGGAAACCATTATTCCCACCCACTATTCCAAAAGAATCCATGTTCTCTATATTCCAACCATGGGTCATGAGTAATAGAAGTGAATGTTCATTATACTCAGCAGATACCCAGGAAAGTGAAAAATATTACTCCCATCCTTCTAAATGTTTCTCATATAAAAATGGAATTTCCATAAATGAAAATATTTAGTATGATAATAACAATGTCCACTACTTAAAAAAGAATATACATACTCGAGTTACCAAACCAAATATCAAGACACCAATTTACATGTAACCAGAGTTCAATTTATGATGGTTACACATCTAAACAATAAATTTTCATCAATTAAATTTTCCCCTAAGTTATTAATGTTTAATAACCCTTTTTATATAATATCTATACTTGGGTTACCTGTACGAAACATGAGACACTATCCCAACTCTAACCGCTATCACGTTTGTAATGAATACTGACATTATGAGTGCATTTTGGTCAAATAAAATCCACCGTAAGGGATTAAACATGACTATCCTGTTACATAAAATATTTGTAGTCATATTACCCCAATGTATAATTATAATATGGATCCATAATAATTTTATTCTCATTTTTATCCCACGTGGTATATAAAAAACTAAAAAAAGATTTTATATTTTTCACAACTCATGAAATAACATCTAGGAACATCTATAGAGACATTCAATGAAGTCTTCGCTATTACACTATCCAAATAATGACTAAAGAAAACAATTTAGGTTAAATATAATTCCAATATGTGGTAAAAGAAAACCCAATATAAAAATTATTAATCACATTAAATAACTTTAGCGACCAAAAAAAACTCAAAAAATGATTCATTCCTAGGAAAATACCACTCGACAATGAACGAACAAGGTATAATATACCACTAGTGTAGAGTGGAAATACATCATTATTTCTATCATTGTTCCACCATCATTTTTTCATAGGTTAACATCACCATAGTATCATTTGAAATATTCGATGTATATATCATAATGGGTTCAACTGAAAGAATATCTTCAATAAATCGTACGTGAAAACAAAATAAAAGTTGTAGACTCCAAAACAGAACAATCCAATATTGTACGTACAATCATACACATGAAGTATATATTTTAAATGAATTCTATGTGTGGAAAATTATTCATATGAAACATATTATAGATATGAAAAATATTCAAATTGATATAAAATAAATAAACCACAACATCCATGTGTGTAACCCAAGGTAAAATTATATAACATAATAGTTCAAACCATCAACATTGATCTCATGCCCTAGTAACTTGGGAATCCCCAATGTAAGATTTTCATCATTTAGTTGAAAAAGTTTCATCTCATCATATGAATCATTTGTATGCTCCCCATATTATAACGTACTGAATATATAAAACACCAAATCTATTAAACTATTATGTAACATCCAAAACCAAATCACATTGTCTGAGATATAGTTTCACATAATATCAACTGGACATTCTATTATTCCAGAGGCTATCAACTAGTAGTGAGGTCCTATTTAACATTAGTGGAGACATTACTATCGATCAAAGATCACAACAATAAATAAATAACCAAACATGTAAATAATATATTTTTTCGAGTATGTTGAAAATAATAATATGTAATATATAATGAATTAATTTTTAAGCATCATCCACGAATGGGGAAACTAGAAAATTAAATTTTTATGTTCCATTGAGTTTATCACATATAAAAATAAGGAAATTTAAAAAAAATAAGAAGTGTATATTCCCCCAACTCTACGACACACCACCTCTCATTATCTTGAATCATAGTGTCATATCAGAATTGCCGATCAGTTATGAGCCTCATTCCAAGCTATTCCATAAAAAACAATTGCCTCTTGGGTAACCAAGATCCATGGATACCCAATAATAGGGGGATTAAAAATTACCATGGTACCAATAATAGATTCTAGTACCAAACCATTGAATATAGTTGATGTCTATGAAATGATCTCAGATGAATATAAATATAAAATAACTACACATGAATGAAAAATAATAACTAAATTTAAATGTAATAAATAATACCCATATATTGAGTTTTTGTATTCTTCTTGACCATACTACATTTTCTCAATATTAAAAATTTAGTCAATTATATTTGTAGCGATTAAGAAATAGCCACAAGGGTGGTCCAAATGTTATTGAGAGAAGGTACCCTTTTCAATCAACAACGAATTAAGTGGATATATCACTAAAAATACACTAGGAATCGGGTGAACTTTTCACCGGATATACACAAGGCATCATGAAAACATGTCACATGACATCCATGTTGAATAAAGACAAAATGTTTGTCCAAATATAGAAATCATTGATGAAATATTTCACAGGGAATATACAATTCTATAATAAAACCAATTCTGTTGTCACATGTCTAGAAGCAAGGCTTTCATGTTCCTAATATTTTATTAGGTGAATAAATGAAATATTTTCATGTAATTTTCACTTCCCCTTTTGGGATAAGAATATCATGATAGATCACATGTTAGGGGTACCATAGAAAATACACCAAAGGTATAGTGATGACAAACATTAAGGAAGAGTATAATAAGCATAGAGCATATAATTTTTCACGATAATAATGTAACAATATTAAAATTCATGTGATCATCATAAAACAAAGTATAACAAGATGAAAATGAAAACTCATGGAATTAAGAATCATATATGGGTATCATGGGATACACACACATCCCCCACAAGTGATACATCCCAAAAAGGCATCATTAGATATCCACACACACACAAACATATGTGATAAAATAATCAAAATTTGGTTTCATGAGATACACATTTGAAAACATGTGACCAAATATCAAAAGTGGTCTCATGACTCTTGGTATTATGTAACCTAGCCTCACATCAAAGAGGTTCAATATAATTATTGTATACATTTGTGATCTATCCTTGGTCATTGACATCCACCATCAAGCTAGTGCATAAGGGTTCTTCATATCCCTTGTCATTTTGTTCAATTATATTATAAATGGTTCATCTCATTAATTAAGGCTTATGAATACATTATTAATTATGCATTACTTGTTTTTCATAATAAATTATGGAAAAAAAGAATTTTTTTACGTGGAGGGAAATAAATACATGTTTTACTAAAAATGAATTCTTCATTATTTTGAATGAAAAAGAGAAATAATTTGAACAATTAAAATAAAATTTCTTGAATAACTAGGGTATAATAAAATATATTGGGATTATGATATAATTATCAAACAATTTCTTTAAGGGGGACATAAAAATATTGAATACTGAATAATGATTAACCCTTACCAATTGGGTTAATTTTGAATAATAACCACCATTAAAGAATTAAATTAAAATAAAATATTTAATACCATGAGGATAAATATATTCATGATAAAACATTTATAGGAATATTATAAAGAAAATAAAATAGAAACAATCAGAAAATATGACATATGTCTCATGGATGTAAATGTGGGATGAGTAATCCCTTACCATGAGTCCAGAATTGTCGTGTTTGTCTTTTTTATCATGTATAGTGAACATATATGAATTATTTATTTTATTAAGAAAACTTTATGTGAATAATTATTTATTATAAAAAATTATTTCATTTTTAATGGCCTATTTTATTATTTATTCATTTATTTCCACCTAATGTGTTTTAAGTATTCTTAGTTTATATTTTTAAAACAAAATTGGTGTGTTAACTATAGTAAAATGGGTTATTGTTTCATAATATATAGAATATTAATATTAAAATATTAATAATTTTTGTTTATAAATTATAATATTAAATGAATCTATGAAATATCCTTATAAAAAAATGAACAATGTGACAATCCATAAAGATGGTAGGTCTTACAAACACAAGAGTATCATTTTCACTTTTTAATGATCAAGATGAAAATAATGAAATTGGTGTTTTATATTTACATAATGATAATTATTTAATAATTATAATATTATTTCTTTAAATATACATACATATATCATCTATGTGATAGAGTAATAAAAAATGAATCTCATCACATCGCATGGGGGTAGTCCACTGTACACACGAACAACATTATTATTTTTCAATGGATAGTACTGTCAGAATTTATATGATATATTAATATAAAAATTTATTTATATATCCTAAATATGACATATAAAAATTAAATCCATCATCATGAATAGTTATTATATGTGCGAAGGAAAATGAATGACATCTGTTCATGAGGAGGAAGTCTATCGTACACACAAACAACTTATTTGTTTCCCATTGTATAGAAGAGGAGATGGATGTATGATATGATACTAAAAAAATAAAATCTAAGTATAAAAGAGTTATTTTTGTTATTATATCATCATTATTGAGTAATATATGATGGAGTTGGAATAATAAATTAAGAAAGAGTCCTGGTTAAAAACATTACCTCAACTTCAGAAAAACTCTTTAAGATTATACCTAAATTGTACATAGAATGGTTTTTCATAAATAAAATGTAACTATAATTTTCAAGGTAATTTCTTAGGCCTTGGATGGATCACTATTATTTTTTTTGTATGCATAGGAGGGGAGAGGATGTGTGCTTTTATAAGTGATATGGTGTTTCATTTTTGTATATATTCTAAAAAATTCAATACTGGGAAGTCAATATCAGGAAAATAGACTCCAAAATTGATTAATAATGGATTATATGTGATATATGGTATGTAAAATCCTCTACGATTAAAAAATACATTTTAAAAAAATTTCCTATTTACATCTAAGGTAACTAATTATTAGCATTTTAGTTTTTCACCACTATAACTAGTTTATTTTCTACCTTTACTATTCCTTATGACATATATTACGTTTAATTAATTAAATAATATTAATGATTTTGATTAATAATATGGAATCAATTTTAGGAATTTCAAATAATATAAGTATTATAATAAAATTTAAAATAAAACTTTGCAAACGGTGTCAAAAAACTCATTTTCGTGAAATGTACTTTTCTGACATTTATGATCTTATATTAACTCTTTGAAATGAAATCTTGGTTATATTAATTTAAATTAATTTAAATATATATGTATTCCATGAGTTTAATTTTATAATCATCTTTATTATGTTTTATTTTACTTAATAATAATTTATAACATTATGTACTTAAAAAAATCGTTCGTAGAAAAGAATATATTTTAGCATAAGAATAATATTTTACCATAATCATGAAATATTATCATTAAAATGAAATTAATTTGATTATTCTAAATTAAATTGTTCATATGTCACTTTATTACAATATTTAAAATATATTGGGTCATTTATAGAACATGAATTAATAATATAAATTATAATATTATGAATTCTTTTAATTTATAATCTTTACTGAAAAAAATCTATATTTTCATAAAAATAACTTTATTTCACTTCAATTTTTTTTATTTAATGTTTTTTAAATTTAAATTCATTAAATAATAATGTATTTATAAAATTTCCCTATATTATTTATAATATTATTTAATAGAAATCAATAAGATTATTTTTTGAAGAAAATTTATTCTCCAACCATTATATGTTTTTACTAGAACATGAGTTCTAATTATTATTAATTATTACTTACATTTAGATTAAATAAAACCAATTTAGTTATTATTTAAAATATGGTTAAATCTATTCATACCTCCAATTTTAATGGAAATGATATAATGGCAAGGCTTAAATAAAAATATTTTAAAAATATATCAGAGTTCCATTAATCTCAATGTTTCATGTTGTATTCTCTATTGAACATAGTGTTATCTTAAAATATAAAGGTGTTAAATTCAACCCCAAGTGAATAAATTGAGAACTCACAATTAGATATTATGATCGGATTGACATTTGAAAAAACCGTTGTGGGAAACACATATCATAAAAAGGGTTAAAAATCATCATAATATAGGGAAAGTGAATTGTGGAGATCATCTCATATAATGAATAATTTTATTTCCATGTTGGAAAACATTTGTGGGAAGTGGAAATTTGGAAATGAAAGGAAAGAATATATTCTAATGTTGAGTTATATAGATAAATTATCACATCAAAGTGGATGATTAATTGAATGTAAATGAACACAAAACCATAAATATGTGATTAGATAAAATATGATTGATATCATCATATCCCAAATAACCTCAATATCCTTGACACAGAAGAAGGTTTTAACCTCAATTATTATCTCATTACCATTGTCTTACATTTCTAAAAATGTAAAATAATTATTCATGAATTATTATTTATGTTAAAACTAAAGGTTATATATATATATATCAAACCAATAAAATATTTCCAAAATATGATAAAAATACCAAATATAATATTAATCCTAAAATATGATAGCAATAGTGATGAGAATCTATAAAGATTATTTTACCAAAAAATAAAAAAATATATTAACAGAATATTATTATCATAAAATAAATAATATGATTAACCCTAAAGGTCACCAACAAAATTACAATTATGTTAAAGAAATGTGAAGGCATTATTCCTAAAATAACTATTTTTTCAAAAACCCATAATAACCCCAAGGTTTATATTATTATAATTGAATAACAAAAACACTCTTACTCATCTTAGTCTTCCATAACATTAATGCATATAAAGTGTTTTTATACTTTTAAAATTACTATCATCTTTAGAAATATCAAACTAGGATACTCCAAATTTTACCTAGGAACCCAATGACTATTATCTACTCAAGACCGCCATGATTGTTAAAAAGGATCAAATGAATTTCATAAACATACCTCCATAGAGATTAAAAATAGTGTTGAAGAAACCCCAATTATTGTACTCCATGTGATGTTCGAGTCAATTCCCAATGCACCATTCTCGATGTTATTACCTCTATATACAACTGTAAAAGTCCCATATCCACTATTAGAATCTAAATATTGATGTATGTTTTTGAAATTAATTTTGATAATCTTCATTAGATCTCCATGTTATTTTCTTATTCATATAAATAAAATTAAATTTTTCTACATTATTATCAAAAAAATTATTTTCTTCATATTCCCCAAAGATAAATAATCATTGCTATGATATCTATTATATCAACACAAGACATTTACAGATATTATCACATGATTTTTAACATAAACATAAATTACATACCCAATGACCATGATTCTTAATTTATTTGAAAGAATGTTTACATAATAAAAAATGTTAAAATAAAATACATTTATTTATTTTGTTTCTCTCCATAATGACCACATTATAATTTCGAGATCTTTAGTCACATATCGATTCACTATTCATGCCGACATTTAAACCGCGACATTAAACTAGTTTTATTTTGAAAATTATTAACATAATAACAATGTCCACTTCATTTATAAATAAATAATTTAATTAATATCTCTTTTTTTCAAAATAAATCTTAATTTTTTATTATTTCATTGGAGGTGGTGGTGATTGGCCGAGAACATGATGGAATTCAAGAAAAATAGGCCAAAATGCACAATAGACCAAGAATATATGTGAAAATAAATTGTTTAAGTTTATAATCAATGATTAAAAATGATCCTAAAATGTATATATGAAGGAATAAATATGTTGGATACATTTTTATAGAAAATAAAAGATCCCAATTAATCTATTTTAAGTCCCAAAATAGGTCCACAATGTGATGAAATTCTGAACATGAAATATTGGACCTCACTACTATATGTGGGACATAACTGGGGTCTGAGATCTCAAATTTGGTTTATTCCACCACCATTGGATAGATATATTTAATTTAAACCCCACCAAATAATTTTGAGACAAGTTCATGCATTTAGTTTTTTTCCACCATTAAGAAAATGAAGAGTGAAATGGTCTTCTTTGAATAGTCACCTAGCCCATTAGTCACTTGATTCTTGAGATGAAATATTGATGTATTGGAACATAAAACCAAAAAAACCTAATTATCTAATTTTTTTTGAACAGATGTTTTGTTTTTAGTTCTACGGATGTCCTTCATTATCATTAATGGCATCCTACTATTTCATGGAGTCTTAATCTCCTTGTGATCGCTAGGGGAGGAACAAAATGTGAGTCTTGAGCATTCAGTATATACTAATTAAATGTTCATTTTTAATTATAGGTTTATGTATTATTTTTGTACATCCAATATCATTATTAAATTTATCTATGTAGTGGTATGTAATTTTAAATCCAATATGATTATCATTTGGGGGATCCCATTTATGTGATGTTTGACAGATATTTTACAACTTCTTCTACCCCATTCTAATGTAATGTTTGTGTGGTTCATATTATTCAATTGAACACTAATAAAAACATCCAAAGATAAGTAGATTTATTTTATGGTATAAAAATGAAATAAATAAATAAAATTAAAACACATTGAGTTATTATTATATTTCCTTGGCGAGTTTAAGTTAAGAGGTCAGGCACCAATCACAATATCATCTACGATAATCAGATAGTCTTTTTGTGAGTTAGTCTGAGCCCTAATAGTTATACAAGTATTAACTATGTAAAAATATATTTATCAGTGTGAAAAAATAAGGATTAAAATGTCTAAAAACTATAAATTTATGTAATGAAGGATGAGCATCATGAGACTTCTACAGGTCAACCACACTTATACAAATATATTAGTTTATTCATTATTTTATTTCTTTGTTATTTATTCTTCCTTCATAAATCAACAAAACCTTGTATTTATAAAATATCATTACCATATTCCTTGTCAAAACATTTTTTAATATTAGTAATCTAATTCTCCATTGAGATACGACATAGGGTTCTTTCTATAATATTGATATTATAGTAGAAAAACTAAACAATAAATTTCACGCGCTCGACAATTCAATAAAATTTTAATGTTTTGATGGGGATCCAAGAACATTTTTTCCATTTTCATTCATTATTTTATTTCTTATTTAATACTCCATTTATTATTTCCACCATTCCCTTTAGATTTTGTTTTTTATGTGTTTCATCAGTAACTTATCTCTTTTATTCTCTAACTCTAGATTTGAAATGTAGCATCATTTTTTATATTCAACTTAATTTCCCACAATGTGTGTTTTTATTCATATTTTATTTAAAAAAACAAAAAACATAAAAAATTTATAGAATGAAAATATCTGGAAAAGAAATATCTCATCAAATTTTCCTTCAAATTGAAAAGAAACTTCACTCATAAATTATTTCCTCGAGAGTAGGGTTTTCATGTAACACTATGTAACAAATTTTGGAACCTCAATTGTCTCTACAAAAATCAAATAGTGAAACAAATAAAATTATTAAAAACATGGTTATAAATATCTAGACCCTACATTACTTGAATAGTCTTGATAAAAATTACCAACTTACAAACATATAATACCCTGGGGAAGTAGCCAACATTTAAATGAGATCGGGACTCATCATCATCTTTCATAAGTTCTATCATATTCACATTGAGGAATGTTATAAACATCATAGACAGATTTAAATTATTTTCACCTCCACAAAACACAAAAATGTTACCGAGGTCCTAAAAATGTGTAGGCCACCCCCTTTCTCCCTTAATGGTGTTTCCAAATATTGGATGTACTATATACCCACCAAAATTAGGAGATGGAATGAACTGAAATGACCCTTTTAATAGATTTCCTTCTATTCATCCCAAATTGAACCAATTATAAAAGAAATATGTGTCAATGTGTAATCACATGGAGGGACCCAACATGAATACTTGGAGATATTTAAATGACTTTTCTCATTTTTCCCCCAATACAAAATTAGTGAACAATGTCTAATTCAATTTTATAAGTGGTAATTTTCAACATGGATCTTGGAATGATATATGTTGTAGATGTTGGTGCCCAAGTGGATAAAAATTATGCAATTATTGATGAATTAATAGATAATGTGGCACAAAATGAACAACAATTTGGTACCTGGAACTTTTTATCAACACATAGAGTTCATAAGTTAACCCATTCATCCCTAAAAAACAAAAATAACGAAATTGATGGGATTTGTATCCTTTTAAAATAAATATCTCATTATCAATGTAATTAACTCAATCCACTAATTCCATCTCATTATGCTATTCTATCAAAAAACACTCATTTTTTCCAATGACTGCAACATCAGGATTAATATGAGCCTTTTTTATTCTTATATCTTGGGTATCAATTCCAACAAGCACCACCCTAAAATAAAGAACTGTTCAGTCCAAATCTAAAACCCAAGTGTAAAGAACAAATATAGTACTGACAATTAGGAAAATCATACAACCCAAATTATAATTTATATATATGTGTTCAAGGAAGAGAACTTTTTAATCCTTCACTATCTTGAATCTATACCCCTCATCCAATATCTCATACAATCCATATTGATATAATGATAAATATGGAATCACAAATCCTCTAGTTCCAATAGACTTTTCAATCAACTCTTCAAGACCTAAAAACTTATGTGGCATAATTGTAATACACCATCAGTGAGATAAATAAACATGGTTTTGTATGACAAACATCAAAAACTATTATTAATAAAAAATAATAATAAAATTGAAATAAAACATCATAGTGGTTTATGATATTAATCATCCAATGATTCTACATAACATGTATGTTACAGACATGAAAAATCTATTCAACTATCCAAAAATCATTCAAGTAAAAGAAAAAATAAAATTGGTTATGAAAACTATCATTTAGGATTCTCTTGAACAATTCATTCCTCTTCCTTTCCCCTCAAGAATCTCTAAATATACAACAAATATCAACAATGATATTGATGAAAAAATAATGGATACAATTAAAATGGTAATAGTTATAATTAAAAAAATTTATATAGTTAAAAAATCATCTCTAGGCTAAATTTTTTAAAGGACATTGCACCCATTAAATACAGTAGAATGAGAATGAGAGATTCAACCTTTGAAGGCATGTCCCGAACTTGATACAATCAACGATACTAATAATATTCATGGATTTATAAACTTCAATGATATATTTTACTATATTGGAGACTTTTTTTATTTATTGATTTAGGATCATTAATAAACACAATGCCTCACATAGTAGATTTTTCTCTATAGTTTCAATAGCATCAACTAAAGGTAATCATAAATAAACTTATAAACTAGATCCAAACACAACCATTATAAGTGATCCAGGATATCCTAATAAGGGTAAAGAAATCATCTTAGTTATAGAATTATATATTATTGATATTTAAGATAACTAAAACCATAGACATGATTCTCTCATACATGGAAGGCCATTCATTAAAAAAAAGAGGATCATCAAAATTTACAATGGTATTATTTCTAAGATGTGTAGTGGATAAAAGATATGTTTTAATATAATTGAAGCCATGAAATGTCCCATTGTATAGAATTAAACACTTAATATATATTATATTGAAGTTGTATCTAGTTAAACACACTCTCAAAACATTCTATCATCAACCCACTCTCTAAATAACTTTTCATTTCATCACACATTGATGATTTGGGTAGTGAATCATATTTTGTTTGTTGTGTGGGTTTGATAAATTGATTTTTTTTATTATATTGATGACTATGGTCATTATTCAGTACACATGAATTTTAATGATCAAGGAAATCTAATATTAATTGATTCTATTTCCTTATATTGTAAACATGAAGAGATAAATAGTTTTACTGACCTCACTCCCCCTTAATCCCCTCCATCAATACAAAAACCACTATAGTTGGAATTGAATCAACATCCATATAATCAAAATTAAATCTATGTTAATGGTATTGACCAATTTCCAATAATTATTACCCAAAAACTCCCCACCAAAATTCATATTTTTATTTTTCTAGTGAAACTTTTAATGGGTAAGTGTGAACCAAAACAACCGCAAAAACAGTTAAAAGTTCAACCAACGCAAGATCCCAACACACCAAATTCATATTTTTTCAAATTTCATAGAACCAATTTTATGACTTCTATAATTATAACATTGAACGGATCAATACAATCATACACATACCACTAGCCAGTCGACATCACCCTTACACCAGCTGTCACGTCACTGCAAACCACAACCATATACTTAACCGGAGCCACCCACATACACATCCTCTCCGTCTAGGATCATGCTCTCTTCACCGTCTTCCTCCCGAATCTGTCCTCTCAAACTCACATCCCAAAGAGCCTTGAAGTACACCATGCATCTCCACCTCGGAGAGAGTGGAGGAAACCTGGATCTAGAGTAGAGAAAGAAATTGACAACTGCAGTTCAAAACAGAGGCAAGAATCTCCTAGAACCATAAATGATGAATAAAGTCCACGCCGCCATCACATTAATCCTCTAAACAACCACTGCGTTGAAGATGTCACCACACCACCACCGGAACAACACCGATGAAACCAAAGAACCGAACTCCCCATAGTAGGAATAAAAAATTATAGACCCTTTAATTGAATATAAAATGTAAATAGGATAGACATTGGATGAACATTGAATGATATTATAATGATTACCACTTTTATTTTCATGTCTGGTATACTTTTAAAGGATGTGGCTAAAACTGTAATTCAATATTAACATTCATTAAATTCAACCGTCCTTGATATTGAAAATTTGGACATTTGTAAAACGATTGTGGGTGGGATCACCTATCCCATATCTAATATTAAATATATTATACATGGGAAAATTGTGCCTAAAAACAGGAGTAATGGTAGTGTCAAATGAAAGGGGTGAATTGGTTCTAACATGTGTGTTGAATAGTTTGAAAATATTTATTGACTACAATTGAAAAAATTAGTCAACATGAAAGGACCACTTTTCGCTATTATTCATTAACTAAATGATATATTGTTTTTCTCATAAGTCCCATTATTGTTTCGCAGATGTCTAATATTATTATTTTTAATTCCAGTTCTCCCTTAAGAATCCCGAAAGAAAACATTTACCTATCCATTTGACATATTGGAATATATGAGGATGTGTTTTGGTATATTTAATTCCTGGGATCTTTTCAATGTTGTATAATTAGTATATTTTCTGAAAAAATTTATAATTGTATGGTTGTGGTTTTGGATTATTTCATGGTTTACAGATCATACTTTGGTGAGTATTATAACAACTATATTCATTCCATAACCATTGAATTGAAAAGGATCTCATATTAAATTAAATGAAATTCCATTTAATGGGTGACTAGGGTATATTTATTGGTAATGTTTATTCAATTAAGGTAATTCAATTTGAAAAATCTATAAATGAATTTATTTCATTATTCCATATCAAAATTTTCATGTTTGGTTTTATAATTCATGGGTAATTCTAGTGTTTAAATCCAATTCATTAAAAAACATAGTATGATCACTCTTACCTTGTCATGGTCACTAAAAAATTATACCGAGTATATTTTGGATAAAAATTATTAGGATTCATTCAATTAAATAAAATGGAGTCTCACATCACCACTAGCTAGACAACCAACAAGGTGGGACCTCCCATACAAACATATTTGTTATACCAATAACCTAGAAGTTGGGGAATTTTTATCAGAGAATCTTGAGAAGGATTCCCATGTAATAACATATTCCTCATGTGCCCTGGAACATAAATAGAAAAACTAAATGACCACTGAAAAAGAACTTAATTGTATATTTTTTTCCTTAGAAAAATTATGTTCATATATTCATGGGTCAAAATCATTTTGTTTTCTAATGATTCTTCAAATACATTTCTCATTATGAAACCCACATCTAAGAAATTCCTTATTCAATCGATGATCCTTATCCTTGGTTTTTACCTTCTGATTATAAATAATAGGGGATTGGAAAATATGGTAGCAGTCCACATTAGTATATTTTCCCCACCATCAGACCATCATGTTAACTCACCCATTCCCACATAGAATTCTTCCCCCATGAGAGCCTTTTTCATGTTTTATATCTTTCCCCTTTTACGCATAGATTTTTGAATGTTCTAGTTGTAAATTGGGTCCCCACAAATTTTATCACTTAACAATACTAAAATATTAATCATGATTCCTGATGTTACATTTGGGATTACCCATAATTGTGCAGAATTTATACTGACCATGTTGTTCATCGGTTTTCCCCTAACAATGAGTCCACCAATGTTTTGAGATTATTCCATGCATTCACCTTTTGGGGAGACTTTAGATTTCATGGAACATGTTGAATGTTCCTAGAATTGATATATTATTGTAATATAATTTAATGATATGACATTAGTTTCTATATGTCAGGCAGTTGATTTCAAGTCATAGGGAGTATCTTTAAGGGGAATGAAATGAACCAACACCCCAGGTTATATTGTGAATTATTCAATTATTTTGTAATTAACGTCATGGGGACTCATAAAAATTCATTTTTATTCTTTCACATATAACTATCTATTGACTATGCATCTAGATTGGTGGAAGAAAATGATACGTGGAAAAATGACTCTACAGTGATTTTCAACATTAAGATACATTTAATTTTTAGTAGGTTTGGATTACCAATTTTAATTATTAGTGATAAAGAATCAAATATTTTCAATACCAACATGAAAAATATTTCTATAGGTATGGGGGTGTTCATAAAGTCTCCACTACACATCATCTCCAAACTTATGGACAATCAAAAGTCTCAAATTAAGAATTTCCGATAATTTTAGAAAAAATTATTCAACCCAATAGAAAAGATTAGAGCTTTTAAGTTGAAGAGGCACTATGGGAATACCTTATAAATTTTAAAACATCAATCAGAATTTCACCATATAGTATTTTGTATGGGAATGATTTTATCATCCAACTGTTGGTAGAACATCATCAATATTTCACTATTAAATAATGAAACATGAATCTCTCATATAAAGATGATCAAAAAATATACATATTTAAGAGTTGAGTGAAATTATGCATGATGCTTATAAGAACTCCAAAATAAATATATGCGAGAATAGGAAATCCATGATGATGTGATTCATCATATGAAGTTTTATATTGGTGAGATTTTGCTCATGTTAAATTCATGGAAAAGGATCTACCAAGGCAATCATCATTCCCAATGGATTAGTATTTAAACTATTTGTAATGATAACACTTTTGGTAAAATAAAATATTTTCAAGAGAAGTGTGGCCAATGGATTACTACAAATGGGAAAATAATTAAATACTTATATAAGGATTTTCTAAATAATTAGGTGGATGTAATCCACTATAAGGAACAATATACCAGTTAATCCTTCCCATATGCATCTTTCCTTCAAACGTTCTATTTTATTACAATGAGTAAACCACATATTCTAGGTGTGTGTGTGGGGGGGGGGGTATTCCAAGATTCATTTGGATTTTCATATTCATTATTATCTTTTATCCTTTTATCTTACTACATTGTATTTTTACTTTTCCCCACCTCATTGAGTTCCCTAGGATTTTCACATCCTTTCTTTTTTATTCTATATATCAATTTTTGTATAGTATTTTTACCTCCCCACACATTATTTTCTTTATTTTTAATATATTCTTCCAGAATACTAACTTTATACAGTCACATAATAATGGAAATTACTCAAAATGTATGTCGATATTTCTGATTCCATGTTTTTGGAACATTTAATGAGAATTTGTGTCAGTTATAAAGTTTGATTTTTATCATGAATTTATAATTTCGATGTTATTTTTAGTAATGTTTTTCTGTTTAAATGATATAAATTTTTATATCTCTATAAAATATTTGATATGATTAATACCCTTTGTGTGAGTAGATTACAAGAAATTATTTCACTAGATATCTCTATACATCTTTGAACCCAACCATGAGGTGTGATTTTTTTACTTAATATAATATAGATATAATTTTGTTAAATAATTTTTTTCTGAAATGATTTCTCTTTAAATTTATTCCATATCCAATGTAATTTATTATTTTACCAATTTGACCAATGCATGTGTACATGTTACCCAACTTGTTTACTCCTTAAAAAAAGAAAAATTATAATGAACAAAAAAATAATAATAAAATAAATAATGAGGTGACTGATGAAATATTAATCATATGGGGATATCTAGGTCAGGAAAATATGTTTTGACTTCTTGTAATGCATTAGTGGGTGCGACATGATAATTTATTATAAAGGGTGTAGGGAATGTTCTTTTTAAATAATCAAGTGAGTTCAAAATTTTTAAATTAAACTATATTTACTGGATAAAAAGTATAAAAAATATAGTAAGTTTTTTTCCACACACATGTGAATATTTATTTAAATTGTTTAATTATTAAATAATTACCTAGATTAATATCACAAATCTCCATTATTTTCATTCTCATAAAATTTTGGAGACATCTTTTTTCATTATCACTCATAATAACTCAATGGTGAGGTGTTTTATCTGATAAAATAGATATAAAATTTCATTTAATGTTAAATATTCATAATAATGGGAATATCTCCATGAATAATTTTTTTCAAATGTGTCCTATGAGCGCAAATTATTATGTGTGGGGTTTGATAACATAATGATTCTCTATTCATTTCCACTCTTACAGCACTGTACTGAACTAGTATTGTATTGAAGATTCAAAACACAATAAAAAATATCACTTAATGATTAATTTAATTGGTTAATTTTAATCACCATTAAAAAGTGTATTTGAATATTCTTTATGATCTCATTGTAGATGGAGTTTATTTGGAGATCCCATGAAAGAATTCAATTAAAACGGGACAAATAACTCAATTTACAAAGCACACATGTGTACTGAAATATTTACTTTTGATAATATATGCATTCAATGAGGATAAAAATGTGTTAAATAATGAAAAACAATGTGGGATAAAATTCTCTATAAAGTCATGGACCCCAATTAAGCCATATATAAGACAAAATGAGGCAAAAAATTTGAATAGATTTTGTGAAATATATATTGGACATTCCTTCGTTATTTGGTCCGTAACGTGGTCCCCCAATCTCTAATTTAGTTGATCAACCCTCAATTAGATAAATAACTCGATGATCTACCTCTCCATAGAATTTAAAGGCATTTACACTTGTGTTGGTCAGTTGTTAACTCAATAAATAAGGGGTAAAATGTCTTCATAAATAGTAAACTAGTCACTTAGGCACAAACCCTCTTTTGTGGAAATTTTGATGTATTTTCCAGGGAAACAACTCACAAACATCATAATATAAGGTTTCCCTATTAGAGGTAAAGTTTATGAGTGCTTGGGACGTTCTTATTCCACATTTATGTCTTCCTCCCGTTTCACGGAGTTCCAATATACTTACGATAACCTAAGGAGTAATGTGATGTAAATATTAATATTGTGTTTTTATTAATTGAATAAACATTTAAATTATTGGTTTTGGGTTATTTTTCATTATACCATATTATTTTTTAATTTTTTAAGTACTATTATGGAATCATCAGACTCATATTATCATTTTTGTGGATACCCATTCACGTGATGTATCACACATTGTTTACAACTTATTCTTCCCGAATATGGTTGTTCTGTTTTTGTTGTTCATGTTAGTCTAATGAAAACTAATAAATACATCCATAGACATGTAAATTTATTTTAGGGTATCTAAATTTAGTAACACAATAACTTTTACCACATGTCATGTTCTTCTTGTGTTTCCTTGTTATGTTTCAGTTATGAAGTGGGAAACAAATTACATATCATTGATAATATCCAAAGAATAATTGTGCGGTTCCTAACCACTACTAAGAGGTATCCTAGATTAAATACAATAACAATCTAGTTCATGTTGTTATAAAATATGGATTAACTAATCTAAACCCTATCTATTAATGTGATGAATGATGAGAATCATGAAATTTCCCCAAGTTGGTCACGCTTATTCAAATATGATAATTTATTCCTTTGATTGATTGTTTTTTATTTATACATGTCTGTTAAATGAAAAAACAAAATATTCATAAAACATGTTCCCATATTTTTAATCAGTTATATTTTTTAAAATTAATGTAATAAGGGTCCACCAAGAGATGACTGAGGGTTCTGACTATACTAAAAAAATACTCTTAAAAAAACATAACATCGAATTTGACATGCCCAGCTATGAGATCTCCCCTAAAACAACATGGGATAACCTAGGGATTTACATAAAATAAAGGGGTGATCTAAAATTCCCCCTATGGTAATAAATTTTAAAATGAAACATAATATGTGATTCAATGAAATAACATGATATCATCAAAGTGAGGGATTATGATCATCCTTTATATGGGTGAACCGATCATACCATGATCATGCTTTATGTGTTCTCGAAAAAGGAAATAAATATTAATTATGTAACATACCAATTTATAATTGAGGGGAAATGGGTTTATTATCATTTTTCATATCAAGATCAACGGAAATATCATAATGAAAGAATTTGAGAATGAAGATAAGGAATTTTTTTTAAAATATATATAATGGATAGTAAAATAGGTATATTTTTGAGGAGATATATATAAATATAATTTATAATATATTCATAACATAAAAGGTTTTCTTCAATTATAAAATTGTATTTAAACTATTACTGGAATATATCTTAGTAAAAATACCATTTTACATTAAAATCCAATTAAAAAAATATTAATTTTTGGAATATATAATAGAAAAAAATTTCTTTAAAAATAATCAGGGACACATAATAATAAGCCATAAAATAATTGAGTGGTCATGATCGTGGGTAATTAAATACATATTTTAAACGTTGAGATAAAAACATTCTTTTCACATGATTGTATATGGAGAAATATAACTAATTTATAAAATTACATGAAGAATACGTTAATAAAATAATTTTAAAATAAATAAATTGGTAACAATTTCTTTAATAAATAAGTGTTATAACGTTAAAATCCTTCTTGAAATTTTTTTTATAAAACATGGATATGAGAAAACTATTTTTGATCTAAGAGGGAAATAAAATTATCTTTTCATAAAAACATTCTCAATCATTTTATGTACTAATCATATAAAATTTAAATACTAATTGAAAATTTAATGAAAAATAATAGAAAAAGAAAATATATTATTCTTATGATAAAAATATCAAATAATTCTTCCAAGTGATACTTAACTATAATTAGTCCCAAATAATGAAAAACCCTTACCAATTTGGTAGATATTGAATCATAAACCCCATGAATGATTTATCATAAAATAGAAAAATAAATAACCTCAAGATGTGAATATTCATGATAAATCATTAAATTTGGTTTTATATACACCATAAAAAATAAATTTGAGGTAAATAAGAAAATTTGTCTCACTGATGTAATAGTGTGATAATAAATATATTACCTCGAGTCCTAAATTATCATGTATATCCATTATCTCCCATAAAACAGACTGATATGAATTTTTTTCTTGATAAAAATTTCCAGGCTTAAAAATATATACATAAGATATTTATTTTATTTATTTTAATGAAATACTTATTACATATTTAGTTATGTCCATGTCAGTTTTTTTGAGGATGCATAGTTCATTATTCTAAATAACCAATGGTGTGTTGACCATGGTCAAAGGGTTCATTAATCCATCGTCTCATGAATAATAATAATTAAATTATTATAATATTTATACAAAAATTATAATTTTTAAACCAAACATGATAAATTTTTATTAAAAATGATCTGTGTTTCAATCATGGAGATAATAGGTTATACATATGCTCGACTAATGTTACTTCATTTCCCCGAAAATGATGGAAATAAGGTAAGTGTTATTTTATCTTTAAATAATTGTAATTATATCATATATACTATATTATTTCATTATATAAACCTGCATATTCCATCAATGGGTTATAGTGAAATAAATTGATCATATTTCTTTGTGTGGTTGTAATCCGTGGTATACACGAATGAAATTATCATTTTTCAATGGATTGTATTGTAAGACGGTAAATTATATATCAATATTAAAAATTTATTAATATTTCATAAATATCATATATAAATTTTAAATCTACCATCATGAATATCCATCATAGGTGATGATGGAAAATAAATTGCATTTGGTCACTAGATGGAAGTCTATCGTAATCACAAATAATAGTATTGTATCACATTTTATAGATGAGTAGATGAATGTTTTTTATGATTGTACAATAACAATATTTTATTATATGGGATATAGTTATGATATTATAAAACCATTATTGATGAATATTTTATGGAGGTGGAAGAATAAATCAAAAATAATCTTGGTTAAGAACAAGACCTCTTCTTCAAAACCATCTCTTTATAATTATACCTAAATACTCACTAGATATGAAACATGATAATAAAGGTATATAGGATGTGGGGAGGGATTTAAGGGAGTGATTTGGTTATAAATTTTCCTAACCACAAGAGGGTGAAATTAAATTATATTGTAGGATGTTCCCAATTATAAGTGAGAGTGTGTGGCTTTTTTAAAGACACTCAAAACTATTTAATAATGGAATGTCACTCTATATACATGTTTTTCAAAAAATGATAAAAAATGGGGTAGAGTTGTGAAATTATCAATAAAAATAATATATATATATATATATATATATAATTATTTTTCCATTTTCTTATATTGTTACTCACTTATACCATTTTATTTTATCATCACTTTAATAAGTTATTTATTATTTTAACTTCTCATTTTGTCCAACGTTAAATAAAAAATATTAACTAATATTAATTATTGTGAATAAAAATATTTAATCCATTTTATCATATTAATGTCTAAAAATTTTCATAATTCAAATACAAATTAAACTAGAAAACATGTAGAAAAATTTTATCCAAAAAATCATTTTTTAAAGAAATAGAAGATTTTATATTTACACTTTTACTAAAAACAATAATTAGTTCAATTTAAATTAACATACATAAATGGATAATATATAAATTTATTTTAAAAAATTTCTAAAATTGTTAATTGTTGTTAATTAATATGGATAAAATTTATACACTTAAAAATGTTCGAAGAAAAAAACATTTTAAGAATAAAGAAACCATCTTACAAATATCATGAAACTTTCCAATTAAAATCAAACTAATTTTATTTTTAAAAAAAATTTGTTCATATTTCACATTAATACCATTTTCAAAATTACTTGGGACACATATATTACATTATTTAATGAAAATAATTGACATTATTTTAAAAATTGGTAAATTTCACTTTTCACAAAAAAAATAAATCCTATCAAAGAAATCTAAAAATGTCACCAAAATTGGATTTTTATATCCTGATGTCAAAAAATGATTTCACTTTATAAAAGTAATATAATGGTTTCACAAATTATTTTTAATATTTTCACAAAGAAACCAATAGAAATAAGTATTGAATAAAATGTTTTTTCAAGAATAAAATTAATTCATTAAAATTGAGTACTTCATATTATGAATTAGTCAATACATTTAGATTACAAGAATCCTTTATATATATTTATAATAATTTGGTTTTTCTAATTAATGCCACAAATTTTAAATACTATGTTTAAAATTTTAATTCTAAATAATAAAATTTTGGTAATATATTGTTGTTTGTTTAATCGTAGTGTGGAATATTGTTTATGCTGTCCAAAAAACATGTTCTTTTAAAATAATGGGGGCTTACAACCCATGTGAAACACATAACCACATCTAAAGAAACCAATTATTTCCATGATCACCATGTATTGTTTTATCCAAAATTCAATTTCAAAATTTTAAGGAAATATCATTACAAATCATGGATTTTCTTTTAAACATGTCATCAAATTATTTTTACTCAAAATGATTGGTTTTAAGAATAAACCCAATTGAAAAAACAATTTGGAACATAAAGGATAAGAACACGATAAATTTTTTAAAAATAACTCAAAAAATTAATTGAAGCATGATATATCCATAAATTGTTTTTAAGAATATGAGAATGAGCACATTCCAAATGAAAATGCCAGATATGTAGAAATACCTACCTTAAATGTGATTAAACACCATATCCTTCACAGAAGGACACCATGTATGAAGATAGACATCCCTAATGAACCAAAAATCCATCTAATTTTAAAAATACCACAATTTTAACCATAGGTTCACAACCATGACTATTAGATTTATATAAAAGATATAGAACTAAAAGAACATGGATGAAGTGTAATGAGAGTGCTGAAATAGAAGAGAAAACTCAGATGACAATGAAGGAAATCACTTAATATTCATGTAAAAGTACAAATATTGAATTTGTAAAAGAGTCCATGGGTTGAGGAGATTACTACCCAAATTTCAGAGGAATAATTAGAGGGTTAGATATATTAAATATATAATGAATAATGATATAATTCTATTTTTTTAATAAAATAGGGAAACTAGGTGGGTTTTCAGACTATTTGCATACTATGTAAAGCATCCATTTTTCACAACCCATATGAATAATTATCAAGAGTCATTCAAATTGTTTATATAAACATGAATAGACTATTTTAATTGGATATAGAATCACTCACCCTTATTTTCATGATTTGGTGCACAATTAATATTAATTGTTCATCAACAGTGCTCATTGGCCTATTTTCCATAAAAATACATTTTTTGACCAAAATATATGGGAAATCTAAAAATTGAAACTTTTAAATATAATATTATATATTATATATATCATTTACATAGAAAGTGATATAATTCTCTCTACCATTATAATTTTCCCTTGTATTTCTTAAAGGCATGAATTTTGAGAAAACATTAGGCCACAACTATCTCACCATGGCCTTACATTCTTCAGTCTCCTAGTTCTCATATCGATGATATAAAAACAAAAAATGAAATTTCTTTATCCCTCATAATCTTGACTTAATAATACCGAATTTAGATATTTTTATCAACCCTAGACGTGTCCAAATCCAAATACAAATCTTCTCACTCTACAATATGAGATATCTCCGAAAATTGATTCTTACACTAGGAAAGATGGAATAAATAATGAATAGAGTTCATATAAAATAGAAACTATAATGGCCTAATAATTTTCCAATGACCTATAAAGCCTTCAACAATCTAAAACTATTTGGTGTTATCATTCATTGATTTTTCAAATGACTAAGCCCCATCAAAGTATAATCATTATGAACACTTGATCACCTACAAAAATCTACATTGTACAATGTTGGTGGTAATCATTATATTTATAGAAATAATTAACCATCATTCATTTATTTTTAAGTAGCTAAAACACTCCCATAAACAGATATTTAACACTTGGTACTATAAATAATAATTCTCCTTGTCCAGACCAATACAGAAGGATAAAATGACTATTTAAATATGGAATCAATGAGATCAATTGTTATTAAGTAATGATATATGTTATTATAAGAGAACTAATATATAAATAAATGGTTCTTCCCTGAGACACTAACATTAAGGAATTATACATAGTGTATAACATCAATAATATTGATAGCCTACTCTATCTGGACATCAGTCTATAGAGGGTAGGCCATGATCAATACTAAAAGAGAACCCATGGACACCTAAAGAACCTAAAAAAAAATAGGGTGTGAATTATTATTCTCATTCTAAGATAACTAATGATAGAACCCCATAAATTTGAATATCCACTTAAATATAATTGTGTATTAAATCTACCACTTATGTTAACTCCTTGATTGAAATAAAACGGGATGATTTCATTAATCAATTGATAATCAGGGAAATTAAATTCCTCCCTTTAGGTGATTAAGGAATTCTAATGAATAATTCTAAGAAAATATCATCTTATTCCTACAATATGATTGATATAGGTTTTAATAGCAATAAAATCAGGTATTCCATATCTTTGATTCTCTAAAAAGTGAACCTCGAAGGTAAAAAAATCCAAAATTGCTCATTTCATTTGATGACACTGATATCAAATTTTCAGATCATGTAACATCTTGGAAGAAACCAAGTAATCATCATATCTAGAGTGGCGAACACCACTTATCACAAACTTCCTCAATGAAATTGACTCATCAAAATAATTTTAAAATAGAGGATATCAAATAGATAATATGATGAATCACCGAAGGCCTCCCCAATATTTATGATTCCTCTTATCCACTGATAGTTAGGGTATACTTCTAATCCATGAAGAATATGGGCTCTAAGAAAAGAGGTGAATAATAAAATATTAAAATATACATTATTCATCAACTTCTACCTACAAAGTATGCAATGTAAACAATATTTTTAGAACCCACTACCCCTATGAATCTCTCACTACATTCGTCAACATCACCCTACTCAATAAATCCACTTATACATTCCCATTACTTCTAGTATAATCTAAATAAAAGTGATAATTATATAAGTAATATTCCAAACAACTTTATCATATATTTATATCTCACTATGTATGGATGGAATTTAAAATATAATGATATATATACACTATAAAATTCTCTTTGAAGATGATGTAATGGTTCATTTTTAGATCATATATCATTAATGCCAAATCAAAGTCACATGTACTGTAGTTCTTCTCATGAAGGAACAATTGTTGTGACCCATAATTCACAACAAGATAACTTCACATCAAGTAACTACATAACTCCATACATGATGAATTATATTGAAGATCATATCCCAGTCCTGGATAAGGAAAAATTAATATATGATCTGAATTGATACCCACATTAAACACTTCAATGGACTCTTGGATTTTCACACTCCATTAAAATTTCACACCCGTTAAGGTCATATTAATCAAATGAGAGAATATCTAAGGGAATTACTACAAGAATAACCTATAATACCCTATTAGGCCCAAGAAACATACCATATTTATGAATTTCTTGTCTCTCTCTAAATATTTATTTTCATGGATCTTCCCCAAGCCCAACTAAATGACTCATTCAATAAAAATGTGATCATATAATTTCACCTCCCTGATTTAGAACAAGCATTTGGATAACTTGAAATTCATTATGTGTACTTTCAAGGTCCTAAAAACAGTGTTCAAATTTATCTCTTGATCCTCCGTCATCTGTGAGTAAACCATGATATTGTCAATAAATACTACCATAAAGGAGTTGAGATATTGATTGTTAATCAAATTCACTAATTCTATAACGACTTTAAAGAAATTAGTCTAGATTGAAAACATAACCAGATTCTCAAAATTTCCATATCATCTATATTTGTTTTGGAATATCTTCTTTCCTCACAATTAAAAGTTGGTACCCCATCCTTCATTCAACCAATAATAAAACTTGGGTCACTTTTGGAGATAAAAAATTCATCATTCCGAGGTATTAGATAGTTATTCATGATAATTACCTTATATTTATTCCAATAGTCAATGAAATTATACATTTTCCTTTTTAATACATTATAATGGGAAGTGTAGATTCCCATGGTGTCATTATCTGGTGAATGGATCACCTGGTTTCAAGATACTATAACAGAAATATTAACTCATTGTATATTGTATGGAAAATTTTGTAGGATGGAGTTGAGATAGGGTCTATCATGATGATTATCCTAATAGGAAACTCTATCTTCTATTTGGGTTGTATCGTAGGGAAATCATCATATAAAACCATCTAAACCCCATTCTATGGTATCAAGAATCAACAATAAATATGATCATCATAGAACCCTGCCACTAGAATACTCAAACCGTTCATACCAGATCATGAATACCACTAAACATGAAACATGTATGTTTTCTCATTAAGATATAGAATCAAGATTAAATTGTGATAATTTTCAATATGATCCTTAATAATAAATATAAAATACATAATAATGATGTAACTGAAGGTTTATAATTACAAAACATTGAATTCACAAACAACCTCAATATTAATAACGATCACCTGAAAACTAGAGATCTTGAAACAATACTCTCACATTTATTCTAATAGTGTGAAGCTATAAATAACATTTTACATCATAATAGAAAAATTTCATAAGGAATAATTCATATTAAATGAGATAAGAGTATTGGGTAAAGGTGTGTCATATAAATCCATTTAAATAGATGAATTAATAAATGATATACCTCTGACTATGGATATATCACATTTGAATCATATTTATATTACTATGATACATACACATGAACATATTCAAGAACAAGGAATGATTTCTTGTTAGAATGAGATAACCCTTTCACTTTAGAAAATGGTCCTAGCCCCTCTGATTCATTAATCTATACCTGGTAACCCATGGTATGAGAATAACCCACTATTATTCCTTGTGGACGGTACCAAAATATCACCAAATATTTCTCAAGTTCTCAAATTGTAGGAAGGTCCTCGTAGATTTACATAATTCCAACTTTGTATGATATGCATACCCAAAATAACAATAAACCACATGAATACACTCTAAATATTTCATAGGAGTATTAAAAATAGGGTCATGGTATACTCTACCTGCTATGATTTTGTGAATAATCACATTTCGTCTTTTTCTATGAAGAGGAACTCTATCCCCAACAAAAAGGAATAAGGGCAGAAATCCTACAACTTTTCCCTAATATATCTACATAATCAATAAACACATTCTCATCCACTCCAGTTTAGGTTAGAAAATAGCGAATAATATACATAGATTTTATTTCTATCATCAATACAATATAAAAACAAATAACATTCATATACTCATTCTCACAGAGATTTTTTGAATGGTTAACCAACTTAGAAAAATGATTAATTTAATCCATTACAGAATTTTCCCCTTTTTAAGGATAAAAACACCATTTTCTTCACCATTCATAAATACATAAGGTAAAATTTTAGACAGGGAATCTTCTTGAATATGGTCAAAGATAATCATAAATATTTTATGACACAACTATGTTACACTAAAAACAGGCTAAACCCACTAACAAATAGGTACTGAAAAAAACATTGATGTCTTAGGGGTTTTCTAGAAGTAGAGGATGTGATCAATATTTTTAGAAAATTCACCTGGGTTGTAGATTCCCTGCTAACCAAAAAAAGAGGATGGATTCCATATCATGAAATCATGTTTATGAAATATCAATAATAATTTCCCCGAGTCACTTCCCTTCGCTATAAACTAAATGACTTAGATTAGTGATACATTGAGGATACATTCCAAAGTAATATTTCTCATGAAATTATTCACCACTTCTCCCTCCTTTTGAGTCATATATGTTTATTTTAGGCATGATTATAATACATATAAGAATAAAATTTAATCCATACAAAATACACATCAAAAATATATCAGAAAAATATATAAGAGAATCATCCGAAAGAATGAAATAAAATTAAACATCCTAAAATCCATTAAATAAATAATAAATTGATTAAAACCCATACCATATCCCCAACCACTCAACTGAACCAATTTCTATGATGAATGAGAACTATTGAGGAGATTACCATCATTATATAATTGATCCCTGATTTCCCCACTCTATACTACCACACAACTCCAAAATCTAGGGGATACATTTATACCAGTTTTTTATATATCAACATTATTAAACTTATAAAATCACCCAGATCAGCCTATTAAAATGAGCAAGGTGAATTCCTAGTTTCTTTGAGTTTTCATTATGCATCATTGTTTCAATTATAATTTAGTTGGAATGAGTTCACACATAATCTAATAAAAAAATTTAAGGACTCAATATAAAAAAATATGGTATGATACATCAAGAGGTTTTTTCTAAATTCCATCAAAATTTTGGTAAAAAATATAAATAATAAAATACATAGTATATGAAGCATCCATAAAACAATACAATATAACCAGAAGAAAATATGTAATGGAAATAGAAGTCCCAAATATCTCATAAATAAAAATGAGAGTCTAAATATATCATAGTCTTGTATCACTAATTCAAAAAATAAATCCCAAAAATAAAAAAATTGGGAATCCCAAAACATTCTGGTCATGCAATCTCTATGTGGCCCTCGGCCAACAAACAACTAAAACCCTATGAGGTGATGTGATCATCAAGAGGCTTTACTATGAGAAGTAAATCCATTTACATTATCTTTTATGAAAGTTCTATGTTTTCATTTTCCCAATTGAAATTTGGGGCATGTTTCAAAATTAAAATCTCAATAATATACCTCCATGAATCTACTATAAATTTTTATATTTAAATCCAATTATCTACAATTAAATAAATTTTTTCAAAAATTATTTTTTGAAAAAAATATAAAATTATTTTCAGTATTATTAAATCAAGATATGAAAATGACTAATATAGAATGTAAATTCATACAATAAAATATAGGGTAGAAGTATTTAATAAACATGCTCATTATTAAATAATACATGGGCATAAAAAATGAACCACATAACAAACCTAATGTATATGTTCAATATGGGGGAGACCTAACCGACATGATATAGGTTTATATGTCTATATAATGGGATATTTTACTAATATTCTGAACTTAAACACATAATTTACCTTGGGTTCCCACAGGGATTCACTATAAGTTATCCATAGTAAGATCATGTAAAATGATTGGACCCCACTCATCCAAATGAAACACACCCAATACCACCCATGTCAATCCCATAAGCACATCCACAAAAACAAAAAAATATCATGATCAAGAAGTCATATTTTATCCAAAATCATCTTTTAATATTTCATTTAAATAATATATGAAATCCTGGGTTTTATTAAAAACAATTTTTGATCTCATTGTCGAAAAAACATATTTTTCAATGGGAACCAAATAGAAATCACGATTTCTCCAATACATGCTATGTTTAATATAAACATATTTACAAAAAACACTAAAAAATATCTAAAGTAAAACATATCACAGAATATAATGTAAAAATAAAAAATTATAGAATTCCCATGGAAAATTTTAAATGTATATAGAATAATTCCCAAAAGTGTTGAATGAATATTTCCTTCACAAATGGATTCTAAGGACAAAGATAAGTGGACTTCAAGAAATGAGAATTAAAAAAAATCATCTAATCCCCCTATCTAAACCCATGGGTCGGCTTTGTATTTACATTAAGTTTATATGAATGAGATGGGAAATAAAAAACATTGATGAAAGGTAGGATAATGGAGAAATCAAAGAGAAAACTCACCTAATATTAATTGAGCCCAACAAATACTGATGTAAAAACACCACAATGGAATGTGGAAGAGTGTCCCTAGAAAGGAGATATTTCTAGTATAATTATGGAGGAAATATGAGGGGATAGAAGAATAGTATCCATGATTGTATAATTTTATGATACAATTTTTAACAAAATAGGACATGTTACAGGGTTTGGCCACATGGTATGAAAAAAAACACTAACTAATAGAGGTTACCCTTAATAATTTCTGCGTAGAGTCTCTAATGAATATTTTATAAATAAATGGATACTGTTAAATATTAGACTAGAATTGGTCACTCCCATTTTTTATGTTTGGTGCACTAAAACCAATAACTATAAACCAACAATTGACATTATATAGTGATCCCAAAAATTAAATTTATGGGTTCTAACTATTGAGAACAAAAAATTACTAAAATAATAAAAAATTAAACATAAAAAACTGGACTGACCGAATGGATGTCACTTGTTCTCTGGTAAGATTAAATCCTTAGTTATTTTAAATCAAATGATTTACTATTAATATTCTTAAGAATCTAAAATCAATTCCTATAATATTATACATATAAAACTTAAATTTATCTAAATTTGTACCATCCATTGATATAAAATTACATTAGAAGAAAATATCTTCACGATAATAGTGGAACAAAACCTGATCATGTTTTGATGTGTTGAGAGAGCATTGATCCATGGGATCTAATACCACTTTATGGGAAGCGCGGTGTCATAAACCCACCAAAAACAATATAATTTGTCCAAGAAACATCATAAAATGAATTTTTAATGTATGATAATTTAAAAAACCAAAACCGTCCATCAACAATTTGTGCCTTATATAGGAAGTTGTCACACCATACCCACCGCAAAAAATCCAACCTAACATAAAATTAAGGAAAAAATAACTCAAAATAAAAGTAATGGAAGAAAAATCTACAGAATTATAGTGTATGAATCAAAATCATGGTTTAATTTTTCACATTAGTGATACGCTACAACGATGTTCCCCACATCCTATTATAGTCATTATCTACAAGTATTCTAATTCTCACTTATTTATAAAATTAATGGAGATTCATTTATTTTTTATGTTACTAGTCATGACTAGTAATTTTTATAACTCCTACCATCCACCTCAATAAAAATTCTTACAGGGACTTAATTCTAGATATGTCTAGGTTATGAACATTCTGGACCTCGATGAATCATTCATAAGATACAAATCGTTTTATGGCATAACTTCCACTTAGACATATTGTGCTATCACTATTTACACACTATTCCATCCATGATCCGGTGAAAATCACCATCTAACCTGAATATGGTTAATGAAATTATAATGAAATGAAAACATACCTAACATCCTAATTTAACATGTGTTTCAATTTTATCATTGTAACCCTTATAAATTAATTTATTGTTTTTGACCTTCTATTTATAATTATCTGAACCAAAAATTATAATCAAAATTGATAATATTGGTTGTAAATTATAATATCAAAACATTTATGATATTTTTTCATTTTGTGTATCAATTTTTAGGGGAACCATGTATAAAACTATAATCATGAATCCTTATTTCTGTATTGGGATTGATCTCACATTTTAAGGTTACAATAGATTCAAATTTTCTTTTCAAATATGAACCTTTGATGTAGTTAATATTATAAAAATAATAAAATTTAGTACACCCTAATTATATTCCTTTATGGTACTTACAATGGGACCTCAGGTTATAAAAATAACCCACTGTCCATTAACATCAATTTACCCAGTTATATTTTGTTCACTACTTAATATAGACCCCTTTATTTATCTATTCCATAAAAATTATATTCATTATTTTGATTCCTAAGTCTCTTCTTCAAATAAATATAATAATAAAAAATATATATTTTCTCTATTTCTATTTTATATTCTCATGGATCCAAATGTGTTATCACAAAAAGTAAAATATGATCACACCATTTGTAATCAATAAAATATAATGGTTGAAATAGAATTGGTGAGAAAAGACTTGTACAAATATTTTTAACTTATCCTTTTACCATATTCCTAGTCCCTATAAATTGTACCGAAATATTTCACACCCACTTGGAATCATTAATTAGAATGGGTAATCACATTTAGAAAGTAAATGGACTCTTAATTAAATCACACATTATAAAGGAATAATATTGTTCAAGTCTAAGGTGAAGCCCACATACAAAAGGTCTCGATCAATAAAACCCTAGTTCAAAAGAATATATGAATAATTGAAATTATTAAATATAATAATAAATAAGTTTATTATGAAGGATGAGAATATTGTGGTTTAATAAATCTATGATCGAGAGAAAATTGAAATTCAAAATCATTTATGTTGTGATTATGTTACCATTAAAACTGGATATAAGAAATCCCATAGTTTTTTATTAACTCTCCAATCACTCAAATACATTATTATTATTATCATATAATTTCTTTCATTCAATAAATAGATTATCCAAAACAATATTTAAACATAACACTTATCTCACATTACTGTAAAGAAAGAATCTATGGTTAAGTACATATATTAAATAACATTAATTTAATCCATAATAAAAGTCTGTGATTAATGAAATAATAAAATTTATATGAGATAGGATGAGTGAATTATCTATATAACATCACAATTAAAAACAAATGAGTTTATACATTAAATTACCCACAATTAAATAACACGAATAAATGAATTTACCGATTTAATTTTTTACAAGAACAAAGATAATGATCAATATTATATATGATAAATGATCTTAAATACCTATAAATAACCATATCATCAAAATTTAAAGCCTCTAGCCAATAACTCAAATAAATTATCAATATATAATATAATAGGAGTGACCTTATTTATATAAATAAAAATACACACATGGTTTTTATTTTATTTCCATATATCTCTCCCACCATGAATCAAACTCAATCTCATCAAGGATTATATTTAGAAATTATTATAATGTCGTAAAAACTACCAAGAAAATATTCCTTTAACTCCCAGATATTTATATGAGATAGTTTTTGAATTTCTTTGATGTCTTATGTTGTATTCTACAACAAGATAATCTTGCTCTATACGCAACACCGACTTAGATTACAATATACACATAATTAAAAGTTCTTTTAATAGAATTAATTTCACATAAGACCATGTATAAGTGAACAAATACATATTATAAACAATTCATTATAATGGAAGGTATGAATAATATTATATATCCTCTGAAACCCCATTTAAATGAAAATAAGTGAATCTATAATATAATATAATCTCCCTTAATGGGTTTTAATAAAAATATAAATATAAATTATTTAATATAATGTTTAATATTAATCTTATATGTTCTATATACATGATATAAGAACCAATCCATTTTTCGGATAAAAGAAGCATTTTTTAGAAAAATGTATTTTATCACCTTTTAATGGTGCACCAATTTTAATTCTAGTTTTGACAAATTTGTTTATTAAATTTAAAAAAATATAATTATTCTTTCAAATAATAATATTAAAATTTACTTGGGTTGATTTTTTGGTATTTTTATAATATGTTTCAATTTTTGGATGAATAATGAAAATATTGATCTTTATTGAATACATTATATTATTTTATAGTCATTACATAGTGAAATTCTATTTTGGATTGTTTTAAAATTTTATTTCTTTTATTTTTATCTTAATATGGTTTTTGAAAATCATATTATTTATGTATTTATAATAAATATATTTTCCCTTTAAATGAGGTATTATTCCAAAAAAAATGCTTTTCATGTCATTTTACTAGTTTTATTTCAACATTAATTCTGAACATTCTATGTTAGGAATTATGACAAATTGGTCTCAAATTTGGATCGAGTAGTTACAAATTTGTTATTTAGATCACTTTTATTTTTTAAAAAATATGAATATTAACCATAGTAAATTTTTTTACCACTATAATGTGTAAATTAGTTGATTTAGTATAAAATAAGATTATAATGATTATAAAACAATAAAAACAAATGATAAAATTCTATTTGATAAATTTAATTCTACCCTTAACACCTATGTATCGAAATTATGTCATCTAATAGACACTTTTTAATGAAAATGACTATAATAATATTCAAATCAAAGAAAGACACAAGTTTTCTTTTTCTTTATCATTAATATTTATTATGTGTCCTCATATATGGAAATTGGTGGTATAAATGAATATTGGTTATAATATTTAACTTAATAAACTTATTCCCCTATTATAGATTTATTTTTGAATTTTTGGCAGCATTTGGGAGATATTATGGTCTTTATAAAATTATATTTAAAGAAAATTTAAATATGTCACGTTCATGTTTTAAATAATAAATAATTGTTAATATAAGGCTATACAGAAGATATATTTGACTATAAATAATCATTTGAAATAACATTTGGTTTCATTATCAATGAATTTTAAAAAAAATTAATATGTCAATAATTTCCTTAAAGTATTATAAATTCATGATGCTTAAATTAATTAATTGATGAATAATCAATAAAATATATTTATTAAAATGATAATAAATAATAAAATACCAAAAATCATGACCCAATTCTATAGTTAGAGTATATATCGACAATATTCATTCCGTTTATGAGATATTGACCATTTTGATCCTTATAGAAGAGATTCTGACAAAAATATTTTTAAATTTGAAGTGATGTTCAAATTGTCACATTCAAAATTTAATTAGTATAACATATTAAATGTTTCATTTTACAAAATACAAATTCGACTAAATATATTTATATAAAATATAGTGCATTTATATTCATCTTAATATTTGGTTTTTCATTTTTACCAAAACATCATGAATATTAAATAATCATATAATATTGATGTAGTAATTATTTTAATAATATAAACAACAAATTAATGTTATTAAAATTATTAAATTAAATATGCTCAAAGATAATTAATATGCCCATTTAGTTTTCTAGATTACATATATGCCTTGTAAATGTAATGAAATATTTTGATCAAAGATAAAATTCTATCTTGAGATTTTTAAAAGTCAAATAATAGAATATTGTCAAAAATGACACTACTGTTTTTTGTCCAAACAGTGTATTATTGAATAATTTAAAAATCATAAAATAGTTTTAAAAATATTTAATAATTATTATATGGTTTAGAATAATCTAAATTATTAATTTATGATTTTATTTACATTAAATATTAAAATATTTCATCCTTTTAATATTAATATAATAGTTACCCTAGTTAACAAGAAATAGAATAAATATGTATTAAATTAAAATGATACGTTTTAAATTAACATAAAAATTGAAAAATATTTATTGGTTGAAGATATTAAAACCATATCTCATCTAATATTTGAAACTATATCATTTTTTTATATGTGGTTTTATTTAATTATAAATTAATATTATAGAGATTCCAAATGTTCCCCTCACCTCAATTATAAATGGGAACATCCTCCCTCACAATTGAAACTCACATTGAGACTTCAAGATTAGAACTACCATATCCATTTGCCTTCTCAACTTCCTTAGTAATATTCTAGAGGTTCTGGTCATCTAAAAATGCCATCACTAGCTTCATTAAGAGGAGAACTAGATGGAGCTCCTTAAAGAAGAGGTAATCTCCTCTACCGATTCTTTAAAACAAATTTCTTCTAATAACGCTTCATAAGTTGTTTCCATTATAAATTAACTAATATAGTCTCAATTTTATAATAATTTATTATTAAGATTATGCAACAACCATATTCCACCTTATATCTATCCCACTATAATTAAAAATCACCATGTGTGCGCACGTACGACTTACCATCTCCACGTCATGGTGTAATCTATTTTCCTCAACCTAAAAACATGGATGGGTATAATGATGGAAATAATAATTATTAATTATTATAATAATAAGGTATTTATTTATTAATAATATATAAACTATAAACTTCAACACCATCACATAATTAAAGGAATGATGGAAACACTCTTGCGTACGTACTACCAAATGTATCCAAGATGTGATGTGATATGATTCATTCAACATGATATGCATTAAATCCGGATTATATAAATTTAAAGAATAAATAAATATGAAATATATTATGTTAATATAATTTTTGAATGATATAAATTTGACTTAAGAAATAGAATCATAACTTATTCGACAAAACTTGTATGAGAGAATGAAGAAGGTAATATCTGAATAATAAGTAATAATGAAATATTATTACCAAATAGATGATAATATGATCATATATGACATACTAAAAAAATTATGATTGTATAATAATCTAATTATGTTATTTGGTTCATTATATAGGAGGATCAGATAAATAAAAAAGATAGAATACTTATAGTAAGGGATAATTTTTCAATCCCATTATTATCCAAGATTGTTTATCCATAAGTATTTATTGGGGTATATTTATCATCCACATCCATGTTTCCTAATGAAGTATTCAAAAATATTTTTTATATCCTTATAAATTTTTTAAAATTCAATTTTACACATTGGTAAATTTTTATTAAACTATATGAACGAAATCTATTTTCATTTTTATTTCGAGGTACATTTTGACTTTTTAGATAGAAGTACAAGAAGAATGTTTTTTAACTGATAATGTATGAAAATATTTTAACGCTTTAATAATTCCTTATTTAAATGATAGTTCATTTAGAAGATTTCAATTTTATTTTCAGTTAATTATTTTCATTTAAAATTGATCATCATTTTTAGAAAAGAATCCATTTTTTACGAAAAAATGGTTTTTCCTCAAGAATTATATTCAAGTGTGTTTATCAAAATTGTTTTTCATCATAGATGCAATTCTAAATTGTGTATGTTTCATTACTCATTATTACTAGGGCATGGTTATTATTATTTTTTAATGTTATTTACGAAATAAATTTTTTTATATGGATTGTTCTGGAATGATTTTTATGAAACCAATTTTATTTCTTGGGTTATGATATGAGGAATGGTTTATGTTTTTGTGGAACACATATGTATGGTTTTCATTATGTGAAGTGTGGGTCCTATATCTTCCTACAATGAATTGGGTAAATATTTGTAACTCATGATATATAAATGTCAAGAATGACAATTAAATATGGTTCAATAATACAAGGACATAACCGTAAGTAAATTCGGTTTAGTAATACATAGATGGAACGAGGAGTGAACTTGATTTTGAAATGGACTTTGTTTGAAATGATGGTATTGGAAAACAAACATGGATAATATGGAAATTGTTTCCTTTTCATATGTACTTTCACAATCCCATGTTTTATGCTAATTCTATTTTATCATGATTCAGGTTACTTTATGATTTATGTCATAGGAACTTCCAATATTTATTTCTTGACTCAAGATTTAGATATTCAGAGTTTATGTTCATGTTTTTAGATTATTATGTTTATTTTTTCTTTGATGTTATCTATGTTCACCCTTATTGAGAATTTTAGCTCACCCTTTTTATTTTTTCTTTTCCCCATGATATAAAGAATGGTTTTAGGTAGGAAAAATAAAGGATAAGTTTGTTGTTGTATATGTTAATGATCTTTCACCAGGTCAGATGACTGTGTTCCGAGTCTTCAAAGACATAAAACTAATATGGTCTTTAGGTGTCTATTTTTGTAATGTATTATGTATTCCACAAAAGAAATGTAATTTTCATGTACGTCAGTATTTGTTTATTATAGTTGGTATCAGAGTGAAGGTACAGTCATCCTTTGGAAACTAGGATGAGAAATCATTAGTGCGATCCTTGTATATATTTATAAGGAATGTATATCTCCTCGACCCTAGAAGCCTAGAGTCGATGCATTATTTTAATACATTGGAATGATTAGAAGGAATAATTTCCTGAAATATTGATAGTTTAGCAGTCTTTGAAAATATATTACTTACATGAACATTACACTACACATTAGAAAATAAAACACAACATAAATTATCCTTTGAGAATGTCATTAATCCCTTCTCTTAAACCTTCTTATCAAACATAATACACTTCATGGAATTGTGGGAATATAAAACATAAGAAAGGGGTGTGCTCAAAAACATAGTTAGGGTAAGAAATATAGTGGAAGATAACATAACCATTAGGTATGGTTAATAATTTAAAACACATGAATTTAAAAATAATAAAAATGAATACTTTTTGGAAGGAATATGAGATGAGTAAATAATACTATAATAAAATATAGTCATGGGTGTTCTATTAAAATTATTTTAATAATGAGGAAATGCTTAATTCTAGACATTCTGAAACATTTATTCAAGGCCTTGACCAAGAAGTCTAAAAATAATTAAGGCCTCGGCCAAAACCATATGTCAAATTGGGAAAAGCCTCAACTAATTCTGCATATACTGTCTCATAAGACTTACAGATGCACCAAAGAGCTATAGCAGGCTCCACCCATCACCTAGTAAACCCAATACATTCGTCCTATGAAAAGGTTGAAACATAACATAAACATTATTGTTAAAACTAGCATACAAAGTGTCAATACTTTAACTATAAACCATGAATGGTATAAAAATAAAACATCCATAGTAAAATATATCACAAACCCTTCAACACAATATGGAAGATTTGTATCATAATAAATCAACCTCGATCAAAAATAATATCCCGTAAAGGATGTTCACATAGTTGAAAATGATCAGTAAAAGTCATTGAGAGAAATGTCCATTTTTTCAAGAAATCATTTAAAAGATGAATAATTTATAAAGGATGTAATTTAAAATATAGTATTGAATAATATTTTCACATACCAAATTGAAACCTTTGAAAGGAATTAACATTTTAAAACTTTCATGTCCATATAAATAAATCCTTAAAAACATTTTGAAAACAATGACATTAATGAAAAGGGTTTAGAGGAATAAATCTTTAAAAAATATAAAATGATGTTTAGTAATAAATTACATTAAAAAATCTCTTTTAAAAATCATTTATGAAACATGTTCATGTATAATAAATATGTCCCAGTAGATAAGTACTTAAAAAACCTCAAATAATAAAGGGATTGTGGAATTTACCCTTACCTGGCACTTTCTTTTAGTCGAGGGTACGTTTAACCTCTTTTATAATGAACATAGTATGTTATTAAATTATACCATATCCATATTAATAATTATGATATCATACATGATTCATTTATGAATTTATACTACCCATTTAATAATAATTTCAATGCTAAATTAACATTTGAGGTAATAATAACATTCTTTATCGTACGTGTTTTAACTTGTTTCTCATGATTATATCACTTAGATTATTATTTAAAAATTACCAGAATATAAAACAAGATTTATATTTCATATATATATAGAATATAAATTTGTATAATATACATATATGAAATAGAAAACATAGTTTTTTGAGATGGTAGGCCATACATACGCATAAACGATGCCTCTGTTTTCTTATCGTATTGAACGAAGCTAAGTGAATAAGATATATGTAAGAACATATATATATATATATATCCAGTAGCATTATTAACTCATATATTACATAATTATTAATTATATATATTTTTATAATCATCGTGGATGGTGAACGGTGAAATGAATCTCATCACGTCCGGGAGATGGTAATCCGTACATATACAGGAACGACAATATCATTATATTGATGGGGAAATCATAAGTAATTGGACAGTATATCATATATAAAGAATCATTAACATGTTATATTTATTATTTAAATCAGTTATACTCATTATTATACTCATCCAAATAATAAAGTGTTTCAATAACAAATTACACCACGGCGTGGAGTCAATAATCTGTACGTACGCACGTATGGTGTCTTTGTCATTTATAGGATGGATAGAGTAATTAAAATTGTTGTCAAATTTTTATAATAACATAAAATTATATAGAATATACTGGAGTTATTATCTTATAATGGAAACAATAAAGAAAGATGAAGTGGACAAAAATAGATCTTGAAAGAGGTGATGAAGTATTTACCTCTTCTTTGGGTTCTTCCTTTTGATTTGATCAAAAGGGATCCTTAAGAAGGATTTATGACAAAAGTAAGGCCTATAGGATGAAGGGAGGGAAGTTGGGAGGATATTTTGGTAGGTTTTGTCCGAGCCAAAAGTATTTGGAGGTGTGAAATTAAGATAAGGGGAAGTTCCCTTTTATAAGAGAGGTGAGAGTTACTTTAGGAAACGCTAGAAATGTTATTTTATAGTAAAATAAAATTTGGTTTCTAATGCCTCCAAAATGAATTATTTAGAGAATAAGGTGGGGATGGGTCGAAAAAATCTCAACCAATAGTGGTTATATAGGTTTAGGTCATCATATTATCCATATCTTTTATATTTAACTCTTAGTTAAATAGCTTGACATTTACCATATCACCTTTTATTTTTATATTATATGGTAAATAATATTTCTATAACAAGCAAAGATAACCCAATGTGGTTAATTATTAATATATATAACATTATCTATGTTTTTGGGCCAATCCTTATATTTTTAGGAATATTAAATCAATTAATTATATAATATTTGTTTTAAAAACTCAATGATTTCAATTTTGATACTATTTCGTATTTGGTTTTTGTGAAAATCACAATAGCATTATTACATAGAAAAAACTTTAATTGACCTTAACATGTCATATTAACCTATTAAATTAGGGTAATTCATCAAAAGTCAGAAATTACATTTATTTGGATATTTAAAATATCAATTAATTTAATGTTTCATTAATAAGGTAGTTACTGCATCGTCATTGTGTCATAAATATATTAAATTATTTAATGTCTAAAAATTATAAATAAAATACCATTATATGGGATATTTATTTCTTTATGATGAAAATTTAATGTCGAATTTATCTTATCTACAACTCTATATTAAAAATGGTTTAGTTATTAATCTTGGATTTATCTCTTTTATCTATTCTTTAAATAAAAAATAATAAATGTCCTAATCTTATCCAAGTGGACAAAAGGGGTCATATTTTATTACTAATGTTGTTTTTGGTCAAATAATACTTATCCAATATAATCAATACACATGTTAGGGTAATTAGGATATCATTTTTACCCATAATGACCCAATTTACTTTTTACAATGGTAAATAAAAGTGAAAAGTAACTATTCATGAAAAATTATTTTCATCTAATTGAACCAAATTTTACTCAATGATATCAGCCATGTACTTTGGATTTTTTAAATTCAATTAACAGAAGTGGTAAAATTATATTTTATGAAAATTTGTTAACGTCCCAAGAAGGTGGGTAAAAGAGGTTAAAAAGTTCAATAGAATTTTATACATCTAATTTTACTATAAAATGACTCCAATGAATTTAATTAAACTTATATAGGTATTATATATCTATTTTAACTTAAAAAATTTTAAATAATTTAAATAATTATTTAAATAAATAGTCATTTTTAAATAATAACGTATTGTTGTTCACTATTCAACAAATATTGAATGTTTTAAGAAAAATAAAAAATATTCACCCTAAGGTAATTTTTATATTCCAAATTAAAAAATTAAGACTATTTTACCAAATATAAAACATAGAAGTTTTGTTTAATAATTTAAAATTAATTCCCATTGTCAAAAACCAAAAAGTTTTTTTAAAAGTAAAAACTATCAGAAAATTGACATGTGTTTATGTCAAATTTAAATGTGAAATTACTTATAATGAACTAAATTGTAATAAATGATAGAAATATAATCCAATTAATCTTCCAAGACATTTAAATGAATAATTTATCAATATGAATTATTTCGATTAAAAAAGTTGTTTTCAATTAAAACATAGTATTTTTCACAATTCATCAAAATATGAATTTTATCAAAAAAAATTCAAAAAAGTATCCAAACTATATTTTTATTTCCCTCTTGTAAGAAAGAATTTTATTTCATTAAATTTAATATATAAATGCGTCATATATTGGTTTTTAAAAGTGTTATCCATTAAAAATTGGTAAATATGCATTTTTTTAAAATAATTATTTTATCTAAAAAATTTAATTTGTTCTTATATTATGTCTAAGAAACACAAAATATGGATGTTCAAATTATATAGAGTATATAAGATTCAAAATTTAGTTAATACTGTTCATAACCATCTTTTTAAAGGTAAGTTTAGTAAGTTGTGGTGCGCTCGAACTCAGTGTGGTGTGTAGTGAAAGTTACTGAATTACTTTAATGAGATAACATACAATGAAATATTGGGGAGTTACATTCTCATATCATTCAATAAATTGTGTCCTCGCAATTTGAAATTTTACTACGTAAATAAAAGGTTAAAAATAGAAAAATACCTTTGTGGAAAACCCACATCACAAATTGGTTTAATAAAATTTAATGATAATAAGAGGGAAATGGAAATAAAAAAGTCACCACTAAATTATTATCTCGATTAGTAGAACATTGGTGGAAATTATAGACCTGTAATTTGAGGGAAAATGTAAATATTTATGGGGAGGTATTGATGTCATCGATCACAAACAAGTTTAAAATTAAGGGCCTCAAATCCATCAATCTAAGATGATATAAAATATCATCGGTTCAACAAAACATAAGGTGTTATGATAACACACATTTTGTTTTACGATCCACATAATAAAGTTTAAGAATTAATTTATTCATAGAATAAGAATGAAAAAATATACTTGACAAGTAGAGTTTTATCCTTCAACTAATTCCTACCACAAACTCATCTTTCACTCCAAAAGATAATATAATTCAAAAATATTATATTATCCAAATCCTTTAGGGTTCCAAAAATAATGAATTTATAATTCATTTGTCGTACTATTTAAAAAACTAAATTATACAATCTAGGGCATCACATAGGATAGTGGTAGGTGATGCACTATTGTAACCCTTCGGTTGCAGTTTAAATTCTCGCGACCTTGCTAGACTGGATTGGTTATCGCCCGACCTCTGGGTTGTCCTTTTTATGACCATCCATAAAATAATTTTAAGAAATTATTTGACCTTAAAAATAGTATTAAATGTCAAAATTAATCGATTCCAACCTTTAGACTTATCCATAATACCTCTATCCAAACTCACAGTCATAAATTTATAAGGAAGGTAAACACAATAGACATCTTTTGTGAATACCTTCATAGTGTAATCTTTTAAAACATGGTAACACCCTTAATTTCCATACATCCATATTTATAACATTAATTATCCTTTATTACTTATAGAATACTGGACATACTCCTTATATAAAAAAAATATTAAACTCCAACAATAATGGAATAAACAAACCATTAATCAGTTCCAAGGATATCAATAATATCCAATATAATTCATCAAAATCAATCATCTATTATTCAAAAATCAATACCTCAGTATCAGTACCATATTAATGTTTTATCATTCCTTCAACCATGTATTTTCCAAAATGTTTAACTTTCTATGGAGTCATTTTTCATGGTACCACAAAAAATCAAATCCTTAATGAAATAGTACTACAGTACAATCCTTATATACTCCATAATTGTTATAACCAGTACATCATTTATACAATACTCAAATGACATAATTATTTAATATCAACATAAGCACACTCATCATTGCTCTTCATCTATGGTAATATCATAACTTGATTATTATCCAATGACATCATTTGTCTTATACTCTAATGATTTGGAAATTGATTCACATATTGTCCCAAATCCTTGCAGATGAAGCATTGTACATTTGAAAAAAAAATCATACCCTTGAAATCACATACTCTATGTCTTTTTTCTCAAAACTTATAACAAACTTTCATTCACTTTTAACATTTACCAAGGTTATTATTTCCATAGTTATCACAAACGGAAAATCATTCTTTCCCTTTTTCCCTTTTTCCATCTCTCTCTATACCATTATTTTCTTCTATAGCATCCGTTCAAAACCATAGGACTCAGAAAATTGTTTATATATCTTATTAACACATGATGTTATTTCTTCATATAATGATAATACATGGGAAAATATTTCCTTTCTAAATGTTGGATTAATACCCTAAAAGATATGATCCTTCTTACCCTTTGGATCATGTGTATTACTGGAGTTACCATTCCTTCTACTAGGAACCATTTCTAAACAATGGAAAACAGTAAGTTAGTTTATGAATCATAATGCACAATTCCAAAACATGTAAAATACCTAACATAAATTAAAAATATTATGCATATAATCTATAATCATAAAATGTTTTCTTTGAGGTTGCATTTACTCTAAAATCCTCTATAATGGCTTGTAATGGAAATGTGAATTTCCTAAGCATATCCCTTGGGAGTGACATAACCAAGAGTGCATCAACGCATGTTGTCGTGCACCAGTTCCTGTTCGAGTCTAGATCAATGTGGTGTTTTTGAGTTTAAACCCTAGGTACATCTATTCTAGAGCTGCCTCTACCTACTCATATCCAGACAGGGATGTATTTTTTGGAAAACACTAAAAATATCTACAGTTCCAAAATTCAGGGAAGTTCATCAATATTAATCCTCAAAGTCTATCTTAGGGTAATGTGCTCTAATCAGAGTTTATCTAAATGTAGTTTCCAAGGACTGTACTAAACATCCTCTAATACCAACTGTAACGCCCTGACCCTAGAAGCCTAGAGTCGGGGCTTTATTTTTATACATTGGCATGATTACAAAGAATAATGTCGTGAAAGACCGGTAGTTTAACATTCTTGTAAAATAGATTACAAACATGTACGTTACATTACACATTAGAAAATAAAACACAACAAAAATGATTCTTGGAGAACACCATTAATCCCACATCTTAACCCTAATTATCAAACATAATACACTTCATGGAATCCTAATAAAATAAAACATAATAAAGGGGTGAGCTCAAACACTTAGTAAGGGTAATAAATACTGCAGAATATAATATAAACATTAGGAATGTTGATTAATTTAAAGCACATGCTTTTACGAATAATAAAAATGAACACATTTTGGAAGGAAGATGAGATGAGTAAAAATTACCATAATAAAACATATAATGGTCATTGTACTAGTCGAATAACCACAATAACCATCTATCTTATTTTCATAATGAGGGAATGTATAATGCCAGATATTCTGAAACATTTTTTCAAAGCCTTGTCCAAGACATATAAAAATGATTAAGGCCTTGGAAAAAACCATATATCACACTCGGAAAGGCCATAGCCACTTCCACTTCTAATTGTCTCATGATACCTACTGATGCACCTAGGAGCTATAGCGGGATCCACTAATCACATACTAAGTGCAACACATTCCTTGTATGAAAAGGCTGAAACATAACTTAAAAATTAATATTAAAACTTGCTTACGAAATGTCAATACTTTAACCATAAACCATGAATGGTATAAAAATAAATCATCCACATTCAAATATATCACTAAAACATAATCATAATATGGAATATTTGTATCATAATAAATCAACCTCAATCAATAATAATATCTCCTAAAGGATATTGACATAGTTTAAAAAGATTCATGAAAATCTTTGAGAGAAATATCCATTTTTCATGAATTCATTTAAAAGACGCATAATTTATAATGGAATTCATTTAAAATATAGTTTTGAATAATAATTTCCCATACCACATTGAATCTTTTGAAAGTAATTAACATTATAAAACATTCATTTTCATATACATAAATCCTTAAAACCATTTTGAAAACATGGATAGTAATGAGATAGGATTCGTGGGAAAAATCATTAAAAAATTTAAAATGTTGTTTTAGTAAAAAATTCCCTTAAAAATAATCTCTTTGAAAACTATTTTATGAATCATGTAAATAGATAATAAATATTTCCCAGTGGATACTTATGTAAAAACAACCTCGGATAATACAGAGAATGTGGATTTAACCCTTTCCATGCACTTTCTATTAGTTGATGGTACGTTTAACCTCGTGTATAATGACTATAGTATGTTATTAAATAATACCAGAGAAATATGAATATTTTTGATATCATACATGATTCATTTATGACTTTATAATACCCATTTAATAATAATATCCATGTTAAATTAACTTTTCGGGTAATAATCACTTTCTTTATCGTGCATGTTTTAACTAGTTATTCTTGATCGTATAACTTAGATCATGATTTAAATAAATCCAGAATATAAAATATTATTTATATATCATATATATCTAGAATATATATATTTACAATAGACATATATATGAAATGTAAAACACTATTTATGGAGACGGTAAGCTGTACGTACGCATAAACCGTGTTTCCATTTTCATATCATATTGAACAGAACTAAGTAAATAATATATATGTAAGTACATATATATATATATATTGTATCATTATTATGTCATATATTACATACTTATTAATGATATATATGTTTATAATCATCATTGAATGGTGAATGTGGAAATGAATCTCATCACGTCATGGATACGGTAATCTGTATGTACGCACGAGCGACAATATAATTATATTGATGGTGAAATTGAATGTAATTGGATGGTATATAATAAATAATTAATAATTTAAATGTTATATTTATTATTTACATTAGTTATACTCATTATTATACCCATCCAAATATTGAAGTCTTTGAATAACAAACTACAACACGATGTAGGGACATTAATCCATACGTACTCATGTATGGTGTCGTTGTCATTTATAGGATGGATAGAGTAATGAAGATGGTTTTACCATTTCTATAATAACATCATAGTATATATAATATACTAGATTTATTATCATATAATGGAAACAACAAAGTAATATGAAGTGGAAGAATAAAAGAACATGAAAGAGGTGATAAAATATTTACCTCTTCTTTAGGTTCTTCCTTTTGATATGATCAAAGTGGCTCGTTACATTTGATTTATGACCAAAGGAAGGCTCTAAGATGAAGGTAAGAATGTTTTAAGGATATTTGGGCTAGGTTTGGATGATCCAAAAGTATTTGGAAGTGGAAATTAAGAGAAGGGAAAGTGCCCTTTTATAAGAGAGGTGAGGGTCACTTTAGGAAAAGCTTGAAATATTATTTTATAATAAAATAATGTTCGTTTTATAATGGTTCCAAAATGAATAATTTAAAATATAATGTGTGTATGGGTATAAATATCTCAACCAATAGGTTTTAGACAGGTTTAGGTCATCATATTATCCTTTTCTTTTAGATTTAACTCATAGTTAAATAGTTTTAGATTTACCATGTCTCTTTGTTTATTTATATTATATGTTTAATAACCTTACTATAACAAGACAAGAGAACCCCATGTGATTAATTATTAATATATATAACCTTATATAATTAATTTTTCCAATACTTTGATGTTTATGAATATTATATGAATTAATAATATAATATTTGTTTTTAAAACTCATTTATGTCAATTTTGACCATACTTAGTGTTAGGTTTTGTGAGAATTAGAAAAACATGATTACTTCGAATTTTTTTTAATCAACCCTAACATGCCATACTGACCAAGAAAATTTTTGGAATTCTTCAAAAGTCAAAAATTTCATTTATTTGGATATTTCTAATATCAATTATTGTAATCTTTCATTAATAAGGTAATTACTACATCATCATTGTGTCAGAAATAAATTAAATTATTTAATTTCTTAAAATTATAAATAAAATACCATTATTTAGGAATGTTTGTTTTATTTATAATGATTATTTATAGTCTAATATATCTTCTTTATATCCCTATATTAAAAATAGTTTAATTATTAAACATTAAATTTAATTCCTTTAACCCTTCATTAAATAATTTAATAATAAAAGTCCTAATCTTATTAAAGTGGACCAAAGAGGGTAATATTTTATTACTAAATATTTTCTTTATCTAATTATACTTATCCAATGGGACTAGGAAATGTGTTAGGGTAATTAAGATATCATTTTTACCCTTAATTACCCTATTTACTTTTAACTGTGGTAAATAAAAGTCAAAAGTTACTATTCCCCAAAAATATTTTAATCTTATTGAACCACAGTTTACTTATTGATGTAAACTGCATCTCTCAGAGTTTTGAAATTCAACTCACAGTAGCGGTAAAATCAAATTTTATGTATATTTGTTAAGGAGCCTAGAAGGTGGGTAAAGGAAGTTAAAAAGTTCAATAGAATTTTATACATCTAATTTTATTATAAATTGACTCCAATGAATTAAATTGAAATTATATAGGTATTATATATCTGTTTTTAATTAAAATAAATTTAAATAAAATAAATAATTATTTAAATATAAAGTCGATTTTAAATAATTACGTAATTTTTTCACTATTCATCAAAAATTGAATATTTTTAGAAAAATACCAAAAATTTACCCTAAGCTAATTTAGATATTACGAATTAAAAAATGAAGTCTATTTTACCGTATTCAAATCATAGATGTTTTATTTATTATTTTAACATTAATTCATGTTGTCCAAACCAAAAAATGGGTTTTTAAAAAGTAAAAACTATAAAAATATTGACATGTGTTTATGTCAAATTTAAATTTTAAATTACTTATAATGACCTAAATTGTATTAAATGATAAAAATATAATCTAATTATACTTAAAAACCAGTCAATTTCATAATTTATAACTATAAATTATTTCGATTAAAAAAGTAGTTTTCAATTAAAACATAGTATATTTAACTATTCATCAAAATATGAAAGTTTTCATTATCCAAACTAAATTTATATTTCCTAATTCTAAAGAAGAATTTAATTTCATTAAATTGAATTTATAAAAGTGTCAAATATTAGTTTTCATAAGGGATCCCCATTAAAAAGCAGTAAAATTGCATTTTTTGAAAAATACTAATATTATCTGAAAAAAATGAATTTGTTCATATATTATGTCTAAGAAACACATAATATGGATATTAAAATTATATAGAGTATATAAGATTCAAAAATAAGTTAATACAATTCATTACCGCTTTCTAAACGGTTAGTTTGGTTTATTGTGGTGTGCTCGAACTCGGTGTTGCATGTAGCGCAAGATATTAAATTATCATAATGAGATAATGTACTATGTAATCATGGGGTGTTACAGTATGTATAGGGATATACCTAATTATAATTATAACTATATGATTCTATATTATAATTATTATAATGATCATTACTGACCAAGGATTAAACCTATGATCTTATAGAGTAAAATTACTCCCCCTCATTATGTTGTTTTCCTAGTATGATTTTACCACTTACACTACTCTTTTTAGGTTCTAGACAATGGTTGGATCCTGAAGGAGTCCTTTTAATGTTGAATGAAAAGGCCAACACAACAATTTTCCTTCTGAACAATAAAATTATATGACAGATGGCATGAAAAATATTATCACTATACTTACACAAGATATACATCATATTGGGCTTCTAAATGAGGAGAGAGGGGAACAAAATTATATTGAGTCATTCTCGAGGAAACATCCACCTTCTTTCATTGGATATACTGATCCACTTTTTCTGAATAAATAATCGTTACAATTGAATATGTATTTTCCATCCTTCACTTTTCATAACTTTAATAAGTCATTTAAGTTATTTTTTGTTTAGAAGGCAAAGCGGACCAGTCAGGGACACTAATCAAGAATAGAAGGAATAAATATGAAATTGAATCTGTGGTATTAGATAAGTTCAGGAACATGTTTTTCAATAATTACATTACTTTTATTCATTGAATAAAGATGGAAAATGTGTTCACGTGATTAGGAAAAATGATGATGAATCTGTTGGTACAAATAAGGTAAATTTTTCAAGACTTGCAAGGTATGATTCTGAATTTATCATCCAACATGAATGTAATGTTGATGGATTATTCAGTGTCTTAAAACAAATTATTCAAAGGATGTTATCTATTAGAGAATTTAGTAAGAGACTGTGTGTTTTTCCATCATGGTAAAAACATATGTTGATGTCACACATCAATCTCATTGTTTTGACAATAAACGAAATATGGAGTTTAAGGTAAAATCACAAAACAATAGTGAAAAGAATATTAGTGTTTCCTTATGCGCAACGTGCGAGAAAATCATGTTTAATATTGTATTAAAGAGAATATTAACTATTTTATGTGTGGAAAGTAAGGTTATCAGGTAGTAGAGTGTTGTTTTAATGCTAAAAAGGTTGCTAATAGAGAAAATTATAAAGATAATTCACAACCCAAACATCAATTTTACGTGTGAAAAGAAAATTGGACATCATTCCAATCAGTTCCCTAATCCAAGGGTTATTGATAATGATAATCGCCCACAACCTCTTCAGGGAAATGAAAAAGAAAAATTTCATGAGATCACTATTGGGGATGTTGAGTATGAAAATAAAGTAGGGGAATGATTAACTATTTAAGTAATGGGATTGTAGAATAATGTTATAAAATCTATTTTATGGTATTATCAAATGATGAAAAATCTATGTATTGGTCTATTTTGTTTTTCCTTATGTAAGTGGTACTTCTAACCATGAAATGTGATTGAATTGTTTTTATATAGCACTTTATATTTGAATAAATAAGGGTTAAGGATATAATGAGATGTCTGATATTATTAATGACCTCATGACTGATATAAGGATAAAGTGATATCAAGGCTTGAGAATATTTAATTTTTGGGTTTTTGGTAAGACTTAATTTTTGACAGAATTCAGGTTCTCACTATGGTTCAATGGTAATTCATTTTATTACAATGTTTCAAGAGATTTCGTGATTAAGGTATTCACATGTTTGGAATGGGACAACCAAGAACATCCTTTTGAGTTATGGAAGATAAATGTTAAACTGATTTAGTTCACAACTATCTAATGTTTTAGGTTTTCATATTTTATAACGATATTAAGGATATAAATTAATGGAAAAATTATGTTTAACATCATATTATGTTTTTCAAAATAATGTATTATTTCATCATAGGTAGACTTATGCATATTTGATTACTTATTTATTTAGAAAAGAAAGAAGGAAGTCTCAATAAGTAAAAGTGATGTTATAAGAGTATAACAGATGGTAGTTTACATGTATCACGTTGAAGAAGAGGAAGAAACTCACTAGGGGTGACATAATGATGAATACAAGTGTCTGTAGTGATTACTTGGTTTGCAATATTTCCAGTGAGTTGATTGGCTTCACGATATATGTGAGTGATGATGTAATTCATGGAAGCAAGGATGTTCATGAAGTTAATACATTTTGATGTGAGATTCTATTTAATATATGTCTATATCATTCTAACTACCTAAACAATGGTGGTTTAAATCTCTTTCAAACCAAACATATCTCTAAATTATTTGGTGAGAAACCATAATAGCTTTAATGAAGCCTATCATTTCTGCTCCAAGAGTAGTGGCATGAGAACATGAGCTATGTTCTCCTTCTAACAAATCTCTGTTCTTATATCTGAAAACCACACCAAAGACTATAGGTCCCAGTTTTCCACTCGAGGCTCTGTCTGAGTTACATTTAGACCATAATGTAAATAGAGGAATAAAAAATACATAAATGGTTCTATGTGGTTTGGGAAAAATACCATATATATGTATCAATATCATCATTGAATGTTTTTGATGGATTTTTAACAACATACATCATGTAGATTTTTGGCATTTGGTATTCTAAGAAATATTTTAGCAAGAGATGTCTTGGGATTGAAAACATTATTTTCATGCATATGTTTGTTCCTGCTTCTCAAGATGAAATAAATGACCTCTACATAGGCCACCAGGAGAAGACTTCTAATCTTTTTTTGACATGTGAATAGTTAAAAGATAAATGAGAAAACCAGAGGTTTCAGAAGCCTGTAGGGGTTGGAGTTCAAAAATATCAAAAACTAATTTCCATAGAGATCCACTGTTATGGCTGCATAAAAAGAAAATAATTACATCATCTTGATACCAGTGGAAATGGGAACACCTTGAACATATTGATATTCCCACTCCTTGTATATTGTCACCAAATGGTAGCTTGTTGACTTGGAGATGTCATAGAAGAGTGAAGCGAGATAGAAATAACTATTTATTATTATATGATGAGATCCCTATAATGTTTCCATGAATAAAGTTATTATAAACTCTATTGGAGTCCAGAGTACCATTTGAACATGGATCCCAGATAAGAATGTCATCCATGTTAAAAAAATCATAAGATGAAACCATACACTCTATACGATATGGAAACATGTAACCCCTATCAAGTAGGTCTTCAATAGAGATGTTGAAGTATGTTTTAGGGTTAGGATTCCTAACACGGTCAAACAAAGGAGCATCATTGTACTTAACCATCCAGAATTTGAGAGAGGATTATTAACTTTCCATCTAGTGAGCGTGCATATAGATCTTTTAGAAGATTCTTCTTAGACCAGGACAAACAAATGATTGCATGTAGATCACGTTTCCTTCAATTATATTATTAAAAAATTTAGATATTATGATATTGAAAGTGTGTGAAATTTTATTTACGAGTCTCCAAATAAATTTGTCTTGGAGGGATTTATTGAATATATTACTGTTTTTTTATTCAAAGACCTCCTAAGATATGGGGCATACAACATTTCTTCCCTGGATCTGTAATAATTTATCATTCTAGGATACCCCTAATCCATGAAAAATTACCCATGATTAAGTTAATGGTTATGATTATAGAGATATTCAATGTGTACACCATAAAAGAATAAATAAATCTTTAGAAAACCACAAGTTTTACTAAGCAATGCATGCCATCCATTGAGAGGGGCTTTCCCTTCTTGGAGGAGAGGGTTCGTCTAATCTTTATAAAAACATCTGGAAGTGAGAGGATCATGGTATTCCAATGAAAATAGGGACTCTATGATAAGTGATTTGTAGATATAATTATCTTATGACATGATAATTCATCATATGATACTCTCCAGAGGAAAATATATTACTTCCAAATAAGAAAAATAAATTACCCCAATTAACCTCCTACCTCAAAAAATTTTCATAATGACATAATGTTTTTTGATGTTCTGAATATTTTTACAATCACCCTGAGTGAGGATAATAATATAATTTTCAAAAAGAATATGAGAGGGTGAAGATAAACATTGAGCTGCTCTAATTGTTTTTATTTCCCCCATGTTAGCCATGTGAATAATCAATATGCTTAAATTGTATTCAACAATAGAAATGATGATGGTGGAATGCGGATCACCTTATCTCACCCTTCTAGAGCAGCTGAGGTAGACTTCTAGGGATCCATTGGAAAGAATAGAAATATTAGTAGAGATAAACATAACCTCAACACATTGAATAAATTTCATATGAAATCCAAATTCATGAAGAATCCTAGAAATAAATCCCCATTCAATGGTGTCAAAATAAATTCTAATATCAAGTTTAAGAGCAATATTTCTTCATCTCATGGTCCATTGAAGCCGAATAACACGCTCGGAGGCAGTGAGAAGACAGTCTTGTATTTTCCTCCCTTTAACATTGCCAAATCAATTCCTAGAAATAATATGACTAGATTCATATACAATTCTGTTTGTGAGAAGCTTTTGGATGATCCTGTAAATATTGTTGACAAGAGAAACCAGCATGATTTGGCTAATATCACATGCATTCACCACATTAGTGATTAAGGTAATGAACAAAGCATGATGTTCCTGGGAGAGATGTCTATTAGTGAAAAGGTGCATAACCAGTTTACAAACATCATATTGTATAACATCCCAGTTAAATTGGATGAAGTTATTGGTGAAGCTATCCAGGCCGGGCGAGCTTCCCTTATTACGTCCAAATACAGCCTCCATAATTTCAATATATAGATGGGCAGAGGTGAAGAGGTTATTCTCATCTACAGAGATATGTTAAAGAATTATTCCCTCTATGATCTCCAAAACTTTTCTTGTATCATTTAAGAGGTTCATGTAGAAAGAAAAAATATGATTATAGATACTTTTTTATATCATCCATAAATATTTCTCGATCATTTAATAACAATATGTGATTATTGGATTTTCGGAATCATTGGAGCGCATTAAAGAATATGGTGTTTATCCCTCCATATATAAGCCACTTGACTTTAAACAATTCTATTTGGATGTTATACCTAAGTGTGATACAGTTCTGTAGAACATATGAAATTATTTCCCCTAATTAAATATAACCATATACATTGTGTTTGGTGATGGACACTTGAATATGATGAAGAGAAATTTCGAGAGAGTCAATATCTTGAACAATAAGGCTGAAATTTTTCTTACCTCACAACTTCATCATAATATTGATGCATTTCAAAATGATAATTCATGATAATGTATTTTCGTTCTGATCATCCATAGTCCAATAGTCTGTGACAAGTTGAGGGAATTCTGTATAGTAGTCCAAGGATTATTAAACCTGAAAGGGAGAGTCTTGTTGTAAACATTATCTATGAGGTTTTTAAAAATTGGGTGGTGATCCAAATTGTTTATTGCAAGTCTAACTCATGAGATGGACTTCCAACTCCCATGTAAAGGGTTATTTACAAAATCATGATCAATTCTGTTGTCTCTCATTCTATCAAGATGTATCCTATACCACGTATACATGGATCAAATCAAGTTTATCTCATACAAATTACACACTTCAATATATGATCTAAAATATTTCATAGTAGTGGAAAAATAGACATGTCCCAACTTTTCATCAGCATGAGTAATTGAATTATAGACACCCACGATCACCCATGGGTTTAAAATAGAGATGGACATATCCTTGACGTGCTTCCATAATTATCATCTATTAATGTAGTTGTCGGAGGCATATACCATTGAGAAGAATGTATATTGTCCAAAATAAGAGAACCTACAAGTGATAAATATCTCATCTACTCAAACAATAAAAGGTTTTTCTAAACTATGATGTCCCAGAATCCATAATATGTCCAAACAAGAGGAGTATTGACCAGATACAAGAAGTGAGTAGCCATTACCTTCAAGGGTAGATCTTTTTTTGAGTCCATTTATCTTTGGTTCAGAAATTACAATGAGAATAGTTTTATATTTTCTTGAGATAAGCCTATGAGAACTTAATGGGCCATGGTTTTCTAGCCCTAGAAAGGTCCAAAACAGTTGCCTCATTAATATTTTTCTTTTAGAGGGGATCCACCTTTCTGTTGTAGGTCAATCTTCTTCTTTCATTTATATCTCGTTGGCATTTCATATTAAGATGTGGTAGTGAGAAACATCAACATAAGGATGTATTCAATACATAATTTAGGAGAGTCACTGACCCCATCACTTATGTATATCCTTGTAGTGGTGTTTTCATCCAATTGTATGATTTTTCATATCCTCTAGATGGCACCATGATGTTCCTTAGGTGATGAAAGTTTGATTTTTTTCATCTTCCATCATGGTACCTAGATCAATTCTCTAGAGTTGGTCTGAGTTTATTAAATCTAAAGTGAAGGATTTAGCTTTAATATGTATAGAAAATGAAAGGATATATCTTGAAAATCATTGAAAAAGATGAATCCCATAATCACACTACATTTGTGCTTCAACATGGTTACATCATTAATCCTTCTTACATTGGAAGATCTAGTGTTCCTCTTCTTCATCTAAATAATCCCAAGTCTTATTATTGCAAGTAGAATTGTTCCATGTCACCAATTTTCTTTGATTTTTTGTAGCTTCTTTCACATACTACATTTTGATATATTTATTTATCCTTGGAACCTCATTACATGAAGTGTTGGTTGGAGTTGGATTTTCAAATTTCTAAACAATACGATAGTGGTTGATGACATTCCCCACCGTTCTATAGTTCTCGCAGTATTGACAGATATTTCTAAATTCAAATCTTACCACAATCAATTGATCATTAATATAAAGGGACATGTGATTAGGATGTGGCATCTCCATATCAGTCTCAATAAAAACCCTACCATAATGTCAATGATCACAACTAATTGTGCATTAGTAAATTCTTAATGTAGTTCCAATTCTAGAAGAGATATCATTTAGAATTTTAGGGTTCCATTATATCCATGGAAGCTCATGGATCCTTGACCAAACATGAGAGATTGAATGTTTCTAAGTAAAAGGGATTAAATCTGCATCCTATTCTTATAGTCAAAAGATGCTTGGTTTCAATTTGGGGGTGCCTCAGTGCCATACAAAATTATGATCTTCTTTCTTCTATTATATGACATGAATGTGTCCCTTTCTTAACGAGATCAGATTCATGTTGGGAAAATTCCATCAGTGAGAGATTTTATCATTTAAAGTAGAAAAAAACCAGGGCTTCACTCCACTTTCATAAGAGATGTATCCAAGCACTAAGAAATGATCTTAAAACTAAACATGTTATCCCTGCACCTTCTTATCTAATGAATCAAATAGAACCTTAAATCATCATAGATTTATGGATTTATGATTATTAACATTATCCAAAACAATTTCTATCACTCTTCATCAGGACTCGATGGATATATTTTTTCTTATGTATCAATGTTTTATCTTCTCAACTATGTTCTCTTATGTAAAAACCTGGGGATGATTTAATTTGGATAACTGTTCTATTTTTGGCATTAATTTTTTAAAATGTAGTTTTAGTATATGTTTTTTCTATATGGGTTTTTCGGGAAAAAATATTCAAGTAATAATCCTCTTAAAACCCCGATGAACTTAAAGGGAGAAATTAATTTTAATGGGGTAGAATCTAACACACCGATAATTTTATGAGGTATATTTTTTAATTTTTTTGATGCCTTGTGTTGTACACTACACCAAGATAATCTTGAGATATATGAAAATGGCATAGATTGTGGTATATGAAAAATTTCAAGTTATTTTGATTGAAATTATTTCATGTAAGACTGAGTATAGGTGAACAAAAAAATATTGTAACCTTACCATTATAATGGTAGGTATGAATAATATTAAATTTTTCTGGAAAAACTATTTAAATAAAAATTAATGAATTTGTAATATAATAAAATCACACTTGAAGTACTTTATTAATTAGAAATTTATAGAATACATTCAATATATTGTTTAAAATTAATCTTATATGTTTTCTATATATGATATAATGAAAAATTCATTTTCATGGATAAAATAATTATATTTCAAAAAATAAAGTTTTTCTACCTTTTGATGGAGCACCGATTATAAATATTGATTTTGATAAATTTTTAATATTAAATATGAAAAAATGAACTTATTATTTTAACCAATAATATAAAAAGTTACATTGGTTGATTTGTTTTGGAATTTTCATAATAAGTTTCATTTTCTGATGAATTGAGAAAATATTGATTTCTATTGAAAACATTATTTTATTTTAAGGTCATTAAATAGTAAAATTATGGTTTGGTTTGCATTTAAATTTTAATTAGTTTAATATTATCCAATTATGGTTTTTTAAAATAATTATATACCTAAATATAATAGAAAAAATTTTCCATTTGAAAAGGGATATTTTTTCAAAAAATAGTTTTTTGGTAAATTTTAACTATTTTATTTTGGCATTAATTCTAAAACATCAATGTAATGAATTTTGAAAAATGGTAAAATTTTCATCCAGGAGGTACACATTTTGTAAGTTGGTCTCTTTTATTTTTGACCCATATGAATAGTAACCATTGTAAATTTTGTAACTAGAGTGAAGGGTAAATTAGGTAATTTAGGTTAAATATAAAATTATAATGACTATAAAATAACCAAAAAATGGAAAAAAATATTCTTTTAAATTTAACATGCCCCTTGAAACATAAGGACAACAATTATGTAATTTAATAGAATCTTGTTCATTAAAATGACATAAATAATATTTAAATCAAAAAAAGACACAAGTGTCATTTTCTTTGTCTTTAATATTTATACGTGTCCATGTATGAAAAAATTGGTGGTATAATCTAATATATGTGGAATATTTTAAATTAATAAAACACATTCCCTAATATAATTTATTTTTTGACTTTTTCTGACCATTTGGGAGGCATTATGGTATTTATAATATTTTATTTAAGGATAATTAAAAGTTTTCTAAGTCAATTTTTAAATAATAATTAATTTGTAAAAAAAGTTTTTACAGATTATATATTCAACTATTAATACACAATTTATTGAAAAATGTTATTTCTCTATCATGGTAATTAATTTAAAAATTTCAAGTAATAAATAATTACATTAAATGATTATAAATTGGTGATGTAGAAATTATTTAATTAATGAAAAAGAAATTATTTTTTTATAAAAATGATAACAAAAATTACAATTCCAAAATAGTTTCTCCAATTTTTTTTTAGAATACATCTCGACCATAATCATACAACTGTCATGTTATAGACCATTTTGATCCTTATATAATATATTGTGACTATTATATTATTTTTTTAAAAGTTATTTCAGTGTTTTCACATTTATAATTTAATAAGTATAACATTTTAAATGTTTTAATTTCAAGAAGCTAAATTTGACTAAATACATTCCTATGAAATTTAGTAGCTTTATATTCATCGTAATATGTTATTTTTAATTTTTTCCAATAAATAAATATATATATATATATATTAAATAATTACACAATAGTGAGGTAGAAATTATATTATTAATAGAACTATCAAATTAATGTTATTAAAAATATTAAAAATATATATATTAAACAAATTAATATGTAAATTGAATTTCATATATGACCTATACCCCTCAGAATATAATAATTTATTTACATCAATCATAACATCTTATCTTTATATTTTTAAAAATCCAATAATTGAATAGTTCCAAAATTGACACTATTGCTGGTTTGTCAAAACAATTTTTTCTTAAATTATTTAAAAATCATAAAACATTTTTAAATTTTTTTATAATTACAATATGATCTAAAATAATATGAATTATTCATTCATGATTTAATTTAGATTATATATGTAAATATTTGACCCTTTAAATATAAAAATAATTGTTACCATTGATAAAATGAAATAGAATAACTACGTGTTAAATTAAAAATATAAAGTTTAAATTAACTTAAAAGCATGTCCAAAATTTATTGGTTTATGATATTAAACTCCATATCATTGTATATTCTAAACTATGACGTTTTAGAGGTTTTTTGATGTGTTTTCTTATTGTAAATTAATATGTTTGGAGATTCCAAATGCGCTCATCACCTCAATTATAAAAGTGAACACCATCCCTCAAAATTTCAACTTACCTTAAGCCTTGAAGATTAGAAATACCCTAATAATTTACCTTAAAAAAATAAAAATTAACTTATTTGGGGTTTTGGTCTTCTCAAAAGACCAACTCTAGTTCCTTTAAGAAGATAACTAGGGGAGCTCATCGAAGAAGAGGTAATCAGCTGTACTGATTCTTTAAAATTATTTATTCATCTACATTTTATTCATGAGTTTTTCCATTATTAATTATTGAATACAGTATAAATTTTATAATGTTATATTATTAATATTATCAAAGTACTATACTCCACCTTCTATCCATCCTACGAAGAAAGAAACTATCATGCATGCATACAAAAGACTTACCGTCTCCACACTGTGGCATAATCTATTTTTTCACTATCACTTGACTTGGATGGGTATAATGATGGAAATAATAACTATATATGACTATTATTAAAATTTATTTATTATAAAATATTAAATATACCATCCACGTCAATACCATTTCATAATTAAAGTAATGATAGCATCACTCATGCGTATGTATAGACCATCGTCTCCACGATGCAATGCAATTAAGTCTACAGGATATCCATTAAATAATGATTATATAAATCTAACTAATAAATAAATATGATATATATTATTTTAATATCATTTTGAAATTATATATCTATGACCTAATAAGGGTTAACAGAACATATCTGACAAATCCTACATGATGAAATGAAGTTAATAACTAAATAACGAGTAATAATGAAATATTATTACCCTATGAATGATAATATGGTCATATATAATATCCTTAAAAACAATTATTATATAATAATTCATTGAAATAATTTGATTCATTATACAATAGGATCATATACATAAAATGTATATAGGACATAAGGTAAGGGTCAATTTTTCAATCTCATTATTATCCGAGATTGTTTATTCATAAGTAATTTCTATGGTATATTAATCATCCATATCCATGTTATCTAAATAAGTATTCCAAAATTGTATATATATCCTTAAGAAATGGTTTAATTTCAATTTTACACATTGGTAAATTTTTATTAATTTGTATTAATGGAATCTTTTGTCATTTTCATTACGAGGTACTTTTTGACTTTTCTGAAAAAAGTACAAGAATGATGTTTTTTTTAAATTATAAGACATGAACAGTTTTTTATACATTCATAATGT